>CM029023.1:113865191-115065191 GCA_016801055.1 Panax notoginseng
ACTATGAACAACATTAATTGTTGCTACAATTTCATGTATATATCAGAAAGAGAAAAAGATAAAGTAGACGCATGGACTCTAGTATAAACATTTAAAGATAGAATAGAAAGCAGTATGTTTTCTTGAAAAAGAAATTAATTGCCTTCTAGGGGAATATAGCTAGCATTAGTAGCTATGGACACTGTTCCAGCTAGTGCATCTCCCATCGTCATAGGAAGATCTTACGGCTCAAATCTGACACACACACACAAAATATCTCTCTAGAAGTCAAACCTCTGCTGCAACATGACACATGAAAGAGTTGCTACCATTCAAGTAAGAAAAAGAGGAAGATGCTAAAGAAAAAAAAGCATTTAAAAAAAATAAAAATAAAATAAAAAAAGAAAGAAAGAAATTCTGACCAGAAGCTAGTAAACTTTCTATCTAAAAAGAAGGTAGAAGACTAATACAACATTGTGTGTAAAAATAATCCACTATTTGAACAAAAAATGTCTACAAAACGGAAATGGTAAAGTACACTTACAATTGTAGTCAGTCCATCCAATAGTTTGATTATCAAGATCATACACAACAATCTTATTTGAAAGTGCAATATCTGCAATTGAAATGCAAAGTGAACTAAATGAAGCGCACATTATCCTTTATTAGCATTGCAGGCTCAATTATAGGTGAGGAGAAAGGAAAAGAAAAGATGAACTAGCAAGTTTCATAAACAAAGAATAATTATTGGATAGCCTAATCACATGAATTTAAGCAGAGGAGAAAACCGATCATTGGATAACCTAATCACATGAATTTAGAAAAAAATATTTATTTTGATCTCATTGCAAGTACAAAACAATTGATCCAAAAAAATACATTTCAGGACATTTATTTTCTTAAATTGACGACTTTATATACATAAATTTGATTCTTATAAGTTCACATAATAATTATACTTACAAGTAACTTCTTTCTAAGATCATCACTGTAAGAAAATTTGTCAGATGTTAGCTGTTGTGATTTGTTTCTGATAACCGGCATAAACTCAACAAGTTATACAATAAATGTTGATTAATGAAATGCTGAATTAGAACACGCTAATTACCGGTCAGCCATTTTGATCACTAAAACAGTTTATAAGGGTTAAATTACTTAATATCTATAAACTTTTATGATTTTTCGTTACCTTTTGTTGATTTTGTCAATTAAGGTTATGAATTCTTCAAAAAGTCCCATTGCATCTTTCCTGTAATTAATCCTCTAGATGAGTAGCAGAGAATAACTCAAATTAAGTTTTTAAATGTCAATAAATTTAGATTTCAAGTATGCGAGCATAGCTATTCAAGGGTTGAGGGAACTTGGAAACCTCTAAATACTCAAATAGAATTAGATAAAGAAAGTACAAAAAGCTTCAAGCTATCATAGTTTCTCAAGTACTTGACATTTATTTGTGCTAATGTTTATTTTATTGATTTTTCACACGATGCACTTAAAAGGGTTTTAGAAACCTTATTGGGGTCAAGAAATGGAGCTTTAGAAACTTATCCTTCAACATTTTCAAATCCTTTTATGAGTAAACTGTAAAAGTTTGCTGTACAAGATGGTATCTTCTATCATTTGTAACAATTGTGCATAAGAAACTTGTAAACTCCAAATGACGTAATTGGCAACATAAACCTACCATCCATGTCCGTTAAGAGACATTCAGGTCAAATTAGATATATAAAAAGGTTTGAACATCTAAAACCAAATTATATTGTTCCCATTTAAGTAGCAGTTTCATTGTATTTATTCTCTTTAACATTTTATTTACTTAGTTATTTAGGAAAAACAAGGATATGAAATGTCATAGGCCTCTAAAGGATAGCCAACTCTCTTCCATGATATAAAAGACTCGAGAATAAATGTAAGAATAAAAACTGATCCATTTGCCCATGCAAGTTGGCCGTATACCCTCCACTTTAAGATAGGTTTAGAGTAATTTTGTTGGTCTAGTTATCAGCGACAAGAATTAAAACAAATTCAATTAGGAGGCAAAGCCTAATTTTGTGGTATGACTACGTTCATGATAGAATCCTCCAGAAATTAGGCATCAATTCATATAGGAGAGCCATCTATACGATTAAACCTGATCTAATATTACCCCTGGAACCCATTACCCACCCCTTAATAATTATATATTACTTCTGTTGTTAGGACTAAGGTGTTGTTTGTTTACCTCTGAAGAGGTCTTAATAGACCACCTCTTATTCGCTAAGAGGGTAAATGTTGTTTGTTTGTTTTTTTTTGTTACCTCTGAATGCCTCTAAATGGTTGAGATAGAAAATCAAATCTAAATTACTCAGACATGTCTCTTAATGACTTTGTTATTTTTTAGACACAAATACCCTCTTCAATATTATCAATTTTCAATATTACCAACATACCAAATCCAATCTCCAGTCTGTTTCTCAGGCAAAAAAAATCTCTTTTCCGACGATGGTTCCTAAAATAATAGAGCAGGAGAAGGAAAAGTTAAAGCAGCAGCGATCGGAGGAGTCTCTGAGAAAAGTCATGTACCTCAACTGTTGGGGTCCTAATTGACCCTCCGAACTAGCTTAATTTGTAAATTAGAATGTGTATTAACAACTCTTTTGATCAGATCCTACTATTTCTTATCTCCCATATTAGGAGGGAGGAGGTAGGTTGGGCGGGGGAGGAGGGAGGAGGGAGGAGGGAGGAGGTGGGTGGGGCAGGGGCAGGGGCAGGGGCAGGGGCAGGGGCGGGGGCGTGGGAGGAGGGAGGAGGGAGGAGGGGGTGGGGCGGGGTGGGGCGGGGATGGCTCGGATGGGGGAGGGAGAAGAAGAAGGGTTAAAATAGTAAAAACATGTTATTCAGACATTTTGAAAAAATAATTATCAAACAACATTTTTTCATTCAGATACCATTCTATTTAGATACTCTATATTATTCAGATGTCTAAACTATTCAGATCTTAACAACTAATTTTATCAAACACAACCTAAGGGTTATTGCTTTCTCTTGCTTATATCAGAAAAATAATCACTCTTGATTGATATTTTTACATTTATAATACAGGATTTAAACAGCTAGGAAATAGCAATATCATTCAAATAATATATGCAGAAGAGTCGGAAGAGTAGCATGCTAGGATGAAACAATTAAGGGCCATTGTGCCAGAGAGGAGTCAAAATGAGCATCAAATGTTCAGATGTGCCAGCTTGCTAACCTATTCATATTTCATTTAAGCCATAAAACTTTTAAAATAGATTTAAAACAAAAATTTGAAGGACAAGATATCTAAGAACTAAAAGATGCAAGTAAAGTGGAAAGAAGGGTCGTTATATGATTTTGAGGTAAATTTGAGGTAATGCATAAAGTTACATGGTCAAAAACAAAGTCATAACCGGGATGTAGGTTAAAGAGAGGAAAATCAGCATGGCCAACAACTGACTCTTCTATTACATAAATTTTCTAGATCAACTACTTTTTAAATGAGTTCAGTCACTATAGGTAATCCAGTTCGTTTACACGCGTGCATTGCACATTCTATTTAACAGAAGCATATGCAACAATTGAGGGTCTCTAAAGAGCTCAATGACAAAAAAAAGTAAGTAACTTTGAGGTGTACCTCCCAAGAGAGTTAATTCCTTTCCATCCTTAGTTTGAAGCCCACTGTTCATCCAACCAACACACTGCTCATCCTGCAAAACATAAAGTTATAAGTAATAATTGAAAAACTATTTATATAATAAAAAAATAAATTAATAGGTTATTTACGATGTAACAGAACAATAATTAGGAAAAGTTTATTATACTTGGAAAAAAAAAATTAATGCCAACCTAAAGCATTAAGCATATTAAGTGCCATAGAAGTCTTACATTCTGAATGGAAACTCAAAAGACATTAAGTTCTTAATTTGTTACTCATCTCACCCCAGATTCAAACTTTAAATGTTTCCTATGCTATACCGAGCCCACTATTTCGGTTTTTTGTTTTTATTATTGCTTGCGTTAATCAATAATTAATTTTGGGCTGTTTGTTCATCTTTTTGGACAAAATTTAGGTGGAATGAACCAAAAGACAAATATCAGCCAAGGAGCTGCACTTTTGGTTTAATTTCAAATTCACTGAAGTGAGGTCATATTTTTTAGAACATTCTACCCCCGTGATATTATTCTTAATACCGAGTCTGCCCCCATTAATTCAGCAATCAAATTATACCTTCAGCAGAAATCACACTTCACAGATTATTTTAAGCTGAACATTGATACCAGTTTCACTTTTTTGCATTCTAATTTGATTAACAATATCTCTAGGTGTTGATATTTTAATGTGATAGTAAGTGGAAACTGACATCAACCCTATATACCTATATATAGACTCTGATGCCGATTTCAGAATCAGAATATAGCATTTCTGAAAATAAACAACCACAAACCACATCGAACAACTTAAGTTTTAAACCTGCTGCCAATTTCTTTTAGTTTAGGAACCTCCAGAAATATTTCATTAATTTTGAGTTGCTTACTTTAACATGCATTCAAAGCAAGTTATATAGACCTCATTTTCTTTAATCCAAATCATCTACGTGTAAATTTATTTTGGAAAGTTCAACCAAAAAGGAAATTTCATGCCCAAATCCCATATTGAACAAGTTAATAATTGCAAGTTAGCATCCATCCATTGCCAAGTAAGAGGATACAACATGATAAGAAGAGGTAACCTATATTCACGAGTTAAGCTCAGTGCTAGCACATATGATGAAACTCTCTGAGATAAAAATTTACACATTGAACAAATCCATGCTTGCATGTCTCTATCCCACTTCCACAATTGCAAAAATTTAGATTGGATGCTTTGACAAGCATTAGCCACCATCAGTACTTTCTACTTATAAGTTTTCTGATTACAAAATGGGAATACAACCAGACTGATTGAAGGGGACGGGGTCTTGGAACAAGGGATAATATCACACAGATAATTCTCACGCAAAACTCAATCAATTAATCATTCAATGTCTCCAAATAATAAAGTACATGACTATTTATAATACTCCTAAACAACTTTCCTAACCTAAATTGGACTCTAATACGATAACTACAAATTAAAGAAATTAATTAAAATACAACTTCTAATTCATACAGGCTTCCAAAGCCTTTTATATTGTTCTAACCAACTTTCACGGGCTCTTTCATGGGCTCGTCCTACATCACTGATGAAGGAGTTCGACAATCATGAGTGGGGGGGAAATTCCTCAAAAGAGAACTGCCTCCACAATCCACTCCCCATGAAATATGAAGAACAGAAATTGTAAAGAAACAACTCCCCCCCCCCCTCCCACCCCAACAAACAAAACTACCACCACAGGCACAATTTCAATGCTAGAAACCACATCCTCAATACTGGGGATTGCCTCACTAAATAACGCAAGCAATCTAATGGGGATGACTGATGAGCTCATGAGATTTGGTTGGATCAATATAAAAAGGCTTTGGAAGACTGGAAGTCCATGGGAATAATATAAAATCCTATAAGTTATATTATAAATTAACTTTATTTCCAATCTTAGAAGTTATCATATTATAATTTGGGGTTAGGAAAGTTGTTTAGGAATATTATAAATAGAGATGTACTATGTTATTTTTGATACAATGAATTACAAAAACTGATTGAGAATTGAAAGAATTGTTTTGTGAGAGATTACCTTGTGTCCATAGTGTTCTAAAAAGCGATAGGCAAACCTAGGCAGCAAAGGGAACTTCGAGTATCTAGGTCTTGTAATCGGGGCCTAGATGGTGTAGGTTTATTACTACTTTTACATTTGTTTAAAAAAAAGGCCTATTCTTTGTATTTATGATAAAATTAATGTTATTTTTGTAAAGTGAAAGTTTAGGGATTGATTTAAAATACTATAAAATTATGGTCCCAAGTTTGTATTTTGATAGAAATTTGGGGAACCTAATAGTAATTTTAACAAATTAAAATGATATTATCTAATATTATCCCATCCCATCCCATCCCATATGCTTTGAGAAAATAGATCGCAACATCACATATTCACATATTCTTTAGGAATATGAGGAAAAAAGTTGCAGCGATGACATTGCACAGTCAGCTCCTAGGCGCTTAGGCGAGCGCATAGTACCTACTTTCCAAGGTTGGGTAGCAGCGTAGCACCTAGGCAAGCGCCTAGAACTTGTTTTGGAAGATCCCAAAAACTCCGTCCTATATTAACACTTGTTGTTTAATTTTATATTTGATTTCTATTAACTTTAAGCAAAACACTAGAATTCACATGCTTAATAGATGATAAACACATTGAGACTAAGCATATGAGAGAAATAACCGTGTTACTGGATTTAGAAACAGTCGTATATTATTTAAAATTCATGAGCCAAAAATACTTACATCAACTTCAAATAGATAATCATGTGGATAAACTGACATCGAAACCGAGTTCTCAAAATGAAAGGTGACAACTGGAAATCCATCATCAACACTGCAACAGCCAATGAAAAAGAAACAGCAAGAAAATTATGTAGGATTTAAATAATGTTTGATAGCAAAATAAGTTCCTACTGGCAACCGGTTATTGCATCAAGCACCGTAATTCACATAAACCTAGAGGAAAGGGAAATGCATTGACCAATAACTATCTGCCAAGAAGAAAAATACTATAATAGTACATGCTCAATGATTTTACAAATCATAACCTACTGATGAATGCCTCAGATTGGCTACCACTAAACAAAGGAACAACTATTCTAAACTTCAAAGCTCAAATAATACAAAATGGTAGATCTTCAGCTACTTTGAAATTAGTTTTCAATCTTAAGATTAAAAAAATTAAGAAAATTAGAGAGAGAGAAAGTACAGATATGGGTGAGAAGGAGTCATCCTAAGCAGAAAACAAATATACAAAGTAAAGTAATATTTGAAAAAAAAAAAGAGAACCATCTAGCCCCCTGCCCCCCAACACACAAAAAAGAAGAAGAAGAAAAGTGAATATAGGAAGGAAAGCCCAATACCTCTAAAAAACTTCCACAAAATAGGCAAGATATTTGAATATCAAATATCAATGTTACCAAGATCATAGTTCGATACGGTACGTAGAACGAAATACTTTTTGTGGTACGGAGTACGGTAAAGGCAGGTTTCTTTGAATCGCTTAGTTGATACAAAATACGTTTATTCGGAAGGAGGTAAATTGAGAATAGTTTTTAGTAAGGGTGTAAATGAGTCGAATCGAAGCAAACAGATAGTTGCTTGAATTCGACTCGAAACATTAAATTCATACTCGAATTCGACTAGAATTCGAATTGTATTTGAAAAATTCTACTCAGATTCGACTCGACTCGACTCGAATATTTATTACTCAAATTCGATCCGACTCGGATCGAATTATATTCAAACTATTCGCAAGCTTCAAATTCAAACTCGAATTCGAGTCTCCACATAATAACTAACTTTATAATAGATATAATTATAAATTAAATTTGTTATTTTACTTAGAAATGAGAAAATATATTTACTATTACACTTTACAAATATAAAATCACAATTAAAATTAAAATTAAAATAAAATAATAATAATTAATTATCCAAATTTCATTTAATTTTGTATATATTATAAGGGAATGTATCGAGTATCTAATCGAATATGTACTAATCGAGTATGTATCGAATCACAATCAAGAATTCAAGTAGTTTGAATTTTAAACGAGTCAAGTATAACCTTACTCAGATTCTACTCATATTTTTATTCGAACTATTTTTTATGCTCAGATTTGGATCATATTATTAACGAATCCGAGTCTCGCTCGTATTTTTTTGAGTCGAGCCAGAACTGTTTGGTTTGTTTACAACCTTTGTTTTTAGAAAGATCACGTTAAAAATAGTTAGAGTTATTTCGAAAATAACAAGAGCATGTCAACTAGATTACGCCATGTCATCGTTTACTTGAGACCCACAAGCTATGTTATACAAACTCTTGACTTTATTTTAAAGCACCCATGTCCGACACTTAAAACTCAGACATCCTTGTATGTGTATTGGACACTTCATTTTAGTGTAAAAAATTGGCAAAATTGGGGAGTACCCATATCGGACTCTTCAAAATACCACGTCCAACTGGGCACTCCATCCAAGTCGGTGCCCACAGGTGCTCAAATTAGTTGACATTCTCTAGAATATTCTTTTATATATTAGGGTTTCTAATAGAGTGTTCTAGATTTACCCATGTTATTTTTATACTTTCTAAATAGTCAATCCTAGATATCTATTAGATTTAATCTCAATTATTGGGTGTATGCTCCAATGGCTATATAAGAGGACACTCCTCGTTTATAAATTATCAAGCAAAGTTGTAATCATACTTGTGCAATACAAGTTTAAATAAATAGAGGGAAATTTTTTTTGTCTCCCCACATTTGATTTTCGAAACAAAAGTGTACCATGTTATCGAATGTTCATACCAAAATTTGATGGATTAAAAGCCATCTCTCTTTCATCCCTCCTGATACAATCCTGATCAGCAAGTTATTCACATATTACATGCAAAGAAAAGAAGCAAGTTTCACGTGGCAAAAGATCATATCATGGCAAGGAATTTGGGATTTTAGGAAAGAGATTTTGTTTCCTAAAATATTAGGCAGATTCTATTAGCCTAATTTTTAGGGATTTGTTTTCCAGATACTTATCAAATTCTATTATAATTAGGATTTCTTTTCAGTTTAGATTTATTTTCTAAATAAGGTTTTTATTGTTTTATAGAAATAGAAATTTTTTTTCCAAATTGATTTATACTTCCTTGTAGAAATTAGGGTTATGATTTGTAATTCCTATTAGGATTAAAATAATTTGTTCCTATTGTTTTTAGGATTTGAATTGTTTTGAGTAGTATAAATAGAGGTCCAAGTTGATGTAATCAAACACATTATACATTATTCATTATTCAATATATTTGTGAGGTTATTCTCTACTTTTGGTTCCTTGAAGAATTCCTAAGTATTTTTTTTAGTTATTTTTTTGAAATTCAATTTGCCTTATCATATAACAATTCATAGTTGTGTGTGGCGTCTTCTACCGCATCAATCGTCGATTGTACCGAGATTACCGCTTCAATATAAGCGAGGGGGTCAAGGTGTCGTTGGTGTCCATTCAACGCAGATTTTCGAATGCAAGCAATTGTACCAAGATTACCGTCTACATATAGGCAGAGCCGGTCTTGGGTTTTCAAAGGCCCAGGACAAAAAAATTCAAGGGTGCCCCTTTATAATAAATAAATAAATTATCAACTAATTATTATACCCACAGCAGTTAGTAAGTTTTACTGATTACACCATTGAACTTTTAATTTTTCAAATTATCTTATTAAACTAATTAAAAATGATTATTTTAAATATTTTAAAAAATAATTATTATTTTCAGTAAAAAATATTAGAAACTTTAAAATTTTTTTTCCATAAAATGAGTAAAATTTCATAAAATATAGATTTAAAAAAAATTAAAGTTTTATGAAACCTTACTGATTTTAAAAAAAAATCTTTTTTTTCTTTTTGAAAATAAAGTTTATTTTTTTGAATCTATGTTTTATAAAATTTTACTCATTTTTTTAAAATATGAATAATTTTCCAATTTTTTTCTTGAAAATAATATTTATTTATAAAAATTATTATTTTTTTTTTTGAAAAAATTGAATCAGTTTTTTTATTTATCTTTTACTGCTTTTTATTTTAATTTCTATTTTTAGTTTTTTTTTAAAAAAATTCTAATATTAAGAATGAGTCATTCTGTTAAAAAATTAAGTAAGCATTAATTTAATTTAAAAATCACTTTAATTTTTTTGAATCTATATTTTATGAAACTCTACTCATTTTATGAAGAAAAAAAACGTTTCTAATATTTTTTACTTAAAATAATAATTGTTTTTACAAATATTTAAAATAATTATTTTTAATTAGTTTGATGGGGTAATTTGAAAAACTAAAAGTTCAATGGTATAATCAGTAAAATGTGTCAATTACAGTGGGTAATTCATTAGTTTTGTAGATAAAAAATTAACGTTTGTTTATTTTTTTTGAACGGAATGACCCAATTTCAAAATAATAATTAGTTTAGTAGTGTAATTTAAAAAAAATTAAAAGTTCAATGGTGTAATCAGTAAAACCTACCAACTACAGTGATATTTCTTTAGTTTTGTCCAATGAAATCTAAACTACAAAACATCATTTAAAATGTCTTTTTGTTACACTTTTAGATGTAAAATTATCAATTATACTATTATATTTAATATTTTCTAACATATCATTTTTAATGCATAATATTGCTAATTTTTTTATTATTTTATTTTTTTTATACACATAAATACATAAGCTTATAAAAAATTTTGGGCCCCTCTCAACTATGGGCCCTGGGCGGTTGCCCTGGTGGCCCTTGCCCAGGGCCGGCTCTGCATATAGGCGAGGGGTTAAGGTGTTGCAAGCAATCCATCCTACAACTTTGCTAGAAACGATCGGGGCGGCGACCACCTCACGCAAGCGTGCCGTAGAGTCTATCATTTGGTATCAAAGTTAAGGTTTTCTAGCGAGTTACTTATCTTTAATTTTCTGTCGAAATATATATTGTAAAAAAAAAGAAAAAAAAGAAAAAAGAAGAAAAAATTTCATATTCTATTTTCATTGTGCTAACCAAACTTGTAGCACACCATCAAATCATCAAATTCTAACCAATATTTCATACCGTTCCATCATCATCAATTCTGAAACGGAGCTACAATTTACAAATCTGAAGCATACAAGAGGAGTACAAGGCTATCAATCGGTGATTTTGTGGCATTCTGATAATCACACCATCTATATTTTTGTTTCGTGATAAGTAATTTTTGAATTGATTAGTAAAACCAAGAATTTTGCTAGGGGAATTCAAGAAGAACCTATTAGAGAGAATATTTTGAGGTAAAAGGCTTAGTGGTGAGATTAATCGAGGGTAAACGCCAATTTATTGAGAGTATACACGAGTGAACCATTGATTCGAGCGAAACACGTAAGGGAGTGTGTGAGGAAATTTTTTATCTACTAACCTTTGTTTTGCAGAAAACATGTATGGCTACAATTATGAAAGTTCTTATGGGTGTCGAAGGAATACTTTCCAAGGCAATATCGATACAGAGGCATATCTGAGATGGGAGAGAAAAATGGAGCAAGAATTTGACTGTCATGATTACTCCGAGCGGAGGAAGGTCAGACGGGTAGTTCAAGAGTTCTCCGATCATACAATTAAATGGTGGCAGCTTAGCAAACAAAAACATGGGGAGTGTCCATTCGAGACATGGGCAGAATTAAAAACAACAATGAGAAAGCGGTTTGCTCCAATACAGCGTGACAGAAGGGAGGAGTATACATCTCAAAGACATGTAGAGCAACCTTCAGGGCGATCTACAATAGATAATAACAGGAGTGTTCGCACACAAGTAAACAAGGAAGATTATTGAATGCAGCTACAATATACTCCTAAGGCGCAAAAGAAACAAAATCAACGGGGGGAGGTGGAAGAAATTATAGAATATGTAGTCCAAGGAGAGTTATTGGGTTCAAGTGTTCAAGATGAAATCCATGATCTAAAGCAAGATGGTGAACATCCGAAAAAAAGTAATCAAGAAGATGAGTTCGTAAAAGGAAATACGTGTGGAAAATATCGACAAAAAGAAATTGTTCAAAAGATTGATAATGTAAAAGAAAAAATTGAAAAGAATGAGAGAGAAAAGAAAAGAGAGAATGAAAAGATTGAGATTGAAAATAAACGAGAAAAAAATAAACGAGAGGGTAAGCATAAAGAAGGGAGAGAAAAAATATGTGACTATGAAAAAGAGAGTGAGTTGAAAAGTGAGTTATACTTTGAAAAGCCAATAACTGTACATTCGTACAAGACGACGCTTTTGAATACTAACACTAATGATTCCTCCTTGTCTAGTTCTATTTTGTCTTTTGTGCAGGTTGATGATATACCTCGCGTTATCATTCCATATCAATTAGCTGATAGTATTCCCGAGGAGACGACGATGTTACAGATGCGGGTTGGAGAGTTGGTGAAAGTGGGTATCGTGAGAGAAAACATGAGTTCATGTGTTGATTATGAGATCATAATACCTAAAGAGGATGGGACAACGAGTTTGTTCGTCGATTTTGAATTGGTAAACAAGTATCGTTATTCTTTTTCTTGTTTGGATAATATGCTTGATAGATTGCATAGTACTTGTGTTTTATCTACATGTGATAATGATCATGTGATGACAATGCCTAATCAATTTAGCATGAGAGATTATGATAAATGGAAAATTGTCTTAGCGTGTGAGTTGTTTAGATGGATAATTATTTCTGTTAGATTAGTTGATGCATCTAGTGTTTTCCTGAGTTATTTAAAACATGTTTTGCATGCTTTCATTGGATTTGTTGTTAGCTATTTTGAGGGTAAAATCATCTTTATCACGAACTATGGTGGATATTTGATTTATGTTGAGTTAGTTTATGATCATGATATATATTCTCGTTGTCGATGTGCTTACTTGCATGAAATTAATTCTACGTTTTCTTATCCAAATATTGACTTAGGGTTTCATGCTAGTCAATCTTTACCTGAATTGTCGTTAGTTGACAATGGTAGTAATTATGTTGTTTCGTTAGAGCAATCTTCATTGCATGATTTGCTATCATATGGTTTTGATTCAAGGAGTGTTTATCATCATGATGGTTTGAGAGATGAGTTATTTGCATGTTTAGTTAGTTCGCTTGGATTAGATAAGACATTGCATACTTCCATGGAATTGTTGAATTATATTTTGCATTCTTTCATGGGAAAAGTTGTTATTCTCTATTTTGATGATATTCCGATTTTTATCAACACTTTGGGAAATTCTTTAGCATGTGTTGAGTTTGTTTGTGATCATCGTCGATATGCTATTGAATTTTCAACTTATGATTGTGACCTTTTTATTCCGTTGGTGCTATTATATGATTTTGATTATGTTAATGTCAATGGAAGGAGAAAGGTTGGTTGTGTTTTGCAGATTCGTGATAGGATCATATTCATCGAGGGAAACATAGATCGTGCAATTCAATTCGATCAATGCATATTACATGCAAAGGAAAGAAGCAAGTTTCACGTGGCAAAAGATCCTATCATGGCAAGGAATTTGGGATTTTAGGAAAGAAATTTTGTTTCCTAAAATTTTAGGCAGATTCTATTAGCCTAATTTTTAGGGATTTGTTTTCCAGATACTTATCAAATTCTATTATAATTAGGATTTTTTTTCAGTTTAGATTTACTTTCTAAATAAGGTTTTTATTGTTTTATAGAAATAGAAATTTCTTTTCCAAATTGATTTATACTTCCTTGTAGAAATTACGGTTATAATTTGTAATTCCTATTAGAATTAGAATAATTTGTTCCTATTGTTTTTAGGATTTGGATTGTTTTGAGTAGTATAAATAGAGGTCCAAGTTGATGTAATCAAACACATTATACATTATTCATTATTCAATATATTTGTGAGGTTATTCTCTACTTTTGGTTCTTTAAAGAATTCCCAAGTATTTTTCTTAGTTATTTCTTTGAGATTCAATTTGACTTATCATACAACAATTCATAGTTGTATGTGGCGTCTTCTACCGCATTAATCGTCGATTGTACCGAGATTACCGCTTCAATATAAGCGAGGAGTCAAGGTGTCGTTAGTGTCCATTCAACGCAGATTTTCGAACGCGAGCAATTGTACCAAGATTACCGTCTACATATAGAGGAGGGGTTAAGGTGTTGCAAGCAATCCATCCTACAACTTTGCTAGAAACGATCGGGGTGGCGACCACCTCACGCAAGCGTGCCGTGGAGTCTATCACCTCCTGACCAAACCGGCCAAAAAATTCACAAAAGTGGTTCTTGCCGAGAGAGCTTCTCCTTTCTAAACCAAAAAAATTGAACAGGTTGCAAAGGAAGCCGAACAAGGTTCTCGTTCCGTACAATATATTCGGTGTGAAAGTAGGTCAACATTTCTATTGAAAAATAAGAGGTTTCCAAGTCCACGGCCTAGTACTTATTACTTCTTGGGTTGTAACTACTAGGTTTATGTGCTACAATGTTGAGCTAAGGATGCTCCACCATATCTATAAAAACAGTCAACTGAGTTCTGAACAAATTAAATTAGCTCCTTGGTAATGGCTTAATCTATAGATAGAAAGTCCTATCATGGGAAACTACCACCTTAGGTTTGAAACCAACCCAACCATGTACATCTGTAACAGTCACAATAATATTATTGAAACTTGCTTGAACATGAATAATCCCTTTGGTATTCTACATGTCGCACAACATTTTAGTAGTTGTTGCTTGCTGCTTGCAGGCTTGAAAATCTCTCTTTCGCCTCTCCTCCCTATCTCGGTTTTGATTGATTAGCTTATTTTTTTGGTAACTATGAGACACATAGTTATCCAATAAAAGTGATACAATTGTTTTTAGAAATTGATAATTCCACATGAATCTCTCACGTATGGATGTCGCACCCACTCACTACTCATGTGAAAGTAACCACGCGGAAATGTCAGTTCTTGAAAAACAAATTGATAGTATGATCAATATCTTAAAATTCAACTACACAGTTAATAAAGAAAATTTTCCAGTTCCATATAAATTTATAAACCTTGATTTTCACTAAATCAATTTAACATGATCCAGATCCCATTTATGTAGCAAGAGAAAAAAAATAAATGTAGAAAAGAAATGGCTTATCCTTGGAAATTTTAAGCTAATGGTCTATCACCGGAAGGAACTGATGCTGGTATTAGCACCAAATAAGAAGGAAAAAAAACATATTTAAAGTTTCAAAGTTTAGTAGGAGCTAAATGCAAAAAGCTAAAAAACGAGTCTCGAAAACTTTGAAAGACATTTGATGTTATATTTAGATAAGTATAAAGGATGGACAAGGTAAAAACAACTAATGCAAAGGAAAAGAGCATAAAGACTTAAAGACTTGAATGACGTTAACTATATTAGGATAAGAATCACAGAGTTTCATTACACGTGCATGTATTATCAAACAAAAAAAATCCATTATTGACATAAATAATTCCGAAGGGAGCTTTAGATTCAACATCAACTATGCTCCAACCTCGGATTGTTGGTGATGAACATTATGAAACTGCGCAAAGGGTTAAGCAAACCTTACAACGTTACAAAGAACTTCAGGACATTAAAGCTATCCTTGGGTTGGACGAATTATCCGAAGAGGATCGTTTAATCATAGCAAGAGCGCGAAAAATTGAGCGTTTCTCATCACAACCCTTTTTCAAGTAGTTAAGTTGGATATATTACTAAAAGGCATATTCTGACCAGCTAAATAAATAAGCGAGTCTTTTTCAGCCATAGCATCATTCCAACATTTCTCTACACAAGATTTCCACTTACGTGTAGAGCCTAATGGCATTTCTTGGACATCTAAAACATTGCTTGCTGATAAATGATTCCACAATCTAAATAGAAGGGAAGAAGTAAAAGAATTTATCATATTACTTTGAACAAATTAGTCTCAATATCAAGAAGTAATAATCACTTGTTAAAATGAACTTGATCCCGATACACTTGAAAGTTGAAATAATTCGGAAGTGTGACAAAATATATAAAAGCCTATACAAATAGAATTATAGTGGAAACGGTGGGAACGCTATCTATGGTAGAATACACAAGACATTTAGTTCTTGTATTACGATTCAGAAAAAGATAGTACGCAGTACGTAGAACACATGTTACTAAGAGTTCCTGGTAACCATGGTCTTGACTCAAAAACTGTCCTACGGTTTTCAAAATTCAAGTAGATAAATTGATTATCAAACCTACTATTTTTCTTTTCCACTAACTGTATGGGTATAATTCAAATACGGGAGGACAAAAAAATGAGAAATTAAAAATACTATAATAAATAATACAAAAATACTAGACTAGTGTGATACACACTAAATTCAAAAAACTACCACATCATTCAACTAATACCTACATGATTATCATTAAACTATATTGTAACTTTTCAGAGATATTATTTCTATACCTATTATTCTCAATGATGAAACTATTTAAAGAAATGTAAACTGATTTTGAAGATGCATACAAACTTTTTTCTTCCACTTTTCCATCCATTTCATAAAGGTCAAAAAGGGAGAGGGAGACCACACTAACTAGCTCTTTCCTTCCTCGTTTCAATTCATTTCATAAAGGAAAAGAATTTGTGGGTTTAAAGAAAGAGGTTAACCCTCCACTTTTCTTGCCCTATTCTTCTCCTAACTACCGAACAGGGGAACACCCATTTTCCTTCCACTTTTACTACCATCTCTCCATCCCTTTAATTTCGCTCAATATCAGCAAAGGTTAGTCCAAAAAAAGACTAAGTTGAAGTCTCAAGGTGCTTCTTGGCACCGGAACAAACATTATTGAGGATAAGCATATATTTAATTAAACAAGGTAACCACATAATTTGTAATGAAATGTGAATTTCTTAATAATATTTACCACCATCTCTATAACTCATCCACTATACTGCTCTAGCAAACTCAAGGTTAGCCATAAATTACACTACAGTCAAAATCCTAAGGGGGCATGTTGCAACTGGAACAGACGCCAAGGATAATGACAAACACTAGAATATGTGAATAACCATTGAATATATAATTAAATTGAATTCTTTATATTCATATAAGTATATGACCGTCACACGATGAATGAATATTGATGAACTCCCAAAGTTGTGAGGAAAAAGATATAGCCTTTGATAAGGAGTCTTACTTTCCTTTGTATGGAAAGCATGTGAACTGCTCTTCCAGCTTATAAGTTTTCAAATCAGGTTGCCGAGCCATAATCTATTTTGAGAAGGGCAAAATAACCGAATAAGAAGGAGAAGAAAGATTACTGCATGCCAATATCTTGAAAAACAGTTGAAAGGAACAAGGCTTAAAATATACGTCAAACCTTTTGCATTAGTGGATTCAAAACCTCGTCTGGAAGATAAGCCAAGGTTGTACCACTATCAATTATTGTCCCTCTATTGTCTCCAGAATCAAATATATCTGTTGGAAGTTCTAGAACGTCACCATCCACCTCAATTGCCTTCATAATAACATTATAATGTGGCCTAAGATAGTGATAAAACGATAATCAAGACAAGGTTTTCGAGCCAACATTTAGTAAGGAATTATTAAAAACAAGTGAAATGTTAGATAGCAGGAAATCACAGATAGGAAATTCCTAAACAGGAAGCCCTAGAGAAAAGTATTAGCAAAAGGAACTACATTGATGAGCAAATGTCAGATAACTAATCAATTCGTGATTATCTCAAGATGCCCTCACAAAAAAGAAGAAGAAGGTAGCACGTGTATTTAAAACGAACTACTTCAACAAAGTAAATCTTAAATCTTTCTCATTTATATTGGAATTGGGAAAATCAAAAGAAGGTGGTGGGATAACTATGGGGTGAGAGGTGAGGGTGTTTATTTGTGTAGCGTGTTGTATGACTAACATGCACATGAACATACATGTATCGACAAAATATAATTGTACAATTGTGCAAGTGGTCCTAATTACATCAAATGTTTTTCTCTAGTAGGTTTTCTTCGTATCTTTCAGTTGCTTCCAACATAAATTCATTTCCTTCTCTTTATAAATGAAGTTACCAAAAGCATATTCAGGTCACCACAGGATAAATAGGAACTACACTGGCCTCCCTAGGTCACCTGAAACCAGAGAGAAAGCCTATCACTCCAAATATTACACTAACCTAACCTCCCACGTCAGAAGAAATACTGAACGAAAAATAATAGATAGAAACTTCAAATATGCCTCATCATAACCAATGTTAGCTTGCATGAAATAATGTGTTAATTCAATAGTGTCCAGAAAGCTATTACACTGGGATTTATTCATACAATTGTATCCTTACTGGGGAGTACAGGTGTCTAGGTTATTTAAAAAAAATTTATGCTTCGTTGTCTAGTTTAAGTTTGTTTAGTTTATTAGAGTTATTTCCAGATTTGGGCTACTTTACTTGGTAGAATTAGCTTGGGACAATTACATATTCTAATACATTTTTAAAAATAATTACATCAATAGTGCACTCATATAATATTTACATAACTAATACACTTTCATATTTATTTACATATTCTAGTGTAATTAGGATTCCTTAATTTAGGGAATTATAATTCAATTAGAATTCCTTAATTTAGGGATTAATTATAGCTTCTTCTCTCTCTCCTCAAGTTATTTAACAAATTCAACCTTTTAATAATAATAATGAAGAAGATGTTGCCGTCGTTGAATCAGGTAGATTGAATTGTTCAATAGGTAATCAAGTTTCTTTCACTTTCTCTTTCTCTTTCTCTTACTGAGGGGTCGTGTTACAGCGAAGAGAATAAATATACTCCACGGTTGATCAAGCTTCCACTTGTGGTGGTGGCGGTGGTCTTGAGATGGAAAAGAATTGATGATGACAGTTGATGTTGGGTTGTTGGGAAAAAATAATGTGAGGGGATGTGGAGGATCAATGGAGAGTCAACTCCCTTTGGCCATATAATTTAATTATATGAAGATGGAGAAGAGAGAAAGAGGAGAAAATAGAGTCTTGAAACGGCGCAATGGACTCGACAAATATGAAGGACCGGGGATGAGGGTGGAGACTAAGGAGAAGGGATGAACGTTACCATCGCTTTGTTTCTGACGTTACCATCGCTTTGTTTCTGCAGTTTTTTCATAATACAGTTGGTAGCCAAACCTTCATACCAAGATAACCAATTCTGTTTTATTAAGTTTCCAATTTATTTTGCATGTAATACAGTTGGTAGCCAAACCTTCATGCAGTTAGTTGTCAAACTTTCAGACCAAGGTAACTAATTCATACTGCAGGTGTGAAGGTAGATTGGTTACCTTGGTATAAAAGTTTGGTTATCTTGTATAAAAGTTTGGTTACCAATTCAGTTTTATTAAGTTACAAATTTCGTTTGAATGTGATGGAGTTGGTAGCCAACCATTCATACAAAGGTAACCATTTTGATTATTTATGAGTAACAAAATAGTTATAAAAAAAAATTCAGAACATTAATAGTTACATTTATTTATTTTTAAATTTTTTGTAGGGCGAATCTTCTTCTTATTCTCATTGACGTTTTGGACAACGGAGATTCGCGGCGGTGTAGCGGTGGACTATTATTTCAAAGTGTATGTGAGGGAGATGAAGATTTGAATTTGAATATTTAAATTTGAATTATTATTTTGAATTTGAATTTGTTTTTGTTGTTAGATCCAAATATTTGAATTTGAATTATTAATTATAGCAGTTATTTGTCCTTGATTTTAGGTTTCCTTATTAATGTGAATTGTACTATTTTTGTAATATGGGTCATAATTACACTCTTTTTGTAATTATTTGATTGATGCACTTTTCTTGTAATTACTTTCTATTTGTTGTATACTTATGTAAAGGACCCAATTAGCTTTCTGTTAAGTCTGTAAGTGTTGTAATCTTACAAGGAAATTTTTTTAGAATCTCATATGCTTGTCACCTAAGGGCACAGCCCAAGTCCTAACAAGTGCAAGCGCAAAACAGTCTCGGCCTGTGTGGGGAGTAGATCCCTTGCAAGGGCAAACAAAACTAATTTCTCTCTTCTATATTTTTATTTTATTTTTTTTGCTAATTTAGACTGAAATTAAACTCACTCACACACCCATCCTTGTCAATGCCAAGGTTCGATCCCACATCCTTTGCTTTGCAAAGGTGTGGTGCTACCATCCGGCCAAAGGCTGGGTGGTATTCTCTCTTCTAATTCCTGTAAGTAACATATTTTCTCTTCTATTTCTAAGTACTATTTTTTGTCTTCTTCCAATCATTGGAGGCTTGGGTTTTCTCAAATTACTATATAGATTAAGCTCAACCAAGTGTTGTCTTCTCCTTTTGCTTAGATGAGAGCAGCTTTTTCCTAAGACTTGACTTTATTAGTAGTGCGCTAACGAGGGCATGTGGAATTCTATTATATGTGTTGCAGCTATCATATTGAGCAATTTCAAATCACGTTTTTCTCAATAACAATGTGGTCAATCAAAATACAAAAGGAAAATAAATATAATAGAAATAATATAGGACTAAGATAGAACTTTGAGTTGGATTTTGAAATTAATGGTGAAACCAACTTCATATGAGTCAAAGTTCTATATAGACATGAGAATTGCAAAAATGAAAAACCATAGCTCTCTTTTTTCCCGCAAGTTAGCAAAACTCACTTTTGTTTCACAATGAAGTTAAAACATTGAATCTAAAATCACATACATATCTGGGACCAGTGGTGTTGAAGAAAATTTTGGCTGTACTACTTCTCCAATAGCAAATATTCCACCACCATTCCTTGCATCCAAACAATGAGAAAATACTTTTTTCACTTTTCCAGCTGATGCAAGCTGTGATAGTATGGACGAATTTGCTTGCCCAAATCCAATTATTCCATCAACTGATTCATCAGATGAACCTAACTCCCCAGACTGTTTAGCTCCGCATCTACATTGGTATCAAAAATAATAAACTATAGCATTAGCATTGTGGAACAAATTCTGTAAGCAAAATAAATCATATTTTAAACTAAGTTTGCACCTGGCAGAACTCTAAGATTGATAATTGTAGATATATTAGACAACATATCCATATGAGATAGATACAACAAAAGAAAATTATTCAAAACCAAAAAGTAGAAACCGAGAGGAAATGTGCAGAGCAAGTGTAGTGTGTGTATATATATACATCCTTGGGTACTCGCATTTAATTTTACATATAGGTCACGTGTAGTTGAACAAGTTTAAATAAGTTTTCTTATGTTCTTAGAGTCTACTGATGCTTTAAGAATTGTTGGACAAGTTTAAATAACAAATTTTATAACTACAAAATGAGTATCCTAATAGAGTACAGAGTATGAATTGACAAAATATTACTGGTTCACAACAGTTTTTTCCTCTTTGAATGATGTCAGAAGTAGATACATAGAATGTAGAAACTTACTGACAAATGCAAGACAATCGCCAGATAATGTAAGTCTTCACTGACTGGTTACGCCAGTTACTTTTTATGTATTACAAATTAAATACTTACTCGATTTCATGTGTTTTTGGAAAACAATATTACATAGTATATCCACAAGCGAAAATGATGTTCAGTGAAACAAATTGAGCAGAACCCCATGTGCCTTTTTGATTTATGATATTAAACCACTCTAAACTAGAAATAAAAGCTCACCCAAATGCTATGCTCCCATTCATGGCTGTTGTTTCAAGGTTTCCAGTTGCACGATTAAAGTGTACGTTGTCTCTGACGAAATAGCCAGTGGTTGAGCTCCCATCTCCATAAGTAATAGAATATTCACAGAGCCTTCCAACCTTGCAATCAGCGAAGGGGGCATTGAATGTACTAGTGCAAAAATCTTCATCACAGGTGACAGCTTCTCCGGTAGAGGAGCCCTTTGGATCATATGTTGCCAATTTTATCTGTTGGGCAACAATCATGAAAAATATATTATTCTTTAGAAAATATCTAGTCATCAGGAACCACCTAGATTGATGTGTCTTATCTTTATAAGATAATACATCCAAATGCTTTAAATTCTTATTCAAGACAAAAAAATTCAAATGAAAAGGAGAAGTTTAGGAAGGAGCATACATCAAGCTTGGTTTCCTTTGGACAGTTTTTACAGCCAGCACAATTTACCCATAGAATGTCACTTCCCGTATCAACCTGCAGGTGATAGTCCTTCGAAGGAGTCCCAATCCCAATCTTAGTGTAAAAGAGCCTATATATAAATAAAACCATATATACATAAAATGAACACCCATGGCGTAAAATATGTTAATGCACGCATCAAACTCTCTCAGACCACCAAAAGAAAAAACAAAGAGAGATTAACACACATACACACATACAAATATATAATGAACAAGTCGTTCAGGCAAGGGAAAAGATACTTGAGACACTAACATTTAGGCTAAGGGTCCAACTGGATTCCTCCCAGCCTACATTGCCAATGGCGATACATCTATGCATAAGGGAACATTAATAACAGCGCAACAAGAGGCAACAACATATTAAATGGGAGTTTTTGGTTGTCTTAAAATTCCTAGAAGTTCTCGACATTAGGAGGGAGGGAGAGAGAGAGAAAGGGAGACTCATTTGAACTGTTAACAACCAACCCACTTGACTTTTTGTGGATATCCCTCAATCTTTTGCCTTATTTTGAACCAACAAAAAGAAAAATTGTTATGTTTCTTCTCTTTTCCTCCCAATCATTCACACCAAGACGGAGGATAAATCAGAATTGCAGACAAACGGTTAAACAGAAATCAACAATATGACTCAAACGACATAATTCCCTTGCACCAAAATAATATGTTCTAAACCCAGTAATAAAAAATTTCCTTAAAAAAATAATCTTTCATCATGCCGGTAATTCAATTCTAAATTTTTATCTATTTTAATGCAAAAAGGAAAAAAACATTAAACAGATCAATTGATGCACATGCAGCCTATAATCATTGATGAGGACATGGCATGCGTGGACTCAAACAAGACTAAAGGGACGTGGGGATCAAGCAAAACTAGAACTAAGAGGTTCAAATAAGGTCTCAAAGGATTGATCCAAGATGTTTGGGCTGAAGCTAACGCAAGGAAACTCAAAGAGAAGGCTAAAGAGCATGAGACACAAGTTTGGGTCAATTTGATACCAGCCAAATTCTGATGATTCTAGTAAAGCCCACGAATTACATGCAAAAGCAAGGAAAATCATCTTTATTTTTCATCTGGGCATGAAAAGGAAGTTACTAATTTATCATGTTGGCATAAAGGAAGGTTACTTAGCCAGTCACGTGAGTGGGCAACATGCACCCAAGCTATTCATGCAACCAAGATATATTCACGCGACAGTCCATATTCCAATTCATACCATGAACTTCAGCTTAGTCACGTGGGAACAGGAGGCTTCCATACGCCACAAGGATTATTAGATTTTAAAATTCTATTATAATTAGGATTTATTATTAGTTAAGATTTATTTTTTTTAAATAAGTTTCTATTGGTTTATGGAAACAATGGATTTCTATTTCACATTGATTTGGAATTCCTATTAGGATTACAATAATTTGTCTCTACTATTATTAGGATTTGGATTATTTTGAGTAGTATAAATAGAGGTCCAAGTTGATGTAATCAAACACATTATTCATTATTCAATATACTTGTGATGTTATTCTCTACTTTTGGCTTTTTAAATAATTCCTAAGTTATTTTCTTAGTTTTTCTTTGAGATTAAACTTTTACTTATCATACAACAACGCAGTTGTATGTCTTCTACTTCATCTATCATCGATTGTACCGAGATTACCGCTTCAATATAAGCGAGGGGTCAAGGTGTCGTTGGTGTCCATTCAACGCATATTTCCGAACGCTAGCAATTGTACCAAGATTACTGTCTACATATAGGCGAGGGGTTAAGGTGTTACAAACAATCCATCCTACAACTTTGCTAGAAACGATCCGGGCGACAACCACCTCACGCAAGCGTGCTGTGGAGTCTATCATTTGGTATCAAAGCTAAGCCTTCTAGCGAGTTACTTATCCTTTAATTTTCTGTTTGAAATTGTTGAGTAAAAATAAATAAATAAATTTATATTTTTAAATTTTGTCGATTGCATGCTATTAGTGAGAGTCATACCATCTATATTTTGTTTCGTGATAAGTTATTTTTGAATTGATGAATAAAACCAAGATTTTTGCTAGGGGAATTCAAGAAGAACCTATTAGAGAGAATATTTTGAGGTAAAAGGCTTAGTGGCGAGATTAATCGAGGGTAAAAGCCAATTTATTGAGAGCATAAATGAGTGAACCATTGATTCGAGCAAAACACGTAAGGGAGTGGTGAGGAAACTGTTTTCTACTAGCCCTTGTTTTGCAGGAAATATGTCTAACTCGAAAGATAAGGAACTTATGAGGAACAACCCTCAATGGCTGAATTGAAATTCCAAATGGAAGCCATGCATAAAGAATGGGAACGAAGATTGAGAAAAACTATGGAGCAAATGCAAGAACAATTAGAATAGATGAGTGTATATGACTGAGTTATCCCGAAACACTCATGGAACACACATGACAAGGCGAGAACACAATAAACTGACGCAAGAAAGAAAGATCCTTATGGTGATGACAGTGCAAGGGAAGATAGTGAATCTAATGTCCCACACCGAAGACACAGAGGCACTAGGGAAAGAGGAGGTCGGGACAGAGAAGATGGAAATTTGGATAGCATAAAAATGAAAATTCCAACTTTTCAAGGCACGGGTGATCCTGAGGCGTATTTGGATTGGGTAAACAAGATGGAGCGGATCTTTGATTGTCATAATTATTTAGACCTTAAAGAAAGTCAAGTTGGTCGTTACCGAGTTTTCTGGATATGCATTAATATGGTGGGATCAGTTGACAGCTAATCGGAGGAGGTGTGATGAGCGGCCAATTACAACTTGGGCAGAAATGAAAAATATCATGAAAAAGAGATTTGTACCAACATACTATCAACGGGAGATCATTCGTAGTTTGCAAAATCTAAAACAGGGAAGTTGGAGTGTGGATGACTACTATAGGGAGATGGAAATGTTGAAGGATCGGGCTAATTTGGTCGAGGATAATGAAGCAGCGATGGGTAGGTTCTCGGCAGGATTAAATTGGGAAATTGTGGACTTGGTTGAACGACAACATTACCTGGAGTTGGAAGAACTGGTTCATATGACGATCAAGATAGAGAGATAGCTCAAGAGGAGAGGAGGACAACGAGGACACCCTAATGCTAGTTCATGGAAACCTAATTTTGCAAAGCGAGAGGAAAAATCGGCTGTTATCAAACCAAAGGTGGAGTCTAAGCAAGGGTCGACTAGCCGAGAAATACATGGCAAAAATGAACAACCTTTGTTTGGGCGTAATCGGGATATTGTATGCTTCAAGTGTCAAGGTAGGGGACATATTTCTAGCCAATGTACAAATCAGAGGAAAATATTATTGCTTGACAATTGAGAGATGGAAACCGAGGGGGAAGAGAGCGACACTGATTCTATGCCACCATTAGAGAAGATAGGTGAGAATTCAATATATGGTGAAATTCTGGTTACAAGAAGAGCATTTAGTACGCAGGTTAAGGAGGAGAGCAGTGAACAGCGGAAAAATCTATTTCATACTCGATGTCTTTTGAATGGGAAAATCTGTTGTGTAGTCATAGATGGAGGCAGCTGTACAAAGGTGACAAGCACTACGATGGTGGAGAAATTGGGGTTGTCTACCACCAAACATCCACAGCCGTATCGTTTGCAGTGGCTCAATGATAATGCAAACATTAAAGTAACCAAACAGGTGTTAGTTCCATTTGCTATTGGTCGGTATGTTGATGAGATATTGTGTGATGTGGTGCCTATGCAGGCAGTGCATATGTTATTGGGTAGACCATGACAGTTTGATAGGAGAGTTCAACATGATGGGTTTACCAATGTATATTCTTTTGTTCACGACAAGAAGAAAATCTCTTTACGTCCTTTGTCACCACAACAAGTATATGAGGATCAAATTCATTTGCAGAAAGATCATGTACAAAGAAAAGAAAGTGAAGAAAAGAAAAATCGAAAAAAAAAAGAGAAAAAAAGAAAGATGAGAGAAAAACAAATATACTGGCAAAAAAGAGTGATGTGAGAAGAGCTTTGATTTCTAAACAGCCTATGATTTTACTTCGATATAAAGAAACGCTTTTGAATACTAACGGTAATGAATAAAGCCTAGTGTTGTTTCATCTCTTTTACAGGAATTCAAAGATGTATTTCCCGAGTAGCTTCCTCATGGACTACCACCTATTCGAAGAATTGAGCATCAAATTGATTTTGTTCCCGGTGCGATCATTCCAAACCGTCCGGCTTATCGGAGTAATCCCGGGGAGACGAAGGAGTTACAAAGGCAAGTTGACGAGCTGATGGGGAAAGGGTTCGTGAGAGAAAGTATGAGTTCGTGTGCAGTTCCGGTGATCCTAGTGCCGAAAAAGGAAGGAAAATGGAGGATGTGCATCGATTGTCGAGCGGTAAATAACATTACAGTAAAATATCGACATCTCATTCCTCATTTAGATGACATGTTAGATGAATTGCACGAGTCTTGCATATTTTCAAAAATTGATTTAAAAAGTGGTTATCATCAAATTAGAATGCAAGAGGATGATGAATGGAAAACAATGTTTAAGACTAAATATGGTCTTTATGAGTGATTAGTATTACCTTTTGGTTTAACTAATACACCCAGCACTTTCATGAGATTAATGAACCATGTTTTGCGTCCATTCATTGGAAAATTTGTCGTCGTTTATTTTGATGATATCTTGATTTATAGTAAAAACTTGGAAGATCATGCAATGCATTTAAAATTCGTTTTAGATATACTTAGGAAAGAAAAGTTATTTGCTAACATGGAAAAGTGCACGTTTTGTTCGGATATAGTTGTTTTTCTTGGCTTTGTTGTGAGTTCACAGGAAATCCAAGTTGATGAGGAGAAAATAAGTGCAATCCGAGATTGGCCGAGTCTGACCAATGTGAGTTAAGTACGAAGCTTTCATGGACTCGCAAGTTTCTACCGACGCTTTATTCGGAGTTTCAGTGAGATTACAACACAATTTACCGAGGTCATCAAGAAAAGTGTGGACTTTAAGTGGGGTGATGAACAGGAAAAAACATTTACTTTGATTAAGGATAAATTGACAAATTTTTATTTACTTATTTTGCCTAACTTTGCTAAAACATTTGAGATTGAGTGTGATACTTCAGGTTTAGGGATTGGAGTTGTGTTAATGCAAGAAGGGAAACCAGTGGTGTATTTCAGCGAAAAGTTGAGTGGGACAGCTTTGAACTATCCTACGTATGACAAGGAGATGTACGCTTTGGTTAGAGCTTTGGAGACATGGAAATATTACTTGTGGCCTAAGGAGTTTGTAATCCACAACAATCATGAATCATTGAAATATTTGAAAGGTCAACACAAGTAGAACAAAAGGCATGCACGATGGATGGAATTTATCGAGACATTTCCATATGTTATTCGATATAAGCAATGTAAGTAGAACGTCGTTGCAGATGCTTTGTCTTGCAGGTATGTTTTGTTAAATACTTTTGATAAGAAATTGCTTGGGTTTGAACGAATCAAAGAGTTATATGCTAATACCTTGATTTCGGTGAAAAATTTAAAACTTGTGAAAAGAATGCTGTGGGTAAATACTTTAGAATTGATGGATTCTTGTTTCGTGAAAATAAATTGTGAATACCTGAATGTTCTTTGCGTGAGTTATTGGTTAGGGAATCACATGGGGGTGGTTTAATGGGTCATTTTGGTGTTGATAAAACTTTTGCTATTTTGAAAGAACATTTTTATTGGCCTCATATGAAATGAGATGTGGAAAGAATATGTGATAGATGCATTACTTGTCGTCAGGCTAAATCTCGTGTTCAACCCCATGGATTGTATACACCATTGCCTATTTCTAATGAACCTTGGATTGATTTGTCTAAGATCTTTTTATTCGGTTTACCTAGGTCTAAGCATGGTTATGATTCGATATTTGTGATCGTGGATAGATTTTCAAAAATGGCACATTTTATTCCATGTCACAAAACTGATGATGCATCTCGTGTATCTGATTTGTTCTTTAGGGAGATTGTGCGTTTGCATGGTATGTCTAAAACTATTGTTTCTGATAGAGATACAAAGTTCTTAAGTTAATTTTGGAAGACCTTGTGGTGTAAATTGGGTACTAAACTGTTATTTTCAACTACTTGTCATCCACAAATTGATGGTCAAATTGAAGTAGTAAATAGGACTTTGTCGGCATTGTTACGGGCTATCATTAAAAAGAATAGCAAGCAATGGGAATAATGTTTACCACATGTTGAGTTTGCGTATAACCGTTCTGTTCATTCTGCTACTAATTTTTCTCCATTTGAAATTATATATGGTTTTAATCCCTTAACACCATTGGATTTGTCACCATTACCTGTTTCTGAATATACTAACATGGATGGAAAGAAAAAACCTGATCTTGTTAAGCAGATTCATGAAAAAGCCATGCTAAACATTGAAAAGAGGACGAAACAGTACATTAAGCACGCGAACAAGGGACGACGTTAAGTGATCTTTGAGCCCGGAGATTGGGTGTGGATACATATACGGAAAGAAAGATTTCCAACTCAAAGACTTTCGAAATTGCTTCCTAAGGGAGTTGGTCCATTTCAAATTCTCGAGCGTATCAATGACAATGCCTATAAATTGGATTTGTCAGGTGAGTATAATGTTAGTGCCACATTTAACGTTACTGATTTAAGTCCGTTTGATGTAGGTGATGATTTAAGGACAAATCCTTTTCAAGAGGAGAGGTATAATGAGGACATGGCATGCGTGGACTCAAACAAGACTAAAGGGACGTGGGGATCGAACAAAGCTAGAACTAAGAGGTCCAAACAAGGTCTCAATAGATTGATCCAAGATGTTTGGGCTGAAGCTAACGCAAGGAAACCCAAAGAGAAGACTAAAGAGCATAAGACACAAGTTTGGGTCAATTTGATACAAGCCCAATTATGATCATTCTAGTAAAGCCCACGAATTACATGCAAAAGCAAGGAAAATCATCTTTATTTTTCATCTGGGCATGAAAAGGAAGTTACTAATTTATCATGTGGGCATAAAGGAAGGTTACTTAGCTAGTCACGTGAGTGGGCAACATGCACCCAAGCTATTCATGCAACCAAGATATATTCACGCGGCAGTCCATATTCCAATTCATACCATGAACTTCAGCTTAGTCACGCGGCAACAAGAGGCTTCCATATGCCACAAGGATTATTAGATTTTAAAATTCTATTCTAATGAGGATTTATTATTAGTTAAGATTTATTTTTTTAAAATAAGTTTCTATTGATTTATGGAAACAATGGATTTCTATTTCACATTGATTTGGAATTCCTATTAGGATTAGAATAATTTGTCTCTATTGTTATTAGGATTTGGATTATTTTGAGGAGTATAAATAGAGGTTCAAGTTGATGTAATCAAACACATTATTCATTATTCAATATACTTGTGAGGTTATTATCTACTTTTGGTTATTTGAAGAATTCCCAAGTTATTTTCTTAGTTTTTCTCTGATATTCAACTTTGATACAACAATACATAGTTGTGTGTGACGTCTTCTATTGCATCAATCGTCTATTGTACCGAGATTACCGCTTCAATATAAGCGAGGGGTCAAGGTGTCGTTGGTGTCCACTCAACGCATATTTCCGAACGCGAGCAATTGTACTAAGATTACCTTCTACATATAGGTGAGGGGTTAAGGTTCCGGGCGACAACCAGCCCACGCAAGCGTGCCGTAGAGTCTATCAATCATAGTAAACAAAAATTCATTTTCCACCCCCATTAAGGCTGCTTATAGTCTCCATTTTTAATTTCATTAAATCATAAAAAAAATGGGTAAAAAGTAACAATTCCCAGATAGCAAGTACAATAAATCACAAACTATAAATGACTATTCAAATAATCCCAGATAGCAAGTACAATCAATCAAAAACTATAAATGACTATTCAAATTAAATTATTAGATACCTCATATAATTGTAATAATCTAGCAATTATGCAATGAAATCAATCAAATTCAAAGAGATAGAGTTAGGAACAAACGATGAATCACCAGCACGGCCCTTGCCACCCAAGGGGAGATCTATCGCGGCCAGAATTCTACCGTGCCGGTGGGAATCATGGGCTTTCAGTGACCTCAAAGACCTTTCACCACGCGCACCAAATTTGTGCTTCACCTCAAACACAACATTTGCTGTGCCCAAACACAATTCATCCACAAATACAAATCCCAACAACAACAAAACCAAACTTTTCCTTCTCAGATCCATTTCAGATATATAAAATCCCATTCATATAAATCTTTCAGTATATACACCAAAATCAAAATCAGAAAAAATATATCTTTATATTTGTAAATTAGAAGTAAACCCACAAAATATTGGGGGAATGAAGAAGAAAAAGATATATAAATTTATTTGAAATTAGAAGTCAACCCAGAAATTGAAAGGGGGAGAAATGAAAAGGGCCGCCGGTGGAAGGAGGCAAAGGAAAAATGGAGACGAGATGGGTGATAAAAACAGAGAGAAAAAGAGGAGAGAGAAAATTCAATGGGTAACAGACAATTGGTTGTATATAGTAAAAACTTGTTAAGCATATACAATGTAAGAAGTCGTCAATTCTTTTCTTTTCTATTGTTCCCCTCTCCCCACCCTCCCTCTCTCCCTCCCTCCCTCCCCTCTTCTCTGTTTTTTTTTTCTCTCTGGAATGGTGGGAGCTTTTTCAGTTATCCACTTCACGTTTGTTTCTCTGTTATTTTCTCTTTCTCTTACTATGTCAATTTATATTCCACGTCAAGAATATATAACAAAATGTCTTTGACTTTGGGTATTCCATGGTAGTAGCTTTTCAAGTGAAGTCATTAAATTGGCTTGCACTTTTCCCCCCTCAAATGAGTATTTTATGTACAAGAATATATAATCCACATGGTAAGAATCACTGTGCTACTTGATATTGCCCTCCATTTAAAATAAAAATTTATATTGTGATAAAAAAGACATCTAATTATATTGCGATTAAAAGTGTCAATTAATTATTCATATATTTATATTAATTAACAAGTTTGACCGTTCGTGCAAGGCACATACTGGTTTGAGATAATATTTTTATTTTTTTATATTATTTTTATTTTTTAAATAAAGTTATTGTTTTAGATAATAGTTATTTTTTTATAATTTTTAACTGCTCTTATAATTGGATTGTTGTGAGTACAAGTACAATGAGTAATGAGTCAACTCGATCAACCAAATTAACTTAATTAATTAAATGTCAATTAAGTGTCGTGGTTTTAAATATAGCTATTGATTTATAAATCTTATAATTGTATTTATTTGTAACAAAAGTTGATTTATATTTATTGCAATATTTAAAAGAATTCTAAAAAGAAAAGTAATTTTGAAGTCAATTTATAGATTCTAAAATTTAAATTAATGTAAGTTTGTTAAAGTTTAAAAATAACCAATTCTATAATGACAAATTAGTAGTAATTTTTAACTAATTCGCAATTCTCATAATATATTAAATTCAAAAAATGAAGTTTTTATAATTTATAGAAATTAAAGTACAATCTGTGATGCAATGGATTACAATGGTTAGTTTAACCTACTAACACAAAGCCAAATAAATCATTGCCTATAAAGAAAAGTAAAGAATTCTCCAAGAGAAAATGCAATATTATTGATAATAGTTGTCAAATGAATACTTTCAAAGTCCTAAAATAACATATTTATAGTCTAAAACACTTTCTAAGCCTAATTAAAAAAAATAATAATAAAATACTAAAAAATAAAATACGAACTTTGACCCACGATAAGACCACTTTAAACAAGTTTTTTGGGTTTAAAATGGTATGCATCATGGCCAAAGACGATGAGCCTAGTCTAGCAATTGTTGTTCATTTTGATTTGATATATTATGGGCTCGTAACTACAAACGGCTCAAAAGTTGCCCACATTTGAAGTTTCCCCCTCCCCCTCTCCCTCTCCCTCTCCCTCTCCCTCCCCCTCCCCCTTGTTTGACGAGAGCTGACCAACTTTGTTTGATGAGGAAATTGGTGGTGACCCCATGAATTTTGGCAGGAGAGTGAGATTCCGTGATGAACTTGGGCGAATTTGTGAACAAATATAATAGTTTTTGCTTTGAGACGAAGGTTGATGATGACCCGTGGCGGAGATGAATAGTAACAACGTGTTTTTTTTAGATAAAGAAAAATTGCTCGACCCCAATCTAGGTAAAAATTATAATGAGCTATGCAATTTATTGGGTTTGTATAAAGCGCGATCATGCAATCAAATTACACAAAAAGTGCGAAAGTTCAATAAAATAGGAATTTAAAATTAACTGTTAGTCATCCAAATGTTTGGCCTCTAGAGGTGATCCACCAAGGAAGAACAAAAATTTAAGAAGATGTGTGTTTGATGTGACACCTCTAAAATAGGTATACATCACACATTTTGAATCGCCAAATATATGGGACTGAAACAACTACAACTTTATTATTATAATTGTCGTGCAAAATACGATAACACATATACTGTGAGTTTAAATACAAATATCGTCTTCTAGACAATATCCACACTCAAATAAGTCCTCATTACTATTATTGATATACTATTTTACAAAATAATAAGGACTGCTAAAACAATTGTCTAGAAACATCACTCCACACCTCGACTAGTTCCCGCTATATTCTCGCCTCCTGAGAAGAAAAATGGAACAAAAAGAAAAAGGACGAGCTCAACTAGCCCAGTAAAGAATATTATAACTAAGATAATATAGAACAAATTATCATTAGCCTTCAATAAATCAGATAAAATATAATGAACAACAAGTTTTAAATCAACAACTGCAGCGGAAACAACAATTCATTAGAAGAGTTAAGTAGAGAATGAAATCTACTATCTTATATGATTTAAAAGTCCATAATCAATATTTTATCCCTGTAACAACAATCAATATACATCTTGAACCAAATATTTATCTTTGCTTTACGGGCCAAATATATTCATTTGTATCACCAGTTGGTCATGTTCATCTCAATACCTGTCCATCTTTGCACTATGGGCCAAAAGATATTCATCAGGTAATCATTTATCTTTGCACTACAGGCCAAAGATATTCAGTTATATCATCATTTAGGACTGAGAATGATAAAAAATATTTTAAAGAAACGAATCCAGTGAGATAAAATGACAAAGATTAGGGATTCGTGCTTTAGATAATCCAAGTACAAAAATACTTCATAATAAACCATAATGGAGTAAAATTCAAGAATGAAGATCTAAACATGGATACAATCAAAGATAGTAACCATAATAGACATCTTGGACAAAGAAGAGAAAATTTTATTTTTTCTGTGAATGGTGCCGTATTCGTGATACGTGAATAGTGTCGTATACGTGAATAGTAACTCCGACACGAAAAGGTAGAAATTCCACAAGAAAAATCATAATTCGTGAATAGTACCATATTCGTGAATAGTGCCGTATTCGTGAATAGTAACTTCAACATGAAAGGATAAAAATTTTATAATAAAATTCATACTAATATTTCGGCATTATGATATTGAACGAAATAACATCATTTACGAAGAAAATAACATCCCTTACCTCAAAAGAACAGTACTTCTGACTTGAATATTGGATATATTGTCGAACGAAACTTGCACTGAATAGCAACTCTCAAAGTATCTAAATACTTACAAAAATACACTCGCTAATATAGAGAGAGAAAACTTATGATTCTGGTGTGATTTTCAATTCTAACTAAGCACCCTATTTATAGGAAAATATCAGAACGCCAAAGTAGACTAAATTAATAAAATATTAATATTCTTTACAATTTTCCTACGCACACCTTTTTGACCAAATTATCAGCCACTACTAGTGGGGACCACCAAAATTTAGCATTTCCACACCAATCAAAAGTGGGGTCCACCCATGTTTTTAATAAAAATATTTATTTTTGAAAACTTCAATAATTCATAATAAATAGTCTTTTATCAGAAAAATACGAATTTTATATCCTTTTCATAGGAAATTTAATTCTCTACAACTTTGTAGAAGAAAGTTTTTCCAAATTCCAAACAGAAAATGACCGAAATCTACATATGGATGATTTTTAATACCTCCATTCCGACAAAATACTGATAAAACACCTCAACATTAATTCTTTCATTTATATCCACATAAAAAATAAATATTTCCTTATCATATAGATTAATAATTAATTATTCACAAATAATATTACAGAATCACAATTATGACATCGAGGTCGTTCCTAGGAAAGAGCGGACTTTCTGATAAGGATTTCTCCTTATTGACGCGCAAGTAGGTGACCAAACCCCTTTCCTAGACAGAACTTTCTTAGACATTACATATAATGCTATCTAATAATATTATTCAAATAATATGAATTATTGATATGATAATGAGAAATACTATACAGTGACAATTATTGAAACAACAATAATATAAAATATCAACGTAGCAATTATTGAATCAATAAAATAAAATATTGAACAATAATTATGGTAGCAATTATTGAGTAGTGCCTTCTTACGTAAGAATCAATAATTCAAAAATACTGTGCAATACCGTGTGCTACTGTGCAACCACGCATATTACTGTATTTTAACCACTGGGTATTCTAACAGTGTTAACAGTAACAACTACGCCGTTATTTATAAAAACTCATACTTGTCGTTTTTTTCATCCGACAGTTTTTTGTTATGGGGCCCACAAATGGTTGCGCCATCTTACGAATATTTCATAATAGCAAGAATATTTCACGATCAAACGAATATTCTCCGGCAACAATGAATATTTTATAACCACTTGCTTATTTTACAAAATTTGCACATTTCACCCATTACTAAAGTATTATATCAAATTAACACCTTATTATTTAAAATAATAATTAGAGAAAATTTAATTTTATTTATAAAAAATTGGGGTCTTACAACCTCCCCTCCTTATAAAATTTCGTCCTCGAAATTGACATACGTACCTGGTGTTTCGAAAAGGTAAGGGTACCTCGCTTTCATTTTCGATTTCAACTCCCAAGTCATTTTCTCAATAGCGTGGTTCCTCCACAAAACCTTGACTTATGGTATAATCTTTGTGCGTAAGACATGCTCCTTCCTATCTAAGATCTTGACATGAACCTCCTCGTACGTTAAATCTTCGGTTATCTCGTCTGGCTCTAACTCAATAATGTGGTTTGGGTCGTCCACATATTTACGTAAAATCGATACGTGAAAAATATTATGAACACGTGACATACTTGGCGGTAAAGCGAGTCTATAGGCCACAGTTCCTACTCGATCGAGAATTTCAAATAGACTAACAAATCGAGAGTTGAGATTTCCTCTCTTCATCGACTCTTACTTCTAGAATAACACATTATTGTACCATCTTCTTCATATGCATTGTGACGAACGAGAATTTTGTAAATTAATTTTAATATTTATTGAATTAAATAAATATTTTCGACGATTTAATTATTGGATTAATAATTAATTGATGCAATTGTGGTAGATTAATTTAATTTAATTTTATGTGTTACATTTATTAAATTAATGTAGAGAAATTTTATTATTCGAAGTATGTGATTATGTGAGCTTATTGTATTCAAAGAAATATTTAATAAGCTATGTTATTTTAATTAATGTAATAATTAATTAGAAATTTAATAAATTGACATTATTAGTTAATGAGAAAATTTATTTTATGATTATGTGAAGTTATGATAGATTATTATACGTTATTTAATTAAATTAAATAAGATATTTGAATTGAGTGTGGCATTTATTCAACTATATGATATAACTTTATTAAATTAAATAGTATTTGAAAACTTTTCAAACTATACAAACATGGCTTTAAAAGGAGTTATGGCCAGTTAACCCATGATGGGTAACTGACCATAATGCGCATCGGTCTATTTGAATACGACGTCCTATGTTTTTCTTTCATTTTCTAAGTCTGATAAAACTAGTTAGAGAGAATCTGATAATTGTTGAGGAGAATTGTGAGTCAGTGATTGAGAAGGAATTCATCTCTTACTAAAATCCACACTACGCGTTGGGTAATCTTCTCCTTCTGAAATTCTGTTTTTACGTCATTAAGTTTTTATAAGAAAATGGCTTTCAAAGTTTTGGTTTAACCTCTGTAATTGAGTTAGGAATATTGATTATGAGTTGTATATGTGTTATGTTATATCACACCGTATTTAATTATATATTGTTGCAAACCATAACATCAGTATTGTGAAAACATGTCGTACATATGTTATTTCAAAATAAACAGAGTACGTGATATGGCCATATGGCCATATATGTGATAATTGATGTATTGATTATATATTATCCCTAAATTTTACACCCTTATATTATTGAGCATGTTAATACGAAGAGATCAAGCCTTAAACGAACGAATTCAGTGTTATAACGAATCCGTACGGCTAAATTATGTGTTTTGTTCAAAAACTTCAAGAACATCAAGAACAATCCAATTTTACATGATTTAAATCTGTGATTATATGTTTTAATGGGTTAAAATCACTTTATAGATGTTGTATTATGAATATACATGAACTATAACTTGTGGGTATGTCTAATTTTGAGTAGAAAATAAGAATTTGGGAGAAATTGGCATGTTCTGCGATTTTCGCGAACAGCCATTTCTGTGTCTGGTATGCCGCGCCGCAGCGCCGGCTACCAGTTCATTTCCCGCGCCGCAGCGCCACCGTGCCGTAGCGCCATGACTCGAGCCACGGCGCCACAGCGCCGCAGCGCCAAGGGCCCGGCCACAGCGCCACGGCGCCGCAGCGCGAATCCTTAGTTCAATAGTGGCGCCGCAGCGCCACTCCCCAGAAAATTCAGAAATATATTTTTTAAAAAATGTTTAAGTCTAACAATGTATTAGTGGATTATTGTAATGAACATGTAAACATGTTAGAAGAATAATGTGATGATAAAATAGTTGTATAACATGTAAATAACATAATTACATGTGGATTAAATTATTGATTACATAATTAGATTATTATTCATGAAGTGGTATTATGTGGCCGTAAATGTGATAAAGTGATTAAGTATAGTCAATAAATCAAAGTAGACAAAGGGAATGAGTTTTTGATGAACAGTTAAGTTATAATTAATTGGTATTGTGTATGTGAATGGTATGTAGGATTTAATTCAAAGAACGTGCTTAGTTAAAGTGTAATCTACGCACGAGGCAAGTTTCTTAACTTTACTTTTACATTGAGCAAGTATCCTATCCCTAACTCCATTCTATTGAGCAAGTTTATTTAAACTTAAACGTTACTTTTATATCGAGCAAGTTTCCCTAACCCCACTTGTCATTATTGTTCAAGTTTATTATTTACCTTGAATAAATTATCCTTGTTATTATTCAAGTTCAAGCATGATATTAAAGATTAATTATCTTTTCAAAGCATGATTCAGTTATACAATAATTGTCCTATTGTATACTTTTGAGATTTTTATTCAAATCAAATATTAATTATTGTTGAACCTTATTAGACTAGTGAACCTTATTGATTCAACTAGTCCATAGTTGATGAGCGTTCTAAATTTCAGAACCCTTGATGAATTTATCCAAACCAAACTTTCTTTGGTGCGGACTCGAATGTCAAACTGAGATGAACAACCCTGAAAAAGGGATTCACTTATGCGTTAGCGTTAAGATATTGTGCACAGTATGGTACTAAGGGCTGATCCCCCTAAGTACGAGAAGAAGGTCCATAGTCTTATGACTGTTAAAGGTTTCAAGTATATTTCTTGTTAACCTAGGACATAGTTCAAGGTCTTATGACCCTCAGAATTCTTTTGATTCTTGTTATTCATTCTCGATTCAAAAGTTGAGCTTTTGTTCAGATGTCTTTGATTTATTCGCATGTTATTATAATGTTATTTCATTATTATATTTGTGGGCATTTGTGCTCACTCTTGCTTAATAATAACATTACAGTTAAGAATGAAAGAAGCGATGAACCCTCCACTAGTAAGGGCAAGGGCAAAGTTAGCAAATGATGAAGACCTGTTATTTATTAACTGATGTATTCGTTTAAGACTTGAATTATGTTGACGTTAAGACTTTTTTGTTTAGAATTCCGCACAGATGTTTTAAGGTTAGAGTAACCTGGGATTTATTTATGATTCAATTGATGTAACCCTTAAGGGAAGAGATTTTATTTATGATTTCTATCTATTGTATGGTTTGATATTATTTATGGGTAGATAGATAGATGATGCTTGTTCAGTGAACACCAAATCCCGTGGAATCGAAGTACCTGGATTTGGGGGTGTCACAGGTTGGTATCAGAGCCGTAGGTTATGAACCTTAGGTGGGGGAAACAACCTTAGGTAGTAGCCTTATAGAAGAAGATAGAAATTGAAAACTCTTATCGAGTTCTAAGAAATGAATTTTTGTAATTCATTGAAGATAATAAAATACATTATGTGTTTATGTGTTAAGTATGCGTTAGATAGTATGACTTAGTAACTAAAACTTAAAATTTTGTTGTCAAGATGACGAATGATGGAGAAACTAGTCAAGCTGAAGGGGGACCCCATTTACCTATAGTACCTACTTAGGAGGGATCTCGTGTACTTGTAGGACCGACTGAGGAAGAGCCCCGAGACATTCATGTCGTTAGGGAGCAGCTGGTGCAGAGGGTTTCATCTCCATTGATCACCGTTGTTGGTCAGAAGCATGAACCTGAGATTGATCCTGAGGAGGATCCTGAGGAGGAGTTTGATGAGGAGGAAGAAGAAGAGGAGCTACCACGGTACACTGTTGATGCTGAGATATATGACACACTATATGATCGTAACGTGGAGTTACAAGATGAGGTTCAGGAATTGACTGAGCGAGCGACTGTTCAGCAGTCTACTTTAGAGGAGAAGGATAGAGAGATTGTGACCCTTCATACACGTTTAGGAAACGTGGAGTGGGACCTGGTTCATGAGAAGGGTCAAACCGAAGATAAGACCGAGGAGATAGAGAAGCTGAAGAAGGAACTGAAGGAAACCTCTGGAAGACTGAAAATAGCAGAGGAAGGATGGGTAAGAGAATCACATCGAGCTGATCGTGCAGAAGATGATAGTCGTGCAAAGAAGACAAAGCTTGAAGACACGTACGCCACACTTAATCATGCGATGGATGAGGTTCAAGAGCGAGTGTTAAGGTACCCCATCCAGTTTGAAGGACTTCCATCGTATATGTTGGATCGCAGGACGATGTCTCGTATCATGAATGAGGAGCGTGGCAAGGCTATTGAGCACCTTGGAAGACAGGAATAGAATCTGTTTATTTATGTGAAAGACTTATATAGTTTTATGTAAATTCCGATGTGGTTATGAACTAAGGAATATGTTAATATTTGAATGTTTTAAATCCTGTGGATTCTTTATTCCAGGATAGATGATGTAAATAGCAGTATGCTATAGTTTAATGTTAAAACTTTTTATTTGAATGAAAAGATATCAAGTTGTTTGAGATGATGTGTTAAGTGATATGTTAAATTGTTGAGTAATGTCTTAACTATGTAAAGAAATAAATAAAGTTCTAATAAACGTTTATTTAACAGAAAAATGCCGCCAAGGAGAAGACAATAACGTCAACCGGCTCAGGAAGAGTCAACCAATAATAACAATAATGCCAACGTTAATCCAGTTCAACAGCTAGTTAATTTACTAACTGGAGTCATGAATAACCAACCACAAGCTCCACCTAGCACAACGTTTAAATATTTTAAGGCGGTGGGACCGCCAGAGTTCAAAGGTTCCAGAAACCCGATCGAGGCTCAAACGTGGGTGATGGAAATGGAGAAGGTTTTCGACGTTGCTAGGGTTCGAGAAGATCAGAAGACCGTTTTTGCGACATTTATGCTGAAGTCTGAGGCTAGCTACTGGTGGCAGGCAAACAAGATGCGAGGAGGTGAAGGTGTAATTACGTGGGAGAGATTCAAAGAGATATTTTTTGAAATGTATTTCCCAGCTAGTTCGCAGAATCAGATGGAGGTGCAATTTCTGGAACTGAAGCAGGGAAACATGAGCGTGCCTGAATACGCGGCTAAATTCGATGAGTTGGAAAGGTTTGCCCCGTATCAAGTACACACTGACGAGAGGAAAGCCAGACGATTCGAACAAGGACTGAAGCCTTGGGTATACAGCAAGGTATCAATGTTTCAACTTAACACGTTTACGGGAGTTTTGGAAAAGGCCATTCTAGCGGAAGGAGGAAGTGATGCAGTGACTAAGTACAACCAAGAACAGAAAAAGAAAAAGAGTGAGAATGAAGGTAATAACAAGACTGGTGGAAGTAATACTGGGAATAATAATAATCAGAAGAGGAAGTGGATGGATAACTCGACAGCTGGAAGTCAACACGGAGGGCAAAAAAAGAAGATAGATTGGCTATCCCTATTCGATTGGGGGAATTCGACGTTATATTGGGTATGGATTGGCTATCCAATTATGGGGCTGTAATTGACTGCCAAAAGAAGCGTATTAACCTTATGACTCCGTCAAAGGTTGTGTTTTATGGTAGCAAGTCGCCTAGACAAGCGAGTTGTCTGACGATGTTGCAGGCCAGGAAGTTATTAAGACAAGGCTGTGTAGGATATTTAGCTTACATAGTCGACAGTCGAAAAGAGAACCCAAAGGTAGAGGAGATACCGATTGTGAGCGACTTCGTCGATGTATTTCCAGACGATTTGTCAAGACTTCCACCAGATAGAGAAGTAGACTTTGTGATTGATTTGGCGCCCGAAATTGCTCCAATATCGAAGGCACCATACCGAATGGCGCCAGTAGAGATGAAGGAATTAATGGTACAACTACAAGAATTGTTGGACAAAAAGTACATTCAACCGAGCGTATCGCCGTGGGGAGCGCCGGTGTTGTTCGTGAAAAAGAAGGACGGATCGATGAGGCTCTGCATTGACTACAGAGAATTAAATAAGGTCACGATTAAGAACAGATATCCATTACCGAGGATCGATGATCTGTTTGATAAATTTAAGGGAGCAAAATACTTTTCCAAGATTGACTTGAGGAGTGGTTATCACCAACTGAAGGTGAGGCCAGAGGATGTACCGAAGACAGCGTTTTGAACGCGATATGGTCATTATGAGTTTTTAGTAATGTCGTTTGGTCTTACGAATGCTCCTGCAGCATTTATGGGACTAATGAATGGTGTATTCAAGCCGTTTTTGGACAAATTCGTGGTGGTATTTATAGACGACATTTTGGTATATTCCAAAACCAAAGAGAAACATGAAGAACACTTGAGGTTAACGTTGGAAGTATTGAGAAGGGAGAAGTTGTATGCTAAATTTTCGAAATGCGAATTCTGGATCGAGAGAGTACAATTTCTTGGTCACGTAATCGATAAAGATGGAATTTCGGTAGATCCATCCAAAGTAGAAGCTGTGATTAACTGGGATCAGCCGAGAATGCCGTCAAAAGTAAGAAGTTTTCTTGGATTAGCAGGATATTATAGAAGATTCATACAAGATTTTTCTAAGATCGCAACTCCGTTAACGAATTTAACTCGAAAAGCTGTGAAATTTGTTTGGACGGAGAAGTGTGAGGAGAGTTTTCAAGAATTAAAGAAGAGGATGAGTACATCGCCTGTGTTATCCCTTCCGGATGATACAGGAAATTTTGTTGTTTTTAGCGATGCGTCGCATAAAGGACTTGGCTGTGTGCTGATGCAAAATGGCAAAGTCATTGCGTATGCATCACGGTAGTTGAAGGATTACGAGAAGGGTTACCCAACCCATGATTCGGAGTTAGCTGCAGTTGTTTTTGCTTTGAAAATTTGGAGGCACTATCTATACGGGGAAAAGTGTGAAATATATACGGACCACAAGAGTCTGAAATATATTTTTACACAGAAAGATTTGAATATGCGTCAAAGAAGATGGTTGGAATTAATCAAGGATTATGACTGTGAGATTTTATACCATCCGGGTAAGGCTAATGTGGTTACCGACGCCTTAAGTAGAAAGGGTCGTGAGAAATTGATGATGTTGACTGCTCAGCAGGAGCTAATTGCAGACATGGAGAAACTGGAGTTAGAAGTAAAGTATCCAATGGAGATTGATGAGAAGCTATTTCAGATGCAATCTGGTACAACTCTACTAGATAGAGTGAAGGAGGCTCAGCTTCAGGATGATGAATGCAAAAAGGTAACAACGAAGATATGTGAAGGAACCGAACCAAGATTTAAGATGGATAAGGAAGGAATATTGAGATTTGAAAGCAGAATTTGGGTTCCGCCAGTACAGGAAATTAAGGAAGAAATTTTGAGTGAGACTCATAATTCAAGATATTCGATTCACCCTGGTAGTACAAAAATGTACCAAGATCTTAGACAACATTTCTGGTGGCCAAATTTGAAGCGTGATGTTGCAGAATGTGTTGCCAAATGCCTGACATGTCAGAAAGTTAAAGCAGAACATCAGAGACCGAGTGGATTGCTACAACCGTTGGAGATCCCAGAATGAAAATGGGAAAATATTACGATGGACTTCGTGGTTGGCCTTCCGACGACTCAGAAAGGCTACGACGCAGTATGGGTTATCGTTGGCCGACTGACGAAATCCGCGCACTTCCTTCCTATCAAAATTAGATTTAACTTAGATCAGTTGGCAAGATTATATGTGAAAGAGATTGTTTCGAGGCATGGAGTGCCAGTGTCTATTGTTTCTGATAGGGATCCGCGCTTCACATCAAATTTCTGGAAACGTCTTCAGGAATGCATGGGTACACAACTGCGAATGAGTACAACTTACCACCCTCAAACAGACGGACAAAGCGAACGAACGAGTTAAACACTGGAAGATATGTTACGAGCCTGTGTAATGGACTTCAAAGGAAATTGGGATGATCACCTACCGTTGGTAGAATTCGGCTACAACAACAGTTACCACGCTAGTATAGGCATGCCGCCTTACGAAGCGTTATACAGCAGAAAGTGTAGATCTCCGCTTTATTGGGATGAAGTTGGTGAAAGACAATTGCTAGGGCCAGAATTGGTACAGCAGACGGCAGAAATAGTCAAAGTGATCCGAGCACGACTGGTAGCAGCTCAAGATCGATAGAAGAAATACGCTGATCCACATCGTAAAAATATCGAGTTTGAACCAGGTAGTTATGTTTTCTTGAAGGTCTCTCCCTGGAAGGGAAAGATCAGGTTCGAAAAGAAAGGAAAATTGAGCCCAAGATTTATTGGACCCTTTGAGGTACTGCAAAGAATTGGAGAAGTTGCATACGAGGTAGCCTTACCTCCAGCACTCGAGAATATCCACAACGTCTTCCATGTTTCTGTGTTACAACCTTACAAACCTGATTACAAGCATGTAATTGAATACGAACCCCTGCATTTTGAGAAAGACTTATCTTATGAAGAAATTGCTGTCCAAATTGTCGACCGAAAAGAACAAGTTCTGAGAAATAAAGTAATACCTTCTGTTAAGGTAATTTGGAGGAACCACAACGCTGAAGAAGCTACGTGGGAACTCGAAGAGAATATGATGAAGAAATACCCTCATTTATTTACTTAATTATGTGTAAGCGATTCTGCGGACGGGGGAGAATGTAACGGGTTGAATTTATTGAGTCGTGATTCTGGGGACAGAATCCTTTTAACGGGGGAAAGATGTGACAAACGAGAATTTTGTAAATTAATTTTAATATTTATTGAATTAAATAAATATTTTTGACGATTTAATTATTGGATTAATAATTAATTGATGCAATTGTGGTAGATTAATTTAATTTAATTTTATGTGTTACATTTATTAAATTAATGTAGAGAAATTTTATTATTCGAAGTATGTGATTATGTGAGCTTATTGTATTAAAAGAAATATTTAATAAGCTATGTTATTTTAATTAATGTAATAATTAATTAGAAATTTAATAAATTGACATTATTAGTTAATGAGAAAATTTATTTTATGACTATGTGAAGTTATGATAGATTATTATATGTTATTTAATTAAATTAAATAAGATATTTGAATTGAGTGTGACATTTATTCAACTATATGATATAACTTTATTAAATTAAATAGTATTTGAAAACTTTTCAAACTAGACAAACATGGCTTTAAAAGGAATTATGGCCAGCTAACCCATGATGGGTAACTGACCATAATGCGCATCGGTCTATTTGAATACGACGTCTTATGTTTTTCTTTCATTTTCTAAGTCTGATAAAACTAGTTAGAGAGAATCTGATAATTGTTGAGGAGAATTGTGAGTCAGTGATTGAGAAGGAATTCATCTCTTACTAAAATCCACACTACGCGTTGGGTAATCTTCTCCTTCTGAAATTCTGTTTTTACGTCATTAAGTTTTTATAAGAAAATGGCTTTCAAAGTTTTGGTTTAACCTCTGTAATTGAGTTAGGAGTATTGATTATGAGTTGTATATGTGTTATGTTATATCACACCGTATTTAATTATATATTGTTGCAAACCATAACATCAGCATTGTGAAAACATGTCGTACATATGTTATTTCAAAATAAACAGAGTACGTGATATGGCCATATGACCATATATGTAATCATTGATGTATTGATTATATATCATCCCTAAATTTTACACCCTTATATTATTGAGCATGTTAATACGAAGAGATCAAGCCTTAAACGAACGGATTCGGTGTTATAACGAATCCGTACGGCTAAATTATGTGTTTTATTCAAAAACTTCAAGAACATCAAGAACAGTCCAATTTTACATGATTTAAATCTGTGATTATATGTTTTAATGGGTTAAAATCACTTTATAGATGTTGTATTATGAATATACATGAACTATAACTTGTGGGTATGTCTAATTTTGAGTAGAAAATAAGAATTTGGGAGAAATTGGCATGTTCTGCGATTTTCGCGAACAACCATTTCTGTGTCTGGTATGCCGCGCCGCAGCGCCGGCTACCAGTTCATTTCCCGCGCCGCAGCGCCACCGTGCCGTAGCGCCATGACTCGAGCCACGGCGCCACAGCGCCGCAGCGCTAAGGGCCCGGCCACAGCGCTACGGCGCCGCAGCGCGAATCCTTAGTTCAATAGTGGCGCCGCAGCGCCACTCCCCAGAAAATTCAGAAATATATTTTTTAAAAAATGTTTAAGTCTAACAATGTATTAGTGGATTATTGTAATGAACATGTAAACATGTTAGAAGAATAATGTGATGATAAAATAGTTATATAACATGTAAATAACATAATTTCATGTGGATTAAATTATTGATTACATAATTAGATTATTATTCATGAAGTGGTATTATGTGGCAGTAAATGTGATAAAGTGATTAAGTATAGTCAATAAATCAAAGTAGACAAAGAGAATGAGTTTTTGATGAACAGTTAAGTTATAATTAATTGGTATTGTGTATGTGAATGGTATGTAGGATTTAATTCAAAGAACGTGCTTAGTTAAAGTGTAATCTACGCACGAGGCAAGTTTCTTAACTTTACTTTTACATTGAGCAAGTATCCTATCCCTAACTCCATTCTATTGAGCAAGTTTATTTAAACTTAAACGTTACTTTTATATCGAGCAAGTTTCCCTAACCCCACTTGTCATTATTGTTCAAGTTTATTATTTACCTTGAATAAATTATCCTTGTTATTATTCAAGTTCAAGCATGATATTAAAGATTAATTATCTTTCCAAAGCATGATTCAGTTATACAATAATTGTCCTATTGTATACTTTTGAGATTTTTATTCAAATCAAATATTAATTATTGTTGAACCTTATTAGACTAGTGAACCTTATTGATTCAACTAGTCTATAGTTGATGAGCGTTCTAAATTTCAGAACCCTTGATGAATTTATCCAAACCAAACTTTCTTTGGTGCGGACTCGAATGTCAAACTGAGATGAACAACCCTGAAAAAGGGATTCACTTACGCGTTAGCGTTAAGATATTGTGCACAGTATGGTACTAAGGGCTGATCCCCCTAAGTACGAGAAGAAGGTCCATAGTCTTATGACTGTTAAAGGTTTCAAGTATATTTCTTGTTAACCTAGGACATAGTTCAAGGTCTTATGACCCTCAGAATTCTTTTGATTCTTGTTATTCATTCTCGATTCAAAAGTTGAGCTTTTGTTCAGATGTCTTTGATTTATTCGCATGTTATTATAATGTTATTTCATTATTATACTTGTGGGCATTTGTGCTCACTCTTGCTTAATAATAACATTGCAGTTAAGAATGAAAGAAGCGATGAACCCTCCACTAGTAAGGGCAAGGGCAAAGTTAGCAAATGATGAAGACCTGTTATTTATTAACTGATGTATTCGTTTAAGACTTGAATTATGTTGATGTTAAGACTTATTTGTTTAGAATTCCGCACAGATGTTTTAAAGTTAGAGTAACCTGGGATTTATTTATGATTCAGTTGATGTAACCCTTAAGGGAAGAGATTTTATTTTATGATTTCTATCTATTGTATGGTTTTATATTATTTATGGGTAGATAGATAGATGATACTTGTTCAGTGAACACCAAATCCCGTGGAATCGAAGTACCTGGATTTGGGGGTGTCACAGGTTGGTATCAGAGCCGTAGGTTATGAACCTTAGGTGGGGGAAACAACCTTAGGTAGTAGCCTTATAGAAGAAGATAGAAATTGAAAACTCTTATCGAGTTCTAAGAAATGAATTTTTGTAATTCATTGAAGATAATAAAATACATTATGTGTTTATGTGTTAAGTATGCGTTAGATAGTATGACTTAGTAACTAAAACTTAAAATTTTATTGTCAGGATGACGAATGATGGAGAAGCTAGTCAAGCTGAAGGGGGACACCATTTAACTATAGTACCTACTGAGGAGGGATCTCGTGTACTTGTAGGACCGACTGAGGAGGAGCCCCGAGACATTCATGTCGTTAGGGAGCAGCTGGTGCAGAGGGTTTCATCTTCATTGATCACCGTTGTTGGTCAGGAGCATGAACCTGAGATTGATCCTGAGGAGGATCCTGAGGAGGAGTTTGATGAGGAGGAAGAAGAAGAGGAGCTACCACGGTACACTGTTGATGCTGAGATGTATGACACACTATATGATCGTAACGTGGAGTTATAAGATGAGGTTCAGGAATTGACTGAGCGAGCGACTGTTCAGCAGTCTACTTTAGAGAAGAAGGATAGAGAGATTGTGACCCTTCATACACGTTTAGGAAACGTGGAGTGGGACCTGGTTCATGAGAAGGGTCAAACCGAAGATAAGACCGAGGAGATAGAGAAGCTGAAGAAGGAACTGAAGGAAACCTCCAGAAGACTGAAAATAGCAGAGGAAGGATGGGTAAGAGAATCACATCGAGCTGATCGTGCAGAAGATGATAGTCGTGCAAAGAAGGCAAAGCTTGAAGACACGTACGCCACACTTAATCATTCGATGGATGAGGTTCAAGAGCGAGTGTTAAGGTACCCCATCCAGTTTGAAGGACTTCCATCGTATATGTTGGATCGCAGGACGATGTCTCGTATCATGAATGAGGAGCGTGGCAAGGCTATTGAGCACCTTGGAAGACAGGAATAGAATCTGTTTATTTATGTGAAAGACTTATATAGTTTTATGTAAATTCCGATGTGGTTATGAACTAAGGAATATGTTAATATTTGAATGTTTTAAATCCTGTGGATTCTTTATTCCAGGATAGATGATGTAAATAGCAGTATGCTATAGTTTAATGTTAAAACTTTTTATTTGAATGAAAAGATATCAAGTTGTTTGAGATGATGTGTTAAGTGATATGTTAAATTGTTGAGTAATGTCTTAACTATGTGGAGAAATAAATAAAGTTCTAATAAACGTTTATTTAACAGAAAAATGCTGCCAAGGAGAAGACAACAACGTCAACTGGCTCAGGAAGAGTCAACCAATAATAACAATAATGCCAACGTTAATCCAGTTCAACAGCTAGTTAATTTACTAACTGGAGTCATGAATAGCCAACCGCAAGCTCCACCTAGCACAACGTTTAAAGATTTTAAGGCGGTGGGACCGCCAGAGTTCAAAGGTTCCAGAAATCCGATCGAGGCTCAAACGTGGGTGATGGAAATGGAGAAGGTTTTCGACGTTGCTAGGGTTCGAGAAGATCAGAAGACCATTTTTGCGACATTTATGCTGAAGTCTGAGGCTAGCTACTGGTGGCAGGCAAACAAGATGCGAGGAGGTGAAGGTGTAATTACGTGGGAGAGATTCAAAGAGATGTTTTTCGAAATGTATTTCCCAGCTAGTTCGCAGAATCAGATGGAGGTGCAATTTCTGGAACTGAAGCAGGGAAACATGAGCGTGCCTGAATACGCGGCTAAATTCGATGAGTTGGCAAGGTTTGCCCCGTATCAAGTACACACTGACGAGAGGAAAGCCAGACGATTCGAACAAGGACTGAAGCCTTGGGTATACAGTAAGGTATCAATGTTTCAACTTAACACGTTTGCGGGAGTTTTGGAAAAGGCCATTCTCGCGGAAGGTGGAAGTGATGCAGTAACTAAGTACAACCAAGAACAGAAAAAGAAAAAGAGTGAGAATGAAGGTAATAACAAGACTGGTGGAAGTAATACTGGGAATAATAATAATCAGAAGAGGAAGTGGATGGATAACTCGACAACTGGAAGTCAACACGGAGGGCAGAAAAAGAAGATAGAAGCATGTCCGACTTGCGACAAGGCACATCTAGGAGTTTGTTTGAAGGGAAAGAGAGTGTGCTACAATTGTGGTCAGGAAGGCCACATAGCACCAAATTGTCCAAACCCAAAGAAGGGTGCTTGTTTCAACTGTGGTTCGAAAGATCATTTAGCAAGAGACTGTTCCAAGAAGGGATCGGAAGGATCAGGACAAGTAGGAAACCGGGAAAATAGCAGTGGAAATACCTTAACCATCACCGGACCACCTGCAACAAACCGACCAACCGCCAGAACTTTCAACATGACGGTGCAGGATGCAGTCCAGTCTCGTGAGGTGGTGTCAGGTATCATTCCGATCAATGAAATTAATGCTTACGTTTTATTTGATTCGGGTGCTACTTGTTCCTTTATATCCGAAGACTTTGCTAATAGTTTAGATTTGCTTATGGATGAATTGGATTACCCCATGAACATAGAAATTGCGAATAGAGAAATAATCCCTGTTAAGTACGTGTTTAAGAATTGTAGAGTGGATATTAAGGGTAATATCATGAATGTAGATCGTATCCCTATTCGATTGGGGGAATTCGACGTTATATTGGGTATGGATTGGCTATCCAATTATGGGGCTGTAATTGACTGCCAAAAGAAGTGTATTAACCTTATGACTCCGTCAAAGGTTGTGTTTTATGGTAGCAAGTCGCCTAGACAAGCGAGTTGTCTGACGATGTTGCAGGCCAGGAAGTTATTAAGACAAGGCTGTGTAGGATATTTAGCTTACATAGTCGACAGTCGAAAAGAGAACCCAAAGGTAGAGGAGATACCGATTGTGAGGGACTTCATCGATGTATTTCCAGACGATTTGTCAGGACTTCCACCAGATAGAGAAGTAGACTTTGTGATTGATTTGGCGCCCGGAATTGCTCCAATATCGAAGGCACCATACCGAATGGCGCCAGTAGAGATGAAGGAATTAATGGTACAACTACAAGAATTGTTGGACAAAAAGTACATTCAACCGAGCGTATCGCCGTGGGGAGCGCCGGTGTTGTTCGTGAAAAAGAAGGACGGATCGATAAGGCTCTGCATTGACTACAGAGAATTAAATAAGGTCACGATTAAGAACAGATATCCATTACCGAGGATCGATGATCTGTTTGATCAATTGAAGGGAGCAAAATACTTTTTCAAGATTGACTTGAGGAGTGGTTATTACCAACTGAAGGTGAGGCCAGAGGATGTACCGAAGACAGCGTTCCGAACGCGATATGGTCATTATGAGTTTTTAGTAATGTCGTTTGGTCTTACGAATGCTCCTGCAGCATTTATGGGACTAATGAATGGTGTATTCAAGCCGTTTTTGGACAAATTCGTGGTGGTATTTATAGACGACATTTTGGTATATTCCAAAACCAAAGAGGAACATGAAGAACACTTGAGGTTAATGTTGGAAGTATTGAGAAGGGAGAAGTTGTATGCTAAATTTTCGAAATGCGAATTCTGGATCGAGAGAGTACAATTTCTTGGTCACGTAATCGATAAAGATGGAATTTCGGTAGATCCATCCAAAGTAGAAGCTGTGATTAACTGGGATCAGCCGAGAACGCCGTCAGAAGTAAGAAGTTTTCTTGGATTAGCAGGATATTATAGAAGATTCATACAAGATTTTTCTAAGATCGCAACTCCGTTAACGAATTTAACTCGAAAAGCTGTAAAATTTGTTTGGACGGAGAAGTGTGAGGAGAGTTTTCAAGAATTAAAGAAGAGGTTGAGTACAGCGCCTGTGTTATCTCTTCCGGATGATACAGGAAATTTTGTTGTTTTTAGCGATGCGTCGCATAAAAGACTTGGCTGTGTGCTGATGCAAAACGGCAAAGTCATTGCGTATGCATCACGGTAGTTGAAGGATTACGAGAAGGGTTACCCAACCCATGATTTGGAGTTAGCTGCAGTTGTTTTTGCTTTAAAAATTTGGAGGCACTATCTATACGGGGAAAAGTGTGAAATATATACGGACCACAAGAGTCTGAAATATATTTTTACACAGAAAGATTTGAATATGCGTCAAAGAAGATGGTTGGAATTAATCAAGGATTATAACTGTGAGATTTTATACCATCCGGGTAAGGCTAATGTGGTTGCCGACGCCTTAAATAGAAAGGGTCGTGAGAAATTGATGATGTTGACTGCTCAGCAGGAGCTAATTGCAGATATGGAGAAACTGGAGTTAGAAGTGAAGTATCCAATGGAGATTGATGAGAAGCTATTTCAGATGCAATCTGGTACAACTCTACTAGATAGAGTGAAGGAGGCTCAGCTTCAGGATGATGAATGCAAAAAGGTATCAACGAAGATATCTGAAGGAACCGAACCAAGATTTAAGATGGATAAGGAAGGAATATTGAGATTTGAAAGTATAATTTGGGTTCCGCCAGTACAGAAAATTAAGGAAGAAATTTTGAGTGAGGCTCATAGTTCAAGATATTCGATTCACCCTGGTAGTACAAAAATGTACCAAGATCTTAGACAACATTTTTGGTGGCCAAATTTGAAGCGTGATGTTGCAGAATGTGTTGCCAAATGTCTGACATGTCAGAAAGTTAAAGCAGAACATCAAAGACCGAGTGGATTGCTACAACCGTTGGAGATCCTAGAATGGAAATGGGAACATATTACGATGGACTTCGTGGTTGGCCTTCCGACGACTCAGAAAGGCTACGACGCAGTATGGGTTATCGTTGACCGACTGACGAAATCCGCGCACTTCCTTCCTATCAAAATTAGATTTAACTTAGATCAGTTGGCAAGATTATATGTGAAAGAGATTGTTTCGAGGCACGGAGTGCCGGTGTCTATTGTTTCCGATAGGGATCCGCGCTTCACATCAAATTTCTGGAAACGTCTTCAGGAATGCATGGGTACACAACTGCGAATGAGTACAGCTTACCACCCTCAAACAGACGGACAAAGCGAACGAACGATTCAAACACTGGAAGATATGTTACGAGCCTGTGTAATGGACTTTAAATGAAATTGGGATGATCACCTACCGTTGGTAGAGTTCGGCTACAACAACAGTTACCACGCTAGTATAGGCATGCCGCCTTACGAAGTATTATACAGCAGAAAGTGCAGAACTCCGCTTTATTGGGATGAAGTTGGTGAAAGACAATTGCTAGGGCCAGAATTGGTACAACAGACGACAAAAATAGTCAAAGTGATCCGAGCACGACTGGTAGCAGCTCAAGATCGACAGAAGAAATACGCTGATCCACATCGTAAAAATATCGAGTTTGAACCAGGTAGTTATGTTTTCTTGAAGATCTCTCCCTGGAAGGGAAAATCAGATTCGAAAAGAAAGGAAAATTGAGCCCAAGATTTATTGGACCCTTTGAGGTACTGCGAAGAATTGGAGAAGTTGCGTACGAGGTAGCCTTACCTCCAGCACTCGAGAATATCCACAACGTCTTCCATGTTTCTGTGTTACGACCTTACAAACCTGATTACAAGCATGTAATTGAATACGAACCCCTGCATTTTGAGAAAGACTTATCTTATGAAGAAATTCCTGTCCAAATTGTCGACCGAAAAGAACAAGTTCTGAGAAATAAAGTAATACCTTCTGTTAAGGTAATTTGGAGGAACCACAACGCTGAAGAAGCTACGTGGGAACTCGAAGAGAATATGATGAAGAATTACCCTCATTTATTTACTTAATTATGTGTAAGCGATTCTGGGGACAGAATCTTTGTAAGGGGGGGAGAATGTAACGGGTTGAATTTATTGAGTCGTGATTCTGGGGACAGAATCCTTTTAAGGGGGGAAAGATGTGACGAACGAGAATTTTGTAAATTAATTTTAATATTTATTGAATTAAATAAATATTTTCGACGATTTAATTATTGGATTAATAATTAATTGATGCAATTGTGGTAGATTAATTTAATTTAATTTTATGTGTTACATTTATTAAATTAATGTAGAGAAATTTTATTATTCGAAGTATGTGATTATGTGAGCTTATTGTATTCAAAGAAATATTTAATAAGCTATGTTATTTTAATTAATGTAATAATTAATTAAAAATTTAATAAATTGACATTATTAGTTAATGAGAAAATTTATTTTATGACTATGTGAAGTTATGATAGATTATTATATGTTATTTAATTAAATTAAATAAGATATTTGAATTGAGTGTGTCATTTATTCAACTATATGATATAACTTTATTAAATTAAATAGTATTTGAAAACTTTTCAAACTAGACAAACATGGCTTTAAAAGGAGTTATGGCCAGTTAACCTATGATGGGTAACTGACCATAATGCGCATTGGTCTATTTGAATACGACGTCTTATGTTTTTCTTTCATTTTCTAAGTCTGATAAAACTAGTTAGAGAGAATCTGATAATTGTTGAGGAGAATTGTGAGTCAGTGATTGAGAAGGAATTCATCTCTTACTAAAATCCACACTACGCGTTGGGTAATCTTCTCCTTCTGAAATTCTGTTTTTACGCCATTAAGTTTTTATAAGAAAATGGCTTTCAAAGTTTTGGTTTAACCTCTGTAATTGAGTTAGGAGTACTGATTATGAGTTGTATATGTGTTATGTTATATCACACCGTATTTAATTATATATTGTTGCAAACCATAACATCAGTATTGTGAAAACATGTCGTACATATGTTATTTCAAAATAAACAGAGTACGTGATATGGCCATATGGCCATATATGTGATAATTGATGTATTGATTATATATTATTCCTAAATTTTACACCCTTATATTATTGAGCATGTTAATACGAAGAGATCAAGCCTTAAACGAACGGATTCGGTGTTATAACGAATCCGTACGGCTAAATTATGTGTTTTGTTCAAAAACTTCAAGAACATCAAGAACAGTCCAATTTTACATGATTTAAATCTGTGATTATATGTTTTAATGGGTTAAAATCACTTTATAGATGTTGTATTATGAATATACATGAACTATAACTTGTGGGTATGTCTAATTTTGAGTAGAAAATAAGAATTTGGGAGAAATTGGCATGTTCTGCGATTTTCGCGAACAGCCATTTCTGTGTCTGGTATGCCGCGCCGCAGCGCCGGCTACCAGTTCATTTCCCGCGCCGCAGCGCCACCGTGCCGTAGCGCCATGACTCGAGCCACGGCGCCACAGCGCCGCAGCGCCAAGGGCCCGGCCACAGCGCCACGGCGCCGCAGCGCGAATCCTTAGTTCAATAGTGGCGCCGCAGCGCCACTCCCCAGAAAATTCAGAAATATATTTTTTAAAAAATGTTTAAGTCTAACAATGTATTAGTGGATTATTGTAATGAACATGTAAACATGTTAGAAGAATAATGTGATGATAAAATAGTTGTATAACATGTAAATAACATAATTACATGTGGATTAAATTATTGATTACATAATTAGATTATTATTCATGAAGTGGTATTATGTGGCAGTAAATGTGATAAAGTGATTAAGTATAGTCAATAAATCAAAGTAGACAAAGAGAATGAGTTTTTGATGAACAGTTAAGTTATAATTAATTGGTATTGTGTATGTGAATGGTATGTAGGATTTAATTCAAAGAACGTGCTTAGTTAAAGTGTAATCTACGCACGAGGCAAGTTTCTTAACTTTACTTTTACATTGAGCAAGTATCCTATCCCTAACTCCATTCTATTGAGCAAGTTTATTTAAACTTAAACGTTACTTTTATATCGAGCAAGTTTCCCTAACCCCACTTGTCATTATTGTTCAAGTTTATTATTTACCTTGAATAAATTATCCTTGTTATTATTCAAGTTCAAGCATGATATTAAAGATTAATTATCTTTCCAAAGCATGATTCAGTTATACAATAATTGTCCTATTGTTACGAGCCTGTGTAATGGACTTCAAAGGAAATTGGGATGATCACCTACCGTTGGTAGAGTTCGGCTACAACAACAGTTACCACGCTAGTATAGGCATGCCGCCTTACGAAGCGTTATACGGCAGAAAGTGCAGAACTCCGCTTTATTGGGATGAAGTTGGTGAAAGACAATTGCTAGGGCCAGAATTGGTACAGCAGACGACAGAAATAGTCAAAGTGATCCGAGCACGACCGGTAGCAGCTCAAGATCGACAGAAGAAATACGCTGATCCACATCGTAAAAATATCGAGTTTGAACCAGGTAGTTATGTTTTCTTGAAGGTCTCTACCTGGAAGGGAAAGATCAGGTTCGGAAAGAAAGGAAAATTGAGCCCAAGATTTATTGGACCCTTTGAGGTACTGCGAAGAATTGGAGAAGTTGCGTACGAGGTAGCCTTACCTCCAGCACTCGAGAATATCCACAACATCTTCCATGTTTCTGTGTTACGACCTTACAAACCTGATTACAAGCATGTAATTGAATACGAAACCCTGCATTTTGAGAAAGACTTATCTTATGAAGAAATTCCTGTCCAAATTGTCGACCGAAAAGAACAAGTTCTGAGAAATAAAGTAATACCTTCTGTTAAGATAATTTGGAGGAACCACAACGCTGAAGAAGCTACGTGGGAACTCGAAGAGAATATGATGAATAATTACCCTCATTTGTTTACTTAATTATGTGTAAGCGATTCTGGGGACAGAATCTTTGTAAGGGGGGAGAATGTAACGGGTTGAATTTATTGAGTCGTGATTCTGGGGACAGAATCCTTTTAAGGAGGGAAAGATGTGACGAACGAGAATTTTTTAAATTAATTTTAATACTTATTGAATTAAATAAATATTTTCGACGATTTAATTATTAGATTAATAATTAATTGATGCAATTGTGGTAGATTAATTTAATTTAATTTTATGTGTTACATTTATTAAATTAATGTAGAGAAATTTTATTATTCGAAGTATGTGATTATGTGAGCTTATTGTATTCAAAGAAATATTTAATAAGCTATGTTATTTTAATTAATGTAATAATTAATTAGAAATTTAATAAATTGACATTATTAGTTAATGAGAAAATTTATTTTATGATTATGTGAAGTTATGATAGATTATTATATGTTATTTAATTAAATTAAATAAGATATTTGAATTGAGTGTGGCATTTATTCAACTATATGATATAACTTTATTAAATTAAATAGTATTTGAAAACTTTTCAAACGATACAAACATGGCTTTAAAAGGAGTTATGGCCAGTTAACCCATGATGGGTAACTGACCATAATGCGCATCGGTCTATTTGAATACGACGTCCTATGTTTTTCTTTCATTTCTAAGTCTGATAAAACTAGTTAGAGAGAATCTGATAATTGCTGAGGAGAATTGTGAGTCAGTGATTGAGAAGGAATTCATCTCTTACTAAAATCCACACTACGCGTTGGGTAATCTTCTCCTTCTGAAATTCTGTTTTTACGTCATTAAGTTTTTATAAGAAAATGGCTTTCAAAGTTTTGATTTAACCTCTGTAATTGAGTTAGGAGTATTGATTATGAGTTGTATATGTGTTATGTTATATCACACCGTATTTAATTATATATTGTTGCAAACCATAACATCAGCATTGTGAAAACATGTCGTACATATGTTATTTCAAAATAAACAGAGTACGTGATATGGCCATATGGCCATATATGTGATAATTGATGTATTGATTATATATTATCCCTAAATTTTACACCCTTATATTATTGAGCATGTTAATACGAAGAGATCAAGCCTTAAACGAACGGATTCGGTGTTATAACGAATCCGTACGGCTAAATTATGTGTTTTGTTCAAAAACTTCAAGAACAGTCCAATTTTACATGATTTAAATCTGTGATTATATGTTTTAATGGGTTAAAATCACTTTATAGATGTTGTATTATGAATATACATGAACTATAACTTGTGGGTATGTCTAATTTTGAGTAGAAAATAAGAATTTGGGAGAAATTGGAATGTTCTGCGATTTTCGCGAACAACCATTTCTGTGTCTGGTATGCCGCGCCGCAGCGCCGGCTACCAGTTCATTTCTCGCGCCGCAGCGCCACCGTGCCGTAGCGCCATGACTCGAGCCACGGCGCCACAGCGCCGCAACGCCAAGGGCCCGGCCACAGCGCCACGGCGCCGCAGCGCCGCAGCGCCAAGGGCCCGGCCACAGCGCTACGGCGCCGCAGCGCGAATCCTTAGTTCAATAGTGGCGCCGCAGCGCCACTCCCCAGAAAATTCAAAAATATATTTTTTAAAAAATGTTTAAGTCTAACAATGTATTAGTGGATTATTGTAATGAACATGTAAACATGTTAGAAGAATAATGTGATGATAAAATAGTTGTATAACATGTAAATAACATAATTACATGTGGATTAAATTATTGATTACATAATTAGATTATTATTCATGAAGTGGTATTATGTGGCAGTAAATGTGATAAAGTGATTAAGTATAGTCAATAAATCAAAGTAGACAAAGAGAATGAGTTTTTGATGAACAGTTAAGTTATAATTAATTGGTATTGTGTATGTGAATGGTATGTAGGATTTAATTCAAAGAACGTGCTTAGTTAAAGTGTAATCTACGCACGAGGCAAGTTTCTTAACTTTACTTTTACATTGAGCAAGTATCCTATCCCTAACTCCATTCTATTGAGCAAGTTTATTTAAACTTAAACGTTACTTTTATATCGAGCAAGTTTCCCTAACCCCACTTGTCATTATTGTTCAAGTTTATTATTTACCTTGAATAAATTATCCTTGTTATTATTCAAGTTCAAGCATGATATTAAAGATTAATTATCTTTCCAAAGCATGATTCAGTTATACAATAATTGTCCTATTGTTACGAGCCTGTGTAATGGACTTCAAAGGAAATTGGGATGATCACCTACCGTTGGTAGAGTTCGGCTACAACAACAGTTACCACGCTAGTATAGGCATGCCGCCTTACGAAGCGTTATACGGCAGAAAGTGCAGAACTCCGCTTTATTGGGATGAAGTTGGTGAAAGACAATTGCTAGGGCCAGAATTGGTACAGCAGACGGCAGAAATAGTCAAAGTGATCCGAGCACGACCAGTAGCAGCTCAAGATCGACAGAAGAAATACGCTGATCCACATCGTAAAAATATCGAGTTTGAACCAGGTAGTTATGTTTTCTTGAAGGTCTCTACCTGGAAGGGAAAGATCAGGTTCGGAAAGAAAGGAAAATTGAGCCCAAGATTTATTGGACCCTTTGAGGTACTGCAAAGAATTGGAGAAGTTGCGTACGAGGTAGCCTTACCTCCAGCACTCGAGAATATCCACAACATCTTCCATGTTTCTGTGTTACGACCTTACAAACCTGATTACAAGCATGTAATTGAATACGAAACCCTGCATTTTGAGAAAGACTTATCTTATGAAGAAATTCCTGTCCAAATTGTCGACCGAAAAGAACAAGTTCTGAGAAATAAAGTAATACCTTCTGTTAAGATAATTTGGAGGAACCACAACGCTGAAGAAGCTACGTGGGAACTCGAAGAGAATATGATGAAGAATTACCCTCATTTGTTTACTTAATTATGTGTAAGCGATTCTGGGGACAGAATCTTTGTAAGGGGGGAGAATGTAACGGGTTGAATTTATTGAGTCGTGATTCTGGGGACAGAATCCTTTTAAGGGGGGAAAGATGTGACGAACGAGAATTTTTTAAATTAATTTTAATACTTATTGAATTAAATAAATATTTTCGACGATTTAATTATTAGATTAATAATTAATTGATGCAATTGTGGTAGATTAATTTAATTTAATTTTATGTGTTACATTTATTAAATTAATGTAGAGAAATTTTATTATTCGAAGTATGTGATTATGTGAGCTTATTGTATTCAAAGAAATATTTAATAAGCTATGTTATTTTAATTAATGTAATAATTAATTAGAAATTTAATAAATTGACATTATTAGTTAATGAGAAAATTTATTTTATGATTATGTGAAGTTATGATAGATTATTATATGTTATTTAATTAAATTAAATAAGATATTTGAATTGAGTGTGGCATTTATTCAACTATATGATATAACTTTATTAAATTAAATAGTATTTGAAAACTTTTCAAACTATACAAACATGGCTTTAAAAGGAGTTATGGCCAGTTAACCCATGATGGGTAACTGACCATAATGCGCATCGGTCTATTTGAATACGACGTCCTATGTTTTTCTTTCATTTTCTAAGTCTGATAAAACTAGTTAGAGAGAATCTGATAATTGTTGAGGAGAATTGTGAGTCAGTGATTGAGAAGGAATTCATCTCTTACTAAAATCCACACTACGCGTTGGGTAATCTTCTCCTTCTGAAATTCTGTTTTTACGTCATTAAGTTTTTATAAGAAAATGGCTTTCAAAGTTTTGATTTAACCTCTGTAATTGAGTTAGGAGTATTGATTATGAGTTGTATATGTGTTATGTTATATCACACCGTATTTAATTATATATTGTTGCAAACCATAACATCAGCATTGTGAAAACATGTCGTACATATGTTATTTCAAAATAAACAGAGTACGTGATATGGCCATACGGCCATATATGTGATAATTGATGTATTGATTATATATTATCCCTAAATTTTACACCCTTATATTATTGAGCATGCTAATACGAAGAGATCAAGCCTTAAACGAACGGATTCCGTGTTATAACGAATCCGTACGGCTAAATTATGTGTTTTGTTCAAAAACTTCAAGAACATCAAGAACAGTCCAATTTTACATGATTTAAATCTGTGATTATATGTTTTAATGGGTTAAAATCACTTTATAGATGTTGTATTATGAATATACATGAACTATAACTTGTGGGTATGTCTAATTTTGAGTAGAAAATAAGAATTTGGGAGAAATTGGCATGTTCTGCGATTTTCGCGAACAACCATTTCTGTGTCTGGTATGCCGCGCCGCAGCGCCGGCTACCAGTTCATTTCTCGCGCCGCAGCGCCACCGTGCCGTAGCGCCATGACTCGAGCCACGGCGCCACAGCGCCGCAGCGCCAAGGGCCCGGCCACAGCGCCACGGCGCCGCAGCGCGAATCCTTAGTTCAATAGTGGCGCCGCAGCGCCACTCCCCAGAAAATTCAGAAATATATTTTTTAAAAAATGTTTAAGTCTAACAATGTATTAGTGGATTATTGTAATGAACATGTAAACATGTTAGAAGAATAATGTGATGATAAAATAGTTGTATAACATGTAAATAACATAATTACATGTGGATTAAATTATTGATTACATAATTAGATTATTATTCATGAAGTGGTATTATGTGGCAGTAAATGTGATAAAGTGATTAAGTATAGTCAATAAATCAAAGTAGACAAAGGGAATGAGTTTTTGATGAACAGTTAAGTTATACTTAATTGGTATTGTGTATGTGAATGGTATGTAGGATTTAATTCAAAGAACGTACTTAGTTAAAGTGTAATCTACGCACGAGGCAAGTTTCTTAACTTTACTTTTACATTGAGCAAGTATCCTATCCCTAACTCCATTCTATTGAGCAAGTTTATTTAAACTTAAACGTTACTTTTATATCGAGCAAGTTTCCCTAACCCCACTTGTCATTATTGTTCAAGTTTATTATTTACCTTGAATAAATTATCCTTGTTATTATTCAAGTTCAAGCATGATATTAAAGATTAATTATCTTTCCAAAGCATGATTCAGTTATACAATAATTGTCCTATTGTATACTTTTGAGATTTTTATTCAAATCAAATATTAATTATTGTTGAACCTTATTAGACTAGTGAACCTTATTGATTCAACTAGTCCATAGTTGATGAGCGTTCTAAATTTCAGAACCCTTGATGAATTTATCCAAACCAAACTTTCTTTGGTGCGGACTCGAATGTCAAACTGAGATGAACAACCCTGAAAAAGGGATTCACTTATGCGTTAGCGTTAAGATATTGTGCACAGTATGGTACTAAGGGCTGATCCCCCTAAGTACGAGAAGAAAGTCCATAGTCTTATGACTGTTAAAGGTTTCAAGTATATTTCTTGTTAACCTAGGACATAGTTCACGGTCTTATGACCCTCAGAATTCTTTTGATTCTTGTTATTCATTCTCGATTCAAAAGTTAAGCTTTTGTTCAGATGTCTTTGATTTATTCGCATGTTATTATAATGTTATTTCATTATTATACTTGTGGGCATTTGTGCTCACTCTTGCTTAATAATAACATTGCAGTTAAGAATGAAAGAAGCGATGAACCCTCCACTAGTAAGGGCAAGGGCAAAGTTAGCAAATGATGAAGACCTATTATTTATTAACTGATGTATTCGTTTAAGACTTTAATTATGTTGATGTTAAGACTTATTTGTTTAGAATTCCGCACAGATGTTTTAAGGTTAGAGTAACCTGGGATTTATTTATGATTCAGTTGATGTAACCCTTAAGGGAAGAGATTTTACTTATGATTTCTATCTATTGTATGGTTTGATATTATTTATGGGTAGATAGATAGATGATGCTTGTTCATTGAACACCAAATCCCGTGGAATCGAAGTACCTGGATTTGGGGGTGTCACAGGTTGGTATCAGAGCCGTAGGTTATGAACCTTAGGTGGGGGAAACAACCTTAGGTAGTAGCCTTATAGAAGAAGATAGAAATTGAAAACTCTTATCGAGTTCTAAGAAATGAATTTTTGTAATTCATTGAAGATAATAAAATACATTATGTGTTTATGTGTTAAGTATGCGTTAGATAGTATGACTTAGTAACTAAAACTTAAAATTTTGTTGTCAGGATGACGAATGATGGAGAAGCTAGTCAAGCTGAAGGGGGACCCCATTTAACTATAGTACCTATTGAGGAGGGATCTCGTGTACTTGTAGGACCGACTGAGGAGGAGCCCCGAGACATTTATGTCGTTAGGGAGCAGCTGGTGTAGAGGGTTTCATCGCCATTGATCACCGTTGTTGGTCAGGAGCATGAACCTGAGATTGATCCTGAGGAGGATCCTGAGGAGGAGTTTGATGAGGAGGAAGAAGAAGAGGAGCTACCACGGTACACTGTTGATGCTGAGATGTACGACACACTATATAATCGTAACGTGGAGTTACAAGATGAGGTTCAGGAATTGACTGAGCGAGCGACTGTTCAGCAGTCTACTTTAGAGGAGAAGGATAGAGAGATTGTGACCCTTCATACACGTTTAGGAAACGTGGAGTGGGACCTGGTTCATGAGAAGGGTCAAACCGAAGATAAGACCGAGGAGATAGAGAAGCTGAAGAAGGAACTGAAGGAAACCTCCGGAAGACTGAAAATAGCAGAGGAAGGATGGGTAAGAGAATCACATCGAGCTGATCGTGCAGAAGATGATAGTCGTACAAAGAAGGCAAAGCTTGAAGACACGTACGCCACACTTAATCATGCGATGGATGAGGTTCAAGAGCGAGTGTTAAGGTACCCCATCCAGTTTGAAGGACTTCCATCGTATATGTTGGATCGCAGGACGATGTCTCGTATCATGAATGAGGAGCGTGGCAAGGCTATTGAGCACCTTGGAAGACAGGAATAGAATCTGTTTATTTATGTGAAAGACTTATATAGTTTTATGTAAATTCCGACGTGGTTATGAACTAAGGAATATGTTAATATTTGAATGTTTTAAATCCTGTGGATTCTTTATTCCAGGATAGATGATGTAAATAGCAGTATGCTATAGTTTAATGTTAAAACTTTTTATTTGAATGAAAAGATATCAAGTTGTTTGAGATGATATGTTAAGTGATATGTTAAATTGTTGAGTAATGTCTTAACTATGTAGAGAAATAAATAAAGTTCTAATAAACGTTTATTTAACAGAAAAATGCCGCCAAGGAGAAGACAACAACGTCAACCGGCTCAGGAAGAGTCAACCAATAATAACAATAATGCCAACGTTAATCCAGTTCAACAGCTAGTTAATTTACTAACTGGAGTCATGAATAACCAACCGCAAGCTCCACGTAGCACAACGTTTAAAGATTTTAAGGCGGTGGGACCGCCAGAGTTCAAAGGTTCCAGAAACCCGATCGAGGCTCAAACGTGGGTGATGGAAATGGAGAAGGTTTTCGACGTTGCTAGGGTTCGAGAAGATCAGAAGACCATTTTTGCGACATTTATGCTGAAGTCTGAGGCTAGCTACTGGTGGCAGGCAAACAAGATGCGAGGAGGTGAAGGTGTAATTACGTGGGAGAGATTCAAAGAGATGTTTTTCGAAATATATTTCCCAGCTAGTTCGCAGAATCAGATGGAGGTGCAATTTCTGGAACTGAAGCAGGGAAACATGAGCGTGCCTGAATACGCGGCTAAATTCGATGAGTTGGCAAGGTTTGCCCCGTATCAAGTACACACTGACGAGAGGAAAGCCAGACGATTCGAACAAGGACTGAAGCCTTGGGTATACAGCAAGGTATCAATGTTTCAACTTAACACGTTTGCGGGAGTTTTGGAAAAGGCCATTCTCGCGGAAGGAGGAAGTGATGCAGTGACTAAGTACAACCAAGAACAGAAAAAGAAAAAGAGTGAGAATGAAGGTAATAACAAGACTGGTGGAAGTAATACTGGGAATAATAATAATCAGAAGAGGAAGTGGATGGATAACTCGACAACTGGAAGTCAACACGGAGGGCAGAAAAAGAAGATAGAAGCATGTCCGACTTGCGACAAGGCACATCTAGGAGTTTGTTTGAAGGGAAAGAGAGTGTGCTACAATTGTGGTCAGGAAGGCCACATAGCACCAAATTGTCCAAACCCAAAGAAGGGTGCTTGTTTCAACTGTGGTTCGAAAGATCATTTAGCAAGAGACTGTTCCAAGAAGGGATCGGAAGGATCAGGACAAGTAGGAAACCGGGAAAATAGCAGTGGAAATACCTTAACCATCACCGGACCACCTGCAACAAACCGACCAACCGCCAGAACTTTCAACATGACGGTGCAGGATGCAATCCAGTCTCGTGAGGTGGTGTCAGGTATCATTCCGATCAATGAAATTAATGCTTACGTTTTATTTGATTCGGGTGCTACTTGTTCCTTTATATCCGAAGACTTTGCTAATAGTTTAGATTTGCTTATGGATGAATTGGATTACCCCATGAACATAGAAATTGCGAATAGAGAAATAATCCCTGTTAAGTACGTGTTTAAGAATTGTAGAGTGGATATTAAGGGTAATATCATGAATGTAGATCTTATCCCTATTCGATTGGGGGAATTCGACGTTATATTGGGTATGGATTGGCTATCCAATTATGGGGCTGTAATTGACTGCCAAAAGAAGCGTATTAACCTTATGACTCCGTCAAAGGTTGTGTTTTATGGTAGCAAGTCGCCCAGACAAGCGAGTTATCTGACGATGTTGCAGGCCAGGAAGTTATTAAGACAAGGCTATGTAGGATATTTAGCTTACATAGTCGACAGTCGAAAAGAGAACCCGAATGTCAAGTTTCTTAGTTAAAGTGTAATTAATTGGTATTGTGTATGTGAATGGTATGTAGGATTTAATTCAAAGAACGTGCTTAGGCACGAGGCAAGTTTCTTAACTTTACTTTTACATTGAGCAAGTATCCTATCCCTAACTCCATTCTATTGAGCAAGTTTATTTAAACTTAAACGTTACTTTTATATCGAGCAAGTTTCCCTAACCCCACTTGTCATTATTGTTCAAGTTTATTATTTACCTTGAATAAATTATCCTTGTTATTATTCAAGTTCAAGCATGATATTAAAGATTAATTATCTTTCCAAAGCATGATTCAGTTATACAATAATTGTCCTATTGTATACTTTTGAGATTTTTATTCAAATCAAATATTAATTATTGTTGAACCTTATTAGACTAGTGAACCTTATTGATTCAACTAGTCCATAGTTGATGAGCGTTCTAAATTTCAGAACCCTTGATGAATTTATCCAAACCAAACTTTCTTTGGTGCGGACTCGAATGTCAAACTGAGATGAACAACCCTGAAAAAGGGATTCACTTATGCGTTAGCGTTAAGATATTGTGCACAGTATGGTACTAAGGGCTGATCCCCCTAAGTACGAGAAGAAGGTCCATAGTCTTATGACTGTTAAAGGTTTCAAGTATATTTCTTGTTAACCTAGGACATAGTTCAAGGTCTTATGACCTTCAGAATTCTTTTGATTCTTGTTATTCATTCTCGATTCAAAAGTTGAGATTTTGTTCAGATGTCTTTGATTTATTCGCATGTTATTATAATGTTATTTCATTATTATACTTGTGGGCATTTGTGCTCACTCTTGCTTAATAATAACATTGCAGTTAAGAATGAAAGAAGCGATGAACCCTCCACTAGTAAGGGCAAGGGCAAAGTTAGCAAATGATGAAGACCTGTTATTTATTAACTGATGTATTCGTTTAAGACTTGAATTATGTTGATGTTAAGACTTATTTATTTAGAATTCCGCACAGATGTTTTAAGGTTAGAGTAACCTGGGATTTATTTATGATTCAGTTGATGTAACCCTTAAGGGAAGAGATTTTATTTATGATTTCTATCTATTGTATGGTTTGATATTATTTATGGGTAGATAGATAGATGATGCTTGTTCAGTGAACACCAAATCCCGTGGAATCGAAGTACCTGGATTTGTGGGTGTCACATGCATCAGCTCCGGGTCTGTAGCTTGAGCAGCTTTATCTTTATCAATTAAAGTCGATTCTAATCGTATATTCGTTATCTTCACGTAGGTTCTTGGAGGCTTTAACTCTATCTCCGTCTTTTGTAAGTCGTACGAAATGGGTCTTTGTGTTATCAATATCGCACTCGTAAGCGCATACGATCTTCTACTCAATGCGTCAGCTACCACGCTTGCTTTTCCAAGATGGTATTGGATGGTATGGTTGTAATCATTCAACAGCTTGAGTCAACGTCGTTGCCGCATGTTGAGTTCTTGGATGCTTTTCTCACATTCCTCGCTCCATTTGAATTTTGTATCTTTTCGAGTCAGCTGAGTTAATGTAATAGCAATTCGAGAAAATTCTTCCACGAATCTCCAATAGTAACCAGCTAAGCATAGAAAGCTACGTATTTCGATTACTGACTTAGGTTGCTCTCAACTGTGACTCATATCCCAATCTTAGATAACACGTCACAATGGAACCTATCAGTTTACCACCGCATGAATATGGCGTCCCCTACGGAGAGTCTAGCTTCGGTGCATTCCACAAAGGAAGTCACCAATGAGAGGCTCGGGTACCAATTCCTGTAGTTGGGTTTTTAACTCCTGAAGTTCAATAGGAGCCATTCGGTATGGGGTTTTGGAAATGGATTTTGTACCGATTTCAAGGTCAATACAAAATTCAATATCACGCTCTGGGGGTAGACCGGGAAGTTCTTCAGGAAATACGTCAGGAAATTCACTAACAACAAAAATATTATTCAAATCTGACGTATTTTTGTTTAAGTCCATGCCATGGGCTAAGAAAGCTTAACATCCGTTTTTCAATAAACGAATGGCCTTATTGCTTGATATGACAATGATTGACTTTAGTGGTTTGGTTGCTTGAATTCACATAACAGGTTGGTTAGAAATACGAAAACTAACAACCTTACGAAAATAATCAATTTTGGCATGATGAATAGTTAACCAATAAATCCCTAAAATTACATCAAATGCAAGTATTTTCAAAGAAATAAGATCGACAGGTAATGTGATGGTACCAACTTGGATCAAGTAAGATTTATAAATAATGGATGTAATGAAAGTTTTTCCTAACGGAATCTCAACAGATAAGTCAAAGTCTAATTTCTCCGGAGTCAAGTTCAAACGTTGAGCACAAGCAGGAGAGATAAAAAAATGGGTAGAACCGATATCTAGTAAGGTATAGACTTCGCAAAAGTTTATAATTAACTTACCCGTGATAACTTTGTTCGGTTTTTCGTCACGAAAAACGCTCTCCCTTAAACTACCGACTTTGTTTTGTCCGTATCTGTCTTTGGTGCCACCGTCCCAGCTGGACTTGTCTTTGCTACCGGACAAACTTGAGCTATGTGACCGTCTTTTCCACAACTAAAACATACCTTGGAAGGCTGTGAACAGTTTGGACTTATGTGTCCCTCCTCTCCGCATCTGTAGTGTGACGCCCCCAAAATAGGTATACATCACCCATCTTGAGTCGCCAAATACATGATACAAAATTCAAATACAACTTAATAATACAACAGTCGTGTAAAATACGACAAAACATAATCTAAGAGTTTTAATAAGAATATTGTCATCTAGACAATATCCACACTCAATGGAGTCCTTATTACATTTATTGTCACACTATTTAACAGAATAGTGAGGACTACTAATGCTATCATCTGGACCGTCACTCCGTTCCCCGACTAGTCCCGGTTACGTTCTCATTTCCTGAAGAGAACAGTGAAAGAAAGGGTGAGCTCAACTAGCCCAGTAAGAAATATTATGACTAAGATAATGCAGAATAAATTATCATTAGTCTTTAACAATGTTAAACTGATAAAATATAATAGACATCAAGTTTAACTGCAGCGAAATAAGCAATCCATTAGAAGACTCAAGTAGAGCATGATAGCTACTATCTTCTATGATTTAAAATGTTTTCATCAATTTTTATCGCTGAGACTCAGCTTCATAAATAAATCACATCATCTAATCATCCTTGCACTACGGGCCAAGGATATTCATTAAATCATCAATGGTCATGACTATACCGAATAATCCCTAGTCATAATCATACTAAAAACTATCTATCAATGCACTTCAGGCCACTGAGGACTTTTACCACATCATTCGTCACATTACGGTCATGATTATACCGAATAATCCCTAGTCATAATCATACCAAGTCCATCTATGCATGTAAGCCAAAGATGACTTTCAACATAATATAAACATGAGGATGATGACAATTACATAATAATTCAATAAAACAAGTTCAAGAATTAATTTATCTAGGAACCAACAACGTCTAAATTGTCAACATGATACTGCTTTGTGGAGAAAAATTTAAGAATGCTCAGAAGAATATTTCCATGAATAGATACCGGATGAAGCACAAATATCCAGAATATTCTACTAATTTCATGGAGTATAGAAGTCAAAACTTTAATCAACTTAGTATAATAGAATATATGAAACTGCAAATGAATTTTCACCTACTGTGCGGTAATCCACGTAGACATATCATTTTCATAATTTAATAAGGAATGAATACAAAGGATTATTCACCATGCACGTGGTAATCCACATAGACAGGTTATTCCAACAGAATAATAAAGAATGGAATAACAGAAGGATTCACCATGCGTGCGATAGACTTCACAGACAGGTTATTCCCAACAGAATAATAAATAATGGAACCAGGTCATGCGTAAACGCACAGACATGATAATCCGACAGAATAATAAATAATAGAACCAGATCATGCGTAAACGCATAGACAGGATATTCCGACAGAATAATAAAGAATGGAATAATAGAAGAATTTCACAATGTATGCGGTACTTCGCATATACAGGTTATTCCAACATAATAATAAAGAATGGAATAACAGAAAAATTTCACCATATATGCGGTACTTCGCATATACAGGTTATTCTAACAGAATAATAAGGAATAGAATAACAATAGCTCTCTTCATGAATACGAAAGAAATAATACCCCTTACCTTAGAATAAAGCTGAATACTGGAATAGAGAGTTAGCATACTTCTCTTCTTCTTTCTCCCTATAATTTTTTTCTATAATAAATGCTCTATAGCTTTAGTGAATTGGTGAGAAATGAAGGAAGAATGAATTTCTATTTATAGAAAAATATAGTTTCGATAATTGCACGTTTTGGAGCTCAAAATATTACAGTACAATACCTCCAACTTTTCTTTCATTTTTAATTTAGTCCTGTAAGTATTATCAAACTTGCACCACCTCCCCTAATAATAAATAATGTGAATCAATAGTTCAATCATGTGAATCAATAGTATAATCATGTGAAAAATATGAATTACAGTATAGTACCTCCATCTATACCTCCATTTTTAATTTAGTCATGCAAGTATTATCAATCTTACACCAACTCCCCTAATAGTACATGAATGTGATTCAATAGTACACACATGTGAATAAATAGTTATACAAGCATGTGAATTAGTAGCAATTAATTGCTCATTTATCCGATAAATTACCCGATTTATCAATATAACCCCCAGATATCAATTATCATCGGAATAGATGTCGATTTCCACTAACACTAATAATCCCAACACAATGGAACTATCAAATTCATCTTTAATCAACACGAACTTATTCATCATTAATATCATAACTCACAATATTTAACAACCAGATCATTCCCAGGAAAGAGGGGGCTTTCCGATAAGGATTTCTCCTTATTGGCGCTTAATTAGGTGACCAAACCTCTCATTGACAGAACTTTATAGACATTGTCAATATTGTAAATAATAATATGAATAATTTTGTCGTCTCAATTATTGATTTAATAATATAACATATTATACAGATGATACTGTGACAATAATTGAACCAATAATATGAGAGATATGATCCAACAATTACTGTAGCAATACTTGAATATAACTGAGTGACTTCTCACGTAAGCATCAATAATCAATACCGTGTGCTACTATGCAACCACGCGTATTACTGTACTTTTACTACCGGGTAGTTCAACAGTTTAACGGTAAAACTTCCACCGTTATTTTTATAAAAAGATAATTATGTCATTTTCTAACTACGACAATACTTCCGTTGTGGGGTCCACCAATGATTGTGCCGTCGTACGAATATTCCCTGTTAAAACGAATATTCCTCAACCAATCGAATATTATATAACCATTTGCTTACTTTGCAAAATTTGTAAATATTACCCACAACTATAACATTATATCATATCCACACCATAATATTCAAAAATATATTTCGAGAGAAATTAATCTTTATTCATAAAAGTTGGGGTCTTATAACCTCCCCTTCTTATGAAATTTCGTCCTCGAAATTAGGGTACGTACCTGGTATATCGAAGAGGTGAGGATATCTTGACTTCATCTCAGATTCTAACTCCAGATCATTTCTTCCACATCGTGGTTTCTCCACAAAACTTTGACTTGAGGTATAACCTTGGAGCGTAGAATATGATCCTTCTTATCCAAGATTTTAACAGGTAACTCTTCATACGTTAAATCTTCCTCTATCTTGTCTGGTTCTAATTCAATAATGTGGTTCGGATCTTTCACATATTTACGTAACATAGATATGTAAAAGATGTTATGAACACGAGACATACTTTGCGGTAAGGCGAGTCTATAGGCCACAGTTCCTACTCGATCAAGGATTAAAAATGGGCCAATGAATCGAGGATTGAGCTTTTCTCTCTTTCCAAATCTCGTAACTCCTTTCTATGGAGCAACACGTAACAACACATGATCTCCAATATTGAATTTCACGTCCTTTCGATGAAGATCAACATAACTCTTTTGTCGGTCTTGTGAGGTTTTTATACGTTGTCGGATCGTTTGAATCTTTTCTGTAGTCATAAGTACCAACTCCGGTCCTAATAAAGGTGCTTCACCCACCTCATCCCAACATACTGGAGAATGACACTTTCTTCCATACAACGCCTCAAATGGAGCCATGCCAATACTTGTTTGATAACTATTATTGTAAGAAAACTCCATCAATGGTAAGAACTTGTCCCAACTTTCTTTGAAGTCAAGGACACAGAGTCTTAATAAATCTTCAAGAGTTTGAATAGTCCTTTCCGATTGCCCATCCGTTTAAGGATGATATGCCGAACTAAATTGTAAATCCGTGCCCATAGCTTTTTGCAAACTAACCCAAAATCTTGAAGTGAATCTTGGGTCTCGATCAGAAACTATGGATACTGGCATACCATGCAATCTTACAATCTCATTTATATACATACTAGCAAGACGTTCAAGTGTATAAGTTTCTCGTATCGGTAAGAAATGAGCAGACTTGGTCAATCTATCAACAATGACCCAAATCGCATCTATGCCTTGAGAAACCTTGGGAAGACCAATAACGAAATCCATGGTAATGTGCTCCCACTTCCATTCTGGAATTTTAAGTGGTTGCAATGGACCTTTTGGCACTTGATGCTCCGCCTTGACTCGTTGACAAGCTAGACACCTTGAGATAAACCCCATTATCTCTCTCTTCATATTGCTCCACCAAAATGTATGTCGAAGATCATGATACATTTTGGTACTCCCAGGATGGATTGCAAACGGTGTGTTGTGCGCCTCCATCATGATTTTATACTTCAAGTCAGAATCGTTAGGAACACAAAGTCTGGAGTTGACTCGAAGTATTCCTTTCTTGTCGATTCTTGCTTTCGGAATAGCACCTTCTTGCACTTTCTTCCTCATATGCATCAGCTCTAAGTTTTTAGCTTGAGCAGCTCTAACTTTATCGATTAAAGTCGGTTCTACTCGTATATTCGCTATCATCACATGGGTCCCTGGAGTCTTTAACTCTATCTCCATCCTTTATAAGTCATACAAAATGGGTCTTTGCGTTGATAATATAGCACTCGTACCAGCATATGATCTTCTACTCAATGCGTCAGCTACTACGTTCGCTTTTCCAGGATGGTATTGAATGGTATGATCATAATCTTTCAACAGCTCAAGCCAACGTCGTTGCCGCATGTTGAGTTCCTTTTGAGTGAAGAAATATTTGAGGCTTTTATGATCCGTATAGATCTCCACCTTCTCTCCATACAGGTAATGCCTCCAAATCTTAAGCGCAAAAACAACGGCGGCCAACTCTAGATCATGAGTAGGATAATTCCTCTCATATTCTTTGAGTTGTCGTGAAGCATAGGCTATGACTTTTCCATGTTGAATGAGAACACATCCTAACCCTTTGCCTGAAGCATCATTGCAGATGACAAATCCCCCCGAGCCAGATGGTATTGTCATAATAGGTGCTGAAATGAGTCTCCTCTTGAGTTCTTGAAAACTCTTCTCACATTCCTCGCTCCAACCGAACTTTGTATCTTTTCGAGTCAGCTGAGTTAATGGAGTAGCGATTCGAGAAAATCCTTCCACGAATCTTCGATAATAACCAGCTAAGCCGAGAAAGCTACGTACTTCGGTCACTGATTTTGGTTGCTCCTAGCTTTGAATTGCTTCAATCTTCGCTGGGTCAACAGATATTCTATGATTTGATATCACGTGCCCAAGGAATGCAACTTCCTCAAGCTAAAACTCATATTTCTTCAACTTGGCATATAACTTATTTTCACGAAGCTTTTGGAGTATTAGCCTCAAGTGTTGCTCATGGTCTTCACGGGTTTTGGAGTATATGAGGATGTCATCAATAAAGACGACCACAAAGTGATCCAATTATTCCTTAAATACTCGGTTCATCATGTCCATGAAGGCAGCATGAGCATTAGTCAATCCAAAAGACATGACTAGGAATTCATAATGCCCGTACCGAGTTTTAAAAGCAGTATTTGGAATGTCACCAGTTTTAATCTTCAACTGATGATATCCAGAACGAAGATCAATCTTTGAAAATAATTTGACTCCTTGCAACTGGTCAAATAAGTCATCAATGCGAGGCAACAGGTACCTATTTTTGATAGTGACATGATTCAACTCCCGATAATCAATACAAAGTCGCATATTTCTATCTTTCTTCTTCACAAATAGAACAGGAGCACCCCAAGGAGACGTACTAGGAGGAATGAAACCAATGTCTAACAATTCCTATAGTTGGGTTTTTAACTCCTGAAGTTCAATATGAGCTATTCGATATGGGGCTTTGGAAATGGGTTTTGTACCAGATTCAAGGTCGATACAAAATTCAATTTCACGCTCTGGGGGTAGGCCAGGAAGTTTTTCAGGGAATACGTCAGGAAATTTATTAACAATAGAAATATCATTCAAATCTGACGTATTTTTATTTAAATCCGTGACATGGGCTAAGAAAGCTTGGCATCCATTTTTTAATAAACGAATAACTTTATGGCTTGATATGACAGTGATTGATTTTAGTGGTTTGGTTGCTTGAATTCGTATAATAGGTTGGTTAGGAATATGAAAGCTAACAACCTTACGAAAATAATCGATTTTAGCATGATGAGTAGTTAACCAATCAATCCCTAAAATCACATCAAATGCAAGTATTTTCAAAAAAATAAAATCGATTGGTAACGTGCGGTTACCGATTTGAATCAAACAAGACTTATAAACTGTGGATGTAAGAAGGTTTCTCCCAACAGAGTTTCAACAGATAAGTCAAAGTCTAATTTTTTCATAGTCAAATTTAAACGTTGAGCGCAAGTAGGAGAAATAAAAGAATGGGTAGAACCGGTATCAAATAAGGTATATAATTTACTAGAGTTTATGATTTGCTTACCCGTGATCACCTCGTTCGGATTCGTCACTTTTTGGGAGGTTACGACAAACGCTCTCCCATGAACTACCGGTTTTATCTTGTCTGGGACACCCTTTGATGCCTCCATCCCAGCTGAACTTGACTTTGGTGCACGACAAAATTGAGCTAGGTGACCTTCTTTTCCACAATTGTAACACGCTTTGGACTGCATCGCGCAGTTTGGACTGATGTGTCCTTCCCCTCCACATTTGTAACATATGATCGGCGGTCGTTCTCATTCCTTAACAACAGGTGCTGGTGCTGACGTCTTTCCATTATTGTTGAATCTCCTCTTCTTGAAATGTCCACTCTTATTGTCATGGCCATGATTACCATCGAAGTGATTACCATTTCTGGCATGTTGATTCCCTCCACGCTTGTTGTCACCGCTTCGATGACTGCTACCATTGGTATTATCATTTTGCCGGCAGCTTTCTCTTGGTTGGGTCGACTCGTTATCGCGCTCCAATAACTGAGCCCTATTTACAACATCTGAATATAAACACAGTTTATGAGAAATTAGATATTGACGTATCTCGGGTTTTAAACCTCTTAGAAACATCCGCGTCATTCTCTCCTTATTATCAACCAAGTGGGACGTAAATCGAGACAACTCGACAAACAAAGCTTCGTACTGCGCCACGGTCATATTGTTTTGCTCAAGCTTGATGAACTCTACCTCCTTCATGTGACGAATACTTTCAGGAAAGTACTTGTCGTTGAACAGCTCTTGGAACTTCTCCCAAGACATTTTGAATGAGGCAGGTTGAGTACGCTTTACAGATTCCCATCAGTAATCTGCCTCTGCTCGCAACATAAAGGTGGCAAAGGGAACCTTTTGCTCCTTGGAGCATCCCAAGACATCAAATATCTTGTTGATCTACTTTATCCACGTCTCCGCCTTAAGTGGTTTTGGCTCCCTAAAAAACTCCGGTGGTCCCAGCTCCTTGAACTGCTTAGTGGTGACCGTCCGAGAGTTGTCAGTGTTTCCACCTGCATTTTGGATAGGAGCCGCCCTCTCCTGATGTTGCATGAATTGCATAAAACCTCTGAACGTCCCATCGTTCATCATTTGATCGTTGTTGTTTACCTGAGGATTATTGTCTTCCTGTTGCACATTATCCTGGGTATTAATCTGTGGTGACTCAACGGTCTCATGTGCTTCATTGCCTATCTCAACATTTTCGGATGCCATTTTTAAATACTGCCACAAAACAAGGGTTAATTAATATATTACATATTATCCCTATACTCTGACCGACCAATTAAATACCAAATAAACTTAGGTAGGTCATACTAGCGAAGGAATTTCCCGTCTCTCCCCTCCTAGTTCTTGTCTCACATTTCAGCCAGGGATCATATCCCTAAGCTTTAATACCAACTGTGACGCCCCCAAAATAGGTATACATCACCCATCTTGAGTCGTCAAATACATGGTACAAAATTCAAATACAATTTAATTATACAACAGTCGTGTAAAATACGACAAAACATATTCTAAGAATTTTAATAAGAATATTGTCATCTAGACAATATCCACACTCAATGGAGTCCTCATTACATTTATTGTCACACTATTTAACAGAATAGTGAGGACTACTAATGTTATCATCTGGACCGTCACTCCATTTTCTGACTAGTCCTGGCTACGTTCTCATTTCCTGAAGAGAATAGTGAAAGAAAAGGTGAGCTCAACTAGCCCAGTAAGAAATATTATGACTAAGATAATGCAGAATAAATTATCATTAGTCTTCAACAATGTTAAACTGATAAAATATAATAGACATCAAGTTTAACTGCAGTGGAATAAACAATTCATTAAAAGAGTAAAGTAGAGCATGATAGCTACTATCTTCTATGATTTAAAATGTTTTCATCAATTTTTATCGTTGAGACTCAGCTTCATAAATAAACCACATCATCTAATCATCTCTGCACTACGTGCCAAGGATATTCATTAAATCATCAATCATGACTATACCGAATAATCCCTGGTCATAATCATACTAAAAACTGTCCATCAATGCACTTCAGGCCACTGAGGACTTTTACCACATCATTCGTCACATTACGGTCGTGATTATACTGAATAATCCCTGGTCATAATCATACCAAGTCCATCTATGCACGTAAGCCAAAGATGACTTTCAACATAATATAAACATGAGGATGATGACAATTACATAAAAATTTAATAAAACAAGTTCAAGAATTAATTTATCCAGGAACTAACAACGTCCAAATTGTAAACATGATACTACTTTGTGGAGAAAAATTTAAGAATGCTCAGAAGAATATTTTCATGAACAGATACTAGATGAAGCGCAAATATCCAGGATATTCTACTAATTTCATGGAGTATAGAAGTCAAAACTTTAATCAACTGAGTATAATAGAATATATGAAACTGCAAATGGATTTTCACCTGCCGTGCGATAATCCACGTAGACAGATCATTTCCACAATTTAATAAGGAATGAATACAAAAGATTATTCACCATGCATGTGGTAATCCACATAGACAGGTTATTCCAACAGAATAATAAAGAATGGAATAACAGAAGGATTCACCATGCGTGCGATAGACTGCACAAACAGGTTATTCCCAATAGAATAATAAATAATAGAACTAGGTCATGCATAAACGCACAGACAGGATATTCTGACAGAATAATAAATAATGGAACCAGGTCATGCGTAAACGCACAGACAGGATATTCTGACTGAATAATAAAGAATAGAATAATAGAAGAATTTCACCATGTATGCGGTACTTCGCATATACAGGTTATTCCAACATAATAATAAAGAATGGAATAACAGAAGAATTTTACCATGTATGCGGTACTTCGCATATAAAGGTTATTCTAACAGAATAATAAGGAATTGAATAACAATAGCTCTCTTCATGAATACGAAAGAAATAATACCCCTTACCTTAGAATAAAGCTGGATACTAGAATAGAGAGGTAGCAGACTTCTCTTCTTCTTTCTCTCTATGATTTCTCTCTATAATAAATGCTTTATAGCTTTAGTGAATTGGTGAGAAATGAAGGAAGAATGAGCTTCTATTTATAAAAAAATATAGTTTCGATAATTGCACGTTTTGGGGCTCAAAATATTACAGTACAATACCTCCAACTTTTCTTTCATTTTTAATTTAGTCCTGTAAGTATTATCAAACTTGCACCACCTCCCCTAATAGTAAATAATGTGAATCAATAGTATAATCATGTGAAAAATACGAATTACAGTATAGTACCTTCATCTATACCTCCATTTTTAACTTAGTCATGCAAGTATTATCAATCTTGCACCAACTCCCTTAATAGTACATGAATGTGATTCAATAGTACACACATGTGAACAAATAGTTATACAAGCATGTGAATTAGTAGCAATTAATTGCTCATTTATCCGATAAATTACCCGATTTATCAATATAACCCCCAGATATCAATTATCATCGGAATAGATGTCGATTTCCACTAACACTAATAATCCCAACACAATGGAACTATCAAATTCATCTTTAATCAACACAAACTTATTCATCATTAATATCATAACTCACAATATTTAACAACCAGATCATTCCCAGGAAAGAGGGGCCTTTCCGATAAGGATTTTTCCTTATTGGCGCGTAATTAGGTGACCAAACCTCTTCTTGACAAAACTTTCTAGACATTGTCAATATTGTAAATAATAATATAAATAACTTTGTCGTCTTAATTATTGATTTAATAATATAACATATTATGCAGATGATGCTGTGACAATAATTGAACCAATAATATGAGAGATATGATGCAGCAATTACTGTAGCAATAATTGAATATAACTGAGTGACTTCTCACGTAAGCATCAATAATTAATACCGTGTGCTACTATGCAACCACGCGTATTACTGTACTTTTACTACCGGGTAGTTAAACAGTTTAACGGTAAAACTTTCGCCGTTATTTTTATAAAAAGATAATTATGTCGTTTTCTAACTACGACAATAGTTCCGTTGTGGGGTCCACCAATGATTGTGTCGTCGTACGAATATTTTCTGTTAAAACGAATATTTTCCGACCAATCGAATATTATATAACCACTTGCTTACTTTGAAAAATTTATAAATATTACCCACAACTATAACATTATATCATATCCACACCAGAATATTCAAAAATATATTTCGAGAGAAATTAATCTTTATTCATAAAAGTTGGGGCTTACATGTAGCATCTAACTGGCGGTCGTTCTCCTCCCCTAGAATTTGTTGCTGGTGCTGCTGTCGATGTCTTTCCGTCATCGTTAAATCTTCTCTTTTTGAAATCTCCTCCCGACTCGCTTCTTCTTCTACTATCATGGCCACGATTACCACAAGAGTGGTTACTACTTTTGTTTGGATATTTTTCTCCTCGCTGGTTATCATTGCTCCGATGATTACTGCCACCGGTATGACCCTGGTTGCGGTCCCTCGGTTGAACATACTCATTATCTTGCTCTAATAATTGAGCCCTATTCACAACATCTGAATATAGAGAAAATTTGTGAGAAATAAGATATTGCCGAATTTTGAGTTTCAGACCTCTCAAAAACATCCTCGTCATACGTTCCTCATTCTCTACCAAATGAGGTGCAAACCTGGATAACTTTGCGAACTTAGCCTCGTACTGGGACACAGTCATGTTGTTCTATTCCAGTCTAATAAACTCTACCTCCTTTATATGACAAATACTTTCAGGAAAGTACTTGTTATTGAACATTTTCTGAAATATTTCCCAAGACATATTGAGTGCGGTTGGCTGAGTATGCTTCACAGATTCCCACCAGTAATTTGCCTCACCACTGAACATAAAGGTGGTGAATGGAACCTTCTGTTCCTCCGTACATCCCAAGACATCAAATATCTTGGTAATTTGCTTAACCCACGTTTCTGCCTTAATTGGATCCGGCTTTCCCAAAATTTCTGGTGGTCCCAACTCTTTGAACTGCTTGGCTGTGACAAGGCACACATTGTTATCATTTCCACCCGTATTTTGTACACAAGTCTCCCTCGTCTGATTTTACATGAACTGTAAAAAGCTTCTAAATATCACATCATTCATTGTTTGATCGGCGGTGTTATTTATAGGAGGAACATTGTCGTCCTGTTGCACGTTCTCCTGGTTGGTGATTAAAGGTGCCTCCACGGTCTCATTCACTCCATTGTTAACATTTTCAGCTGTCATTCTCAAATACTGCTATAAAACAAGGTTTAATTAAAGAAATTTACATACCACATAATACCCCTATATTATGACCGACCAACAAATAAGCTTAGGTAGGACACACTAGCGAAGGATTTACTCGTCTCTCCCCTCCGAGTTCTATTCCCCGAACTCTGCCAGAGACCATATCCCTAAGCTCTAATACCAACTGTGACGCCCTCAAAATAGGTATACATCACCCATTCTGAGTCGCCAAATACATGGTACTGAAACAACTACAACTTCATTATTACAATTGACGTGCAAAATACGACAACACATATACTGTGAGTTTAAATACAAATATTATCTTCTAGACAATATCCACACTCAAATAAGTCCTCATTACAATTATTGATACACTATTTTACAAACTAGTGAGGACTGCTAAAACAACTGTCTAGAAACATTACTCCACACCCCGACTAGTTCTCGCTATATTCTCGCCTCCTGAGAAGAAAAATAGAACAAAAAGAAAAATGATGAGCTCAACTAGCTCAGTAAAGAATATTATGACTAAGATAATATAGAACAAATTATCGTTAGCCTTCAATAAATCAGATAAAATTGATAACAAGTTTTAAATTAACAACTGCAGCGGAAACAACAATTCATTATAAGAGTTAAGTAGAGAATAAAATCTACTATCTTCTATAGTTTAAAAGTCCATCATCAATATTTTATTACTGTAACAACAATCAATATACATCTTCAACGAAATATTCATCTTTGCTTTACGGGCCAAAGATATTCATTTGTATCACCAGTTGGTCATGTTCATCTCAACACATGTCCATCTTTGCACTACGGGCCAAAGATATTCATCAGGTAATCATTTATCTTTGCACTACAGGCCAAATATATTCAATTATATCATCATTTAGGACTGAGGATGATAAAAAATATTTTAAAGAAACGAATCCAGTGAGATAAAAGGACAAAGATTAGGGATTCGTGCTTTAGATAATCCAAGTTCAAAAATATTCCATAATAAACCATAGTGGAGTAAAATTCAAGAATAAAGATCAAAACATAGATAAAATCAAAGATAGTAACCATAATAGACATCTTGGACAAAGAAGAGAAAATTTCATTTTTTATGGGAATAGTGTCGTATTCGTGAATAGAGCCGTATACGTGAATAGTGTCGTATACGTGAATAGTAACCCCGACACGAAAAGGTAGAAATTCCACAAGAAAAATCATACTTCGTGAATAGTACTGTATTCGTGAATAGTGCCGTATACGTGAATAGTGTCGTATATGTGAATAATGCCGTATACGTGAATAGTGCCGTATACGTGAAGTAACCTCAACATGAAAAGGTAAAATTTTTATATTAAAATTCATACCAATATTTCGGCATAATGATATTGAACGAAATAGCATCATTTAAGAAGAAAAGAACATCCCTTACCTCAAAAGAACAGTACTTCTAACTGGAATATTGGATATAATGCCGAAGGAAACTTGCACTGAATAGTAACTCTTAAAGTATCTAAATACTCACAAAAATACACTCGATAATATTGAGAGAGAAAACTTATGATTCTGGTGTGATTTTCAATTCTAACTAAGCACCCTATTTATAGAAAAATATCAGAACGCCAAAGTAGACTAAATTAATAAAATATTAATGTTCTTTATAATTTTCCTATGCACACCTTCTTGACCAAATTATCAGCCAACACTAGTGGGGCCCATCAAAATTCAGCATTTCCACACCAACCAAAAGTGGGGCCCACCCATGTTTTTAATAAAAATATTTATTTCTAAAACTTCAATAATTCATAATAAATAGCCCTTTTATCAGAAAAATACGAATTTTATGTCCTTTCCATAGGAAATTTAATTCTCTACAACTTTATAGAAGAAATTTTCCAAATTCCAAACAGAAAATGACCGAAATCTACATACGGATAATTTTTAATACCTCCTCCGACAAAATAGAAATTCAAATAAAACACACTTAGAAGGGGGGGCTGAATAAGTGTGGAAGCAATCTATGACCAATTTCTGAACTTTAACTCAAACTACTTAATACAGCCTACTATATTGGTGAATGCAGCTTGATGAATTAATATAGCCTACCGAATTGACTATTTGATTTTAAGAAAATTTCTTGCTGAAATTATAACTGAGAAAAGAATATTTGGTGTTATTGAATTATCTCAAGATAATGCAAATATTCAAACTTAGATAAAATAATTAACTAGCTTTAGTGAGTAAATAAAATAAAGCAAGTAATAAAATCAACACAAATTTTTTTTACGTGGTTTAGCTATTACCCTATATAATAATAGCCTAGTCCACGTCCAATATCAACTAGTATTGGAGACTCACTTTTATTTCTTTAAAAATTAACCCTTGTTACAAAAACAGATTCAATCAAATTGAATTACAATAATTTACTTGAGCACTTTTGCTCCTTGTGCACCAATGCACTCCTTAAGCACCTATGCTTCCTTGAACCTGTTTGTAAACAAACTTTAATTCACCTGGATTAAATTCCTTTAGACAACACTTAGTCTAAAAATATAAGATTACAAATATAGAGGTCTAATGACCAAAGCAAATAAGCAATTTAACAATGCAAGACCCAACTAATGAATGCAATAATCAAGTAGTAAAAGAGATATCACCAATATGAAGGTCACAAAAATTAGCTGAGAAATAATTTGAATATTAATTGCACAGCAGCCGAATAATTGCACCAAATTAATTATGTAGCTTTTCCAATGAATATATCAGTGCATTATTATAACTCGTGTCTCTTTAATCCTGATATCTCTAATTAATTTATAGCCAGGAATTACTACCGTTGTAATTATAGTACCATTACATGAAATCAAATAATTATTTTCGTTTAAAGATAAACCATGTAATTCTCCGGATAACACATAACAAATATTAGTTAGACTCCTTCAAAACATAATCTTCCAAAAAGATAAGTCCATGTATACCATACTGCTTTGTATTTAAACATCTATATGAAATATATTAAATGTTAGTTTTGTAATTAATGGCAACATCCATCTTCCCAGGATAATCATTACTTTTAAAGTTCCAAGATATGTGCACCTTTTAGACTTCTAATCATGATCCACTACCGCCACATATATCATACTTCCTTTTCATTCCGTAATAAATGGAAATAAGATAAACATACTGCTTTTAGTATAAATCACTTAGGAATTCAAATAGCAAGTAACAACAAACACATTTATCCAGGATAATTATTTTAGAGTTCCCAAATATTTTATTACTTCCACACGTGTATCATGCATATTCAGAACTCTTTCAAATTCCTTAGTGATTGCAATTTTAGCAAATATATCTGTAACAACATTATTTTGCTAATCAACATATTTTGCAAGATATTGAACATATGCATAAAATAACATGCTTGTTACTAATGCACATAACAAAAATGTCCTAGAGCCTTGAATTAAAAATTCAAATATTTGCAATGACCTTACATATTAATCTTAGGACACAACTCTTCAAAGTCTTTCAACAATTATCCTTTCATCAATTTTCTGAAATTTCATAATAAACAAATTAATACAAAATATCAAGTCATCATCAAAATAATAAGGTTAGAATATTAATAAGTCAACATTATCCCCTTTTTGATGATGACAACATAAAAAATTATAACTCCTCCTAAATTCATGCATATTCAAAGTTCAGGATAGAATCAACAGTATTCAATAATCCAAACAGATTATCATTATGCCTTTTGTTTAGGCATTATTCATCCTGCAAAATCGTTAACCTTAACAAATATTAGATAAACAAAAAATAATTTAAAACATAGTATCAAATTATCTAATACTGGTGCCAACCAAATTGTTCAAAAATAACCCATCAAAAACTAAACAAACTTAACAAATACTTGTGCCAACCAAAACGTTTTTAAAATAAAATATTAGCAGCAGCATTCAGCAACTCGTCTATTTTCTCCCCCTTTGTCATCAACAAAAATAATGTCAGATGTCAATGTCGTCAACATGAATCACGGGTAGAGGACGAGAAGTGAAATAGGGATGGTGGAGAAGACGATGAAGTTTTTCTTCCAAAGAAAAGTCATGAGCAAATCTAGGAGGACGAGGAATAAAAGTCTCATTTGGTAGAGGCAGGTCTAGAAAATCTCCATCATACTCGGCCATCCAATTGCATCGAGGCCATTCCGGGACTGGAGAGTGCATTCTACCAAAATGCATTTGCCTACCAACATCATTCATACGATGAGCCATAAAGTCAGCAAATTCTCAAATTTGGTAACTTACAAACTTAAGCTCTTGGCTTAATTGACAAGAATTCCTGTTAATCTTCCTGTGAAGAGATTCAACCATAGCCATTGTGTGTAACTCAAAACCAGCTTGTAAATCTATAAACTCATCTTCTATTTGAGAAAAATATTTGTTCAAATCATTGGCCCGAATAGGCAGTTTTCCTTTTTCCAAAACCAAAAGCCTTTGTTTAACATCAAGAATATCAATACGCATAAGCTTTTGATTGTTGAGAATTTGAGTCAATAAATTGGCTACTTCTGGAGACGAGACTAATGAAGTAGGAAGTGTAGATGAAGTAGGATTATCAGATGGTAAATCGGACGAGAAAGAACTTGGTGGAAGAGGAATAGGATCATGAATAACGCGAACAAATAGACCATCAACAAACGAAATATGAGATTATTTCAAATTAGTGAATCAATGAGTTCATTGTGTGACACCACAATTTCATCATCAAGAAAGATTTTAAAATGCTGAAACATTTTTGTCAGAAATAATCCATAGGGCAAACACTTTTTAACTTGCCGAATACAACTTAGCATGTGGGACAACATCATGAGAGAGTAATTAAAACTAACACCTTTTAAAATCATTGCAACAACCACAAGATCTTGATAAGTAAAATCTGCTCCACCACCTACTTGTGGAAACAAATTGTAACGAAGCAGTTTATGCAAGACACATGCAAGTGGACACACATCAATAGTTTTTGGGGTAAACAGAGCAGTCAAAGATGCATCATTCATTATAGTGTGAAGTTGCTCGAGGGGAGGAAATGGTATATTAGCAGCACCCTTGAGAGTAAAAGGACAAGGACCGGAAGAAGGAATATTAAAAATACTTCCAAAATCAACAACCGTGACAAACAAAGATTTTCCCTTCACAAAAGACGTGTAACAATCCCCATTACATTCTAGATTTGTATAGAACTATTGTACTAACCAGGGATACGCCCTAGTGGGGGGGGGGGGGAAAGCATAGCAGGAATACCACAAGAAGTGAAAAGTTTTTCCATAGAAGAATTTTTGAAATAAAATAGATCCATAATTTTTTCATAGACAAACTGTTTGGTATCAATGGAGGTTTTGAAGCGAGCTTCAAAACTCTGACCCTGAAAGAAATTATCTGGAAAATCTGAAGTAGCAGAGAAAGGGTTTACCATATTAGATGGTGACTCTGGTTGAGAAGAAGGAGGCTCCGAACCAGAAGATTGTGGGGATGTCTTTAGGAAGGAAAAGCTAGATTCGGACCCATCGGAATCGTCGGAAGAGACATGAACAGATGTCTGGTGAGTTTATATTTTGGACTTCTTCGATGATCGCACAGTATAAGGAGATCGTGGGCAATTTCCTTCTTTGATGGTGATGCCGGATGATCGTTTGTTGGCTCGAGTCTTCATTATCGTTGTGGAAATTAGAGCGTTTGAAGAACAGTAGAGAAATTTCTGAGTATATGTGAAAGGAGAAGGCGCTCTGTGTTTAATAGGGAAGCGTTGGATGCCGAACATACTTCCTTAAAAAGATAAACAACCCTCAGCTCTTATCTTTTCAAATTTCAAAACCCGTAATGATGTTTACCGTGAATTGTGCCAAACATATACGTCTCCCTTAGTCTCCGATTATTAACAAATAATGTTTATCAACAGGACGCATTTAAAATAATATCATGCAGATATACTGAAGATTTGAGATATGTTATATTTTATGCATGAACTATTTAGTACGTGATCACTATTTATACCATGTACATTCCAAGTTCTCTCCTTAACATGCAACACCTTTCTTCACTTAAGGGTTTGGTAAAAATATCAGCTAACTATTTTTCTGTTGGAATAAAAATTAATTTAATTAAACCTTTTGAAACATTATCCCTTAAAAAATGATGTCTTACTTTTATGTGTTTTGTACGTGAGTGTAACACAGGATTTTTAGAGATATCTATAGCACTAGAATTATCACAGTATATGGGCACACATTCACATATTATATCAAAATCACATAGGGTTTGCCTCATCCAAAAAATCTGAGAATAACAACTTCCTGCAGCTAGATATTCACCCTCAGTAGTTGAAAGAGCCACTGAGATTTGCTTCTTACTATGCCATAATACGAGACTTTGTCCCAAGAGAGTACAAGCACCACTCATTTAAGTGTGATTCTTTGGGTTTAGCCTGAAATCTTGCACACAAACAAACACTATACATTGTATCTGGTCTAGATGCAGTTAAATATAATAAATAGCCAATCATACCTCGATATTTAGTAACTTCTACATCTATACCTTTTTCATCATATGTAAGTTTTATTAAAGTGCTCATTGGTGTAGCCTTTGAATTGGATCCCTTAAAACCAAACCTTTTAAGTAGCTCTTTTATATATTTGGTTTGATGGATATAGATACCTTCCTTAGTTTGCTTGATTTGGAGTCCCAAAAAGTAGTTAAGTTATCCCATTAGACTCATATCGAACTCTTTGTGCATACACTTAGAGAACCACTCACAAAGGAAATCATTAGTAGCACCAAAAATTATATCATCTACATATATTTGTACAATAATAATATTTTTATTTTCATGCTTAATAAATATTATAGAATCAATTTTCCTCTAATAAAACCATTTGAAAGTAAATACTTACTCAACCTTTCGTACCAAGCCCTTGGAGCTTGTTTTAGTCCATATAGAGCTTTATTCAACTTACAAACATGGTTTGGATACCTCTCATGTTCAAATCCAGGAGGTTATTTTACATATACCTTTTCATTGATGTATCCATTGAGGAAGGCACTCTTTACATCCATGTGATAAAGCTTGAACATCTTGTAACAAACAAATGCTAACAAGATTCGGATGGACTCCAGTCTAGCAACCGGGGCGTAAGTTTCTTCGTAGTCAATTCCTTCTTATTGATTGTATCCTTGGGCTACTAGCCTTGCTTTGTTATGAGTGACTGTGCCATGCTCATTAAGCTTATTCTTGAATACCCACTTTGTTCTAATGATAGAAACATCTTTAGGAGGGGGCATTAGTTCATAAACATGGCATCGTTCAAACTGCTAAAGTTCTTCTTGCATTGCCATTAACCAATTTTCATCTAGTATAGCTTCCTTAGCATTCTTTGGCTCAACTTGTGATAGGAATGCAGAAAATGCACATTGATTTTGCCATCCTTTCCTTGTAGTAATCCTTATCTTTATATCTCCAATGATATTTTTAGGTGGATGATTCTTGAGATATTTCGCAGTCTTTGGCATTCAGACATCATGTATCTCCTCTTCTTGTTGAGGAAAATATACTTCAAGCTGTTGTTGTAAGACCTCAACTTATTATAAATAAAAGTGAATTTTCCTCTATTCATTATTCTAAATTAATAAGGTATTAATTTGATATAATGCTTTGGATATGGGTGAAATGTGAAAATTTTACAAAATAAGCAAGTGGTTATAAAATATTCATTTTGTCAGGGAATATTTGTTTGGTCGTGAAATATTTTTTTTGTTGGGAAATATTCGTACGACGGCGCAGCCATTTGTGGGCCCCATAACGGATAACGGTCGAATGAAGAAAATGACAAATTTGAGTTTTTACAAATAACGACGTAGTTGTTACCGTTAACACTGTTAGAATACCCGGTGATTAAAATATAGTAATACGCCTAGTTGCACAGTAGCACACGATATTGCACAGTATAGTTAAATTATTGATTCGTACATAAGAAGACACTACTCAATAATTGTTACAGTAATTACTGTTCAATATTTTATTTTATTGCTTCAATAATTGCTGCGTTGATATTTTATATTATTGTTGTTTCAATAATCATCATTGCACAGTATTTCCCATTATCAGATCAATAATTTTATATTATTTAAATAATATTATTTGATAGCATTATTGGCAATGTCTAGAAAGTTCTGTCAAGGAGAGGTTTGGTCACCTAATTGCGCGCCAGTAAGGAGAAATTCTTATTGGAAAGTCCTCTCTTTCCTAAGAACGGTCTGGTTGTCATAATTGTGATTCTGTAATATTATTTATGAATAATTAATTATTAATTTATATGATAAGGAAATATTTATTTTATGTGGATATAAATGATGGATATATTTATTTTTATGTGGATAAAAATGAAGGAATTAATGCTGAGGTGTTTTATCAGTATTTTGTCGGTGTAGAGGTATTAAAAATCATCCGTTTATGGATTTCAGATATTTTATGTTTGAAATTTGGAAAAACTCAAAGCAACAAAGTTGTAGAGAATTCGATTTCAGGCAGAATGGACATAAAATTCGTATTTTTCCGATAAACGAGCTACTTTCTATGAATTACTGAAGTTTCAGAAAATAAAATAATTTTAATTAAATTATGGGTGGGACCCACTCTTGTTTGACAACATGTGGGCTGCTGAAAATTGTTCAAAGATGGCTGGTATTATTTGTCAACAAAGCATGCGTAGAGGTTGGTGTAATTAATAATATTATTTTATTATTTTAGTCTCCTATGGCGTTCTAGCATTTTCCTATAAATAGACGCTTAGGTTAAAATTGAAAATCACACCAGAAACAAGTTTTCTTCCTCTCTATATTGTCGAGCGTATTTTAGTGAGTATTTATATACTTTGAGAGTTGCTGTTCGGTACAAGTTTCCTTCGGCTTTCTATCCGATATTTCGATCAAAAGTACCGTTATTTTGAGGTAAGGGATGTTATTTTCTTCATAAATGATATTATTTCTTTCGATATCATTATGCCAAAATATTGGTTTAAACTTTTTATCAAATTTAGAACTTTTTGTGTCGGGATTACTATTCACGTATACGTCACTATTCATCGAAAAATAAAATTTTCTTCTTTTTGTCCAAGATGTCTATTATGGTTACTATCTTTGATTGTATCCATGTTTTGGTCTTTATTTTTGAATTCTGCTTCAAAATTAGTTATTATGGAGTATTATTGATCTTGGATAAACTGTTATACGAATCCTTAATATTTGTCCTTCTGCCTCACCGGATTCGTTTTTTTTAAAATATTTTTCATCATCCTCAGTCCTAAATGATGATATTACTTAATATCTTTGGCCTGTAGTGCAAAGATGAATGATTAACTGATGAATATCTTTGGCCCGTAATGCAAAGATGAACAGGTGTTGAGATGAACATGACCAACTGGTGATACAAATGAATATCTTTGTCCTGTAGTACAAAGATGAATATTGATTAAAGATGTATATTGATTGATGTTACAAGGATAAAATATTGATTATGGACTTTTAAATCTTAGAAGATAGTAGAATTCATTCTCTACTTGACTCTTCTAATGGATTACTATTTTCGCTGCAGTTGTTGATCTAAAACTTGTTGTCTATTATATTTTATCAGATTTTTCCCTGTTGAAAACTAACGATAATTTGTTGTATATTATCTTAGTCATAATATTCTTTACTGGGCTAGTTGAGCTCACCCTTTTCCTTTTTGTTCCATTTTTCTTCTCAGGAGGTGAGAACATAGCAGGATCTAGTCGGGGTATGGAGTGATGGTTCTAGAAAGATATTTTAGCAGTCCTCACTATTTCTGTAAAATAGTGTTTGAATAATTATAATGAGGACTTATTTGAGTGTGGATATTGTCTAGAAGACAATAATTGTATTTAAACTCACAGTATGTGTTGTCGTATTTTGCACGACAATTGTATTATTGAAGTTATAGTTTGCTTTCTGTACCATGTATTTGGCAACTCAGAATGGGTGTTGTATACCTATTTTGGGGGCGTCACAGTTGGTATCAGAGCTTAGGGATATGGTCTCTGGCGGAGATCGAGGAATAGAACTAGGAGGGGAGAGATGAGTAAATCCTTCGCTAGTGTGTCCTATCTAAGCTTTTTTGTTGGTCAATCATAATATAGGGATATTATGTGATATGTTAATTTGTTTAATTAACCCTTGTTTTATGGCAGTATTTAAGAATGGCTGCTGAGAACGTTAACAATGGAGTGTATGAGACTGTGGAACAACCTTTAGTTACAAACCAGGAGAACGCGCAACAGGAAGACAATATTCCTCCTGTAAACAACACTACCGAGCAAACGATGAATGATGGAATGTTTAAGAGTTTTTTGCAGTTCATGCAAAACCAGACGAGGGAGACTCGTGCACAAAATACGGGTGAAAATGCTAGCAATACGCGGCTTGTCACTGCCAAGCAGTTCAAAGAATTGGGACCATCAGAATTTAAGGGAAAGCCGGATCCGATCATGGCGAAAACGTGGGTCAAGCAAATTACCAAGATATTCGATGTCTTGGGATGCACGGAGGAACGGAAGGTTCCATTCGCCACCTTTATGTTCCGCGGTGAGGTAGACTACTGGTGGGAGTTTGTGAAGCGTACCCAGCCAGCCGCACTCAGTATGTCTTGGGAAATATTTCAGAAACTATTCAATGACAAGTACTTTCCTGAAAGTATTCATCATATGAAGGAGGTGGAGTTTATCAGACTAGAATAAAACAACATGACGGTGTCCCAGTACGAGACGAAGTTCACTGAGTTATCCAGGTTTGCACCTCATTTGGTAGAGAATGATGAACGAATGACAAGGATGTTTCTGAGAGGTCTAAAATCCGAGATTCATCAATACCTTATCTCTCATAAATTTTCTTTGTATTCAGATGTTGTCAACAAGACTCAATTATTAGAGCGAGATAGTGAGTATGTTCAACTGAGGGACCACAACCAGGGTCATACCGGTGACAGCAGTCATCAGAGCGATGATAACCAACGAGGAGGGAAAAATATGAACAAAGGCGGTAACCACTCGGGTGGTCATCGCGGCCATGATAATAGGAGAGGTGAGTCAAGTGGAAATTTCTGAAAGAGGAGATTCAACAATGACGGGAAGACATCAGCAGCAACACCAGCACCAACAACAAATTCTAGGGGAGGAGAACGACCGCCAGTTAGATGTTACAAATGCGGAAAAGAGGGACATATCAGCCCAAACTGTCCACAACAATCCAAGGTATGTTACAACTATGGAAAGGAAGGCCACATAGCTTGGGATTGTTCTGTAGCAAAACCAAGTTCAACGGGGATGGTGACTCCAAGGGCTGTCTCGGATAAGTAGAAATCAGCTGTTCCTAGAAGAGCGTTTATCGTGACTGGCCAAAACGTGAGGAACCCGAACGAGGTGATCACGGGTAAGCTAATCTTGAACACTTGCGAAGTTTATACCTTACTAGATACCGGTTCTATCCATTCTTTTATCTCTCCTGCTTGTGCTCAACGTTTAAACTTGACTCCGGAGAAATTGGACTTTGAATTATCTGTTGAAACTCTGTTGGGTGAAACCTTCGTTACATCTACAGTTTATAAATCTTGCATGATCTAAGTTGGCACTATCACATTACATGTTGATCTTATCTCTTTAAAGATACTTGCTTTTGATGTGATTTTAGGAATTGATTGGTTAACCACTCATCATGCTAAAATTAATTATTTTCATAAGGTTGTTAGCTTTCATATTCCTAACCAACCTGTCATACGAATTCAAACTACTAAACCACTAAAATCAGTCACTGCCATATCAAGCCACAAAACTATTCGTTTATTAAAAAATAGATGTCGAGCTTTCTTAGCCCATGTTATGGATTTGAACAAAGACAAGTCAGATTTTAAAAATATTTCTATTGTTAGAGAATTTCCCGATGTATTTCCTGAAGAACTTCCCGGTCTACCCCCAGAACGTGATGTTGAATTCTTTATTGACCTTGAATCGGGTACAAAACCCATTTCTAAAACTCCATATCGAATGGCTCCTATTGAACTTCAGGAGTTAAAAGTCCAACTACAGGAGTTATTAGACATTAGTTTCATTCATCCTAGTACATCTCCTTGGGGTGCTCCTGTTTTATTCGTAAAGAAGAAAGACGAGAGTATGCGACTTTGTATTGACTACCGAGAATTAAACCATGTCACCATCAAGAATAGGTATCTGTTACCTCACATTGATGACCTGTTCGACCAGTTGCAAGGAGCACAATTCTTTTCAAAGATCGACCTTCATTCTAGATATCATCAGCTGAAGATTAAAACTGAGGATATTCCAAAGACTGCCTTCAGAACTCGGTACGGGCATTATGAATTCTTAGTCATGTCTTTTGGATTGACTAATGCTTCAGCTTCTTTTATGGATATGATGAACCGTGTATTTAAGGAATATTTGGATCAATTCGTTGTTGTCTTTATTGATGACATCCTTATCTATTCCAAAAGCCGTGAAGATCATGAGCACTATTTGGAGCTGATACTTGAAATGCTTTGTGAAAACAAGCTTTATGCCAAGCTGAAGAAATGCGAGTTCTGGCTTGAGGAAGTACCATTCCTTGGGCACGTGGTGTCAAAACATGGAGTATCTGTTGACCCGGCGAAGATTGAAGCAATACTAAGTTGGGAGCAACCAAAGTCGGTGACCGAAGTACGCAGCTTTCTGGGCTTAACTGGTTATTATCGGAGATTCGTGGAAGGATTTTCTCGAATCGCTACTCCATTAACTCAGCTGACTAGGAAATACAAAATTCGTATGGAGTGAGGAGTGCGAGAAGAGTTTCCAAGAGCTCAAAAGGAGACTCATTTCGGCACCTGTTCTGGAAATACCATCTGGTACGGATGGATTTGTTATCTACAGCGATGCTTCAGGCAAAGGGTTAGAATGTGTTCTCATGCAACATGGGAAAGTCATAGCCTATGCCTCACGACAACTCAAAGAATATGAGAGGAATTATCCTACTCATGATCTGGAGTTGGCAGCAGTCGTATTCGAGTTAAAAATTTGGAGACACTACTTGTATGGGGAGAAAGTGGAGATTTATACGGACCATAAAAGCCTCAAATATTTCTTCACCTAAAAAGAACTCAACATGCGGCAACGACGTTGGCTTGAACTATTGAAAGATTACGATCACACTATTCAATATCATCCTGAAAAAGCGAACGTAGTAGCTGACGCATTGAGTAGAAGATCATATGCGAGTACGAATGCGATATTGTCAATGCAAAGGCCCATTCTGTATGACTTACAAAGGATGGAGGTAGAATTAAAGACTCCAAGCACCCACATGATGATGGCGAATATACGAGTAGAACCGACTTTAATCGATAAAGTTAAAGCTGCTCAAGCTACGGACCTGGGGCTGATACGTATGAAGAAGAAAGTGCAAGAAGGAGCTATTCCAGAAGAGAGAATCGATGAAAAAGGAATACTTAGATTCAACTCCAGACTTTGTGTTCCTAACGATTCTGACTTGAAGCATAGAATCATGATGGAGGCACACAACACCCCGTTTGCAATCCATCTTGGGAGTACCAAAATGTATCATGATATTCGACATACATTTTGGTGAAACAATATGAAGAGAGAAATCGCCGAGTTTATCTCGAGATGCTTAACTTGTCAACGTGTAAAGGCGGAACATCAAGTGCCAAAAGGTCCATTGCAACCACTTGAGATTCCAAAATAGAAGTGGGAACACATTACTATGAATTTCGTTACAGGTCTTCCCAAAGTTTCTCAAGGCATAGATGCGATTTGGGTTATTGTTGATAGATTAACCAAGTCTGCCCATTTCTTGCCGATACGTGAGACTTATTCCCTTGAACGTCTTGTTCGTATGTACGTGAATGAGATTGTGAGATTGCATGGCATGCCAGCATCCATAGTTTCTGATCGTGACCCAAGATTCACTTCACGATTTTGGGTTAGCTTGCAGAAAGCTATGGGCACGGATTTACGATTTAGTTCAGCATACCATCCCCAAACGGACGAACAATCAGAGAGGACTATTCAAACTCTTGAAGATCTATTAAGACTCTGTGTCCTAGATTTCAAAGGGAGTTGGGATAAGTACCTACCATTGGTGGAATTCTCCTACAACACAATAGTTATCAAGCAAGTATAGGCATGGCTCTATTCGAGGCGTTGTATGGAAGAAAATGTCGCTCTCCAGTATGCTGGGACGAGGTGAGAAGCAACGTTGTTGGAACCAGAATTAGTACGCATGACTACAGAAAAGATCCAAATGATTCGACAACGTATTCAAACCTCACAAGATCGACAAAAGAGTTATGCTGATCTTCATAGAAAGGACGTGGAGTTTAATATTGGAGATCATGTACTGTTACGTGTTGCTCCATGGAAGGGAGTTACAAGATTTGGAAAGAGAGAAAAGCTCAATCCAAGATTTGTTGGTCCATTTGAGATTCTTGACCGAATAGGAAATGTGACCTATAGACTCGTATTACCTCCAATATGTCTCGTGTTCATAATATTTTTCACATATCCATGCTTCGTAAATATGTGAAAGACCCGAACCATATTATTGCGTTAGAACCAGACGAGATAACCGAAGATTTAACGTACGAAGAGGTACCTGTTAAGATCTTAGATAGGAAAGAGCATGTCCTACGCACCAAGGTTATACCACAAGTTAAGGTTTTGTGGAGGAACCATGCTATTGAAGAAATGACCTGAGAGTTGGAATCGGAAATGAAAACAAGGTACCCTCACCAGTTCAAAACACCAGGTACGTACGTCAATTTTAAGGACGAAATTTTATAAGGAGGGGAGGTTGTAAGACCCCAACTTATTATAAATAAAAGTGAATTTTTCTCTATTCATTATTCTAAATTAATAAGGTATTAATTTGATATAATATTTTGGATATGGGTGAAATGTAAAAATTTTGCAAAATAAGCAAGTGGTTATAAAATATTCATTTTGTCGGGAAATATTCGTTTGGTCGTGGAATATTCTTTCTGTCGGGGAATATTCGTACGACGGTGCAGCCATTTGTGGGCCCCAAAACGGATAACGGTCGGATGAAGAAAACAAAAAATTTATATTTTTACAAATAACGGCGTAGTTGTTACCGTTAACACTATTGGAATACTCGGTGGTTAAAATGTAGTAATACGCCTAGTTGCACAGTAGCACACGGTATTGCACATTATAGTTGAATTATTGATTCGTACGTAAGAAGGCACTACTCAATAAATGTTACAGTAATTACTGTTCAATATTTTATTTTATTACTTCAATAATTGTTGCGTTGATATTTTATATTATTATTGTTTCAATAATCATCACTGCACAGTATTTCCCATTATCAGATCAATAATTCATATTATTTGAATAATATTATTAGATAGCATTATTGGTAATGTCTAGAAAGTTCTATCAAGGATATGTTTGGTCACCTAATTGTGCGCCAGTAAGGAGACATTCTTATTTGAAAGCCCCCTCTTTCCTAGGAACAGTCTGGTTGTCATAATTGTGATTTTATAATATTATTTGTGAATAATTAATTATTGATTTATATGATAAGGAAATATTTATTTTATGTGGATATAAATGATGGATATATTTATTTTTATGTGGATAAAAATAAAGGAATTAATGCTGAGGTATTTTATCAGTATTTTGTCGGTGTAGAGGTATTAAAAATCATCCGTTTGTAGATTTCGGATATTTTATGTTTGGAATTTGGAAAAACTCAAAGCTACAAAGTTGTAGAGAATTCGATTTCAGGCATAATGGATATAAAATTCGTATTTTTCTGATAAACGAGCTATTTTCTATGAATTACTGAAGTTTCAGAAAATAAAATAATTTTTATTAAATTATGGGTGGGACCCACTCTTGTTTGACAACATGTGGGTTGCTGAAAATTGTTCAAAGATGGCTGGTATTATTTGTTAACAAAGCATGCGTAGAGGTTGGTGTAATTAATAATATTATTTTATTATTTTAGTCTCTTATGACGTTCTAGCATTTTTCTATAAATAGACGCTTAGGTTAGAATTGAAAATCACACCAGAAACAAATTCTCTTCCTCTCTATATTGTCGAGCGTATTTTAGTGAGTATTTATATACTTTGAGAGTTGCTGTTCGGTACAAGTTTTTTTCGACTTTTTATCTGATATTCCGATCAAAAGTACCGTTATTTTGAGGTAAGGGATGTTATTTTCTTCATAAATGATATTATTTCTTTCGATATCATTATGCCAAAATATTGGTTTGAACTTTTTATCAAATTTGAAACTTTTTGTGTCGAAATTACTATTCACGTATACGGCATTATTCACGAATACGGCACTATTCACCGAAAAATAAAATTTTCTTCTTTTTGTCCAAGATGTCTATTATGGTTACTATCTTTGATTGTATCCATGTTTTGGTCTTTATTTTGGAATTCTGCTTAAAAATTAGTTATTATGGAGTATTATTGATCTTGGATAAACTTTTATACGAATCCTTAGTATTTGTCCTTCTGTCTCACTGGATTCGTTTTCTTTAAAATATTTTTCATCATCCTTAGTCCTAAATGATGATATTACTGAATATCTTTGGCCTGTAGTGCAAAGATGAATGATTAACTGATGAATATCTTTGGCCCGTAGTGCAAAGATGAACATGTGTTGATATGAAAATGACCAACTGGTGATACAAATGAATATCTTTGGCGTGTAGTGCAAAGATGAATATTGATTAAAGATGTATATTGATTGATGTTACAGAGATAAAATATTGATGATGGACTTTTAAATCTTAGAAAATAGTAGAATTCATTCTCTACTTGACTCTTCTAATGGATTGCTGTTTCCGCTGCAGTTGTTGATCTAAAACTTGTTGTTTATTATATTTTATCAGATTTTCCCTGTTGAAAACTAATGATAATTTGTTGTATATTATCTTAGTCATAATATTCTTTACTGGGCTAGTTGAGCTCACCCTTTTCCTTTTTATTCAATTTTTCTTCTCAGGAGGTGAGAACATAGCAGGATCTAGTCAGGGTATGGAGTGATGGTTCTAGAAAGATGTTTTAGCAGTCCTCACTATTTCTGTAAAATAGTGTTTGAATAATTGTAATGAGGACTTATTTGAGTGTGGATATTGTCTAGAAGACAATAATTGTATTTAAACTCACAGTATGTGTTGTCGTATTTTGCACGATAATTGTATTATTGAAGTTGTAGTTTGCTTTCTGTACCATGTATTTGGCGACTCAGAATGGGTGTTGTATACCTATTTTGGGGGTGTCACAGTTGTGTTGTTTCTTCTTGTGAGTTTTCCAATTCAGCTTGCTGGATTTGTCCATTCGGCTTGCTGAATAGATTTTTTCGGTTTGCTGGATTCACTAAGATCTCCAAATTTCCTGCATCCTCATCTCTTTCTTTTGGAAGATTATTGTGAGTTTCATTAAAAGTAATATGAACAGATTCTTCAACATATAGCTTGTTAATATTAAATACACGATAAGCTTTACTATTTTGTGAATAACCAATGAAAATTCCTTCATAAGATTTAGCATCAAATTTTTCCAAGTTATCACTAGTATTTAAAATAAAACATTTAGATCCAAAAACTTTGAAATAACTTATATTAGGAATCTTGTTGTTTAAGAGTTTATAATGGGTTTTCAAAATAATTGGACGAATAAGTACCCTATTTAAAACATAGCAAGAGGTGTTTACAGCTTTGGCCCAAAACTTTTTAGGAAGTTTACTTTCTTGTAACAAAGTTCTAGTTGTTTCTTGTAATGTCCTATTCTTTCTTTCTACAACTCCATTTTGTTGAAGGGTTCTAAGAACTAAAAATTCATGACTAATTCCTTTTTGATCACAAAATATTATAAAGTCTTTTTGAAATTCAGTACCATGATCACTTCTTATCTTTATAAGTTTGATACTATATTTTGTTTCCAAGTTTTTTTTATTAATTTCTCAAATTCTTTAAATGCTTCATCTTTAGTTCTCAAAAATAATACCCATGTATATCTAGAGAAATCATATACTATTTCAAATGCATAAAACTTACCATTTATACTAGCATGTCTTTCTGGTCCAAATAGATCAAGATGAAGTAGTTGTAAAGGAGAAGAAGTTGATACCGTGTTCTTTGCCGTAAACGATGTTCTTATTTGTTTCTCGAGTTGACAAGGAACACAAATTCCCTTCTTTTCGTACTTTATTTTTGGCAATCCATTGACAAGATTATTTGAGGATAATTTCTTGATTAAATCCATGTGAACATATCTCATCCTCTTATACCATAAATTAGCCTCATCTTGTATGGACGCAAGACATAGTTCTTGATCCTGTTGCTCAAAATCAATAGTATATATATTTCATTCTCTTTGTGCAACTAAAGTAACATTGTTAGTACCATGAGAAATAGTGCATTTTTCTTTATCAAAACTAACTTGGTGATCATTATCCATTAATTGAGTGATACTAATAAGATTAAATTCAAGTCCATTAACAAGATGTACATTATCAATATTGACCTTACCATTTCCTATTTTACCTTTTCCGATTATTTCGCAGGTTCGATTATCTCCAAATGTAACTGTACCATTTTTCTTCTTTAGCTCCACGAACTTTGATTTGTCACCAGTCATGTGACGTGAGCATCCACTATCAAGAATCCATTTTTGAGATGGAACCCTTTCCTTGAGACATACCTGTCAAGAAAAAATAATTCATCCTTTTGGTACCCAAATGTTTTTGGGTCCTTTAATGTTAGTTGTACATAAATCATCCTTTTTAACCCATACCTTTTTAATCTTATTTTTCTTAAGGTAGTTTATGTCCAAGTGACCTTTAATACCACAATTTCTACATGTTGTGAAAGGAGAGCAATAATTTAATCTAAAACGTGATTTTAATTTTAGCATTTTTATATTACCCTTTTAATGCATAGAATTATAACCAATTCCTTATCTTTTAAAACTAGGTCTTTGTTTACCTAATATGACATTTAAATTTTTTTCACCTTGAACGAATTTAGCAAGAGATAATTTTAGTGAATCTATTTCGTTTTGAAGTTCATTATTAGGAAAGGTTTTAACAGGTGATTTATCACTAAATGCATCAATACACATATCTCTCATTTTTAGTTCATTAGTCAATTTTTGGACTTCATTATTCAAAAAATTTATCTTATTGAAAAGTATTTTGTTATAATTATCTAAATAATCAATTTTAGCAATCAAAATTTTTTCTTCTTTACATGTAGATTCCTTTTCAATATCTTTCTTTTTATCTATTAAAGAGTCTACCTCACTCATTAATGTATTTATCAAGTCTTTCAAATATGCATTCTTTTCTTTTAATTTATAATTTTCTTATTTCAAAGAATTCAACTCAAAACTGGATACCTCGTTTGATTCACCTTCTATTCCCATGAAGCATACTTGAGCTATTTCATATTTGGCATCGACCTCAACTTCAGACTCTTCTTCATCACTCCAAGTGACAAATGCCTTGTTTCTTTTATTATCCTTGAAGCCTGTTTTTCCTTTGTTTTTTAGTTGAAAGCAGTCCTTCTTGAAGTGCCCTGGACGTCCACATTCAAAACATGTCTCCTCAGTTTGCTTTCCTTTGGCTTTATTTGAGTTGAAGGTATTTTTCCGTTTATTCTTCCTTTGTAGTAGTCCTTTGAGTCTCCTTGACATCATGGCTATCTCTTCATCCGAATCATCATCAAGCTCTTCTTCATTTCCTGCATTAAGAGCTAAAACCTATCTTCGAGGAGTTTCCTCCTCATCATCATATCTCTTTAACTGATGTTCATATTCCTCAAGTTCACCAAAAAGAGCTAATGTATCCATAGTAGAAATAGTAGAGGAATCTTGAAGAGTAGTAATTTTAGAAGCAAACCTCTTGGGTATAGCCCGAAGTAACATACGGTTAATCTCACTTTGTGGAATGGATTTGTCCAGTAGCTTTAAGGAGTTCAGAAGAACAAGGAACCTAGCTTGAGCCATCTTTATAGTTTCATTTTTCTCGAGTTTGAACATTTCATAATCATGCATAAGCATGCTTAGTTTAACTTCTCGAACCTTTGATGTTCCTTCATGGCTTACTATTAGAGTGTCCCAAATTTCCTTAGCTGTGTTGCATGTGGAAACTTTGTCAATCTCGGACTGTACCATGCCACTAAGTAGTGTGTTCATAGCCCTTGAATCATAGGAAACCATGAAAGTCTCAGTTGAGTCCATCTCTAGCAAAGTCTTTGGAGTGCCGTCATCTTTCCTTGGAATAACTGGTCCATTCTCCACAACCCACAATTCCCAAGGATCTCTTTTAAGGTAGATCCTCATTCAGAATTTCCAAAAGTTGTAATTTTCTGTTCCATACAGCAAAGGAGGTCTATTGGTTGATTGACCTTCTTGATTGTTGTTCCCGAACTGTGCCATGTTAGAATCTTTCTCTACAAGTCACCTTTAAGACCAAGTAAGTAGAGCTAAGCTCTGATACCAAATGAAATTCAAATAAGACACACTTAGAAGGGGGGTTGAATAAGTGTGGAAGTAATCTATGACCAATTTTTGAACTTTAACCCAAACTACTTAATACAGCCTACTATATTGATGAATGCAACTTGATGAATTAATATGATGAATTAATATAGCCTACCGAATTGACTATTTTATTTTAAGAAAATTTCTTGCTGAAATTATAACTGAGAAAAGAATATTTGGTGTTATTGAATTATCTCAAGATAATGCAAATATTCAAACTTAGATAAAATAATTAACTAGCTTTAATGAGTAAATAAAATAAAGCAAGTAATAAAATCAACGCCAAGATTTTTTACGTGGTTCAGCTATTACCCTCTATAATAATAGCCTAGTCCACGTCCAATACCAACTAGTATTGGAGACTCACTTTTACTTCTTTAAAAATTAACCCTTGTTACAAAAACAGATTCTATCAAATTGAATTACAATAATTCACTTGAGCACTTTTGCTCCTTGTGCACCGATGCACTGTGACGACCCGGAAATTTGGGTTGTCCAGAATTTAAGTTTAAAGAATTAGTTATTAATAAAAAGAATTTTTATTAATACTATTATGTGCTATGTGTTTATTAATCGTTCTATAACCTAGGATGATTATAAGTCGGGAGGATTCTGGCTACGAGCTAGATTGAACGAATAAGAATTTTCAAGACGAAAATAGAATTTTTTCGGGAATAAAATATTTTCGGGGAAAAAGACGAAATAGGCACTATTCATCCGTTTCTGCTCGGAGATTTATTTTGAAATTCCGAGAATTTAATGATTATGTATAATTTTGAGACGTGATGGAATATTCAATAATATTTCAGTTATGGCAAAAACGAAGTTTTCACCTACGGACTCAAAACCTAAGGGTTAGGAAAAGTGAGTTCTGAGAATGTTATGATCACGTATAATAATTAGGGTTATTATGCGTGAGAAATACGAGTATAATACTTGTTATTATACGAGTATAGTACGAAGATTAGTACGACGTATAATACGAATATCGTACGAACGATATACGAAGAGAATACAAGAATGGAATGCGTAGAATACAATTAGTCTTAATGGACTTTGAGTTCATGGACTTTGTAGAATCCAATTGGACTTGGATTATGTCAAGCCCAATGATTTGTGAAATCAAGCCCAAGATAGGCCCAGTAAGAATTAGGGTTAAGGCCCAAACCATGAAAAGAAACCGCGGATCGAACCGATGGGTAAGATCCACTGGGGCAACCCATGGGATGACCCATGGGCATGTGGGCCGACCACTTGACCACCAAGTAAGGGTGGAGGCCAAGTTTACTTGGTGGCTAAGTGTTGGAGGAGGTGGGAATAGTAAGGAGGTTGGGGGCGAAATGACCAATTTGCCCTAAGCTTTGGTTTTCTATAAATAGGAAGCTAGATTTCATTTTTTTAGGATTTTGAAAAATCCTATAACTTGAGAGAGAGAGAGAGAGAAAGAGCTCGGATGAAGAGAGAGAGGGAAGAGTTGAGCATGAAAGCTCGGATCAAAAGTGACCGTGAAATAGAAAAGCTTGCAAATCGCCCGCTTTGTATAACGGAAGAGGATTAAAGAAGAACGGTAATTCGAACCCTAGTCTCTTCTAATATTTTCTTTAAGTTTAATATGTTTAAAACATAACTTAATGAGAATAAGGAGTAAAAGAAGTTAGGAATGATTTCATATGGTTGTAATCATAAGAAAATGAAGAAATAAGAATTAGAAGTTTAGTTTATAAATTTCTTAAGGAAGTATAAGATTCGTAAAGAATTAGAACGATCCTAGTGGATTATATGAATGAGTAGGTGAAATAAGTAAGGAATAGTGTTCTATAACATCGAATTCCAAGAAAAAGTGGAATCGTAATCCAAAATATCGATTAAAATGAATAACGAACGAAGAACACGCGAAGAGCACGAAAAACGTTATTGATGGATAAATTTAAAGCCATCGTAGGATAATTGTTGTTAATGGACAAGTTTAAAACCATCGCTTATAAGTTAGATGTGTATTGCTTGGTTAGGAACGGTAGAAACGTTCATGAAGAACGGATTAAAACGTAGCTAGAACGAAGTTATGACGAAATTTTGTAAAAGACGAATAAGAATTAGAAAGTTAGTAAATGAATCCAAACATTTAGGGTTTCATAAGAATGTAAGAGAACATAGAAAATGTGAGTCGCGTACTTAAGAACGAACGAGTTCCGAGTTCGAATGACCGAATTGCGGACGAATGAGCGAAGAACGTTAAAAGTGTAAAAATGAACGAAGGGTGAAGATCAAGCCAATCGAATGGCACGTTAAGGGATTTAGAACGAAGTTCTATCTGAGGGGTATTGAAGTACGTAGGATAAGGAAGGGAATGGCTTTGGAACGACCTTGTTCCGAGTTATAACGAAGAAGTTATGAGATCGGGAAGTAAGCATCTCAAACTTAATGCAACACTTAGAAAAATTTTCTAGGTTTAGGCTCGGCGCCGCAGCGCCGGCTGAGCTTTGAGAAGTGGCGCCGCAGCGCGAGCTCGGCCATAAACTACTGGCGAGTGGCGCCGCAGCGCGAGTGATAACAAAGGGTTTGGCGCCGCAGCGCCAGACCAAGGGAAGAGTGAGATGTAGGTTGCGCCGCAGCGCGAGAGAGAGGCAGGGACACGGCGCCGCAGCGCCGGAGCAGGGCAATGCCCAAAAATGAGATTTTTATCTCTCAATTACTGGGGGATGTGCAAGAAAGAAGTATGAACATATAGTTCACCTAAAATAACACTTATGCAAGTGAGTTAAACCTTTAGTAAAGGTTGAACAAAACGATTAAACGGAATTAAAAGACGAAGGATATAAACGCGGGTTACGTAACTGATATCCGGGGACCGTAGTCGCAATGAACGAATGTGAGGGATTTCTATGGTTGTGATTCCTTAGACGTTGAGTGACGAGGGCAATGAATAACATTTCAATGTTATGTCATGATAATGAGAGCTAAGTGTAAATCGTATAGACGCTGTGAACGCAACGTTGTTGCGATGGACGCTTGGTCTTAGCATACAACAATCAGTATGGCTTCGACACTAAGAACAAGTAATGAATATGGGGTTCATGTAATGGATAATGAATGTATTAAGTAAGATAAGTATTATCAAGAAAGCCGTAATGAACAGTAATAAGATTAATGAAAGTCGAATGTGAGTCGGATAAAGAATGAATCCTGAGATATGACATTTAGTTGCCAGAAAGCCATAAGGAATAAGAAATTGACTTAACGAACATTATAGCTTAATAGTTCGTATAAGTTAAGAGAAGTTAGGTTGTGGTACAATCGTAACTTTGATGGTTGACATATGGGAGCTGGGCTAAAAAATTCCTTCAGAGAGCGAAGGTATATACGAAACTGGCAACCGATCTAACTCACTGTGATGGCAGTGTAGATGAGACGGGAACTTATTTATTGGTTGTTTGTGGGAAACCACTCAGAGTACCATATGGACTACTAGCAGAGAAGTGATGTGTGTTGAGTCCTAGAGAAGTTATAAGAAGAAGTTAAGAATTTAAATCATCCAAGATGATGAACGTATGAGTAAGACATCTCCGTATGTCATGAAGCCGTAAGCCGATAATGAAAGTTGGTCGCGCAAACTTATATTGCAAGAACGCGAACCCTAAGAAGTAAAGTTAACTAAACCAACGCGTAAGTCAAGTATATGACTAATTGGTGTTTATGCTTTCTTCTTATGTGTTATATAGGAATTGGAATGAGCAGTTCGGCGTAAGCTGTAGCTGGGCGTAAGGCAAGTTTCCTAACTTGATTCATATTACATGAATGCTAGTTTCTTAAACTTCTCAGATGTTGAACTTGAGAAGTCTTGTCTATGTGCATATGTGCAATGTATGTACAAGGTGGTAGTATGTATGAGGCCTTGTGCCACAATTTGAACACTTCGGTGTTTCTATGATATGAACTGTTCTGTGATTGAGCTGTTCAATACAAGTATGTTTTGTTTATACATGACCTATTATTGTTAAGTCTGTGCTAATGATTCTAGCAAGACAGGATGTGTATGAAAAATGTAGAGGAATGAAAGTATTTCAAAGTGAAAATGACAGATGTGACGCCCCAAAATAGGTATACATCACCCATTCTGAGTCGCCAAATACATGGTACAGAAACAAATACAACTTCATTAAAACACTTGTCGCGCAAAATACGACAACACAATACTGTGAGTTTAAATACAAATATTGTCTTCTAGACAATATCCATACTCAAATAAGTCCTCATTATAATTATTGAAACACTATTTTATAAAATAGTGAGGACTGCTAGCACAACTGACTAGAAACATCACTCTACACCCCGACTAGTTCCCGCTATATTCTCGCCTCCTGAGAAAAATGGAACAAAAAGGAAAAAGGGTGAGCTCAACTAGCCCAGTAAAGAATATTATGACTAAGATAATATACAACAACTTATCATTAGTCTTCAACAGGGAAAAATCTGATAAAATATAATGGACAACAAGTTTTAGATCAACAACTGCAGCGAAAACAGTAAACCATTAGAAGAGTCAAGTAGAGAATGAATTCTACTATCTTCTAAGAATTAAAAGTCCATCAACGATATTTTATCCCTGTAACATCAATCAACATACATCTTGAATCAAATATTTATCTTTGCACTACAGGCTAAAGATATTCATTTGTATCACCAGTCGGTCATGTTCATCTCAACACCTGTTCATCTTTGCACTACGGGCCAAAGATATTCATCAGTTAATCATTCATCTTTGCACTACAGGCCAAAGATATTCAGTAATATCATCATTTAGGACTGAGGATGATGAAAAATATTTTAAAAAAAATGAACCCAGTGAGACAGAAGGACAAATATTAGGAATTCATATTACAGTTTATCCAAGTGCAATAATACTCCATAACAACCAATTGTGAAGTAGAATTCAAAAATAAAGATCAAAATATGGATACAATTAAAGATAGTAACCATAATAGACATCTTGGACAAAAAGAAATTTTTTTATTTTTAGTGAATAGTGCCGTATTCGTGAATACTGCCGTATACGTAAATAGTGCCGTATACGTGAATAGTAACCCCGACACAAAAAGTTTCAAATTTGATAAAAGTTCAAACCAATATTTCGGCATAATGATATTGAAGAAAATAATATCATTTAAAAAAAATAACATCCCTTACTTCAAAATATCAGTACTTCTGAACGGAATATCGGATATAAAGCCGAAGGAAGCTTGTACTGAATAGCAACTCTCAAAGTATCTAAATACTCACTAAAATACGCTCGACAATATAGAGAGAGAAAGAGAGAAAACTTATGAATTCTGGTGTGATTTTTAATTCTAACTTAGCCCTCTATTTATAGGAAAATGTTAGCACACCGAAGCAGACTTGATCTGCAACCTGATGGCTTTACCTGCTACTATTCCCACCCACCACATTTGAATAAAAATTCTAGCACATTTTTCACCAACCAAAAGTAGGGCCCCCCAATTCTAGAATTTTCTACCAAAATGATAAATTCTGAAACTTCAACAATTTCTGAACCAGTCATCTCTTAAAATTCATAACAAATCATACGTTTATTTTTAACGGTTCAAAATTTGTGGACATATACTCAACTTATATATGTATAACATATCCAAAAATTACAACGATCCAACGGTCGGATTAAAATTATAACTCACGTAATAGAGGATTAAAAACACCGATTTGATCTTTTAATACCTCCAATTCGATAAAATACTTGATAAAACACCTCAACATTAATTCTTTCATTAATAACCACATAAATAAATCCATCATTTATGTCCACATCAAATAAATATTTCCTTATCATATAAATCAATAATTAATTATTCACAAATAATATTACAGAATCACAATTATGACAACTAGGCCGTTCCCAGGAAAGAGGGGGCTTTCCAATAAGGATTTCTCCTTATTGGCGCGCAATTAGATGTCCAAACCTCTCTTTAGATAGAACTTTCTAGACATTGCCAATAATGCTATCTAATAATATTATTCAATTAATATGAATTATTGATCTGATAATTAAAAATACAGTGTAGTGATAATTATTTAAACAACAATAATATAAAATATAAACGTAGCAATTATTGAATCAATAAAATAAAATATTGAACAGTAATTACTGTAACAATTATTGAGTAGTGCCTTCTTACGTAAGAATCAATAATTGGTACAATATCGTGTGCTACTGTGTTTTAACCACCGGGTATTCTAACAGTATTAACGGTAACAACTACACCGTTATTTATAAACAACTTATATTTGTCATTTTATTCATCCAATAGCTTTCCGTTATGGGGCCCACACAAGGCTGCGCCGTCGTACGAATATTTCCCGACAGCAAGAATATTTCACGACCAAACGAATATTCACCGACAAAAATGAATATTTTATAACCACTTGCTTATTTAAAATATTTGCGCATTTTACCCATAACTAACCACATTAATCAAATCAACCCTTCCTATTTCAAAATAATAAATAGAGAAAATTTAATTTTATTTAATAATAAGTTGGGGTCTTACAACCTCCTCTCCTTATGAAATTTCATCCTCGAAATTGACGTACGTACCTGGTGTTTCAAAAAGGTGAGGATATCTCACTTTCATTTCTGATTCTAACTCCCAGGTCATTTCTTCAATAGCATGGTTTCTCCACAAAACCTTTACTTGTGGTATAATTTTTGTGCGTAGGACATGCTCTTTCCTATCCAAGATCTTAACAAGTACCTCCTCGTACGTTAAATCTTCGGCTATCTCGTCCGATTCTAACTCAATAATGTGGTTCGGGTCCTTCACATATTTACGAAGCATAGATATGTGAAAAATATTATGAACACGAGACGTGCTTGGAGGTAATGCGAGTCTATAGGCCACATTTCCTATTCGGTCAAGAATTTCAAATGGACCAACAAATCTTGGATTGAGCTTTCCTCTCTTCCCAAATCTTGTAACTCCCTTCCATGGAGCAACACGTAACAGTACATGATCTCCAATATTAAACTCCACGTCCTTTCTATGAAGATCAGCATAACTCTTTTGTCGATCTTGTGAGGTTTGAATACGTTGTCGAATCATTTGGATCTTTTCTGTAGTCATGCGTACTAATTTTGGTTCCAACAACATTGGTTCTCCCACCTCGTCCTAGCATACTGGAGAGCGACATTTTCTTCCATACAACGCCTCGAATGGAGCCATGCCTATACTTGCTTGATAACTGTTGTTGTAGGAGAATTCCACCAATGGCAAGTACGTATCCCAACTTCCTTTGAAATCTAGAACACAGAGTCTTAGTAGATCTTCAAGGGTTTGAATAGTCCTTTCCGATTGGCCGTCCGTTTGAGGATGATATGTCGAACTGAATCGTAAATCTATGCCCATAGCTTTCTGTAAGCTAACCCAAAATCGTGGAGTGAATCTTGGGCCACGATCTAAAACTATGGATACTGGCATGCCACACAATCTCACAATCTCATTCAAGTACATACTAGCAAGACGTTTAAGGGAATAAGTCTCACGTATAGGTAAGAAATGAGCAGACTTGGTTAATCTATTAACAATGACCCAAATCGCATCTATGCCTTGAGAAACCTTGGGAAGACCCGTAACAAAATCTATAGTAATGTGTTCCCACTTCCATTTCAGAATCTCAAGTGGTTGCAATGGACCCTTTGGTACTTGATGCTCCGCTTTTACACGTTGACAATTTAAACACCTCGAGATAAACTCTGCGATCTCTCTTTTCATATTGCTCCACTAAAATGTACGTCAAAGATTGTGATACATTTTAGTACTCCCAAGATGGATTGCAAACGGTGTGTTGTGTGCCTTCATCATGATTCTATGTTTCAAGTCAGAATCGTTAGGAACACAAAGTCTGGAGTTGACTCGAAGTATTCCTTCTTCATCGATTCTTGCTTCTAGAATAGCACCTTCTTGCACTTTCTTCTTCATACGCATCAGCTCCATGTCCGTAGCTTGAGCAGATTTAACTTTATCGATTAAAGTCAGTTCTACTCGTATATTTGATATCATCACGTGGGTACTTGGAGTGTTTACCTCTATCTCCATTCTTTGCAAATCATACAAAATGGGCCTTTGTGTTAACAACATTGCACTCGTACCCGCATATGATCTTCTACTCAATGCGTCAGCTACTACGTTCGCTTTTCCAGGATGATATTGGATGGTATGATCTTAATCTTTCAACAGCTTGAGCCAACATCATTGCTGCATGTTGAGTTCCTTTTAGGTGAAGAAATATTTGAGGCTTTTATGATCTGTATAGATCTCCACTTTCTCCCCATACAGGTAGTTTCTCCAGATCTTCAACGCGAAAACGACTGCTGCCAACTCCAAATCATGAGTAGGATAATTCCTCTCATATTCTTTGAGTTGTCGCGAGGCATAGGCTATGACTTTCCCATGTTGCATGAGAACACATCCTAACCCTTTGCCTGAAGCATCACTGTAGATAACAAATCCATCTGAACCAGATGGTATTGTCAGAACATGTGCCGAAATGAGTCTCCTCTTGAGCTCTTGGAAAATCTTCTCACATTCCTCGCTCCATACGAATTTTGTATCTTTCTGAGTCAGCTGAGTTAACGGAGTAGCGATTCAAGAAAATCCTTCCACGAATCTCCGATAATAACCAGCTAAACCCAGAAAACTACGTACTTCGGTCACCGACTTCGGTTGCTCCCAACTTTGTATGATTTCAATCTTCGCCGGGTCGACAGATACTCCATGTTTTGACACCACGTGCCCAAGGAATGATACTTCCTCAAGCCAGAACTCGCATTTCTTTAGCTTGGCATAAAGCTTGTTATCGCAAAGCCTTTGTAGTACCAGCTTCAAATGGTGCTCATGATCTTCACGGCTTTTGGAATAGATGAGTATGTCATCAATAAAGACAACAACGAACTGATCCAAATATTCCATGAATACACGGTTCATCACATCCATGAAAGCAGCAGGAGCATTAGTCAATCCAAATGACATGACTAAGAATTCATAATGCCCGTACTGAGTTCTGAAAGCAGTCTTTGGAATATCCTCAGTTTTAATCTTCAGCCGATGATATCCAGAACGAAGATCAATCTTTGAAAAGAATTGTGCTCCTTGCAACTGGTCGAACAGGTCATCAATGCGAGGTAGTGGATACTTATTCTTGATGGTGATATGGTTTAATTCCTGATAGTCGATACAAAGTCGCATACTACCATCTTTTTTCTTTGCAAATAAAATAGAGCACCCCAAGGAGATGTACTAGGACGAATAAAATCGATATCCAACAACTCCTGTAGTTGGACCTTTAACTCCTGAAGTTCAATAGGAGCTATTCGATATGGAGTTTTAGAAATGGGGTTTGTACCAGGTTCAAGGTCAATAAAGAATTCATCTTCACGTTCTGGAGGTAGACCGAGAAGTTCTTCGGGAAATACGTCAGGAAATTCACTAACAATAGAAATATTATTCAAATCTGACGTGTTTTTGTTTAAGTCTGTGACATGGGCTAAGAAAGCTTGACATCCGTTTTTTAATAAACGAATAGCTTTATGGCTTGATATGACAGTGATTGACTTTAGTGGTTTGGTTGTTCGAATTCGCATTACAGGTTGGTTAGGATTATGAAAACTAATAACCTTACGAAAACAATCAATTTTAGCATGATGAGTGGTTAACCAATCAATCCCTAAAATCACAGCAAATGCAAGAATTTTCAACGAAATAAGATCAGCAGGTAATGTGATGGTACCAACTTGAATCAAGCAAGATTTATAAACAGTAGATGTAACGAAAGTTTCTCCTAACGGAGTTTCAACAGATAGGTCAAAGTCTAATTTCTCCGGAGTCAAGTTTAAACGTTGAGCACAAGCAGGAGAGATAAAAGAATGGGTAGAACCGGTATCTAGTAAAGTATAAACTTCGCAAGAATTCAAGATTAGCTTACCCGTGATCACCTCGTTCGGGTTTCTCTCATTTTGGCCAGTCACGACAAACGCTCTTTCAGGAACCGCTGATTTCGACTTATCCGGGACAGCTTTTGAAGTCACCATCCCCGCTGAACTTGGTTTTGCTATAGAACACTCTCGAGATATATGACTCTCCTTTCCATAGTTATAACATACCTTGGATTGTTGTGGGCAGTTTGGGCTGATATGTCCCTCTTTCCCGCATTTGTAACAAACGACCGGTGCTCGTTCTCCTCTCCTAGAAACAGTTGATGTTTGTGCTGACGTTTTCACGTTATCATTGTTGTACCTTCTCTTCTTTAAATCTCCTCCCGACTCGCTCCTTCTATTATCACGACCACGATTTCCACCAGAGTGGTTACCGCTTTTGTCCAAATATTTTCCTCCCTGCTGGTTTTCATTGGTCTGATGACCGCTGCCACCGGTATTACCTTGGTTGTGTTCCCTCGGTTGAATATACTCATTATCTCGTTCTAATAATTGAGCCCTGTTTACAACATCTGAATATAAAGAAAATTTATGAGAGATAAGATATTACAGAATCTCGGGTTTTAAACCTCTCAGAAACATCCTTGTCATTCGTTCCTCATTCTCGACCAAATGAGGTGCAAACCTGGATAACTCTGCAAACTTCGCCTCGTACTGGGACACCGTCATGTTATTTTGTTCCAGTCTAATAAACTCTACCTCCTTCATATGATGAATACTTTCAGGAAAGTACTTGTCATTAAACAGTTTTTAAAACGTTTCCCAGGACATGTTGAGTGCGTCAGGCTGGGTACGCTTCACAGACTCCCACTAGTAGTCTACCGCACCGCGGAACATAAAGGTGGCGAATAGAACCTTCTGTTCCTCCGTGCATCCCAAGACATCGAATATCTTGGTAATTTGCTTGACCCATGTTTCTGTCTTGATTGGATTCGGCTTTCCCTGAAAGTCTGGTGGTCCCAACTCTTTGAACTTCTTGGCTGTGACAAACCGCGCGTTGTTATCATTTCCACCCGTATTCTGCACACGAGTCTCCCTCGTCTGATTTTGCATGAACTGCAAAAAGCTCCTAAACATTCCATCATTCATCGTTTGCTCGGTAACGTTGTTTACAGGAGGAATATTGCATTCCTGTTGCACGTTCTCTTGGTTTATGACTAAAGGTTGTTCCACAGTCTCATATACTCCATTGTTAACGTTCTCAGCTGCCATTCTCAAATACTGCCATAAAACAAGGGTTAATTAAACAAATTAACATATCACATAATATCCCTATATTATGACCAACCAACAAATAAGCTTAGGTAGGACACACTAGCGAAGGATTTACTCATCTTTCCCCTCCTAGTTCTATTACCCGATCTCCGCCAGAGATCATATCCCTAAGCTCTGATACCAACTGTAACGCCCCCAAAATAGGTATACATCACCCATTCTGAGTCGCCAAATACATGGTACAGAAACAAATACAACTTCATTAAAACACTTGTCGCGCAAAATACGACAACACAATACTGTGAGTTTAAATACAAATATTGTCTTCTAGACAATATCCATACTCAAATAAGTCCTCATTATAATTATTGAAACACTATTTTATAAAATAGTGAGGACTGCTAGCACAACTGACTAGAAACATCACTCTACACCCCGACTAGTTCCCGCTATATTCTCGCCTCCTGAGAAAAATGGAACAAAAAGGAAAAAGGGTGAGCTCAACTAGCCCAGTAAAGAATATTATGACTAAGATAATATACAACAACTTATCATTAGTCTTCAACAGGGAAAAATCTGATAAAATATAATGGACAACAAGTTTTAGATCAACAACTGCAGCGAAAACAGTAAACCATTAGAAGAGTCAAGTAGAGAATGAATTCTACTATCTTCTAAGAATTAAAAGTCCATCAACGATATTTTATCCCTGTAACATCAATCAACATACATCTTGAATCAAATATTTATCTTTGCACTACAGGCTAAAGATATTCATTTGTATCACCAGTCGGTCATGTTCATCTCAACACCTGTTCATCTTTGCACTACGGGTCAAAGATATTCATCAGTTAATCATTCATCTTTGCACTACAGGCCAAAGATATTCAGTAATATCATCATTTAGGACTGAGGATGATGAAAAATATTTTAAAGAAAATGAACCCAGTGAGACAGAAGGACAAATATTAGTGATTCGTATTATAGTTTATCCAAGTGCAATAATACTCCATAACAACCAATTGTGAAGTAGAATTCAAAAATAAAGATCAAAATATGGATACAATCAAAGATAGTAACCATAATAGATATCTTGGACAAAAAGAAAAAAATTTATTTTTTAGTGAATAGTGCCGTATTCGTGAATAATGTCGTATACGTGAATAGTGCTGTATACGTGAATAGTAACCCCGACATAAAAAGTTCTAAATTTGATAAAAGTTCAAACCAATATTTCGGCATAATGATATTGAAGACAATAATATCATTTAAAAAAAAATAACATCCCTTACTTCAAAATATCAGTACTTCTGATTGGAATATCGGATGTAAAGCCGAAGGAAGCTTGTACTGAATAGCAACTCTCAAAGTATCTAAATACTCACTAAAATACGCTCGACAATATAGAGAGAGAAAGAGAGAAAACGTATGAATTCTGGTGTGATTTTCAATTCTAACTTAGGCCTCTATTTATAGGAAAATGTTAGCACGCCGAAGCAGACTTGACCTGCAACCTGTTAGCTTTACCTGCTACTATTCTCGCCCACCACATTTGAATAAAAATTCTAGCATATTTTTCACCAACCAAAAGTGGGGCCCCCCAATTCTAGAATTTTCCACCAAAATGATAAATTCCGAAACTTCAACAATTTCTGAACCAGTCATCTCTTAAAATTCATAACAAATCATACGTTTATTTTTAACGGTTCAAAATTTGTTGACATATACTCAACTTATATATGCATAACATATCCAAAAATCACAACGATCCAACGGTCGGATTAAAATTATAACTCACGTAATAGAGCATTAAAAACACCAATTTGATCTTTTAATACCTCTAATCCGACAAAATACTTGATAAAATACCTCACCATTAATTCCTTCATTAATAACCACATAAATAAATCCATCATTTATATCCACATCAAATAAATATTTTCTTATCATATAAATTAATAATTAATTATTCACAAATAATATTACAGAATCACAATTATGACAACCAGGCCGTTCTCAGGAAAGAGGGGGCTTTCCAATAAGGATTTCTCCTTACTGGCGCGCAATTAGATGACCAAACTTCTCCTTAGACAGAACTTTCTAGACATTGCCAATAACGCTATCTAATAATATTATTCAATTAATATGAATTATTGATCTGATAATGGATAATACAGTGTAGTGACAATTATTGAAACAACAATAATATAAAATATAAGCATAGCAATTATTGAATCAATAAAATAAAATATTGAACAATAATTACTGTAACAATTATTGAGTAGTGCCATTTTACGTAAGAATCAATAATTTGTGTAATACCATGTGCTACTGTGTTTTAACCACCGGGTATTCCAATAGTATTAACGGTAACAACTACGCTGTTATTTATAAACAACTTATATTTGTCATTTTCTTCATCCAATCGCTTTCCGTTATGGGGCCCACACAAGGCTGCGTCGTTGTACGAATATTCCCCAACAGCAAAAATATTCCACAACCAAACGAATATTCACCGACAAAAATGAATATTTTATAACCACTTGTTTATTTGAAATATTTGCGCATTTTACCCATAACTAACCACATTAATCAAATCAACCCTTACTATTTTAAAATAATAAATAGAGAAAATTTAATTTCATTTAATAATAAGTTGGGGTCTTACAACAGATGTTTTAAGATGATAGAAATCGAGACTATTCCTATTATTCAAGCTGCTTCATAACCTTTGTTCGGTTATAGAAGTTCTAAAGAAATGGTTGAATTTTGAAGTTGTTCGTTCAACTATTTTGACTTGCTGGGCAATTGAATGCTCACTCTTGCTTTAAATGAAAAACAATTTTCAGCAAACAAGGTTAGAAGAACTTAAAGATCCCGTAAAGATCAAGCTGACGACATCCAGTTGAAGTATCATTCAGGATGTGAATGAGCGAGAAGATCAAGTGAAGACTTGTAATGTAAAAAGTTGAAACTGAATTATAGACTAGTTTAATGAACTGTTATGTATCCTTGGTGGCGGATAAAAGTCACTCTTGTAAGATGAAATGAATAATATAATTATCATCATTTGTAATGAAAGAGGTTATAAGATTTCCAAAACCTGGGATTTGAGAGTGTATGTCGTTATATTTCAGTATATAATGATGTATGATGGATGAATGATGTACTCGTGGCGTATGCAATGATCAAATATAGAGGTGTGAAGATAGACCGGATTTTGGGGCGTTACATGCACTCCTTAAGCACATATGCTTCCTTGAACCTATTTGTAAACAAACTTTAATCCACCTGGATTAAATTCCTTTAGACAACACTTAGTCTAAAAATATAAGATTACAAATATAGAGGTCTAATGATCAAAGCAAATAAGCAGTTTAACAATGCAAGACCCAACTAATGAATGCAATGATCAAGTAGTAAAAGAGATATCACCAATATGAAGCTCACGAAAATTAGCTGAGAAATAATTTGAATATTAATTGCACAGCAGCCGAATAATTTCACCAAATTAATTATGTAGCTTTTCCAATGAATATATCAGTGCAGTATTATAATTCGTGTCTCTTTAGTCCTGATATCTCTGATTAATTTATAGCCAGGAATTACTACCGTTGTAATTATAGTACCGTTGCATGAAATCAAATAATTATTTCCGTTTAAAGATAAACCATGTAATTCTCCAGATAACACATAACAAATATTAGTTAGACTCCTTCAAAACATAATCTTCCAAAAAGATAAGTCCATGTATACCGTACTGTTTTGTATTTAAACATCTATATGAAATATATTAAATGTTAGTTCCGTAATTAATGGCAACATTCATCTTCCCAGGATAATCATTACTTTTAAAGTTCCAAGATATGTGCACCTTTTAGACTTCTAATCATGATCCACTACCGCCACATATATCATACTTCCTTTTCATTCCGTAATAAATGGAAAGAAGATAAACATACTGCTTTTTGTATAAATCACTTAGGAATTCAATTAGCAAGTAACAACAAGCACATTTATCCAGGATAATTATTTTAGAGTTCCCAAATATTTTATTACTTCCACACGTGTATCATGCATATTCAGAACTCTTTCAAATTCCTTAGTGATAGCAATTTTAGCAAATATATCTGTAACAACATTATTTTGTTAACCAACATATTTTGCAAGATATTGAACATATGAATAAAATAACATGCTTGTCATATTTAATGCACATAACAAAAATGTCCTAGAGCCTTGAATTGAAAAATCAAATATTTGCAATGACCTTACATATTAATCTTAGGACACAACTCTTCAAAGTCTTTCAACAATGATCATTTCATCAATTTCCTGAAATTTCATAATAAACAAATTAGTACAAAATATCAAGTCATCATCAAAACAATAAGGTTATAATATTAACAAGTCAACAAAAATACTGATAAAACACCTCAACATTAATTCCTTTATTTATATCCACATAAAAAATAAATATTTTCTTATCATATGGATTAATAATTAATTATTCACAAATAATATTACAGAATCACAATTATGACAACCAGGTCGTTCCCAGGAAAGAAAAGGCTTTCCGATAAGGATTTTCCCTTACTAGCGCACAATTAGGTGACCAAACCCCTTTCCTTGACAGAACTTTCTTAGATATTGCGAATAATGCCATCTAATAATATTATTCAAATAATATGAATTATTGATCTGATAATGGGAAATACTGTGCAATGACAATTATTTAAACAATAATAATATAAAATATCAACGTAGCAATTATTGAATCAATAAAATAAAATATTGAACAGTAATTACTGTAGCAATTATTGAGTAGTGCCTTCTTACGTAAGAATCAATAATTTAAAAATATTATGCAATACCGTGTGCTACTGTGCAACCATGCGTATTACTGTATTTTAACCACTGAGTATTCCAACAGTGTTAACGGTAACAACTACGCCGTTATTTATAAAAACTCATACTTGTCGTTTTCTTCATCCAACAGTTTTTCGTTATGGGGCTCACAAATGACTGCGCCATCGTACGAATATTCCCCGACATAAAGAATATTCTACGACCAAACGAATATTTCCTGACAACAATGAATATTTTATAACCACTTGCTTATTTTGCAAAATTTGCACATTTCACCCATAACTAAAATATTATATCAAATTAACACCTTATTATTCAAAATAATAATTAGAGAAAATTCAATTTTATTTATAAAAAGTTGGGGTCTTACATTTGACAAAACCTTAATTTTTCTATCTCTGTAGAAAAAGGGCGTACTCTCCAACAATTGGAATCACATATATAAGATATCTGATATAAGACTCCTCTTATAAAGATATCAGTTAACCCTTCTAGTCTAATTAGAAATAAGAGTATTATTTAATTAATTAAATTCAATTAATTAAACTCCTTAATCTTATTAGGGATAATTAATTAAACTCTTTTAATTAATTAACCTCCTAATCTTATTAAGAATAAATGAGAGTACTTATATTAAATTAATTCCCAAAATTTTTTAGAAATTAAAATAATAATAATTGTAATAATATTAACAAGACTCCTCTTATTAATTAATATTTAATATTTTCAAAAGATTAAATAATAAATATTAAGCTATTTAATTTATTCTATCACTATAGATTAAATTAAATACACTTAACATATTATTTCGATTATGCCATTAAGTTCTTAAATAATTTTTCTTCCTTTTATGGTGTGACTCTTTTGGTTATCCGTATTAAACCGGTTGTTAATAAATCAATTAGAACAATTCTAATCTTATTTAAATAAATAAAATAAACTATTAATTTATTTAAATAATTAATATCTATTCTACAATAGGGATAAGCCTCCCTTAGCGATTAACGACTTTCTAGATAATATAGATTTTAACATTAATCATAAAAGAACCTTTGAGTAAAATGTTACCGTATAATTCAATCATTCCACCATACAATGTCCCAATTAAATATAAGACATAAAATTACTGTCAAGTCTTATTTTATTTAATTATATGTTTTTCGATTCTTAAATGCACAACTCCAAATAATACAAATTAGAAACTCCTTTCTAATTTTATTATGCATTGGCCAAGGACTACTGGGTTGTCATTTATCGAATCACATAGGACATATCTCTTCTTTTACTAGAAGCGGTAGATTCTTTATTGATCATACATTATCTCCATGTATAACTTATTATACCAAAACATACCTTTTGATATACCCTAAGGGTCTTAATGAATAAGTCAAAGTATAACTCATCATACACAAGATACTATGATGATCTCAAGTCCAAGAATCACTTGTACTACTATATATCACTATAGGAATTTCTATTGACATACAAGTAAAACTCTATTAGGTATTCCTTAGTGAGTCACGTTCAGTGAACTTATTCTCCAATAAGCACCTACATACTTGCTTTAGTGAAATGATCATGAGATCAATCATCCTCATCCAATGAGCAAGCAACGTATGTACCAATCTATCCGGATTCACTAATCCCTTTTTTAGTAATCCATCGATTTGGAATATTTTAGTTTTTAAACTATCTAAGAATTTAGATCTCATTAGCATGTTCTCATCATGATTCTAAAAACATTGCTTAAAACTATGGGTTTATCACATATTATTAAAACAACATCATGTAGATAAATTAAAGCCTTTAGTAAATGAATACTTTTATTAATAAATGAATAAGATTGTTACAAACTATATGCTTTATCATCAACATGATTGGCTTGTGTGCATACTACTTTTAATCTCTCACTTGCACTAAAGTTAATCATCATGGTATCTCATACCCTTACTCTCTAAGTGACGATCATCGTGCTAATGGATAAGCTTCAGTATATGGATATGTAATGTTGTTCTTGAGAGTCCACTATCTCTATAGTGATTTTCCATCTTTCAATGATTTCTCTAATCAAATGAAGTGCCACAACACATGTTTAGATCCAAGATGAGACTTAGGAACTATTCCTAGTTCTGTAATGAACTTTTCATCTAAACAATCAACTTGCAGCTTCATTTAGATCTATAAAATTTGCCTTTATCACTAAACTAACAACTCTTTGCTGTTTGGAACCTTTTCAATTCACTGCACCACCGTTGAAGGTAACAACTTACCCTAAAGTGCATTTATTGTTGTCTTAGTTAGTTTAAAAAACTTGAGTTTGTTTAAGCCCTCTAGTTTTAATTATCACATCCTTAGTGCCGGTTAAGTACTTTAAGATGTTTTTCACTGTTTTACAATGATTTTCTCCAGAATATGACTGATCAACATCAGGTCTTGTATATTTCATTGCATACATGATAGTTACTCATGCGATCTCTCTTTTAGGAGTCTATGAGGACTATTAAGAGAGATACACTCCAGGACTCATCAACATATGACATCTCTTGGAGTTTGACATGCTAAACGACTTTAGCATCAAATAAGTATACGTTCCTTGGGTTAAGCCGAGCATCCTTTTAAATCTATCGATATAGATTTGTATCCCCAATTAAGATACTCTTTGTTAGTTCCCAGTAGACACACAATAGATCTAGAAGGGGGTTGAATAGATCCTTTTTATCTTTAAATAATTTCTTGTTTATTTTGTATTGCTAATGAATTAGCATATGACAAACATAAGAATCTTTTCAAGCACAGTAGAATAAGTAAAAGATCCCCTTCATTGACATATTCATGAACATACATACATTGTTTGTGGAGTTAGTTTAGTTGTAAGTAGTTAATACATATATAGCATTTATAGCAGTTAGGTACATAATGTAAATGACTGAATGTTAAAGACATAAGAGATTTTAAGTGGTTCAGAGACTCAAGCTCCTAATCCACTCTTCTGCTTCAACAAGAAGGAATTCCACTAAGGAAGGGCAGCACCCTGAATCACTACGATTCCTTCAAGGCCAGCAGCCTTGGAACTTCAGTTCACTAAGAACTCTTCAAGCCCAGCAGGCTTAGAACTTTATTTAGTCCCTCCGGACAAGGACCCCTCAGGCCCTGGCTACTTGTTGTTGTTGTAGTTGTTGTTGGTGCTTTGCTGCTAAGATATCTTGAAGCTTGAACATCTTTTATACTTAGCAGCTTGACGTGGTCCTCTTTGCATTCTACGTCGAGTCTGGACCACCTCTTCTCTGGTGCACCTGATCTTCATACTGTTCATCTCATCTTCATCCGGTGTCAGCTGTGCACCATCACCATTTAGGTTTGCTAAGTCTTTGAGCTTTTGGTAGACTTCGTCTGGCACTTAGCATTCCCTGAACCCTTCTTGAATGGTATGCAGACATGGTTCTGCATCTGTTCTATTTTAGCTTTTGGTTCATGGTGATTCGTAGAGTGGCTCTCTGGATCTTCTTTGTGCTCCACCACTTTTCTGAATGCTATCTTCTTGGTCTTCTCGGCTCTCAGCTTAGCTGCAATCTTCAGTGGCATTCTCATCCTTGTTTAGTGAAGCTTTAGTCTATTTAAGTCCTTCTTCAAATCTGCTTCACTTCCACCTTCATAGTCTCACTACCATGAGACTTGTTCTGTTCAGCTCTGGTGGAACTCGTAGAGTCAATGATATAGCATTCCAATAACTCAACGATTCTTCAACTTCGCAACTCTTGATCTTTGAGGCTCTAGCTGATATATAATCCTTCACAATCTTCCCATTGGAATATATCCATTGAGAGCTATTTGAATTGCTTCGCAGATCTCGAGTTATTTTGTACAGACTGCTTGATGTGACATGATAGCTCCTTTATGACTTTATTGACATTGCAGTCTACTATTTTAGCTACCCCATCAGAGAAGTCACTTTAGTGTGTCAGGTAGGTAGTCATCTTTATTTCTTCTTTCTGATTCCTTGATCAGAACATCAGGAATTGTCCTTCTACATCGATGCTTTCAATTAGCAATGTTCGAATATTAGTCTTCAGATTAAACCGTTATCAATAATTTAATCTTCAGATGATCGAACTCTACGATTTTGATGTAGATTTTCTTGGACCTGATCTTAGTGTGTCTTATTGAATGTTGCTCATTAACTGGTTGAGAGAACACTATAATTCTGAAGAGTGTTCATTGGATCTTCAATGTAAAACACCTCTTCCTTCTCTTGTGCAGTGCTTCAACACTTCTGTTTGCCTCGACTGATCTCAGAAACTGACAACTTGTCTGTTTACTCTGGTCCTCCTTAACTTCAAGACTTATCAAATTTATCATGCTCAGTCTCTTTCTCCTTGTGATCTCCCGTTCACATAACATCAATGGTCTAACCCATGCTTCATCTTCTTTGTCTGTTCTTTAAAGGTTGGCCAGTGTCTCTTTTATAAATCCCATCAGCTTCTGCTTTGTTTTGCAAACACTACGATCCTGGTTAATCCCAAGATTGTTGTCTTCTGTACTCTTGACAGCTACTGCACTTGCTGACTTTCTTTAGTTAGTCACTTTTACTGAAGTCTTCCACAAGTCTTCTTCTAATCGACTTGTGGAAGACTTTATCTTGAATGGCTTCACAACTCAATCTGGATGTTGATTGGGTTGGTGCTTAGATCTCCTATTTGCTTGCATGCCATTCGTTGAGTGCTCTCTGGTTTCCTTCAGGTGGAATATATCTTTGCAACTCAGACCAGAGGCTTCATACTTTGGATATTTTGGGAGTGCTCATTTGTTGAGAATTATGTTGACTCTACGATTCTGCCTTGGCATTGTGAGCACCTCTGTTGAAGCCTTAGTTCTGCAGACTACAATTTAGCTTTGGTTCTGCAGACAGCACGACTTCGAGATCAGATCTTGACAGACTATGATTTCTGCCTCAACACTTGTTATTCTTGTTTCATCTAGCTCGACTACGATTTCTGCCTCTGGTATGATCAGTAGACTCTATAACTTCAAGTGTGGTCTACGATTCTTGACTTGGCTTTGGCAGATGCTCGATCGGCTCTTAGACAGGCTGTCTCTACGATTCTGAACATGACTTTCTCAGCAGACTACGACTCTGAGAAAGTTCTTCTCGACACACTACGATCCTTCCTCGTCTCTCCTGGCAGGGTACGAACTCTGAGATCTACTATCTTGCAGACTAAGATTCCGACTTGATAGTTCTCGAGTTTTCCTTGACTCTTCTGGCAGACTACGATGCTGGTGCAGTGTTCAACGATCAGACATGCCTATCTATTACATTATAAAATCAACCTAACAGGCTTGATCTTTCTATATTTATAGGCCTTGTACATCATTTCTTTTGAGGGACTTTACAAACAAAGTTGTTTTGCTTATATAAGATCAACCTAACATATTTGATCAATTCATTCTTAGTCCTTGTACATATATTCCTATTATCTATCAAAGGACTTTACATCTTTCTTTAATGCAAGCATACTTTCATATTCATTCATTTCTATCATAATCATATCATATATAAATAGGAATAACATTCTTATGTATATTCCTAACAATCTCCCCCTATTTGATTATGACAAAAACAATTAGTGCATATGCATGAGATGAATGAATTTTATATACAGTGAGCAGTTGTATTTCTGAAACAGATAAGCATGAATGTCATTGATGATAATATGAAATTATATAAACTATGACACTTTACATCCTGGATCCAGAACATACCTAACTAGATAGAGATGTACCTTTTTGGATCCATGTGTGTCTCCAGGATGTCTATTGATCAACTACTCAGCTACTCATCTTTCTTTTCTTCTTTTTCTTCTTTTCTCTGCTCCCCTTCAGATTCATGCTCCATTGTTTCATCTTACTCTAGGTTTGGTTCTGGTACATACTCTTTTTCTTTGTCCGGCTCCCCCTTAGACTCTGTGTTTATGGGATCATCATCCTTTGGCTCCCCCTTAGATGATGACTCTGCTTCTGCTGCTGCTGTCTTCTTCTTTTCCTCTTTTACCTTTTTGCTCTTGGCCTTCATTATGTTTTCCTTAATCCTCCTTGAATGCCTCTTTCTATGTCTCTTTTGCTCCCCTTTTTTGTCATTAATCACTTATGAGAGCTGCTCCACGTTTGACATAAGCTGTTCCATCAGGTGAGATGAGTGACCAACCTCAATCTTGAGTTCTTGTTGGCTTAACTCAAGTTGTAGGTGTTGGTCATTTTACCGATCAATATATGCGTGAAAGTATACACGGTCAACAAGTAATAAAGAGTAAGTAAAGTATCATTCCCACGGAGAATTAACTAATAAAGTTCTCCAAGCATTAGCCCATAACCATTTCAGTCTTATTTAAACGAATGATTTGATATTTTATACTTAAACTATGAAATTAAATAAACCTAACTATTCCTAGAGTAAGACTAGATAATGAAGACCTGAGATCACAATTTCATCTATTTACTCATTCAAATCCACACATTTCATGTTAAGCCAAACTAATTGTACCGGATTGTTAGTCAAGAATACAAAAGTAAAGTATAGCCATCTCTCGATGTACCATACACAAATCACATGTAATCCACAGTTGATAGAATACACATGAACACCCACATTACCTAAACCACTATATGTCTATGTGATTTACAAATAATTAGGGTTTAAGCCCAAGTTCTCAATTGACTATGAATGGTGCTTCGGTATATGTCTATCCTAAACACAAATCATATATCCCAACACAATGTAGAACATACAATCATAAGTTAATAAGATCAGATCTAAACCCATACCGTGTCTCTCAATTTCATATGGTTTATCACAGTAATTGATGGCCAATCAATTAAGCAAATAACATGAATCTAATTAGACAATCCCATAGCAATAAGGCTAACAATGCAATATATTAGAAGTAACTAATCCATAGAATCCATTTTAATATCAGAATAGAGTTTAAATCATAGCTGAATCAAATTTATCATCCACATATAGAATAAACAAAGTAAGATACAATTATGAATCAAAGAGAAAATAAGAGTAGAGAATTGTAGTGCAAATCTATCCTCCTAATCCAATATTGACTCTTTAATGCTTCCCAATTGCTTCAAGTCTTCAGATCTAATCCAATGTAGAAAGTACCTACACTAATCTACTCTAATCTATTATTAAAATTGAAGAGAGAAAGTAATGATAGCTACGTGATCCTCCAAGGGGTGGTTATATCCTTTATATACTGATAATACATCTTATTTATAAGCCCTAAATGAACCCCCTTCTCATTTACGCTTCAAATTTCAAAATTAAAATAAAGTCAAATAACAGCTGCAGATGATGCGCGCGGCCGCGCGAGGCTCTAGTGCAAAATAGGCGCGGGCACGCCTGGTAGCGTTTCTGGCTTCTGCAGGTGTGTGGCACGGGCGCACAATTTCTAGCTCATTTAGCCGCGCGGCCGCGCGGCTTTTGTGTTCTGCATACTGAAGTTCTGCCGATGTTGCTTGTTGTTCTGCTGCTTGTTTGTTGGTCCTTCAACCATGATTAGCTCCTTGTCTACACACGTTCCATTTGCCATGCCTTAGCTAGCCTTATACCACCTTTCCAATGCCACACTATGCCATTTCCTGCATTTCCATACCATAGGAGTTTTAATTACGAGTTATGCAAAATAAACATAAAATGCACCAAAAACATACTAAACTGTACTTGAGATGAGCATAATTCTCATGAATTGATATCCAATAAGTAGGTATAAAACCTACTTATCAAATACCCCCAAACTTGAACTATTGCTTGCCCTCAAGCAATGCAAATGAAAAAAAAAATGAGTATAAGCAACAGAACATAATGCAATCTACATGCTATGCAAGCTACGCTACTATGCCAATGAATCCCCAGATTTCCAGCTATGTTAAGAATTCTAATAAGATATACCTCAGAGAAATATCAAGATCCAAGAACAAAGCATCAATCTAAGCTAAAGGCATAATGACATACAATCAGACAATCTCAACTTGCTATAGAGATGCTGTGTGTGTGTGTGTGTGTGTTGTGTTCACATATAAGCTTGACAAATGCAAAGATTACACATGCTACACTACTTAAGAAAGAAAACTGAGGCTTAAATCAAGAACTATGCATACAAATGAAATAACAACTACTCCAACTCATCAATACAAACTAAGGTTCAGCAATGGGTTTATTTTGCTTTATTTTTACTCACGAGGGCGATTTTCGTACTTTCCCGCGGTGTTTATTGATTTCTTTTCTTTTTTCCATGACTGTTCAATGCCTCATTCCATTAGGCTAACAGTGCTACCCCTTAGCGAGCTTTCAACTAACGACTCCCAGATCATAAAAGACCTTAGGGCGCTAGGTGTAAAGACAATCCCCTCGGGCATACCTACTCAAGTAACAAAAGCCCCGAAACAAGACTAGCCACGGTAATTTTTCATATTTTTCTCTTTTTTTAATATAGCAAGCATACCCATGCGTTCCAAAAGTTTGAATTTTAGTGTTTTCATAGTCAATGCTCACTTCCTACACAATCCTATCTTTAAAAACAGTGTTTTCATCTCAGCAGGCAAACAAGTTAATCTTTAACCAACAAGCAAACATGAACACTTACGTGCTAACCGGTAGCATATAAACAACAAACATAGATCACATCATGTATAAAATTATAACTAAGCTTAAGTTATCAACCACGTTAAAAAATCTATCAAATTTCTATATTATCAATGGCCAAATTAGAATTCAACTAACTAAAAACATGAGATTATGCAATGTTATGCAACTAAACAGATATTAAGCAAACAAAAGAAAAAATTTACTACAAAATTAAACTAATAACTATTAACATGCAATTAACTATATGCAACAACTACTCATTACAACCCAATACCCCCAAACTTAAAATTAATAATGCCCTCATTGTAATTAAAAGTGAAAGAATACTCCCCTAAGTGGCAATGTCATCTCTGTTCGTCTCCTCATGATCCGATGGTATATCAGACGATGGATAAGTTTGAGATATTCTATAATTGGAAACTGAGTGTGGGCTTCTAACTGCCCGAATGCTTGAGTCAAAAAATCTAAAAATTTAGCAGTGTTTATTTTCTATGACTGAGCTATAGTGCGACCGCGCTATGTTTGGCTTGTAGTTGGGCGCGGCCGCGCAACCCTGTACCCTGGCAGCTTCAGTATTTTTAACTTCTGTTTAATCTTGAATGCTTATAGCAATTGGATTGAACCTAATAGGAGAAATAATAAAACTATTATTAAGACTTACAACTATCAAACATCTACAAAATATGGAAAGTATGAAGAATTAAACATAAGAGAATAAGTAAATGGAAATGTAAATAAGAATTAAACAAGGAGGGAGAAAGATTGGATGGGGTAACTCCCATCGAGCGCTGAGTTTATAGTCCGTTTGCTGGACTCTTTTCTTGACACCGTTATCCGATTCCTCTACGATAAGCTAGGAACCCTCCATCCATTAGAACCGCTATGTGCTTTGGTAGGTTCCCCATCATGAGAGTCTTCGGATTGAAGCCACCTAGCATATTTCCTGTACATGATGTCCCCAATTCCATTCGATCGCCAGGTTCTTCTCCCATTGTATCTGTGAATAGATTTTTGCATTAAGGCATGACAGATACAACGGGATTTTCTTCTTTTATTATCTCTTCCTCAGCCCACCATGGTTTGTAAGAGGCCTTATAATCGCAGAAATTCTTGCTTTGGATGTGACTACCAAGGGGACATGGGTGTGCAAAGTTCACTGAATTTTTCAACTCTAACTGAGAAGGCACTTGGGGTATTATACAAGTCAGCTCATGTTCTTCATTTTTCATACCCTCAGTTGTCTCCTCAATGTCCACTCCTTTCAGTTCATTCAGTGGCATGTACACTTCTATCTTTCCATCAGTTTCATCGTCCATGTCATAGCACCAATTGTTTGGAGGGCGATTATTCAAGGCTTCGAACATTTGATCCATCTGATTCTGAAGATTTCGAATTGACCTCTCTTGCTCAATCATCTTCTCCTCAGTTGATGCTACAAATTTGAACCACAAATCCTCTAATCTTGAATTATCTTGTTCAGTTTCGAAATCCATGTATTGAGGACCATTCATTGAGGAGTTAATAAGTTGTTCCATCTGTCTGTTATAATTTTGGCTTGATAACTCCTGACTCATCATCATCTCTTCATGGTCTGCTATGCTTTTTGACATGAATTCCTTCAACCTTAAATTTTCTTCTTGTTACATTAAAGGTGGATATGAGAAATTCGATGGATATGTTGGACTTGGAACGCAGTCTTTGGTTTGATAGTTACAATTCCATTCATAATCTGAGTGATACCCCCATCCTTGATGATAACTGGGATAAACATAGTTGTTGAGGTACTCACCCCCAAACTGTACTTTTCTAACACTGATGTTGCACTGATAACTCGGATGCTCGCCATCACAATATTCACATGTAACTTCTATCTCTCGAGTGCGTTGGGCTGCAAGAACATCCAACCTCTCCGAAAGTGTTGCAATTTGTGCTGACAATGTAGAAAATACATTGAGTCCCTCAGTGCTTATGTTCCTTGGTTGAGTCATATTTGCATAAGGCTATTGATAAGCAAAGTCACCCATGATACATGAAAAGAGAGAAATATAAGAAGATAATTAAAACAAAAAAAAATATTTAAATTAAGACTAATTTGATTGAAATTAATGTTGGCAAAAATTTATTAAGCTAATTCCCCGGCAACGGCGCCAAAAACTTATTGGCCATTTTACCGATCAATATATGCGTGCAAGTATACATGGCCAACAAGTAATAGAGAATAAGTAAAGTATCGTTCCCACGAAGAATTAACTAATAAAGTTCACCAAGCATTAGCCCATAACCATTTCAGTCTTATTTAAACGAATGATTTGATATTTTATACTTAAACTGTGAAATTAAATAAACCTAACTATTCCTAGAGTAAGACTAGATAATGAAGACCTGAGATTACAATTTCATCTATTGACTCATTCAAATCCACATATTTCATGTTAAACCAAACTAATTGTACCAGATTGTTAGTCAAGAATACGAAAGTAAAGTATAGCCATCTCTCGATGTACCATACACAAATCACATGTAATCCACAGTTGATAGAATACACATGAACGCCCACATTACCTAAACCACTATATGTCTATGTGATTTACAAATAATTAGGGTTTAAGCCCAAATTCTCAATTCACTACGAATGGTGCTTCGGTATATGTCTATCCTAAACACAAATCATATATCCCAACACAATGTAGAATATACAATCACAAGCTAATAAGATCAGATCTAAACCCATAATGCATCTCTCAAGTTCATATGGTTTATCACAGTAATTGATGGGCCAATCAACTAAGCAAATAACATGAATTTAATTAGACAATCCCATAGCAATAAGGCTAACAATGCAATATATTAGAAGTAACTAATCCATATAATCCATTGTAAACTCAGAATAGAGTTTAAATCATAGCTGAATCAAATCTATCATCCACATATAGAATAAACATAGTAAGATACAATTATGAATCAAAGAAAAAATAAGAGTAGAGAATTATAGTGCAAATCTGTCCTCCTGATCCAAGATTGACTCTTTAATGCTTCCCAATTGCTTCAAGTCTTCAGATCTAATCCAATCTAAAAAGTACCTACACTAATATACTCTAATCTATTATTGAAATTGAAGAGAGAAAGTAATGATAGCTACGTGATCCTCCAAGGGGTGGTATATCCTTTACATAATGATAATACGTCTTATTTATAAGCCCTAAATGAACCCCCCTCTCAGTTACACTTCAAATTTCAAAATTAAAATAAAGTCAAACAACAGCTGCAGATGACGCGCGCTGCAGCGCGAGGCTCTAGTGCAAAATAGGCGCGGGCGCGCCTGGTAGCGTTTCTGGCTTTTGCAAGTGTGTGGCGTGGGCGTCTGATTTCTAGCTCATTTAGCCGCGCGGCCGCGCGGCTTCTGTGTTCTGCATACTGAAGTTCTACTGATGTTGCTTGTTGTTCTACTGCTTGTTTGTTGGTCCTTCAACCATGCTTGGCTCCTTGTCTACACACGTTCCATTTGACATGCCTTAGCTAGCCTCATACCACCTTGCCAATGCCACACTATGCCATTTCCTGCATTTCCATACCATAGGAGTTCTAATCACGAGTTATGCAAAATAAACATAAAATGCACCAAAAATATACTAAACTGTACTTGAGGTGAGCATAATTCTCATGAATTGATATCCAATAAGTAGGTATAAAACCTACTTAACAGTAGGGAAAGACTGATTCAGAATGTCAATCTTGTCAGAGAGAGATAAAATTTGCTCTTCATTAGCCTTCTGAGCTTGTAGAGCTTCTTTCTTCTGATCATTCATAGCCTTCAGAAAAACTTGATCCCTTAGTTAAAGCTTGAGGGATATGTCTGAGAGTCTGGCTTGAAGCCTTTTGGATAGCTCATTGTCTTCTCCTGTTCACATGTCCTTGACTTCTGCACCAATGAGAGAGATATCCTCAATCAATTCTTCAGAGTTCTTTAGCAACTCTTGCTCTTGAGAAGATCTAGCATCAGGTTGTTCATTCCATCTGATCTGCTATTTGGTCAGCCTCCTGTTGAACATCTGGTTGGACTCTACGATTCTCACTCTTGAACAGACTTTCAAAGGTAGTGAGAATATGATAAATTGTTGAGTACCAATCGTTGTTGAAGGATGAAGAAATATTATTCAGCACTGCTGGATTAGCATAGAATTTCTCAAACTCAGCGTGGTCATCTTCATTTGTAGAGTGAGGGGACTCTACCATAATGAACTTGGATATAATCTGTTTGCCATCTGAACCTACTAAAAAATCGTAGGGAATGTAATGATTTCAAGTATGTCGATAGATTTTGAAGTGAGACTGGTCCTTGATCATCTAAATTGTAAACTTTTTTACTCTTGGGAAGTTCTGTGCCACCATCTCTAGGTTGGGAAGGTGAGAGAAGGCCCATGTGAGATAGCTGTTGTCTTCAATGAGGGATGCCTTTACCCATGGCATATGAGAGTAAAACCACCTTATTGCATGATTCTTAACTTCAGGCTCATATATCACAGTTGAAGTGTCCAGCTTCATAGCCTTACGATTATTAAGCAAATTTTTTGAGGACATCATCACCACATTTAGCCTTTCATCTCCATGATTAACCCATCTGTCGGGAAGCACATCTAGTGGTTCTTTATTAACTTCCACTACAATTCTTCTTTTGCGACTACATGGTAGGGAATGTGAAAATCTTCTGGCTCTTCTTCTGCAGAACTGGAGTCTTTTCCACCTTCTTTCTGTCCTGAACTCGAGTTAGACCTGTGTAGACTTCCTTCAATGGACTCATCAGTTTGTTCCTTCATTTGATCATCATTCTTCTTATCAGGGCTAGTCTTTGCAGACTTATTAGCCTTTTCTAGCACTGCTGTCTTGAGCCTTTTACTATTAGCCTTTGCTGATATTTTCTTCCTTTTTCCTTTAGCATCTCTTCTCTTAGATTCAGCTTCATCATCACTGTTTTTAATTATCATTGGAAATAATTCTCCCCTTTTTGAAACTAATTGAGCAATCAGTCTATTGCTCTTCCTTCTTTTTGGGGGTTCAACTTTAGGAGTTTCAGACTCTTCTCCTTCTTCAAAATTTGAAGCCGCTGAATCATCAGATGAACTTCTTTGATGTTTAGTAACAATAGGAGCAGATCCTTCTTCTTTAGACTCAACGTCTTTTGAACCATCAGATGAACTTGTTGGGCCTTCAGCAGTAGGAGATCCAATTATTTCAGCTTTCGAACTTTCTTCATCAGCAGAGTGTCTACTTTGAGTGTTAGCCATATGACTTATACATTCTTCTTCATTACTAGATTTAGATGTTCCTTTCATAGGTTTAGCTTTCTTCTTCTTGGATTCAACTTCTTCTTCATTAGTGGACTTGCTCCTTGAGGATTCATCCTTGAAGCTCTCAGTTCCCTTCTCATCTTCTGGCTCTACGTTTTCTTCATTTGTAGATAGACTTCTTTGGGGAACTGGTTTGGATTTCTTTATCACCTTAGTTTTCTTCTTCGGTGGCCTCACAGATTTGGACTCAGGGATGTCTGAATCTTTACTGAATGATAACTCCTCCTCTTTCATAGCACTTGCCTTCCTTTTCTTCGTAGTGCTTTTGCTGGTGCTGCCATATATCATCAGCTTTTTTGTTCTATATTGGGTTCTTCTTCCAATTTGTAAACAGCTGCGTAGTCATCACTTTATGGCTATTAAGGACTTCACCTTCATCATCCTTAATTTTATTCTTTAGCTTCTTTTTCAAAATGATACTCAAGAACCTTCCATGGAAAATCTTCATGAGGGGTTTTCCTGTTAACCTTTTCTTCTCTGCCTTATCCAACCATTTGGACATTTGGTCAAGCAGGATAACTCCAAAGTTGATACGCTTCTTCAAGACTATTGCAGACATGATCTTTAGCTGTTGATCACTCAGAGTGTCATATGTAGTGTCCTTGCATAGGATACATTTACCCACTTTCTCTTCAAGGAACTCGAATTCTTCAGGAAACTCCTTTTTCTTCATGCCCTTCAGACTAGGGTTTCTTCTATACTGCATAATCTTGTTAGCTTGTTCAGTATTGAACTCATCAAGGCTTTTCAGACCTAGGTCAAGAAAACCTAAGCATTGATTGATGTAAGAAGATTTTAGCTTCAGAATCTGACCTTTGACCTTGGTAGAAAGGGTTCTAGAATTTATGGTTGCATTGGACTGAAATTCTTTAACCAGGTCAACATATATTCGAGTGTTTGACTCAAGACATTTTGAGAATCCAACCTTCTTCACAAGTTCAAGAATTTCTCTGAACTTCTTCTTAGATTTCTCAAACGTCTTGGTTCTCAGAAGTATATGGGTATTTTTTGGGTTTATGACTTAGTGAGGATCTTGTGAGATGTCAGGAAAGGATTCTCGATTTGATAATTATTTAATAGGGTCTGGCTGTTTGGAGGTGTTTAAGTTTTGCGTAGGTAAGGATTTGATGGGCTTGCGGCTTTTAAAGAACCCGCTTAAATAAAACTGCCAATTTATTTGAATTTTTCTCTTGTGACTGTTCCTTCCATATTTCTTAGTGGGACAGTTGTAAGTTGCTGATAGGTCACACTCTATAACTCCTCCATCGTGTCCATTATCCAGTTTTGACTTTTCTTGTATTGACTATTGACTTCTTCAATTCGTGGAGTGACTTATCACTTGGTTTGTTACTCTACGATTTCCCAGACTAGTCTCTAACCTTTGCATCTTCTTCGATGATCGTAGTCTGTGGTCATGCTTCAATAGATAACTTCTCCATTAGACTCTGAAGGATTATCAATTCTCATGTGCAGCTTGTAATCTCCTGATGAGATGCTGCTTGCTTCAACAGAGAATCTTATGATGCATTCCATATTAACATTCCTTCTGGAATAAGGTTGCTTAGGAAGGGCCAACCTCTTAGCTCAATGCTAAGGGTCAATTTTTTCCCTGAGGCGCTTACCAGATGAAGAACTTTAGAGATGATTAGTACTGATATCTCATTTAATCTCTCTGCTGGGGAATTCATCTACCAACTCTGGATATACATTGGTGTTGATTTTTTTTGTGTTGGCTGTAATCGTGGTGTCCTCCTGCTCTTACACTACGATCAGATGTTTGATCGTAGGTACTCCACAATTTTGAGTTGGGTGGTTGATATGGTTATCAGTGGCACGTTTTGAGACATTCATACTAACTATGTATCTTCATTTGGTTCATCAGCCACAAAGTTTTGGGACTTTGTAACTGGTATATTGCTGTTTAGGGTTAGCTTCTATTCTTCATGAACTCGACAGAAATGGTTTGATGATTGTGGTGTGGTCGATAGATATACACCATGATTGACTTATCTTCTGAGCTTATCTCAGATCTTCTGGCAAGAATTCCACTTCTTCATTTTTGCTCCCTGAGCTTCATCATCTCTATATCTCTAATTGTTCTTCCATACTCTTCCCTTCCAGACTGTACTTCCTCAATGACATCACCTGGTTCTGTCATTTCTTCCTGACAAGCCTCTTTGTCCTTTTCTTTGGCTTGTACACAGCCTTTGTACTTTCTTCAGAAATAGCCCTGACAGATGTTCAGGCTAAGAGGCTGTTGTAGCTTCTTCATCTGCAGTCATAATTTGTATGGACTCTATGATTGATGATAACTCTACGGTCGTAGTGAGGTCCTCTTTGTTCTGTGATAGCTTTTCTTCTTCTTCTTCTGAAGTTCACAACTACCTTCTTGGATCATAGAAATAGATATCTTTAGGACTGATCACTCCACGATTGTTGACAGAACTACGAACGTAGTCTTCTTTATCATAATCGTTGTGTGTTGTCTTGCACAGGCTGGACTCAGTCTTGATCGTAGAGAACACTGCGATTTTCCTTAATCTCTTTGTAAGATTGCACTCGTGGAGTTCAATCTTGTTGATGAATACTGTTATAGTACATAAGATGATGATGTAAGACCCCAACTGTCATAAATAAAGATTAATTTTCTCAAAATATATTTTTGAATATTATGGTGTGGATGTGATATAATGTTATAGTTGTGGGTAATATTTATAAATTTTGCAAAGTATGCAAGTTGTTATAAAATATTCGATTGGTCGGGGAATATCCGTTTTAAAATAAAATATTCGTACGACGGCACAATCATTGGTGGATCCCACAACAAAATTATTGTCGGATTTAGAAAATGACAGAAATATCTTTTTATAAAAATAACGACGAAATTTTTACTGTTAATTGTTGAAATACCCGGTGAAAAAAGTGCAGTATTATGCGTGGTTGTATAGTAGCACACGGTATTGATTATTGATGCTTACGTGAGAAGTCACTTAGTTATACTCCATTATTGCTACAGTAATTACTGTATAGTATCTCACGTTATTTGATTCAATTATTGTCATTATTTTATATATTATTAAATTAATAATTGAGATGATAAGTTATTCATATTATTATTTGCATAATTAACAATGTCTAGAAAATTCTGTCGAGGAAAGGGGTTTGGTCACCTAATTGATCCCCAATAGGGAGAAATTCTTATCGGAAAACCCCCTCTTTCCTAGGAACGATCTGGTTGTTAATATTGCGAGTTATAATAATGATGAATAAATATTGTTAAAAATATTGAGAGGATTTTTATGAAGTATTTGTGATAAATTTTGCTTATTATTTGGACTCCCACTTACCCATTTTTTAAAATAATCGGTAGAAAGTTATATATATATATATATATGTATATATATATATATATATATATATATATATATATATATATATAAAATAAGTGGTGGGGCCCACGAGTTATATATAATTTGGTGGGGCCCACATGTGAATGATTTTGGAAAGGGGGGAAGTTGACGTAAGGTGGAGGGAATATATATATATATATATATAATTATATTTTTTAAGTTTTATTTTTTTATGAAAAATAGAATATATTATATTTTATTATGCACAGTGTTTGCATAGTGTCTGCATAGTGCTTGCATAGTAAAACTTGTGAATTCAGTTTCGACGCCTGTGAATTCATCTGATTTTTGCACTGTGCGTCCGTAATTATTTTTAAATAGTATCCTTCCATTCTCCTATAAATAGGATGGTTAGTTTAGAATTGAAAATCACACCAGAATCAGAAAATTCTTCTTCTATAATATTGAGCGTATTTCTTTTGAGACTTAGGAAGCTTTAAGTATAGAAAATAGTGAAAGTTTTTTTCAAGAATATCCCCGCTATACCAGTTGGAATACTCCTCTTTTTAAGGTAAGGGATATTATTTTTGTTCAATACTCGTAAGAAATAATATTTTTTTCTATACTCTATAGTATGTAAATAATATTATTTCGTTTCATTTTTCGAATTCTACACTCATTTTTGTTAAGTTTTGACTTCTATACTCTATGAAATTAGTATAATATCCTTAAAATTTGCGCTTCATCCAGTATTTTTTCATGGAAATATTATTCTGAACATTCTTAATAAGTGTTAACTTTTTCATGCCGGAATACTATTTACGGGGTACTATTCCCAAAGTACTATTCACGGGGTACTATTTACTTGGATATTATTCACCTGGGGTACTATTCATGACAAAAAATAATTTCTTTTCGGTCCAAAGATACAATATTATTCTTGAATTTTACTCCACAAAGTAGTATCATATTGACAATTTGGACATTATTGAATTCTGGATAAATTAAATTATAAGATTTTAAAAATTTATCCTTTGCTTTCTTTTAATTGAATTCTTATATCATTGTCATCATTCTTATGTTTATATTGTGATGAAAGTCATCTTTGGCCCGTAGTGCATAGATGGACTGTTGATTGGTATGATTATGACCAAGGATTATTCGATATAATTATGACCCGTAATGTTTCAAATGATGTGGTAAAAGTGATCATTGGCCCGTAGTGCATTGATGGACAGTTGTTGGCATGATCATGACCATTGGTGATTACACGAATATCCTTGGCCCGTAGTGCATGGATAATTCGTGGACGTGATACTAATGAATATCCTTAGCCCGTAGTGCATGGATAATTCGATGATGTGGATTATTTATTAAGCTGAGTTTCAGCGATAAAATTGATGATAAACTTTTTAAATCATAGAAGACAGTTGATATCATGCTCTACTTGACTCTTCTAATGGATTGCTTGTTCCGTTGCAGTTAAACTTGATGTTTATTGTATTTTAAACAGTTTAATATTATTGAAGGCTAACGATAATTTATTCTGCATTATCTTAGTCATAATGTTTCTTACTGGGCTAGTTGAGCTCACCCTTTGCTTTCATTATTCTCTTCAGAAAATGAGAACGTAGGAAGGACTAGTCGGGGAATGGAGTGATGGACCGAGATGGTGGCTGTAGTAGTTCTCACTATTTTATAAAATAGTGTGATAATAATTGTAATAAAGACTCCATTTGAGTTTGAATACTGTCTACTAGACAATATTCGTGTAAAAACTCTCAGCTACGTTTTTGTCGTATTGTATAAGGAAGTTTGTATTTAAATTTTGTACCATGTATTTGGCGACTCAGAATGGGTGATGTATACCTATTTTGGGGGCGTCACAGTTGGTATCAAAGCTTAGGGATATGATCCCTGATTGAGATGTGAGATTAGAACTAGGAGGGGAGAGACGGGTAATTCCTTCTCTAGTATGACATACCTAAGCTTATTTATTATTTAATTGGTCGGTCAGAATATAGGGATAATATGTGGCATGTCAATTAACCCTTGTTTTATGGCAGTGTTTGAAAATGACATCCGAGAATGCTGAGACGGAGGTAGTTCAAGGGAGAACGTTTGTCGTGACCTCCCAAAAAGCAAGAAACGGGAATGAAGTTATCACGGTTAAGCTAATCATAAACTCTTACGAAGTCTATACCTTATTTGATACCGGTTCTACCCATTCTTTTATTTCTCCTACTTGCGCTTAACGTTTAAATTTAACTCCAGAGAAATTAGACTTTGACTTATCTGTTGAAACTCCGTTGGGAGAAACCTTCATTACATCCACTGTTTATAAGTCTTGTTTGATTCAAATCGGCAACCGGACGTTACCTGTCGATCTCATCTCTTTGAAAATACTTGCATTTGATGTGATTTTAGGGATTGATTGGTTAACTACTCATCATGCTAAAATTGATTGTTTTCATAAGGTTGTTAGCTTTCATATTCCTATTCAACCTATTATGCGAATTCAAGCAACCAAACTACTAAAGTCAATCACTGCTATATCAAGCCATAAAGCCATTTGTTTATTAAAAAACGGATGTCAAGCTTTCTTAGCCCATGTCACGGATTTAAATAAAAATACGTCAGATTTGAATGATATTTCTATTGTTAATAAATTTCCTGATGTATTCCCTGAAGAACTTCCTGGCCTACCCCCAGAGCGTGAAATCGAATTTTGTATCAACCTTGAACCCGGTACAAAACCCATTTCCAAAGCCCCATATCGAATGGCTCCTATTGAACTTCAGGAGTTAAAAACCCAACTACAAGAATGGTTAGATATCGATTTCATTCGTCCTAGTACGTCTCCTTGGGTTACTCCTATTCTAACTTCTATTTGCCTCGACTGATCTCAGGAACTGACAACTTTTTTGTTTACTCTGGTCCTCCTTAACTTCAAGACTTATCAAATTTGTCATGCTTAGTCTCTTTCTCCTTGTGATCTCTCGTTCATATATCATCAATGGTCTGACCCATGCCTTATCTTCTTTGTCTGTTCTGTATAGGTTGGCCAGTGTCTCTGATATAAATCCCATCAATTTCTGCTTTGTTTGGCAAACACTATGATCCTAGTTAATCCCAAGATTGTTGTTTTCTGTACTCTTGACAGTTACTGCACTTGCTGACTTTCTTTAGTCACTTTTACTGAAGTCTTCTTCTGATCGACTTATGGAAGACTTCATCTTAAATGACTTCACAACTCAATCTAGATGTTGATTGAGTTGGTTCTTAGATCTCCTATTAGCTTGCATGCCATTCATTGAGTGTTCTCTGGTTTCCTTCAGGTGGAATGTATCTTTGCAACTCAGACCAAAGGCTTTATACTTTAGATATTTTGGGAGTACTCATTTGTTGAGAATCGTGTTGACTCTATGATTCTGCCTTGGCGTTGTGAGCACCTTTGTTGAAGCCTTAGTTCTGCAGACTACGATTTATCTTTGGTTCTGCAGACACTACGACTCCGAGATCAGATCTTGATAGACTACGATTTTTTCCTTAACACTTGTTGTTCCTGTTTGATCTAGCTCGACTACAATTTTTGCCTCTGGTATGATCAGTAGACTCTACGACTTCAAGTGTGGTCTACGATTCTTGACTTGGCTTTCACAGATGCTCAGTCGGCTCTTAAACAGGCTGTCTCTACGATTTTGAACATGACTTCCTCTGCAGATTACGGCTCTGAGAAAGTTCTTCTCGACACACTACGATCCTTCCTCATCTCTCCTGGCAGACTACGAACTCTAAGATCTACTATCTTGTAGACTACGATTCTGCCTTGATAGTTCTCGAGTTTTCCTTGACTCTCCTGGCAGACTACGATGCTGGTGCAGTGTTCGGTGATCAGACATGCCTATCTATTACATTATAAGATCAACCTAACAAGCTTGATCTTTCTATATTTATAGTCCTTGTACATCATTTCTTTTGAAGGACTTTACAAGGCTGTTTTGCTTATGTAGGATAAACCTAACATATTTGATCAATTCATTCTAAGTTCTTGTACATATATTCCTATTATCTATCAAAGGACTTTACTGCTTTCCTTAATGCAAGCATACTTGCATATTCATTCATTTATATCATAATCAAATCATATATAAATAGGAATAACATTCTCATGTATATTCCTAAAACTCTGTTGGTTGATTTCGCAATCGATAAAACACACACAAGCATACGCGATCCACAAGTAATATAAGATAAGTAGAGTGTCGTACCCACGAGGATGAAGTGTTAAATGCTAGTCAAGTACTAAAGTATGTTCAATACTGTCTTATCTAAACAAGTAAAAAGAGATGGTGTGATAAACTATGTGAATAAAATAGTAGAAATAAGAGAATGAGTTGTACAAGGAAGTCAAGTTGAGATTACAATTCCCCTAATGAGTCTCCTAATCTCCTAACTCTCCATATTACAAACGCACCAAGGAATGGTCAACCGAGAACAGTAACTACACATAAGCTTCTGTCGAAGGTCAAATGCACATCCCTAACTAGATGAACCACAATATTTCTATTGGTGAAAATAACTAGACTAGGGTCATTAAGCTTAGTCTCAAGGCTACACAAGGTAAATAGAGTTATGTCTATCCTATTTAGCAGTTTATGCACACATTCCCATAGGCATGGTCATAACAGGTGTTGTTGTATTTAAAGGTTAGATATTAATATCCATTTTTTAATATCCATTAATATCAATATCAATTTCTCTGTCAAGCAATCAATCAATAAGCAACAAATACAACAACCCATTCCAAAATGATTTATTAATATAAACATGAGAGAAAGTTAATCAAGCTAAATAATAGGTTACATTGCAATCCTAAAAATAGAATTAGTTCATGACTCTGGTGCTAATACACATTTCTAAAGTATTCAACATGCTAATAAATACACTATTGAATGAAAGATTTGGAATAAGAAAACTCCTGTAGTGAAGTTTTCTGTCTCCAACTCTTCTCTTCTCCGTGTAGGTTCTGAGCTGTGAAGGATGCAATGACTTTTCTCCCTTGAAGCACAACTTCTTTCTCTTCTAACTAAAAATAATTGAAAAAACCTATTCTATCTGTGTAATAACTCTGGTGGCGGCTCTCTGTGCCTGAATATTTACTTCTCCTCTTTGTAGGTCATTAAAAGCACGCCTCTGCCTGGACAACGGACGTGGCATTGCGGTGTGAATGGTATGATGCGGGATGGCGTTGCAGTGCCACGTAGGCTTTAAAACACCGGAGCTCGCGCTGCAGCTTGAGTTTATGAAGGAACTGTAGCACTGCAGTGCCATGCCGTCGTTACTGTAGCCTGAGATCATACCTCGCACTTGTAGACTCTCAAAATTTTGCATTCCTATTACTAACCTTGTAGGAGGGCAAAATCGTCTCCCAGAGATAACCCTGGAAGCCAAATCAGTACAGTCCCGAAGACAACCCCGGGATACTCAATTTTCCATCTCAGAGACAACCCAAGATATACAGTTGCAGTCCCGGAGACAACCCCGGGATCTTCAGTTTCAACCTCGGAGACAATCCCGAGGAATACAGTTCCAGTTCCGGAGTTAACACTGGAGAAGTTTTCCATCTCGGAGATAACCCCGAGATAATCAGTTCCAGTCCCAGAGACAACCCTGGGAGTTTCAGACCTAACCTCGGATATAACCCCGAGGAGTGCAGTTGCAGTTTCGGAGATAACCCCGGAAATGCTTGTTTCAAACCCTAGCAATCAGCTTCAACACTCGGTGATAGCCCCGAGGCACTCAGTCCCAAAACCCGGAGATAACCCCAGGAGGTCAGACATACCTCAGAGATAACCCTGAGGACGTTCAACACTTGCAGCAGCCTAATCTCGGAGATAACCCTGAGCAACGACTGCTAAGTCAGGCCAGAACCGGAGATAACCTCGGTGAGGGGCAAAATTATCATTTTGCCACCTCGATCCACCATCGCGCCGTCTCAACAACATCTCAACATACATTCTACACAGAAGTGTCCTACAAGAACCAATAGCTCCAATCCCGAGTGAAAACTACACAAGACAACACACCGGATAGAATTTGAAGCTTGAAGACCTGGGCATGGTCCCATCTTCCTGACTTTATACAACCTCTTATCCCATGTCAATGTGTAGCTCTCGACAACAAAATGCCGTAAAAGGTCTTATACACCTCGATCGGATGCCCGAATTAAAGTTCAAAAAGTTCGAGCAGATAACACGTTGCACGCGTTCACGTACTTTGAGACGGCAGGACCCACAGAGCCTGGGGCACCCCGGGCAGCCGCAGGTGCATTTGCGGCTGCCACAGGTACACCTGCGACTCCCCCCCTCTATAAATAGAGGCCTTGGGGTGGCCATTTTAAGAAGAAAAAAGGCGAGTAAGCCCTGTCTAATTTGCTATGTACACACTATAAATTGAGTGCTTTCTCATTTCAAACTCTTGTGAGCTTATATTCGGCTACTTTTTACCGGTGGGAACCGAGTGTTCATCCATTTAAAGCTATTGAAGTCTTTTTTGGCAGTCCACTATAAGTCTTCTTGCTTTATTTAAAGCCTTTTCTACACTTCTTGCACACATTGTTATTCACGTTGAGAGTCGTGTTGTGTGTGTGTTCCCGGACTTCGGTTCGTGGCTTTTTATTTCTTTTGAATATATATATTTACATCCGGAGCGTTTATTGCTTTTATACTTATGCTTATATATAACCTGTTGTCGAACTCTGTTCGATGAGCCTGGATTTACATCCGGAGCGTTTATTACTTTTCTATATATATACATATATATAAACTGTTGTCGAGCTCTGTTCGAGGAGCCTGGATTTATATCCGAAGCGTTTAATGCTTATATATATATATATATATATATATATATATATATATATATATATATATTATTATTATTATTATTACCATCAAACTCTGTTTGATTGAGTCTGGATATAAAATCCGGTGCGTTTACCGCTTTATATACATATATATATATATATATATATATATATATATATATATATATATGTATATATATATATATATACATTTCTGTCAGGCCTAGAGTTCACTTCGTGGCCTTTTACTGCTTTCTTTATATTTAGTCCTGCCTGGAGTTTACTTCGTGGCGGTTGTTTGGTTTTTATTGCTTTATTTACATTTTTTCAATCCCCCATGGAGGTGCTTCGTGGTGGTTGATTGTCTGTATATATATATTTACAACTTTTATATATAACTATTTACAGCTTTCATACAAACTGCATCATCATGTGAGCCTAGGAATCATATGATCACAGATTTAGTCTCCTGAATCTAGATTCGGTTCCCGTGATGGACATTTTCGGCGGTACATGGCTTGTAAATTATTCACGATGTTTGAATTTTCTTAGACGGCTCTCATGCCCACAAGGATTTTGACACTGCCTTTTATCTTATTTTCTCGAAGATGCTTCGCATCTTGAAAATAAAAGCAATCAAGCCAAACACATAATAGAATGGAAGTATCAAATGCCTCAATTACTATTGAGCACAAGGTTTTGAAAAACTTTTTTTACAAAACGTCATTGCTATATCTTGTTAAAATTGAACTTTTACACAAAATTCAAACCTTTTGTATATAGGTGCAAACGAGGCATATCACTACTTCCAGATAATTGCACATTGACCCACACACACACACATTCATATAACAATTTAAATTGAAAAGTGGTGGTCGCCGTGGTAACACGGATGTCGGGGGGTGCCTAACACCTTCCCTCCGCATAATCAAGCCCCTGGACCCTAAAGAAACTCAGTTTCACAGACCAGTTAAATAGTGTCACATCACTAGGTCAATGTGCAAACCTTTTCTCGGTTGAGTTGGTGCAACCATTTAAAAATACCAACTAGCGACTCTTACAGTCCAATCGTCGACATATACATGTTGGACCTTTTCACAACTTATTTTTTCAAACAAATCTCACCTAACATGAGAACACCAAAAGACAAGAACAGAAAAGGGACAAAAAAAATCCCAACGTCGACAGGTGGCGACTCTACTAGGGACATCCAGTAAGAGGGCTTAGGCCGCTATTACAAACTTTTCAAAACTGTTATATGCTTGCGTGTGAATGTTACATTTACATTTGAATGAATGTTTACGAATGTATTTACTTATTTCACTTAGTGCTTCGCACCATATCTACTTATGATATTAGTGCTTCGCACATGTCATCATTTCCATAACGGTGAGACACGTTGTATGTGAATGTATGCTGTGTGGTTCCTCCACCAGGAGGCTATCTGGTCGATGTTTGATTACTGGACTTGTAGGGAGACTAATTCCAACGAGGCTCAGGAAAGGCACCACCCAGATTCGCTCCAGTTGAAAGACCGGATTAACTTCCCGTCAAGTAGATTGCGATGATCTGGGAACCTTCATGCCAAAAAGCCGCGAGATTAACCTAAGATAATTCAGCCTCTGATAAACCAAACGTGGAGGTAAGTCTCTTCATACTTTCCATTTCAATTACTTGTAAAATCAATTACTTGTTATTTCATTTCCATGTCAAAACTCAATGTAATGGAAAATATGAAGGAATATGTGTATATGCATTCCGTTTTATATCAAAAAATTGACATGCTATCTTGTCATACAAACAGCTAACATCCGTTTTACAGGATAATGTACTCCTAAAATGGATACATCACATAGCTTGTAAACATTTCCACATTCCCTAAGACTAAACTACATAAGTCTTTTTGTAGGGAAACAATTGGACCTATTACCTGATCAAAGTCCAAAAAGGCAACAAGCCTAAAGCCAAGCATGGCTTCATCTGGCCAGTGTAATCTTACTCCTGTCTCCCGTGAGGAGTTCGAAGGATTAAGCCACCAAATTACAGAGTTGGTTGTTCTGCTGAAAGAACTACATCAGTCCACTCAGGGTCCACGAATGCCCGTACACACAGAATCATCTACACATGGAGGAAATCATGGTCTGGATAAAGAAATTTCTGGGCCTGAGTTGGACATAACCAACAAAACTCTTGATACCACCCATCTCAAAGAAGATCTAGACAACGGTGATATCAGGAAAAAAGTCTTATAGATGGAAGAGACCATTCGGTCTATCAAAGGGATTGGAGCACATGGGAGTGTTTCATATACAGACCTTTGTATATTCCCTGGTGTGCATTATCCAGAGAAATTCAAGACTCCAGACTTTGAAAAGTACGTCGGGTTGGTAGATCCTTACACACATTTGAAAGTCTTCATTGGAGAACTCAGATCTTATGTCGAGGATGAAAAGCTTAGAATGCAGCTGTTTCAAAAGAGTCTGACTGGTGAAGCTAGATCATGGTATACCAGATTAGACAACTCCAAGATTCATAGCTGGGAATAGCTAGCACATGCTTTTCTCAGCCAGTATAGTTTCCAAACTCAGATGGCTCCTGACCGGTACCAAATTACTAAAATCAGGAAATAAACCAATGAATCTTTCAGAGAGTATGCTCAAAGGTGGAGGCGCCTTGCGGCTCAAGTTGTTCCTTTTATGACTGAGTCTGAGATGGTGATGACCTTCATAGACATACAAGAAGCTCCTTTGTATGAGAGAGTTTTAGCTGGCATAGGCAAGCCATTCTCTAAAATGATCAAACATGGGGAAATGGCGGAGATGGGTTTAAAGTCCGGAAAGATTCAAGACCTTGCCACTCTCAAAGCTGTAGCTGAGCATATCTAGTCTAGAAGTTATGGAAACAACCCCCGGAGGGTCCATAAGAAGAAAGAGAAAGATGTTTCCTTGATACTACAAGGGCAAAAAGGCAGTCAAAATCTGCCTATTCAGAGGAGAAACTACTCCCCTTTTCTAGCTCAGTCTTCAAACCCTCAATTGCCAAAAGGTGGAGAAGTCAAATGCATTTGAGTGTTCACACCCTTAGGGGACTCGCTCGAGAACATTCTCAATCTTCTAACAACTCAGAAGAAAATTACCCATCTTCTTCCACCAGCCAACCCGAGTGGGAAGGGTTTCAATGCTAGCCAAAAATGTGCTTATCATGCGGGAGCTCCCGGCCATGATACTCAGGATTGTTGGGCCTTGAAGCACAAGATTCAGGATTTAATCGACAATGATGAGATCGTGGTGACTAAACCCGACCAACAACATGTGCAAGACAACCCTCTTCCTCAACACAAAGAAGAGGATGTTAACATGATTAATTGGAGTAGTGGACAGACGTCCAATTCCATTGCTGGATCTTCCCAAACCAGCAAGGATAGTGCTGACAAGTGGTATTATGCACAGTTCCAGTTTATGATGGAACGAGAAATGAAGGCTCTGCGTGAACAAATCAACCAATTGGCAGAACTGGTGGTCCATCAGCACCAAGTCACACGTCAATTATTCAGCCAGGAGCATGCTAGCCTCCTTCCTCTTGTTACAAACACTCCACCGCGTACTCCAGAAAATGATATACTGGGGGATAAAATTGCAAAAAGAGCAAATGCCAAAGCCTGTCGGGACTTAGCCAACAATGGGAATTTACATACCTAGGCCAACCGATGGAAGAGATATTGCATATGCTGATCAATGAAGGAAGAATCATAGCTTTGCTACCTCCAATCGGCCCGCGTTCAAGACGGTTTGATTTTAATAGAGTGTACCAATATCACTCCCACTCTCGCGGTCACAACATTGAAGAATGCTGGGCACTCCGCCACCTTATTCAGAATTTAATTGACAGCGGTGTCCTGCAAATGGCAGACGATGATGCTGCAGTACTAGAGAGTGGGGACGCGTTTCCTACAAAGTGGAAGGAAGTCGTAGCAGTCATATCTTCTGAAATAGATTCAGCTACCCCCTCACATACAATTAAACCTATTCAGCTCAAGGGTATTGAGATTCCTTTGAAAGTGGCTGCACTAGAGCCAATCATCTTACCATTCAGACCAAAATATCCTGTTGTCAGCCTACAGAAAGTTCCATGGAATTATGGAGGGGTTGAAGGATCCACATCCCACACAACTGCTGCAGTGTCGAAAGATAATCCGCTATATCTTCCCCAACGGGTGATGAAGCCCGCCATCAAATCAAAGGGGAGAGTTCCCATGGAGAAGATTAAACAATTCCTCCGTACTATAGGATATAATGTAGCCAAGGTGGTTTTAAGCTTGAAAGAAGCTCCACAACAGGTTTCCATACTGGATTTGGTATTCTCCTCAGAGGATCATCTAAAGGTATTACTAAGAGTTTTGGAAGACGGTCATTTACCAAAATTAGTGGATGTCGAAAAGTTCCATCACCTGGTTGATCACATTCTTAACAACAATGTGATATCTTTCATTGATGATGACATACCTTCTAAAGGGGCTGGTCATTGCAAGCCGTTGCACATAGCGGTTATGTCCTCCGGATACGTGGTCGCAGAAGTATTGATATATGGAGGTTTCTCCTTGAATATCTGCCTTTATGCCACCTTAGAGAAGATGAATATCAATCTCAACAGAATCCGAAGAAGCTATACAATCATTAAAGCTTTCGACGGATCCCGATGAAATGCCGTCAGAGAGATTGAACTACCTGTGGAGATTGGTCAACATACATTCAGTGTATCCTTTCATGTGCTTAAAATAGATACAGGATATAACCTGATCTTGGGAAGACCGTGGATTCATATGGCTAGAGCCGTCCCGTCTACCCTTCATCAGCAGCTTAAATATATCATTAATAATAGCCTAGTCATTGTTAATGCTGAGACAGAATGTCCTAAAGAAGGTGACATCCCGCTCATCAGTTTTAATTCAAAAGTTGAGCCTGTCAGCTTCCATGCCCTGGAGGTGAGCAACACTCACTACCATCCCATTGGGGCACCACCTCTGACACCTAGAGTTTCCATCGAAGTAATGTCGGCCAGCCAAGAAATGTTATCTTTGGGTTATCAACCTGGACAAGGGTTGGACAAAGATAATCAGGGCATCAAACGCCCAATTCAAATTCCCAGTCAAACAAGGACAACTGGACTAGGCTATTCTGCTAGCTCCAGTCACAGGAATCCTCATAAACACAAACAGATTCCTTCATATTTAGCCATACGGTGATTGCCTGCACCTACAGGAGCTGAATATATATAGACTTCAGTAAAGGTTCTTGCACATGTGATGACTATGTTATTTCTTAAGCCGATACCGGTCAAAGGAAAAGAGGTCTTGATACCAGATCCGAAGGCGGAGGAAAAGGACCGGAGGCGTAAGCAGGACATTGCCAGGCGCTTATCAAACATATGCATCATCATCCATACGGACAGTACAAACAGAGTCACCCCAGACGATGATTGCCCAGACATCATGGTCGTCATTCGGGAGAAGGAGGACGACAACAACCCCTTCATCATAGCCGTCCACCAGGACTTTACCTTTGGCAATTGGAGCAACACTCCATGCATTTACCGACAAGGGTAAAAATGGTAGAAATTCCCTCAGCCCTGTAGATAACAATAACTGCTTACTTTCTGTACTATATTAACTGTTATTTTTTCATTACATGCTAACACTTTGTATGATTGAACAGTTTCATATATATTAAGTGAAAGCATTTTGTTTCAGGACTCTAAATATGGCTATGCTTGCTGATAAGGTGCCTTTTCTCCACAAGGACTATAACTTTGATGAAAAGTTGGACTCAAACTTGATGGAAATACAAGAGGACATTGAGATACCTCAGGAGATCAAAGAATGGGTCAAAGACAAACCTAAACCAAACTTTGATCAAACCACCTCATTCAATCTTAGAACCTTAGAAAGCCCTAAACTAATCCAGATTGGTATGGACCTTACTTCAAACCAAAGGAATGACATGATTATACTATTAACCCAATTCCAGGATGTGTTTGCATGGTTTCATGAAGACATGGTGGGCTTGTCCACTGACATAGTCATTCATCATCTTCCCATTAAAAAGGAATGTAAGCCAGTCAGGCAGAAGCTCAGGCGATTAAAACTGAAGTGGAGTTTAAAAGTTAAAGAAGAGATTGTAAAACAATTTCAAGTAGGCATCATCATGGTGTCAGCCTACCCTGAATGGCTATCTAACATAGTCCCCCGTGCCTAAACCAGGAGGAAAGGTGCGAGTTTGCGTGGATTACTGGGATCTGAATAAAGCTTACCTTAAAGATAGCTTTTCCGTGCCATTTATCCACATTCTCATTGACAATACTGCTCAATACGACATGTACTCCTTTGCTGATTGCTTCGCGGGGTACCATCAAATCATGGTTGCTGAAGAGGATCGTGAGAAAACTGCATTCATCACTCCTTGGGGAACCTTTTGCTACAGACGGTTGTCATTCAACCTCATTAATGCCGGAGCTACCTACCAGCGAGCCATGATGGCTCTTTTCCACGATTTAATGCACAAGGAGATAGATATCTATGTGGATGACATCATTGTTAAGTCCCGAAGGGAGGAAGACCACTTAGACCATCTCAGAAAGCTCTTCAATAGGTTGCGTAAGTACAACTTGAAGTTGAATCCAGCCAAGTGCGCCTTTGGCGTTAAATCAGGCAAGTTGCTAGGATTCTTAGTCAGCCACAAAGGGATTGAGCTGGATCCTACCAAAATCTAGGCCATCACGAAAATGCCCATTCCTCAGACAGAGAAAGAAATATGAGGATTTTTGGGAAGAATCAACTTCATCAGCAGATTCATCTCCCAACTAACAGCAACCTGTGAGCCTATTTTCAAGTTGTTAAAGAAGAACTCCTCCATGAAATGGAATAATGAGTGACAGAAGGCCTTCCTTACAATCAAAGAGTAGCTAGTCAAAGCTTCTGTTTTGGAACCTCCCAGGGATGATGTTCCCTTGTTCATGTACCTGTCCATTAATGACAATGCGCTGCATGCTGGGACAGAAAGATGATAGAGGCCAAGAGCGAGCTATCTACTATCTCAGCAAAAGATTCAACAACAGTGAACACAAGTACACTCTGATTGAGAAAACTTGTTGTGCTTTAGCATGGGCTTCCATGAGGTTACAACATTACCTCCATGGTCACACAACCCATCTCATATCCCGTATGGATCCTCTCAAGTACGTGTTTAGTAAACCCATGTTAAATTGTCGACTGTCTAAATGGCAGTTGATCCTACAACAATTTAACATCGTCTACGTGACGCAAAAGTCCATTAAAGGTCAAGGAATTATGGATCAACTAGCCGACACACCTTCAGGGATTTCAAACCTTTAGAAACACTTCCCCGATGAAGGGGTAATGACTGTTTAGCAACACCATCAGTACGATGCACACCAAACATGGAAGACGTATTTTGATGGAGCTGTAAACATGGAAGGTTTTGGAGCTGGGGCTGTTTTGGTATCCATTACGGGGGAGCAGTATCCCGTCGCCATCAAATTGCAGTTTGCCAACGCCAATAACACAGCTGAGTATGAAGGCTGTATCATGGGGGTAAAATTTGCCCACTCAATGGGCATCAGGCGGTTAATTGTCTTTGGAGATTTCGAGTTGGTAAACAGACAAACCACATGAATCTATCACACCAAAGGTCTACACTTGCTGCCTTACCATCGGCAGGTTCTATAGATGGCTTCAGAGTTTGAAGAAATATCCTTCCTCCACATTCCTCAGAATAGGAATGACTTTGCTGATGCACTAGCAACCTTGGCCTCCTTGATCAACATACCTGACAAGGAAAACATGCCAACCATCACATTTTCCCAACAAAAGGCTCCAGCCTATGGGAACTATGTTAGAGAAGTATCGGATGAGCTACCTCCCATCCAACACCTTTGGTATCAGAATATCAAGGAGTACTTACTAGATGGATCTACATCCGCTGAGGCGAGCCCGACTGAAAGAAGGCGAATCTATCGTCTTGCTATGAAATTCTATCTGAGCAGAGATGCACTCTACAAAAGAGATGCAGGACTAGGTCTTCTCAGATGTCTGGACAAGGACCAAGCTCAGAGGCTCATGGATGAAATCCATGGTAGAGTATGTGGCCCACACATAAGCGGCCCTCTACTTGTTAAAAAGATCCTCAGAACAAGGCATTATTGGCTCTCTCTCAAGGCTGACTGTGATGATCACATCAAGAGATGTTATCAATGCCAAATTCATGGGAATGCTATCCACACCCCTCCAAGGGAACTCCACAATATGAGTTCACCCTGGCCCTTCTCAATGTGGGGAATGGACGTGATCGAGCCCATCGAGCCTAAAGCCAGTAATGGGGATCGATTTATCTTCACCATGATCGATTACTTCACCAAGTGGGTAGAAGCAGTCTCCTTCCCCAAGGTTATCAAAGAAGTCATCATTGCTTTCATCAGAAACAATGCCATTTGTCGATATGGACAACCAAAAGTAATTGTATCAGACAATGCTAAGAACCTCAACAACAAAATGATGGAGGAGTTGTGCAGTAAATTCCACATCAAACATCTCAACTCCGTCATCTACCGTCTAAAGATGAATGGTGCTGTTGAAGCAGCTAACAAGAATATCAAGAAAATTACGCAAAAGATATCCGCCAACCATAAAGGATGGCCTGACTTATTGCCCCTGACTCTGTTAGCTTATAAAACATTAATGCGCACTTCCACTGGGGCAACCCCCCTACTCATTAGCCTATGGGATGGAAGCAGTACTCCCTATAGTGGTGGAAATGGAATCCCTCATAGTGTTGATAGATGCTCAACTAGATGAAGACCAAGGGTTACAAGATAGGTATCACCAATTGTCTCTAATAGACGAAAGGCTAAGTGATGCTATTTTCCATGGTCAGTTATACCAACAGAGGATCGCCAGATCCTACAACAAAAAAGTTCAGCTATGGCAGTTCAAACAACACGATTTGGTTTTGAAGAAGATCATTGACAACCAAGATCAGTCTAAGGGAAAATTCACCCCTAACACGACTTGTTGTCAAGGAGGTATTGACAGGAGGTGCTCTCAAATTGCAGGAAATAGACGACGATGAATTTCCACAGCTCATCAACTTGGACACCGTGAAATGGTACTATGTCTGAGGTTACCATCAAGCAAACATCCTAGTTTTAGATCACCAGATCCCCAATCATTTCAGGATTTCTAACCCTTCACTACATACAACCTTTCTTCACACTCATCTGCCCTATTAGGGACAAACACATTTTCCCAACCAGCAACCTAGTTCCAGATCAGCAGATCCTTCACACAACTTTGCCATCAAAACTTTTCACACCCGTAATTTTGTCCCGTCAGGGATTAAAACTTTTCATACCTGTAGTTTGTCCTGTACATGGGATCAAACTTTATCCCCCGCAGTTTGTCCTGAACATGGAATCAAACTTTTCATTGGCTGCAAACCATCCTGAACATGGGGTGAACTATGTCGACCTGATCTCCCCAATACACGGGAGTACGTAGGCAGCCATATTTTATATGGTCCGATCGCAATAAAACAAAAACAACAAAAAACATTTTTACACCCCTCTCTACAAACCAAAACATCTCTACACCCCTTTGCCACATACAACATTGAACCTCTTACACCAGTTTCGAACTACGCAGACTTAATCTCCTCTTTAATAGGAGTACATAGGCAGCCATTCATGGTTCGGTCTCACCCTCTACCAAAACACAAAAAAATTATCAACGGTACTGGGATCATCATTTAATCCACCACATATCATCGGCTTCAGACCAAAGGGATGGAACTACCCGACCTCCTCACATAAATGGGAGAATTGGCGACCATCTAAGCTGCGATTGATTCCTCAAAGAGAAACACCAATCCATAAGAGATGGAACTAATTGGGCTCCCCCATACAAAGGAGTACTGGCGACCATCTGTGGTGCAGTCAACCTCAGAGAGGAAAGCCACAATCCTCTCCACATCTACATACAGAAACCAGTCCCAAGACGCAAAAAATGGTAGAGAATACACATAGATCAACGATCCATTCTGAAATATCCTGAGACATCTCAATGTCCATCCATCAAGGAGGAGTTTAGAATACATCAAGATCACAAGACCTGAAGAAACTGGCAAATATCAAGCAAGTAACAAGGCATAACTAAAAGGGAAGTGATTAAAATATATTTTTACTACAAATCAATGTATATGTGAGCTATCAAGTCCAACATGGCATCCCTCTCAGAAGAAGGAGGTAACACTGTGATCTCCTGTACAAGGGTCTCTACGCGATCTAATAGATCTACAGCCATCTGCATAGTGACACTGTGCTCATCTCTACAATAATGCCAGTAGTAAGGGACCTCACTATGGTACTGTCTGTAACGACTACATCTCGGGCAAATATAACACTATCCTGCTCAACTATCACTGCATCTCTGGCTGATCTAGCCTCATCTCGCTCAATAATAACGGTATTTATACGAGCTAAGGCATCATCTCTCTCTAATAAAGTGGCATCTCTCCCATCAAGAGTTGTCAACATCAATGCCCTAGCCTGATCTCTCTCGAAGGTTATTAAATGCAAACTCTGCACTAAATACTTTGAAGGGGGAGTCACAGCTGCAGAAGTACTGGGAGAGTCAACAAGAGCTGCTGTCGAACCAGTAAATAACTCCTCCTCCTCGGTGGGGAAATTAACAGCCTCCGTGGGCTCCTCATTGACATACTCAATCCCCGACACTGTGGATACTACCGCAGCTGATGAAGTCTCTGTCCCCATCCACGCAGAATACTCTGACGAATAGCCCGGATGGCTAATAGAAAAATCAGCTCTCTCACACTGATTCCAATAGGCATATGCCCAGGATCTGTTCTCTGCTGATAAATGGTGAGAAGCCACACGCCGACCTAATGCCCCCTTAAAAGGATGGAAGTCCTGGAACTGGTCAAACTGTGACATCACAACCAGTGGGTGGTAGGTAGTCATGCCCCTCAAACCAGCCAGAGGGAGATAATCCATGCTAGGGGCATGAGTAATAAAGATGTAGGGTGAACTGAGCCCTATACACGACAGAATGCCAAACGGATCCCCGATCCCTGCCAAGAACACCGATCGGGATATAGCGTCTGTACACTCCGCTAGCTAAAAAGAGTAAGACATGGCTATCTCATGCGAAAAGCAATACCCATACTAACGGAAGGTGCCAATCGGTCTCAAGTGTGACATAAACCACACATACAACATGACTGAGCTGCCTATAAATATACCTATAGGGTAGGTGTGGCAAAATGTTGCTGATCTTAACGTCTCTGCCACAATCATCGAAACAATGGTATGACCCTCCCTGAGAGCTCTCAATGCCATGATAACACCAATGTCCAGGTCATCCATATATCATGGAATGTATACATACGCCACTACACACATCACGAGTACATCTACTCTGGCCACATGCCACTGATCCTCTGGAGTGGCGAAATCCCCAGAATACCGCGCGTAGCTGTCCAATGAGCCAAATCTATCTATCAAGAAACGCTGGGACACTACATGACTGGATGTAATCTCATCCTATACTACTCTACGCCACAACCCAATGAGGGTCATGAACTACCGGCTCATATCACTAATAGCCATTCGAGCGTAAGGTCTGTCTAAGGGCAAAGCCGTTAACCACTCATACTCCTCTAATGTAGGAGTTAACTCCTAGGTCCCAAACCAGAAAACCTACCTCTCCGGTACCCAATGCTTTAACATGCCATCTACAAAGCCTGAGGGAACCTGAAACATCAGGAGGGTCATGGAATGCTGTAATAGCTAATCTACAGTCACCCTATCTGGAGGTGACATACTACCATACCAAGATCTCAGACGGGATGCTACCAATACTGGTGGGGTGTGATCAATGTGGCTGACTATCGAAGAAGACATCTCTGTGGGCCGTATCATAAGACCATCCAGGGGTCAATGTTGAATATCTATGGATATACATACATATGCATAATATGATACATGCATGATAAATAATAGATTGTAATATGATGTAGGGAATAATAGTATATATATTCCTAAGTACATGATCATCTAATACATCATCTCTGCACAGCTGAAAATATAGGGAAATGGGGCACAGACGCCTAATGACTAGCAGAGGCCTATCAAAAGATATAGCGAGAATGGGGCACAACCACCGAGTATCTAACAGAGGTCTATCAAAAGATATAATGAGAATACACATCAGAAGAAGACAATGGTGTCAATATCTACATCATCAATCCTGTCCACCTGATGTAACTCTTCATGAATCACTGGATCTCCATCAACGGGGATGTCAGGCCTATACAGTGGAGGATCTGTACTGGCAAAGCCATATAGGTCGCCTAAGGGGCCAGCACCTGAGCTGGAAGGATCAAAAGTATCTGCCTCTGAAGGATCTTTGCCCAAGTGCCGGATAAAAAAATGTGCCCGGTCCAACTATTGGGTCAAGCTGTCAATCTGTGTCAAATGAGTCGTATCTCGGACACAAGATATAAGATCCCAACTTTTATGAATAAAGATTAATTTTTCTCGAAATATATTGTTGAATATTATGGTGTGGATTTGATATATTGTTATAGTTGTGGGTAATATTTGCAAATTTTGCAAAGTAAACAAGTTGTTATAAAATATTCGATTGGTCGGGGAATATTTATTTTAGCAGGGAATATTCGTAAGACGACACAATCATTGGTAGACCTCACAAATGGAATTATTGTTGGAGTTAGAAAATGATAGAATTATCTTTTTATAAAAATAACGGCGAAAGTTTTACCGTTAAACTGTTGAAATACCTGGTGATAAAAGAACAGTACTACGCGTGGTTGCATAGTAGCACACGGTATTGATTATTGATGCTTACGTGAGAAGTCACTCAGTTATACTCAATTATTGCTACAGTAATTGCTGCATAATATTAATGATGAATAAGTTCGTGTTGATTAAAGATGAAATTGATATTTTCATTGTGTTGGGATTATTAGTGTTAGTGAAAATCGACATTTATTTCGATAATAATTGATTTTTGGAGGTTATATTGACCAATCGGGTAATTAATCGGATAAATGAGAAATTAATTGCTATTAATTCACATATTTATAACTATTTGTTCACGTGCATGTACTATTAGGGGAGGTGGTGCAAGATTGATAATACTTGCATGACTAAATTAAAAATAGAGATATAGATGAAGGTACTATACCGTAACTATTTTTTTTCATATGTATAGAACTATTGATTCACATGAATGTACTATTGATTCACATTTATGTACTATTAGGGGAGGTGGTACAAGTTTGATAATACTTGCAGGACTAAATTAAAAATGAAGGAAAAGATAAAGGTATTATACTGTAATATTTTGGGCCCCAAAACGTGCAATTATCGATACTATATTTTTCTATAAATAGAAGCTCATTCTTCTTTCATTCTCACCAATTCACTAAGACTCACAAGATCAATTATAGAGAGAGAGAGAGAGAGAGAAGCTATAAAGCGAGAAGTTATAGAGAAAATAAAGAAGAGAAGTCTGCTACTTCACTATTCCAGTATCTAGTCTTCTTTTGAGGTAAGAGATATTTTTTTTAGTATTCATAAGGAATAATATTTTCTTCCATACTCTGTAGTATGTGAGTAATATTATTTCGTCTCGTATTTCTAATTATACCCTCATTTTGTTAAAGTATTGCTTCTATACTCCGTGAAATTAGTAGAATATCCTTGAAATTTGCACTTCATCTAGTATCGTTTCACAAGGATATTTTCTGCACATTCTTGTTAAATTTTAAGCTTTTCATGTCGGAGTACTGTCTATGAGTAGTATTCATTTATACGTTACTATTCACAAAATACTGTTTATGAGTACTATTCACGGGATACTATTTCTAAAATACTATTCACGGGGTAGTATTCACTCGGGTACTATTCACCCGGGGAATTATTCATGACAAAAATTGATTTCTTTGCTGTCCAAATCATTTTTGATACAATATTATTCTTGAATTTTACTCCACAAAAGCAGTATCATGTTGACACTTTGGACATTATTAAATTCTGGATAAATTAAATTATAAATCTTTAAAAAAATTTATCCTTTACTTTCTTTTAATTAAATTCTTATATCATTGTCATCATCTTCATGCTTATATTGTGATAAAAGTCATATGTGGCTTACGTGCATAGATGAACTATTGATTGGTATGATTATGACTAGGGATTATTCGGTATAATCATGACTGTAATATTACAAATGATGTGGTAAAAGTCCTCATTGGCTCGTAGTGCAATGATGGACAGTTGTTGGTATGATTATGACCAGGGATTATTAGGTATAATCATGACCATTGATGATTACATGAATATCCTTGGCCCGTAGTGTAGGGATGATTCGATGATATGGTTTATTTAATAAGCTGAGTCTCAGCGATAAAGTTGATGAAAAACTTTTTAAATCATATAAGATAGTAGATATCATGCTCTACTTGACTCTTCTAATGGATTGCTTGTTCCGCCACAGTTAAATTTGATGTTTATTGTATTTTATCAGTTTAAAACTGTTGAAGGCTAACGATAATTTATTTTACATTATCTTAGTCATAATATTTCTTACTGGGCTAGTTGAGCTCACCCTTTTGCTTTCATTGTTCTCTTTAAGAAATGAGAATGTAGCCGGGACTAGTCGGGGAACAGAGTGACGGTCCCAGATGGTGGCTATAGTAGTCCTCACTATTTTATGAAATAGTGTGTTAATAAATGAAATGAGGACTTCATTTGAGTTTGAATACTGTCTATGAGATAATTTTCGTGTAAAAACTCTAAGCTACGCTGTTGTCGTATTGTATAAAAGAAGTTTGTATTTTATTTATTTACCATATATTTGGCGACTCAGTTGGTATCAAAGCTTAGGGATATGATCCCAGGCTAAGATGTGAGACTAGAACTAGGAGGGGAGAGACGGGAAATTCCTTCGCTAGTATGACCTACCTAAGTTTATTTGGTATTTATTTGGTCAGTCAGAGTATAGGGATAATATGTTACATGTCAATTAACCCTTATTTTGTGGTAGTATTTGATAATGGCATCCGAAAATATTGAGATAAGCAATGAAGCACATGAGACCGTTGAGTCACCAACGATCAATACCCAGGATAATGTGCATCAGGATGGCAATAATCCTCAAGAAAACAACAACGCTGACCAAATGATGAACGATGGAATGTTCAGAGGCTTTATACAATTCATGCAACATCAGGCGAGAACGACTCCTATTCAAAATACAGGTGGAAACACTGATAACTCTCAGATGGTCACCGCTAAACAGTTCAAGGAGTTGGGACCACCAGAGTTTTTGGCACCAGAGTTTTTGGGAGAGCCAAAACCACTTAAGGCGGAGACATGGATAAAGCAAATCACCAAGATATTTGATGTCTTGGGATGCTCTGAGGAGCAAAAGGTTCCCTTTGCCACCTTCATGTTGCGAGGAGAGGCAGATTACTGGTGGGAATCTGAAAAGTGTACTCAACCTACCGCACTGAAGTTGTCTTGGGAGAAGTTCCAAGAACTGTTCAACGACAAGTACTTTTCCGAAAGTATTCATCACATGAAGGAGGTAGAGTTTATCAAGCTGGAGCAAAACAATATGATCGTGTCACAGTACGAAGCTAAGTTTGCCGAGTTGTCCCGATTTGCGTCCCACTTGGTTGATAATGAGGAGAGAATGACACAAATGTTTCTAAGAGGTTTGAAACTTGAGATAAGTCAATACCTAATTTCTCACAAACTGTGTTTGTATTCAGATGTTGTAAATATGGCTCAGTTACTGGAGCACGATAATAAGTTAACCCAACCAAGAGAGAGCAGCTAGCAAATCGATAATACCAGTGGTAGTAGTCATCGAAGCGGTGATAACAAATATGGAGGGAAATAACATGCCAAAAATGGTAACCACTTCGGTGGTAATCATGGTCAATATAATAGAAGTGGAAATTTTAACAAGAGAAAATTCAATAATGATGGAAAGACGTCATCACCAACACCTGTTGTTAAGAAAGGAGAACGACCGCCGGTCGTATGTTATAAATACGGAGGGGAGGGACACATCAGTCCAAACTGTACGCAGCAGTCCAAAGCATGTTACAATTGAGGAAGAGAAGGTCACCTAGCCCAATTTTGTCGTGCACCAAAGTCAAGTCCAGCTGGGTTGGAGGCATCAAAGGCCGTCCCAAACAAGATAAAACCGGTAGTTTAAGGGAGGGCGTTTGTTGTAACCTCCCAAAAAGTGAGGAATCCGAACGAGGTGATCACGGGTAAGCTAATCATAAACTCTAGCGAAGTATATACCTTATTTGATACCGGTTCTACCCACTCTTTTATTTCTCCTACTTGCGCTCAACGTTTAAATTTGACTCCGGAGAAATTAGACTTTGACTTATCTGTTTAAACTCCGTTGGGAGAAACCTTCGTTACATCCACTGTTTATAAGTCTTGTTTGGTTCAAATCGGTACCCTCACATTACTTGTCGATCTTATTTCCTTAAAAACACTTGCGTTTGATGTGCTTTTATGGATTGATTATTTTAGTCCTGCAAGTATTATCAAACTTGCACAACCTCCCCTAATAGTAAATAATGTGAATTAATAGTTCATTCATGTGACTTAATAGTATAATCATGTGAAAAAACTAATTACAGTATAATACCTTCATCTATACCTCCATTTTTAATTTAGTCATGCAAGCATTATCAATCTTGCACCAACTCCCCTAATAGTAAATTATGTGAATCAATAGTACACACATGGAAACACATAGTTATAAGCATGTGAATTAATAACAATTAATTGCTCATTTATCCGATGAATTACCCGATTGGTCAATATAACCTCCAGACATTAATTATTATCGAAATAAATGTCGATTTCCACTAACACTAATAATTCTCACACAATGGAACTATCAATTTCATCTTTAATCAACACGAACTTATTCATCATTAATATTATAACTCACAATATTTAACAACCAGGTCATTCCCAGGAAAGATGGGGCTTTCCGATAAGGATTTCTCCAAACCTCTCCTTGACAGAACTTCTAGACATTGTCAATATTGAAAATAATAATATGAATAACTTTGTCGTCTCAATTATTGATTTAATAATATAACATATTATGCAGATGATACTGTGACAATAATTGAATCAATAATATGAGAGATATGATGCAACAATTACTGTAGCAATAATTGAGTATAACTAAGTGACTTCTCACGTAATCATCAATAATCAATACCGTGTTCTACTATGCAACCACGCGTATTACTGTACTTTTACTACCGGGTAGTTCAACAGTTTTAACGGTAACACTTTCGCCGTTATTTTTATAAAAATATAATTCTGTCGTTTTCTAACTACGACAATACTTCCGTTGTGGGTTCGCCAATGATTGTGCCGTCGTACGAATATTTCTTGTTAAACGAATATTTTCCGACCAATCGAATATTATATAAACACTTGCTTACTTTGTAAAATTTATAAATATTACCCACAACTATAACATTATATCAAATCCACACCATAATATTCAAAATTATATTTCAAGAAAATTATTCTTTATTCATAAAAGTTGGGGTCTTACATGTACTATTCACAAAGTACTATTCATAAGTACTACTCATAAAGTACTATTCACGGGGTACTATTCCCGAAGTACTATTCATGGGGTACTATTCACTCAGGTACTATTCAGCCAGGGAATTATTCATGACAAAAATTGATTTTTTTGCTGTCCAAATCATTTTTGATACAATATTATTCTTGAATTTTACTCCACAAAGCAGTATCATGTTGACAATTTGGACATTATTAAATTTTGGATAAATTAAATTATAAATCTTTAAAAAAATTTATCATTTTCTTTCTTTTAATTGAATTCTTATATCATTGTCATCATCCTCATGCTTATATTATGATAAAAGTCATATGTGGCTTACGTGCATAGATGTACTATTGATTGGTATGATTATGACCTGGGATTATTCGGTATAATCATGACCGTAATATTATAAATGATGTGGTAAAAGTCCTCATTAGCTCATAGTGCATTGATGGACAGTTGTTGGTATGATTATGACCAGGGATTATTCAGTATAATCATGACCATTGATGATTACATGAATATCCTTGGCCCGTAGTGCAGGGATGTTTCGATGATATGGTTTAGTTAATAAGCTGAGTCTCAGCGATAAAGTTGATGAAAAACTTTTTAAATCATAGAAGATAGTAGATATCATGCTCTACTTGACTCTTCTAATGGATTGCTTGTTCCGCTATAGTTAAACTTGATGTTTATTGTATTTTATCAGTTTAACACTGTTGAAGGCTAACAATAATTTATTTTGCATTATCTTAGTCATAATATTTCTTACTGGGCTAGTTGAGCTCACCCTTTTGCTTTCATTGTTCTCTTCAGGAAATGAGAACGTAGCCGGGACTAGTCGGGGAACAGAGTGATGGTCCAAGATGGTGGCTATAGTAGTCCTCACTATTTTATGAAATTGTATGATAATAAATGTAATGAGGACTTCGTTTGAGTTTGAATACTGTCTATGAGACGATATTCGTACAAAAACTCTAAGCTACGCTGTTGTCGTATTGTATAAAAGAATTTTGAATTTGATTTATGTACCATGTATTTGGAGACTCAGAATGGGTGTTGTATACCTATTTTGGGGGCGTCACACAGGACATCAAATCCGTCATCATCACGGATCCAGGAACCATATCCCCTATGAATTGAGTGGCACGGGTCTGGGCTCCGATGGTACGAAGGGACCATCAGCGGTATAATGCCTCCTGGGTAAATGAACCCTCTAACAAAGTGTAGCCATCAACACCCATCAATGAGATATCACTGACGAGCGACTACAACACATGCCAATAACACCTGGTAGGAGGCAAAATTAGTACACGAATCTCTCCTGTGGTGCTCCTAATAGCACACTCTCCTAAATAGAGCTCCCATCCTCTATATGTGAAGTGAGGAATCCTACGGGTGGATATCACATGCTCGACACCAGTTGGGAATCCATCCTCAAATCCAATGGTCAAGTGTTCCCTAGAGCAGGGAACCCAAGTGATGACATCAGCTGTCAACAACTCCAACTGTAAGCGAGAATGGGTGAAACCCTTAGCTACAGGAACCTCCACCAATATGGAGTGATGACATCGCCGTCCTCGTTGATAGGTCTCCAAACCTAACACACTCACAAGACGCAAACATGGAAGCCTTTCATAGGCCCAAAATTGCCAACACCAAGGCAAACATCTGCTGTCAGTGAACACTCTTAACCTGTACATGGGAAATCAAAAGAGAAATACTCACCAGTAGAAACGGATAAAATCCTAGCCAAGCCTCTGTCAAGCTCTGCGAACGCATACGCATTCCCCTGAGGAAATAAGCAAAGGTGTAGGAGCCCCAATCATACTCTCCAATATGGTCCACCTCCTGAGTAGCGCTGATCAAAGCGAATGACACCGTGGAAGAGTTGTCTGCTATGAAACAGCCCCTGATAATAACCAGGAACAATCGCCAAAGAATACGATCCCTGACTCTCACATCAGCGGGCATGAGCTCACTCAACAGCCCACTCATAGCATCTATGCAAGGACCAGTATGAATGGTCCTGCTCTTAAGCGCCTTAGCTGGAACTCCTAATAAGGATCTGACGGTAGTCGGGGTAATGTTCGCCGTACATGGCACTGGCGCCCCTCCAAACTCCATACCGGTGATTAACTGCCAATCCATCGGCGTCATCATCACCTCACAGTCCAACAAATGGAGAGACTGAGTCTGGTGAAACCAGCGCTCAGACAATGCCCTGAGATAACCCTAGGGACAATGGCGGGGAAGAATGGAAAAGAACGCCCAAAAGCCCCAACCATGCACAATCTCTTGGTAATCTGAATGCAGAGCCTGATATAGAGAGTGTATGCTGAACCAGTTCCCTCGAGGCTGTGTAAAGCTGGGAACCTACATTAAATGCAAATCAATGTCAAAATCCTTTCTCCTCATCAATAGGAAAAAGGAAGATCAAACCCAGCTTTTACCTCATTTGCCTGCAAGTAAACTGAGGGGTGGCGACTCAAATCACCCAGAAGATCAGGAATCATCACAACAATGCCTGGAAGATCCCTACGGAGAGCATAAGCAGCAGGAGCTGGAGCCGCAACCGGAACATCCTCCTCCTCATCCTCAACATCCAGTACATCAACCCGGATAGGACGTATCACCACCTCCGCCAGATGACAAGACTGTCTAACTGAACGGGGTCGAGGCACTTTAGAAGCCCTCCTCCGCACACCAGAAGTGGTCCTGCGGGAACTACTCGGCTGATCCAGATCTATAATATCTGGACACAAGTCTCCAAATCACCTTAGAAAGGGTGTGGTAAATTCTAACCTGAAGCTTTTCAAATGCATTTTATGACTATATGCATGGATGCATTACTTTAACATACGCCTACAGTAGAGTTAAAAATGCCGGTCTACCCAATGCCTAGACTTTTGGAAAATTTTTGCCAGAGTCTACTTTATAAAAAGGACTATCCACATGCACATATGCATGACTAGGTGGCCATTCAGTAGCACGCTTACCCACAGTCATAAACATCCTATATGCATGACAACATCAAAGTCACAATCCATAAGGGTAGCCTAATTACCAGGATTACTTTACAATACTACCTTTTACTCATTTGTCCTCAAATAAGATAAGAAATAGCAGAAAAAGGTACCAATTTGATTATTTCAAAAGTTAAATTTTTTTACAACATTATGTTCAACATGGTTTAATACTAACATTTACTATGTTGAATATTTTTTATCAAGACATATGAGCATGCATATTCACTACTATGTGTTTAGACGCATTTCATATGATAAGTCATTTTCCAACAGATAGAAACTAGAAAAGAAGACTTGCATAAGTTACCAAGACAGTGTAGAACACTTGTACAGTGACGAATTTTGCAGAAAGACGCCCGAACTCAGTAGATCTGAAGAAGAGCTCTTGGATTCTCTATGTGGCGCAGTTTAAAAATGACTTATGAAAGCAACATGCCGCTTAAAATGACCCATGATTAGGCGCAGGTATACCTGTGACTCCCTCGGGTGGGGTCCACCCTCCGGCTCGGTCCAGTTCAAGTTACAAAAGAGATCTCACAAGCTAAAAAAGCCAAGTCAGGAAAAAGAATGCTACGCGATTGAGCGAAAAAGCCTGCAATCATAGTTTTCATGGACCAAACTACAAGTCTACATATCACTCATTGGTATTCGCTCGGACACATGCTTACTATACCAATGATCACAACTACTGCAAACTACATTCGACAATACCTCACAAAGGTTCGATACCGTCAGTTTGGGGTCGCAACTCCAAAACACTTCTCCCCAGCGGAAACTTCATACAATTCACCCATTGATGCACATGTCAATGAAGGTCAAGCAACCTTGACAACACTCAGCCGATGGCAGGAAAATCCATCGAAGCATCAAAAGCCATCCGATGATTTCAGCCGTTTATGCACACGTCAACGAAGGTCAAGCAGCCTTGACGTTATCCCCAGCAGGGATTTCATCCGTTGATGTACATTTCAGCAAGGGTCAGGCAACCCTGACAAACACAAACTATTGGCAGTAACTCCAATAGAACACTGGAAAGACCTGGCGATACAAACCAGGGAAGAACATCCTCATCGGGGAGGACCGATGATGGAATATGTTATACACGTATTCAACAGATAGAGTACATCCCCACAAGTCTCTTGTACATGAGAGGTATTGTGAAACCCCAGATTTTATGAATAAAGATTTAATTTTTTCAAAATATTTTTTTAAATATTATGGTGTGAATTTGAGATAATGCTATAGTTGTGGGTAGTATTTATAAATTTTGTAAAGTATGCAAGTTGTTGTATTATATTCGATTGGTCGGGAAATATTATTTTTGTCGAGGAATATTCGTATGACGACACAATTATTGGTGGACCCCATAACGGAATTATTGTCGGATTGAGAAAACGATAAAAATATTTTATAAAAATAACGGCGGAAGTTTTACAGTTAATACTATTGAACTACTCGATAGTAAAAATACAGTAATACGTGTGGTTGCCTAGTAGCATACGGTATTGATTATTGAGGCTTACGTGATAAGTCACTCAGTTTTGTTTTATTAGTATTATTAATGTAATAAAACAAGAAAAACTTTTTATATAAAACAGAATACTTTAATAAAGTTATTCGTTTTATTAGGCTAATAGTAAAATCTTTATATATAAAACAGAATACTTTTATAAAGTTATTTATTTTATTAGACAATAATTAGAATATATTATATTTTATTATGCATAGTATTTGCATAGTATTTGCATAGTAAAATTTTTTATAAAGTTATTCGTTTTATTAGATTATAAATAGAATATATTATATTTTATTTAAAAGATTTTGCTTTAAATATGGACCGTCAGATTAAAGTAAATCAATCTAGACCGTTCATGAGTTAGTTACTATGCAGTCCATTTTTCTATAAATAGAAGCTCATTCCTTCATTATTTCTTATGAATTCACTGAAACTCTAGAGAGAGAAAATTATAGAGAGAGAAGAAAAGTGTTCTTCTACTTCACTACTCCTATATCCAGTACTCTTCCTTTCAAGGTAAGAGATATTATTTGTTGTACTTGTAAAGGGTATTCTTTCTTTCTTATTCATGAAGAGAACTTCTGTTATTCCATTCTTTATTATTCTGTTGGAATAACCTGTATACGCGGGCTACCCTATACTTGGTGAAATTCTTCTGTTATTACATTTTTATTATTCTGTTGGAACATCCTATCTGTACTTTACGCCGGACCTGGTTCAATTATTTATTATTCTGTCGAAATTTCATGTCTGTGCTTTACGCCGGACCTGGTTCCATTATTTATTATTCTGTCAGAATATCCTATCTGTGCGTTTACGCCGGACCTAGTTCCATTATTTATTATTCTGTCGAAATATCCTGTCGGTGTATTTACGCATGACCTGGTTCCACTATTTATTTTTCTGTTGGAATAACCTATCTGTGCAGTCTATCGCATGCATGGTGATTTCTTTTGTTATTTCATTCTTTATTATACTCAGTTGGTTAAAACTTTGACTTCTATACTCTATGAAATTAGTGGAATATCCTTGATATTTGTGCTTCATCCAGTATCTTTTCATGGAAATATTCTTCTGAGCATTCTTGAATTTTAATCTACAAAGATGTAACTTGTTGACAATTTGGACGTTATCAGTTCCTAGATAAATTAATTCTTGAACTTGTTTTATTGAATTCTTATATCATTGTCATCATCCTCATATTTATATTTTGTTAAAAGTCATCTATGGCCTGTAGTGCATAAATGGACTTGGTATGATTATGACCAGGGATTATTCGGTGTAATCATGACCGTAATGTTATAAATAATGTGGAAAAAATCCTCAATGACCCGTAGTGCATTGATGGATAATTTTTGGTATGATTATGGCTATGGATTCTCTTTGGCCGTAGTGCAAAGATGAATTGTTTTATGGCATGATCAGGACCGTTGATGAAAACATGATTATCTTTAGCCGTAGTGTATAGATAATTCGTGGTCGTGATACTAAAGAATATCATTAGCCATAGTGCAGGGGTGATTCGATGATGTAGATTATTTATTAAGCTGAGTCCCAGCGATAAAAGTGATGAAAAACCTTTTAAATCATAGAAGATAGTAGATTTTATTCCCTACTTGACTCTTCTAATGGATTGTTTGTTCCGCTGCAGTTAAACTTGATAGTTATTATATTTTATCAATTTAACACTGTTGAAGACTAATGATAATTTATTCTGCATTATCTTAGTTATAATATTTCTTACTGGGCTAGTTGATATCACCCTTTTGCTTTCATTGTTCTCTTCAGGAAATGAGAACGTAGCGGGGACTAGTCGAAAAATGGAGTGACGGTTCAGATGATAGTATTAGTAGTCCTCACTATTCTATGAAATAGTGTGAAAATAAATGTATTGAGGACTTATTTGAGATTGAATCCTGTTTTGAAGAAAGTGTTATATTAAAACTCATAGCTTATGTTTTGTCGTATCTTACACGATAGTTGTATAATTTAGTTTGTATTTATATTCTGTACCATGTATCTGGCGACCCAAGATGGGTGAGGTATACCTAATTTTGGGGGGCGTCACAGTTGGTATCAAAGCTTAGGGATATGATCCCTGGCTGAGATGTGAGACAAGAACTAGGAGGGGAGAGATGGGGAATTCCTTCGCTAGTATGACCTACCTAAGTTTATTTGGTATTTAATTGGTCGGTCAGAGTATAGGGATAATATGTGGCATGTCAATTAACCCTTGTTTTGTGACAGTGGTTGAAAATGACTTTCGAAAATGTTGAGAATAGCAATGGAGCACATGAGACAGTTGAATTACCAACGATTAATATCCAGGATAATGTGCATCAGGAAGGCAATAATCCTCGTGTAAACAACAACACTGATCAAATGAGGAACGATGGTACGTTTAGGAGCTTTTTAGAATTCATGCAACACCAAACGAGAGAGACTCCTGTTCATAATGCAGGTGAAAACACTGGCAACCCACGGTTGGTCACCACTAAGTAGTTCAAGGAGCTGGGACCACCGGAGTTTTTGGGAAAGTCAGAACCACTTAAGGCAAAGACGTGGATAAAGCAGATCACCAAGATATTTGATATCTTGTAAGGCTCAGAGGAGCAAAAGGTTCCATTCGCCACCTTTATGTTGCATGAAGAAGTAGATCATTGGTGGGAATCTGTAAAACATACACAGCCTGACGCACTCAATATGTCTTGGGAGAAGTTCCAAAAATTGTTCAACGACAAGTACTTTCCCGAAAGTATTCGTCACATGAAAGAGGTAGAGTTCATTAAGCTAGAGCAAAAAAATATGACCATGTCGCAGTACAAAGGCTAAGTTTACGAAGTTATCCCGATTTGCATCCCATTTGGTTGATAATGAGGAGCGAATGACACGAATGTTTTTGCGAGGTTTGAAACCCGATATACGTCAATACCTCATTTCTCATAAACTTTGTTTATATTCAGATGTTGTGAATAGGGCTCAGTTAGTGGAGCGTGATAATGAGTCAGCTTAACCAAAAGGTAATGACCAACAACACGATAATAATCGTACCGGTGGAAACGACCATCGGAACAACGATAACCATCGTGGGGGGAATTATCATGCCAAGAATGGTAACCACTTCGGTGGGAATCATGGCCAAGATAATAGAAGTGAAAATTTTAAGAAGAGGAGGTTCAATAATGATGGAAATACAGCAGCACCAGCACCCGTTTTAAAGGAAGAAGAATGACCACCGGTCGTATGTTTCAAATGCACACAAGAGGGACACATCCGTCCAAACTGTATGCAGCAACCCAAAACGTGTTTCAATTACGGAAGAGAAGGTCACTTTGCTCGATTTTGTCGTGTAGTGAAGTCAAGTCCAGCTGGGATGGTGACGTCAAAGGATGTCTCAGACAAGTCAAAGTCGGTAGTTTAAGTCCGAGCGTTTGTCAAGGAACCCGAACGAAGCTATCACGGGTAAGTTAATGTTGGTTTTGTGAAAATCAAAGTAGCAATCAAATTACAAAAATAGCGAAAGCGTAATAAAATCAGATTTTAAAATTTTTCACAAACCAATTACCCGGATCATCCTTTATGCATATTATTAATTAAACGAAGAATAAGAAATTATGAAATCATACCCTTGTAGAAACGAGCTTCCTCAGGTACGAGTTCACCTCCTACTTCTCCGCGATCTCCTTGAATCTCCGGGTAGATTCTTTCCTTTGATCAATGTAAGCCACCCAAGTGTATGGCCTCTAGAGGTGATCCACCAAGGAAGAAGAATTTTCAAGAAGAAAGGTGTATTGGCTCAAACCCTAGATCTGTAGAAAAAGGGGGCGTACTCTCCAACTATTGGAATTACGTATATCCTGATATCTGATATAAGACTCATTTTATAAAGATATCAGGTAACCCTATTTTAATTAAAATAAGGTATTATTTATTTAATTAAACTCTTTTAATTAAATGGGCTCCCTAATCTTATTAGGGATAATTAATTAAACTCCTTTAACTAATTTTCCCTCCTAATTCTATTAGGAATAAATGAGAGTACTTATATTAAATTAATTCCTAAACCCTTTTAGAAATTAAAATAATAATAATAATAATAATAATATTAATAAGACTCCTCTTATTAATTTATATTTAATATTTCTAAAATATTAAATAATAAATATTAAGCTATTTAATTTATTCTATCACCATAGATTAAATTAAATATACTTAACATATTATTACGATTATGCCATTAACTTCTTAAATAATTATTCTTCCTTTTATGGTGTGACCCTTTAGGTTCTCCATATTAAACTGGTTGTGAATAAATCAATTAGAACAATTCTAATTTTATTTAAATAAATAAATTAAACGATTAATTTATTTAAATAAATGATATTTATTCTACAATAGGGATAAGCCTCCCTAGCGATCAACGACTTTCCAGATAATATAGATTTCAACATTAATCATAAAAGAACCTTTGAGTTAATAGTTACCGTACAATTCAATCCTTCTACCATACAATGTCCCAATTAAATATAAGACATAGAATTACTGTCAAGTCTTATTTTATTTAATTATATGTATTTCGATTCCCAAATGTACAACTCCTAATGAATGCAAATTAGAAACTACTTTCTAATTTCATTCCACCTTGGCCAAGGATTCCTGGGTTGTCATTTATCGAATCACATAGGACATTTTTCTTCTTTTACTAGAAGTGGTAGATTCTTTATTGATCATTCATTATCTTCATATATAACTTATTACACCCAAGCATAGCCTTTGATATACTCTAAGAGTCTTAAGGAATAAGTCAAAGTGTAATTCATTATATATAAGATACTATGATGACCTCAAGTCTAAGGATCATTTGTACTACTATCACTACAGGAATTCCTATTGACAGACAAGTAAAACTCCATTAGGTATTCCTTAGCGAGTCACGTTCAGTGAACTTATTCTCTAATAAGCACTACATACTTGCTTTAGTGTCTCCACACAAATGATCATGAGATCAATCATCCTCATCCAATGAGCAAACAACGCACGTACCAATCTATCCGGATTCACTAATCCCCTTTTTAGTAATCCATTGATTAGGAACATTTTAGTTTTAAGCTATCTGAGAATTTAGATCTCATTAGCATGATCTCATCATGATTCTAAAAGCATTGCTTAAAACTATGGGTTTATCACATATTATTAAACAGCACCATGTTGATAATAAATGCCTTTAATAAATAATTCTTTTATTAATAAATAAATAAGATTGATTACAAAGTATATGCTGTATCATCATACATGATTGGCTTGTATGCATACTACTTTCAATCTCCCACTTGCACTAAAGCCAATCGCCGTGGTACCTCATACCCATCTTCTCTAAGTGACGATCAAACTGCTGTTGTGTTAACGCTTTAGTAAATGGATCTGCAATATTGTCTTGAGAGTCTACACGCTCCAGGGTGACGTCTCCTCTTTCAATGATCTCTCTGATCAAATAAAATCGCCGCAACACGTGTTTGGATTTCTGATGAGACCTGGGTTCCTTAGCCTGCGCAACAGCTCCGGTGTTGTCACAGAATAAAGGCACTGGTCCTGTAATGCTAGGAACCACACCAAGTTCGGTAATGAACTTCTTCATCCAAACAGCTTCCTTTGCAGCTTCACTTGCAGCTATGTACTCTGCCTCTGTCACTGAATCAGCAACTGTTTGCTGTTTGGAACTTTTCCAACTCACTGCGCCACCATTCAAGGTAAACACATACCCCGAAACGGATTTACTGTCATCTTGGTCCGTTTGAAAACTTGAGTCTGTGAAGCCCTCTAGTTTCAATTCAGACCCACCGTAGACAAGAAATACATCCTTAGTTCTTCTTAAGTACTTTAGGATATTTGTCACTGCCTTCCAGTGCTCTTCTCCTGGATTCGGCTGATATCTGCTTGTTACACTAAGTGCATGAGCGACATCTGGTCTAGTACATATCATACCGTACATGATAGATCCTATTGCTGAAGCGTAAGGAATCTTACTCATACGGTCTCTCTCCTCAGGTGTCTTTGGGGCCTGTTTCTTGGAGAGATTTATTCCATGGCTCATCGGCATGAGACCTCTTTTGGAATCTTCCATGCTAAACCTTTTTAGCATCGAGTCAATGTACGTTCCTTGGGACAAGCTAAGCATCCTTTTAGATCTATCTCTATAGATCTTTATCCCCAAAATATAGGATGCTTCTCCCAAGTCCTTCATGGAGAAGTGCTTAGATAACCAGATTTTAATTGATTGTAGCATAGGAATATCATTCCCTATCAGTAATATATCATCAACATATAATACGAGGAATGAAACAGCACTCCCACTAACCTTCTTGTACACACATGGTTCATCCTCATTTTTGATAAAATCAAACTCTTTGATTGTCTCATCAAAACGGATATTCCACCTACGAGAAGCTTGCTTCAATCCATAAATGGATCGTTGTAGCTTACAGACTTGATTTGTTCCAACCTTTGAAACAAATCCCTCTGGCTGTGTCATATACACATCCTCCTCAAGTTTCCCATTGAGGAAGGCCATTTTCACGTCCATCTGCCAGATTTCGTAGTCATGGTAAGCTACAATCGCAAGCAAAATCCGAATAGACTTGAGCATTGCTACTGGTGAGAAGGTTTCGTCATAGTCAACTCCTTGTCTTTGTTTGAAACCTTTTGCAACCAGTCGGGCCTTATAGGTCTCTACCTTGCCATCTGCTCCAGTCTTTCTTTTAAAGACCCATTTACACCCAATAGGCTTAATGCCTTCAGGTGGTGAAACCAAAGTCCATACTTGGTTCTCATACATGGAGTCCATCTCGGATTTCATGGCTTCTTGCCACTTCTCTGAGTCTTTACTACTCATAGCCTGTTCGTAATTTAATGGATCATCATCATCTATGATGCTTACCTCATCGTCATCCTCTATGACAAGTCCATACCTTTCAGGTATCTTTGGTACTCTTCCAGATTTACGAATAGGGTGTGCTACAGAAGGAATCTCTACTTGGTTAGGTACCTCACTATGATCTGTAGTATTTTGTGGTTCTTGAACCTCTTCAAGATATATCTTACTCCCACTGACCCCTTCAAGGATAAACTCCTTTTCCAAGAAGGCAGCATGTTTCGCAACAAACACCTTTTGATCAGTTGGATGATAGAAATAATACCCCGATGTTTCTTTAGGGTATCCCACAAATCTACATTTGTCAGATCTAGTCTGTAGCTTATCGTTTTCAAATTTTTTAACATAAGCTGGACAACCCCAAGTCTTAACATGCTTAAGATTTGGTTTCCTCCCTGTCCATAACTCATATGGGGTCTTGGGGACGGATTTTGTAGGTACCTTGTTAAGTAGGTATGCAGCCGATTCTAGGGCATATCCCCAGAAGGAAACTGGAACGTCGGTAAAGCTCATCATGGATCGAACCATGTCCAACAATGTTCGATTTCTCCTTTCAGATACACCATTCATCTGTGGCGTCCCTGGTGGAGTCCATTGTGAGATTATACCATTTTCTTTGAGACAATTGAGAAACTCACCACTTAAGTATTCTCCTCCTCGATCAGATCGAAGAATCTTAATACTCTTACCAGTTTGCTTCTCTACTTCACTTCTGAACTCTTTGAGCTTTTCAAATGATTCAGATTTGTATTTCATTAAATACACATATCCAAATCTTGAGTGATCGTCAGTGAATGTAATAAAATAAGAATACCCTCCTCGTGCATTCGTTGTCATAGGTCCACATACATCTGTGTGTACCAACGCTAACAACTCTGTAACTCTTTCTCCTTTTCCACTAAAAGGAGATTTAGTCATTTTGCCCATGAGACAAGATTCACAAGTTGGATATGATTCATAATCCGATAGCTCTAGGAGCCCATCTTTATGCAACTTGGATAATCTTATTTCATTAATATGACCGAGTCTACAGTGCCACATGAAGGTATAATTAACATTATCTCTTTTTCTTTTCTTAGTTTGTTCAATTTGAAGTATATTTTCATGCAAGTCAAGTATGTAAAGTCCATTTCGCAAATTACCAACACCATATAAAACATTATCATTATAAATAGAACAACTGTTGTTCTTTATTATAATATTAAAACCATCCATATCCAATACAGAGATAGAAATAATGTTTCTAATGATATTTGGAACAAAATAACAATTATTTAAATTAATGAACTTTCCCGTAGGCAGTGCTAAATAATAAGTCCCTACAGCTTATGCAGCAACCTTTGCTCCATTTCCCACTCGTAGGACGACCTCATCCTTGCTCAGCTTTCTACTTCTGACCAGTCCCTGCATATTATTACATATATGAGAACCACAGCCGGTATCCAATACCCAAGTAGAAGATTGACTTTCAGAAAAATTAATTTCAATCATAAACAAACCTTGATTAGGATTCGAAGCTTCTCCAAGCTTCTTCTGCTTTTGTTCCGCAAGATAATCCTTGCAGTTCCTCTTCTAGTGACCCGGCTTATTGCAATGGAAGCAAATTCCTTTGCTAGCTGGATCAGGTTTCTTTTGATCCTTCACTTTCACCTTTCCCTTAGCCTTCTTGGATTTCTTCTTTTGAGAAGATACCTTGGGCCTCTTCCTTTTCTTGGAAGAATCATCCACCAGTAAGACATGGTTCTTCTTGGATGGGAAGTGACCTTCAGCAGTTTTCAACATGTTAAGTAACTCAGGCAAGCTGACGTCCAACTTTATTCATGTGAAAATTCACAACAAATTGTGAGAAGGTGTCAAGGAGTGACTGCAAGATCAAATCTTGACTCAACTCCCCATCCATGACGAACCCAAGCTGTCCAAGACGTTCAATCAAATTGATCATCTTTAAGACATGAGTCTCAACAGTAGTGCCCTCGGTCATCCGAGATCGGAAGAGCTCCTTAGATATTTCATATCTAGCAGTCCTACTTTGCTCACCATACAGCTCTTGCAGGTGCAGCAGTATAGTAGGAGCATCCATGTTTTCATGCTGACGCTGAAGCTCGTTACTCATGGATGCGAGCATGATGCATTGAGCCACAGATGCATCATCTTGCCACTGTTTAAAAGTAGCAATCTCTTCCTCAGAGGCTGTCTCTGCAACTTTTACAGGTACGGGCGAATTTAGGACATAAGAAATCTTTTCAGCAGTGAGAACAATTCTCAGATTCCTTAACCAGTCCGTGTAGTTCGGTCCGGTCAGTTTGTTAGCATCAAGTATGCTACGCAGTGAAATTAGTGAATGTGACATTTTCAAAATTCTGCATGTAAAAAGACAATATTTTAGCAAACATTCATTTAATTAATTACCAAAATAAATTAGGTCTTATTTTATATTGGTATCTCCCACTATTTTCTTCAAACTATATTACCCTCGTTTATATAGTTCGGCAAAATCTAATTAAAGTTTTTGCTAGTGAGAATAAGGATCCCATTTCAAATATATATAGCCTTGTGGTGACACAACAAACTATATATAAATAAATAGGTAGACAACTCCTTGTCAATTACATCATCATGTAACTCCTTATGTTTTGCCTCTTAGATTATTTTGATCAAGTGGTGGCACATCCGAATCAAAATTATTTAAGTTAAGTCCAACCTAGCACTTCCATATATTCAAAAAAGAAAAATAGTGTCCTTGTGGTGACACAACAAAACAATATTGTTCAATTTTCTTTATAAGCATCAAATGTGATAAATTAACATCTTAAATACTTAATACTTGCCTTGTGGTGACACAACAAACTCATATTAAATATTTAATACTCTATTAATATTATCATGCTAGAAGGCGACGTTCGATATTCTAAATATCTTTGAACGCTTAAGACTTAATATATAAAAACTTTGAGGGATTTGTTATTATTTGTCTCATCTTGTTTAGCGCGCATGCAAATATATAAATAAAATACGCGTCATATTATTAAACATGCGAAGCATGTTTGCATAATATATAATATATATAATATTAGCATGCACATATAGAATACTATATTCTACCCGAATTGATTATGGACTTTCATTCTAGTTGGTTCACTAGAGCCACCAAGTGAACCAAAAGGTCAAACCCTAGGGTGCAAGAATAAACATTTAAATATAACTATTACATCTAAACCCGGGCTCCATTACAAACGGGTCTTCGAGCGCTCCTTTCTCCTTGATCTCCGGTTCTTCAAAAAATTCTAACTAATCCTATTACATTAAACTATTTAATTTAAATAGAAACCTTGATCAACAGTCAAGGGGAAGTACATAGAAGAGGGATATACTTTACATCAAGAAGAAAATCAGAAAAGACGAGGTACGCAGACCCCATTTAATAAAACCCATTCATACAAACATCCAACCAAAATAAATCCAATCACATTGGTCAATAGTCCATAATCAATCCCATTTATTTTCATACATATCATCATATGTATCAATAAATAAAATCATTCTATATATATATGAGTATCATTTAATGGGCAATTTTATGTTGCATGAAATCCAATTTCAAGATTAAAATAAACTATTTATTTTAATTTTAAAATTATTAAAATAATATTTATATAAACTAATCACGTGGGACATTTAGCCGAAAATACGCAGCCTGTTAGCATGATTCTTGGTCAACGTGATGCCTTAAAAAATTAATCCTGGACAAGCAGGTGCTATGGTTATATATATATATATATATATATATATATATATATATATATATATATATATATATATATATATATATATATAAACTACCACGTGGGAAGGCTGCAGGAAACATGAGATTTCCTTTGCTAACTATCTAATATATATATATATATATATAATATATAATTAACCTTTAATAACCATCAAGTCATCACGCGGATCATGAATAAATTTTTTTTTTTTTTTAAAAATCAGCCACATCCACACGTATCCAGCGAAAAGACTTAGGTACAGGCGGAAAAAAAAAAATTAAAATCTAGTACAGCGAATCTGAAACCGGTGCAGCCAAAAAAAACGTTTTTCTGAAAAAACTTTTCGGCAATAAATTTAATTTTTTCCATAAAATAATAATTTTATACAACAAATTATGCCCAATAAATTATTCTAAATACATACCCATACATATATAAAATCCAAATAATTAATAATTTACATAAAGTTTGGCTTTGATGCCACTGTTGGTTTTGTGAAAATCAAAGTAGCAATCAAATTACAAAAATAGCGGAAGCGTAATAAAATCAGATTTTAAAATTTTTCACAAACCAATTACCCGGATCATCCTTTATGCATATTATTAATTAAACGAACAATAAGAAATTATGAAATCATACCCTTGTAGAAACGAGCTTCCTCAGGTACGAGTTCACCTCCTACTTCTCCGCGATCTCCTTGAATCTCCGGGTAGATTCTTTCCTTTGATCAATGTAAGCCACCCAAGTGTATGGCCTCTAGAGGTGATCCACCAAGGAAGAAGAATTTTCAAGAAGAAAGGTGTATTGGCTCAAACCCTAGATCTGTAGAAAAAGGGGGCGTACTCTCCAACTATTGGAATTACGTATATCCTGATATCTGATATAAGACTCATTTTATAAAGATATCAGGTAACCCTATTTTAATTAAAATAAGGTATTATTTATTTAATTAAACTCTTTTAATTAAATGGGCTCCCTAATCTTATTAGGGATAATTAATTAAACTCCTTTAACTAATTTTCCCTCCTAATTCTATTAGGAATAAATGAGAGTACTTATATTAAATTAATTCCTAAACCCTTTTAGAAATTAAAATAATAATAATAATAATAATAATATTAATAAGACTCCTCTTATTAATTTATATTTAATATTTCTAAAATATTAAATAATAAATATTAAGCTATTTAATTTATTCTATCACCATAGATTAAATTAAATATACTTAACATATTATTACGATTATGCCATTAACTTCTTAAATAATTATTCTTCCTTTTATGGTGTGACCCTTTAGGTTCTCTATATTAAACCGGTTGTGAATAAATCAATTAGAACAATTCTAATTTTATTTAAATAAATAAATTAAACGATTAATTTATTTAAATAAATAATATTTATTCTACAATAGGGATAAGCCTCCCTAGCGATCAACGACTTTCCAGATAATATAGATTTCAACATTAATCATAAAAGAACCTTTGAGTTAATAGTTACCGTACAATTCAATCCTTCTACCATACAATGTCCCAATTAAATATAAGACATAGAATTACTGTCAAGTCTTATTTTATTTAATTATATGTATTTCGATTCCCAAATGCACAACTGCTAATGAATGCAAATTAGAAACTACTTTCTAATTTCATTCCACCTTGGCCAAGGATTCCTGGGTTGTCATTTATCTAATCACATAGGACATTTTTCTTCTTTTACTAGAAGTGGTAGATTCTTTATTGATCATTCATTATCTTCATATATAAGTTATTACACCCAAGCATAGCCTTTGATATACTCTAAGAGTCTTAAGGAATAAGTCAAAGTGTAATTCATTATATATAAGATACTATGATGACCTCAAGTCTAAGGATCATTTGTACTACTATCACTACAGGAATTCCTATTGACAGACAAGTAAAACTCCATTAGGTATTCCTTAGCGAGTCACGTTCAGTGAACTTATTCTCTAATAAGCACCTACATACTTGCTTTAGTGTCTCCACACAAATGATTATGAGATCAATCATCCTCATCCAATGAGCAAGCAACGCACGTACCAATCTATCCGGATTCACTAATCCCCTTTTTAGTAATCCATTGATTAGGAACATTTTAGTTTTAAGCTATCTGAGAATTTAGATCTCATTAGCATGATCTCATCATGATTCTAAAAGCATTGCTTAAAACTATGAGTTTATCACATATTATTAAACAGCACCATGTTGATAATAAATGCCTTTAATAAATAATTCTTTTATTAATAAATAAATAAGATTGATTACAAAGTATATGCTTTATCATCATACATGATTGGCTTGTATGCATACTACTTTCAGTTAATCATAAACTCTTGCGAAGTTTATACCTTATTCGATATCGGTTTTACCCATTCTTTTATTTCTCCTACTTGCGCTCAACGTTTAAATTTGACCCAGTACAAAACCCAGTTCTAAAACCCTCAAATATTTCTTCACTCAAAACGAACGTAACATGCGCCAAAGACGTTGGCTCGAGCTGTTAAAGATTACGTCCATACCATTCAATATCATCGTAGAAGAGCAAACGTGGTAGCTGACGTGTTGAGTAGAAAATCTCATGCAGTTACGAGTGCGACGTTGTTAACACAAAGGCCCATTTCGTACGACTTACTCTAGAGACCCACGTGATGATGTTAAAAATACAATTAGAACCAACTTTAATTGATAAAGTTAAAGTTGCTTAGGCTATAGACTCAGATCTGATGAATGTGAAAAAGAAGGTTCAAGAGGGCATTATTCTAGAAGCAAGAATCGATGAAGAGAGGAAATCTGAACCCTCGATTTAATTGACCCATTTAAAATCCTCGATCGAGTAAGAACTGTGGCCTATAGACTCGTTTTAACACCAAGTATATCGTGTGTTCATAACATTTTTTCGTATCGATGTTACGTAAATATGTGGACGATCCGAACCACATTATTGATTTAGAACCAGACGAGATAGCGGATAATTTAACGTATGAAGATGTACCTATTAAAATCCTAGAATGTATTCAACACTCAAAGGTTATGCCTCAAGAGTTAGAATCTGACGAAGTGTCCTCATCTGTTCGGCATACCAGGTATGTACGTAAATTTCAAGGGCAAAATTTTATAAGGAGGGGAGATTGTGAAACCCCAGATTTTATGAATAAATATTTAATTTTTTCGAATTTTTTTTTAAATATTATGGTGTGAATTTGAGATAATGTTATAGTTGTGGGTAGTATTTATAAATTTTACAAAGTATGCAAGTTGTTGTATTATATTCAATTGGTCGGGAAATATTATTTTTATTGGGAAATATTCGTACGACGGCACAATTATTGGTGGACCCCACAACGAAATTATTGACGGATTGAGAAAACGACAAAAATATTTTATGAAAATAACGGCGGAAGTTTTACCATTAATACTGTTGAACTACTCGGTAGTAAAAGTACAGTAATACGTGTGGTTGCATAGTAACATACGGTATTGATTATTGAGGCTTACGTGATAAGTCACTCAGTTTTGTTTTATTAATATTATTAATGTAATAAAACAAGAAAAACTTTTTATATAAAACAGAATACTTTTATAAAGTTATTCATTTTATTAGGCTAATAGTAAAATCTTTTTATATAAAACAGAATACTTTTATAAAGTTATCTGTTTTATTAGACAATAATTAGAATATATTATATTTTATTATGCATAGTGTTTGCATAGTGCCTGCATAATGTTTGCATAGTAAAATCTTTTATAAAGTTATTCGTTTTATTAGATTATAAATAGAATATATTTTATTTTATTTAAAAGATTTTGCTTTAAATATGGACCGCCAGATTAAAGTAAATCAATCTAGACCGTTCATGAGTTAGTTACTATGCAGTCCATTTTTCTATAAATAGAAGCTCATTCCTTCATTATTTTTTACGAATTCACTAAAACTCTAGAGAGAGAAAATTATAAAGAGAGAAAAAAAGTGTTTTGCTAGTTCACTACTCCTATATCTAGTACTCTTCCTTTCAAGGTATGGGATATTTTTTGTTGTACTCGTAAAGGGTATTCTTTCTTTCTTATTCATGAAGAGAACTTATGTTATTCCATTCTTTATTATTCTGTTGGAATAACCTGTATACACGGGCTACCCTATACTTGGTAAAATTCTTCTGTTATTACATTTTTATTATTTTGTCGGAACATCCTATCTGTGCTTTACGCCGAACCTGGTTCCATTATTTATTATTCTGTCGAAATATCATGTCTGTGCTTTACGCCGGACCTGGTTCCATTATTTATTATTCTGTCAGAATATCATGTCTGTGCGTTTACGCCGGACCTGGTTCCATTATTTATTATTCTGTCAGAATATCCTGTCGGTGTATTTACGCATGACCTGGTTCCACTATTTATTTTTCTGTTGGAATAACCTATCTGTGCGGTCTATCGCATGCATGGTGATTTCTTTTGTTATTTCATTCTTTATTATACTCAGTTGGTTAAAACTTTGACTTCTATACTCTATGAAATTAGTGGAATATCCTTGATATTTGTGCTTCATCCAGTATCTTTTCATGGAAATATTCTTCTAAGCATTCTTGAATTTTAATCTAAAAAGCAGTATCATGTTGACAATTTGGACGTTATCAGTTCCTAGATAAATTAATTCTTGAACTTGTTTTATTGAATTCTTATATCATTGTCATCATCTTCATGTTTATATTTTGTTAAAAGTCATCTATGGCCTGTAGTGCATAAATGTACTTGGTATCATTATGACCAGGGATTATTCGGTGTAATCATGACCGTAATGTTACAAATAATGTGTAAAAAAATCCTCATTGACCCGTAGTGCATTGATGGACAATTTTTGGTATGATTATGGCTATGGATTCTCTTTGGCCGTAGTGCAAAGATGAATTATTTTATGACATGATCAGGACCGTTGATGAAAACATGATTATCTTTAGCCGTAGTGTATGGATAATTCGTGGTCGTTATACTAAAGAATATCATTGGCCATAGTGCAGGGGTGATTCGATGATGTGGATTATTTATTAAGCTGAGTCCCAGCGATAAAAGTGATGAAAAACCTTTTAAATCATAGAAGATAGTAGATTTTATTCCCTACTTAACTCTTCTAATGGATTGCTTGTTCCGCTGCAGTTAAACTTGGTAACACGGATGTCGGGGGGTGCCTAACACCTTCTCTCTGCATAATCAAGCCCCCGGACCCTAACGAATCTCGGTTTCATAGACCAGTTAAATAGTGTCACATCACTAGGTCAATTTGTAAAGTTTTTCTCGGTTGAGTTGGTGTAACCATTTAAAAATACCAACTGGCGACTCTAACAATCCAATCGTCGACATATACATGTCGGACCTTTTCACAACTTGTTTTTTCAAACAAATCTCATCTAACATGAGAACACCAAAAGACAAGAAAGAAAAAGGGACAAATAAAAATCTCAACGTCGACAGCGTTGCAGCGCCAAGCTAAAGCTTGGTGATGGCGCTGCGGCGCCAGAGAGTGAAAATTGAGCATTTTGCCCTTTTAAGCTGGAAATGACCTAATGAGCCCTGTATCATAGTTTAAACATAATAACAACAATATATATATATAAAAGCTAAACAAATAACAGAAAACATACAACATCTTAAGCTACAAAGGATCTAATTCGCGGATATAAATCCTACTCATCAAATACCCCCAAACTTAAGCTTTTGCTTGTCCTCAAGCAAACTATCTGACATCCACACCTACATTACTGTAAGACGCGAATGAAAACTAATCCTATGGACTATTATCATAGCTTCTAAGCACAATTATAGACCCTCTTTGAGAATATGACAAACACCTATATGAATGAGGGCTTAATATTAATTATTAAGTATGAGACTGTACTCAATTTATTCTATGTTTGTGTGTGCAGACCAATCATCCTAACTAATCATAGCCCAAATTAAGATCACACAGTCGATTGTGATAACTAATAAGCTTGCTTTGAAACTCACACAATCAACAAGCATTAAGATTAAGACACAAATACAAGAAAGGATCAAAAGGTTCTAGTATTGAAGTAAAATCAGACTAAGACAGTGCTTAATTACTTTAGGATAAACAGAGCATACCCACTAACAAGCTTTTGATCAATGACTCCCAAGACAGATGACTTTAGGGTACTAGGTGTAGAACACCCCTATGAATCTAATAACTCGAGCAACAAAGGCCCCGTAATCAACTTAAGTCAAAACATACTTTACTAAATCCGAAGATTATTAGGTGAGTGCATTTTATGCTCTATCTCACATAAGTCTGCGTTTCTGGTCGAGTGCGTTTTACGCTCCATCTTGACCCACCGCAACTCCGATGATTAAAAGGCGAGTGCATTTTATGCTCTATCTCGCACAAGTCTGCGTTTATAGACGAGTGCATTTTACGCTCCATCTCGACCCACTGCAAGACTATTAAATATTAATTTTTTAATTTTTTTTAAGAACTATAGATCCCAAAATGTAAAAGTGTCTAGTCTTTTATTACCTTGAAAACAAAGGGGTTTTTAACAGAGTGCACAAATTTTTAAAACAATAACCAAACAATCTACATCCGAAAAGATAACTCGTTAAAACAATTGCTCAGTGCTTGCTAAGAATGATGGATCCATAATAGTCTCGACTTATCCAATTAACACACCCCTAGCTCACATATGCTTGATACGACTCTAAGAGAAAGACATAATCACTTGGTGCTTGTCATTAGCCACAATAAAAAATTAAAGCTATAACACCCTCACCCAGCGTATGAACAGTTACAGATCGGGGAAAAAGGGTTAATCAAAATATTTAGGCAAGAAGCAATAAAAGATAAAAGTACCCTTTGCCAAAATAGGGTAAAGCCGTAACACATGGCATCAAAGTATACCAATCATCTGTGCAAACCCCAAAATATGGCTATAAACAAAACATTCATATATAATAAACAAAAGCATTCATATATATTAAACCCAACATAAATAACATGCATCTTAAAATGAAAACCATTAACCAAACCATTAACAAACTAGTATAAACGCATAATTAAAACATCAAAATAAAGCCTAAGGCTATACAACCCAACAGAAACTCTCTCAGCCCTCACAGATTAAACATAAAAATAATTCATATATAACTAAAATTAAAAGGAATCTCCCCCAAGCTTGAAATTTTGCCAATGTCCTCAATGGCCTCCGAGCAGCAGCATCAATTATTCGCATCAACTTCATCATCATCACCATCATCATCACCAGCTGGCTCCTCCTCGCGAAACTCTTCCCTGGGCGAAAATGATGGTGGATAAGGCGCAAAAGTTGGAGGTTCTGGAAATTGAAAGGGCATGGACTCTACGTCATCTCCTCCATGGGCATAATAGATACTGGAAATTGTATTCACCAACTCCGCGTGGTAGTGATTGAATTGGCTCTGCCATTGAGCTACCGTATCCACTTTGCAGTGCAGAAAATTAAGACTGCCCAATATCTCTGCTAGGGCCCCAGGTGGAATAACCTCAGATGATGAGGGCTCAGGCACTTGCGTGGAGGGACCAGCCTTAGTAGAGGGTGGCGGCTGCGGAGCCAGCAAATAACCCTCGCCCCTTAGGTGTGACTGTGCTCCTTCCCAAACGCCGAACCGGGTGATAACATGGTGATCAATAACAGCCATGGGTGACTGAGTGACATCTTCTTTCTCCCACACTACACCCACTCTTTTGCATAATCGTGTTATTAGGGACGGGTGAGGGAGTCCCGACATAACGTTGCTCCGAATAGCCTTTTTTATTGACTCCTGGATAAGCACCCCCACATCAACCTTCAACCCCATAACAATTGCGTAAAGTAGAATTGCCCTCTCCTATTACATTACTCAGGTGGCGTGTTGGCATGATATTTGAGCAAATAAAAGAGAACCACGCCTTACCGTAGCGATTTAAGGCCTGATAGGGGAAAGAAGTCCTTTTACCATAGAATTTGTTGGTTTTCCAAACGGTACCAGGCTTGCAGAGTTTTGTTAGTATCTCATCTATATTGTAACTCCGCATCCCAGCCTCCAGGAAGTCGTGCCCATCATAGTTTAGAGTCCCATACACTTGGTTGATGGAGCGACTATCAAATGGGATCAACTTACCCCACACTGGCACTACTGCAGGGCCGTTTGCACTAGCATTTGAGTAGAATTCCTTTACCACCGAAATAATTGTAGACTCAGGTGGCTTAGTGAAGTAGATCCATTTCAAAGTCACAATCATGGCCATCATATCGCCGTCGCCTTGTCATCTGTCCTTAGCCCCCTCTCTGACACCAAACTTCTCTTCAAAAATTTTTGGGTGTAGCGCTTCTAGGCTTCCTCACTAGTAAATTTTTCAGTATCCCATCTGGAAGTAGGAGCCCTGGATGCCGGTGAAGGGGGATCGGAGCTAGTACGAGGACACTTTGAACCCATGAATACTTGAGAACTAAAATCCAAGGATATAAAACCTTGCATTTTCTACAATTTCTCACACCCAAATAATACCAGAGAAGGAACCCAATAGTTAACACATAAATTCCTTACCTTGTGCTGCTTTTAAAGAGTTAGGGCGTCAGAAGGGAAAAGAGACAACAACGGTCACAAGAAGAGTAACTGCACAACGGTTAAATTTTTGAATGGTAGCAACTGCACGACGGTTGAATTGCCGAACGGTCATGAAGCACACTCTTTGGAAGAAGGGGATGCATCTATTTTGAGACAAAAGATGGGAACTGCTACGAATGAACTGAAAAGCCCTGTTTAAAATCAAAATCTTGCTGGTGGCGTTGCAGCGCGATACTTGGCGCTGCAGCATGATCTCAGATCTAAGTCGGCACTGTAGCGCGACAATTAGTGTAAGACTCGGCGCTGCAGCGCGAGTTTGTAGTGTGTCAAAACTCGACTTGGCGCTGCGGTGCGGTAGATAGCTCAATGGATGGTGCTGCGAAATTGCAGTATGCCCCAACTTGATTCGGCACTGCAGCGTGAAAGTTAATGCACAGGATGGCGTTGCAGCGCAAAAATTCAGTGTATCCAATTTCACCATGGCACTACGGCGCGAAGTATGGCGCTGCGGCTCAAGGCATGGCGCTGCGGCGCGAGAAGTGGGCACAGAGTGTGGCGCTGTGGCGTGGAATTACAGTGTCTAACCTCTTGCATTAGCACTGCAACGTGAAAGGCAATGTTAAGGCCGGTGCTGCAGTGTGGCTTCTACACTTCATATACTTAACTATTTTTCCTGCACAGGCTAAGTCCCATATTAGAGAAACAACACAAAAATAGAACTGTAAAGACTGTAATAACACATACTAACTACTAAAAGCTCTGAAACACAGACTAGCTAACTTAGTACATGCTCTATACAAACACTAGCAATTTTATTAAGTAACAAGGAAATACAAAGTGATACCACTGAAAACTAAAGAAAAGCAGATTGAATGAAAACAAAAGGATATTTTTTATACTGAGATGGGGTTGCCTCCCCTCCAAGCGCTTGATTTAAAGTCGTCGGCTTTACTTGTACCCCGCCTTACATCGGGTCTCCCAAGGTGATGGAGGTGTTTTCCCGGTCGACCTCACCGCACCAATAGTGTTTCAAACGTTATCCATTGACTTTGAAGGTTTTGTCTGAGTGAGGGTCTTCTACCTCACTAGCCCCATAAGGATACACCTTAGCAATTGTGAATGGCCCCGACCACCGGGACTTCAACTTCCCAGGGAATAATTTCAGTCGGGAATTGAAAAGAAGCACCTTCTGGCCATGTTTAAAATTTTTTTGACTATTTTATTGTCGTGCCACCGCTTCATCTTTTCCTTATACAACTTAGCATTTTCATACGCTAGCAGGCTAAACTTGTCTGAATCATTGAGTTGTAATAGTCTTTGTTCACCAACTACATCAAGATCGAAATTAAGCTTTTGGATAGCCCAATATGCATTGTGCTCCAACTCCACAGGTAGATTGCAAGCCTTGCCATAAACAAGCCTATACAGAGACATTTCGATAGGCGCTTTATATGCATTGCGGTATGCCCATAAGGCATCATCAAGCTTCTTGGACCAATCCTTCCGATTCGGGTTAACAATCTTCTCCAAGATGCGCTTGACCTCTCTATTGGATATGTAATGACCGTGAATTTTAAACTCCTTATTAATTTAATATGTGATTTAATTTAATGAATTAGTTTTATGAGCCTATTTAAACCTTAAGTGGTTATGTAAATTTATAATATGATTAAAGGGAGTCACTAATAGTTATTTAAATTGGTGGACTAACCCTAAGAGTTTGATATCAAAGAATTGATAGGATTATTAATAATTAAATATTCAATTTATTTGAATATAGTAGCAAGAGCTGAACATATTGATTAATTGCAATTATGGGAAATTAATTGATAATGTGTTAATTAATAATTATTATGAATAAATAATATTTAATGAGTATGAGATTAATAAATATAATATGATTTTATTTACTTGATTAATTGTGCAAGCAATACACAATTATATTTGTGGTAATAGAAAATGTACATGAATTATATGTATGTACACTACTTGATACCTTGTAATTAGGAAATATATTGTATGCTCTTTAAATCATTATAATATATGTTATATGAAATGAATTGTGTATACATAATTTATAACCAAAGTTTATATTATGTGTATATAAGGTATTAGCCAATTGTTGCATTTCATGTTGTGCAAATGCTGAGAATTGTTCTCTTGTCCCATAATAAGAGCCCAATTCATTTCCCACGTGAAAAGCTAGCAAGTCTAGCCTATCTTCCTCTCAAATTCATCAAACTAGAGCAATAAGTGGATGGGGAGTGGGATTCATGAGTGAATCACCAACTCTTTCTTAACCCTTATGCATTCTTGAAATCCAATGGTTTGATTGGTGAGGTAATGGCATTATCTAGTTAACCATTCTTCTATAACTAATACCTTCATCTTCCTTGTTGCAATTGCTGAGAATTATTTACTAAGGAGCTTGTAAGGAGTGAGTGTATTGCTGCCCAATTACTTCAAGAGGTATAAAATCTTTACTTATGTTCTTGAGTTGGGTTTTTGGCAAATTCTTGTATTTCTCATGAATTCTTGGTAATGTGGTATGAATTGGCTTAAGGTTGTGTTGCTTTAGTTAGTATGCATGTTTAGAAGTATTAAAAGTAGTGGAGTTGCAGCAAAAAAATGTTTGGCAATGTTGGAGTTGAGCCTCTGCAGAAGCAGAGGCCATATTTTTTCTTTCTGGTCGAAGTGGCGCGGTCGCGCCACTTCCCTAGTCTTTCACCGCGCGGCCGCGCGGGTAGCAGATCACAGTTGCTCATGTTAGCTTCTTAAGACATTCTGAGCATGCTACTTTGATTATTATATGCATACAAATGACCTGAACTTGTGTACTAAGGTATTTATATATATAGTAAGCCATATTAGGTTTATTTTGGCTTGGTTATTCAAAGAAGGCTTAAAGATTTGAAAACTAGAAATTGTATACATGGAGTAATATACATTCAAACCTTGTGAACATATGTAGATAACTTGAGTATGTGCACAAATGCCTTTGAAAGCATGAATTAGACAATATAGACGTATCTTTCATGCTTAAATGAATTTTACTAATAGAGACTTAAAGTTTCAAAAATGAACTTGATAAACTATACATACATTAAGTTGAGAGCTTGTATATATGTCTAACATGTATGTATATGGAAGTATGAGGTGTGGTAGGTAAAGTAGCTTGCATGATTGTTAGCTTAACATGTGAAGTCTTGATTAAATGAAAATGAATAGTGACCTATGATATGTTTCGATGAAGGGTTAAATTTAGTTATTCACATCATAACATGTGTGTTGTGCATGATTATTCATATTTGTGCAAGACGGGAGAACACTGACTTTCTGTAGTGCAGCCATGTCTTGGTTTGCACCAGGAGCAGCGCGGCCGCGCGTCTCCTTAGTACAAATCAGGCGCGGCCGCGCCAGTCTGCAGTGACGTCTGAGTTCTGTAAATAAATTGAGAACTGATGCATGCTTATATGATTTCTCTAATCTGTAATACATGTCCAGTATAGTAGTCATGTGTTAATAAGCATGTTATTAAAATATTCTATGATGAATTAGTGCTTACAACTTTAAAGTCAATAGTGATTTTCAACTATGACATAGTGTGCTAGAAACTAATCGGGTAATGTAATGATATATGTTTAGAAGCATGCTATGTGGTGATTTATTTCTTGTAAGTGTGGACTCATATTAGTTTACACATACTAATTGGAAAGACCGACTTGTTAATGTTAGGTCATTTCAACGCAAGTTAATTAAAGCTAGAATTGTATTGTAGCTGAGCAAACAGGCAAGTATCCTAAACCCTTGCATTACTTTATTCGACACATATCGTAAGCAAGTTCTTTGAACCCTACTTTTGTTGAGCAAGTTTCCTTAAACTTCACTATTTGACTGTGAAAGTTTCCTATCCTTCTCATATTGAATTGAGCAGGTTACTGTTGAATTGAAAGTTATTCGTTTAAGCTTGAACTTTATTTCCAAGCATGCTATTAAGTGGTTTAATTACCTTACAATTAATCCACATCGATATTATTGATATTCGCACTTAGTGCACTTGAGTTCGTACAGTCTTAGACTTGTACTTCATTTAAAGTTCTATAATTCTTGAACTATGTTAGATAGAGTCTGAACCTTTGTTCGGTCAGATAAGTATACAAAGTTTTATAAAAGCTATCCAAACCAATGGTAAGGATTCTTAGACTGAAAGAACACCCCTTCTATGATAGGGGAGTACCCCATGTATCTAATATAAGATACAAAGAGCAGATTTAAATGTTATGCATATACATGGTGTACGCGAGGCTGATCCCTTCAAGTACTTATTCTGTAGCTAGTAACCAAAGGGTCAATTGACGATTGATTCCATTGGAGTGTTATAGTTCAAAGTCTACTTGACTAGCAGTTATTCTAAAATCAATCATTATCTTTGCTTCTAATATTCATATTGTTGAATCCTTCAGATATTCATATTGTTGAATTCTTTGTCAGATATTTTCCTTTCATCGTGATATATCCTTATTGTTGTATTTAAACTTGTTGGGCAAACTTGTTGCTCATCCTTGCTATATCATGAATTATATTGCAGCTAAGCCCGAGACCTCAGGAAAGGACAAGGGTAAAGGAAAGATATAGGATAGTCGCCAGGAGCAGAATTTATCATATGCTTAATTTAAATTATTGTTATGTAATATGAACCCTAATTACTATTATAGGGTATGTTTGTAAGACTTTTTAAGGTTATCGAATCTTGGGACTAGTAACACCTTTTGAATGAACAACGTACGTTTATTATTTTCCGCATTTTAGTTATCGTATGTTGTTTAGAGGTGGATGTTTGTATTTTATCGTGATGACCGAACCGGGGTCAGAGGACCCGGATTTGGGGGCGTCACAGGATATCTCCGCTTGGACACTTATCTGTGGATGATAAGCAGTGGCAATATTATGGGTCACCCCATACTTAGCAAGAAGGGCTTCAAAATATTTGTTGCAGAAATGTGACCCTTCATCAATGATTATCGCCCGAGGAGTGCCGAAACGAGTAAATATATTTTTCTTTAAGAAATTAAGCACCACCTTAGCATCATTAGTAGGCAAGGCGACTGCTTCTACGCATTTGGAGACATAATCAACCGTAACAAGAATATAAAGATTGTTGTAGGAAGACGAAAATGGACCCATGAATTCAGTACCCCAGATATCAAACAATTCTACTTCAAGGATATTCTGTAGAGGCAATTCATGCCTTTTTGAGATGGTTCCTACCCGTTGGCATCTATCACAATGTGATATATATGTGTGCGCATCTTTGAACAGGGTAGGCCAATAAAACCCAAACTGGAGTACTTTACCAGTTGTTCTTTGACCCCCAAAATGTCCTCCATAATTTGAGGAATGACAATGATGGAGCACACCTTCGATTTCATCCTCTGGAAAACATCTACGCAGAATCTGATCTGAACACTGCTTGAATAAGAAGGGTTCATCCCATAAATATTGTTTTGCATCGTTTAGGAATTTCTTCCTCTGTTGATAGCTCATGTTAGGAGGAAGCACTTGACAAGCGACAAGGTTAGCAAAGTCCGCATACCAAGGGGCATTGCTTTGGACAACAAAGAGCTGTTCATCCGAGAAGAAATCATTTATGTTTGTTTCTACATTTCCCGAATGAGGAGGATTTTCCAACCTCAACAAGTGATCCGCTAGCTAGTTTTCAGTCCCCTTTTTGTCGTGGATCTTCAGATCGAATTCCTGGAGAAGAAGGACCCACCTTATCAGCATAGGCTTCGCATCTTTCTTTTCTATCAGATACTTGATGGTTGAGTGGTCTGTGTACACAATCACTTTGGTTCCAATGAGATAGGAACGAAATTTATCAAAAGCATAAACCACTGCCAGCCGCTCCTTCTCAGTTGTGGTGTAATTCATAGCTGAGCATCAGTTAATGTTTTGCTGGCATAGTAGATCGTGTGGAACACTTTGTCCCTTCTCTGGCCCAACACTGCCCCAATTACAAAATTGATGGCGTCACACATAAGCTCAAATGGGAAAGTCCAGTCAGGAGCTACCATAATAGGAGCCGAAATGAGTTTTTCCTTCAATAACTCAAATGCTCAGAGGCAAGCTTCATCAAACTGAAAAGGCATTTCCTTTTCCAATAATGTACAGAGCGATTTGGTTATTTTTGAGAAGTCCTGGATAAACCGCATGTAGAACCCTGCATGCCCAAGAAAGCTTCTCACCCCTTTCACTGAGGTACGCGGTGGTAGATTATTGATGACATCAATTTTAGCCTTATCTACCTCAATACTGCCAACAAATACTCTGTGCCCCAAAATAATACCCTCTTTGACCATGAAGTGACACTTCTCCCAATTCAATACAAGATTTGTCTTGACACATCTTTTATGAACATAAGTCAAATTTGCTAGACAGTTATCAAATGAGCTCCCGAAAACAGAAAAACTGTCTATGAAGACCTCGAGGGTCTTCTCAACCATGTCTGAGAAAATGGACATCATGTAACGCTGGAATGTTGCAGGTGCGTTATACAACCCAAAAGACATTTTCCTAAAGGCGAAGGTCCCATAGGGGTATGTGAATGTTGTTTTCTCCTGATCTTCGGGAGCCATAGAGATTTGATTATAACCCGAATAACCATCCAATAGACAATAGAATTCGTGCCCGACGAGCCTGTCGAGCATCTGATCAATAAATGGTAGAGGGAAATGATCCTTACAGGTGGACATGTTCAACTTTCTATAGTCCATACATACCCTCCAGCCAGTTACTGTTCTGGTTGGAATCAGCTCGTTATTCTCATTGGCTAGTACCGTCATGCTGCCCTTTTTTGGCACGCACTGAATGGGACTGACCCAATGACTGTCTGAGATGGGGTATATAAAGCCCCCAAATTCAGGTACTTGAAACCCGATTACGATATCATTTCTATGAGCAGAATAATACTAATAATAATAACAATAATATAGATACCAACTTAATTTACATATTTATCAAAGTCTAAATCTCAAGTACGCAACCTTTAATACATTTCTCACAATACGTGATAGGTAATATATATCATACTTGTCTTAATAAAGATAACTATTACATAAAATGACATTGAATTCATTCTGCAGCCTTTCCTTTCCCTTTATTCATAGCTGAGCCTTCTACTTGTTCACACTTAGCTGAAAACATTTAAATTAAGAAAGAATGAGCATTTGAGTGCCCAGCAAGTAATAGCAATTATATATATATATATATATATATATATATATATATATATATATATATAAGCTGAAAGAATTTAAATGTTTTCTTTATACTATCCTTCTACAACAAATCAATAGTTGTGAAGTAATTTGAACCGATAATATTAACATAACAACCCTCTTTCAAATTTTAAAACTATGCACTGACTATATATATAGTTAAGGGGACATACTATGAACATTATTTTTATTTTCGAATAAGTTTAGCAGAACTTCATCAGTAAAATGTCATAACTTACAGGCACTAGGGTGTACATCCCATGGACCCTGTATTGATCAATACTGCATACAAGAACGATAGGATCGTTCACTCTATCCGCCTTGGGCGCATAAAAGTTTTCCCGTGTAAGGGATGTTCATACTTGTCGGGGTTCCAAACCAAAGCAATTCGGTTAGATAATAATAAGGTTTTATCTTGTTCAATAATAATCTATAATTCAACATATATGTATACGGGTAATTAACAAAGGTGTATCAACATGTGGTTAAATGCAATGATTATCCAAGTGGGGACTCTTGTATAACCATTTATAAAAATTTTCGAACAGAATATATATCTAAATTACCATATACTAACATGTTGATAATCAATGAGCGTATATAATATATGGTTAATAATATGTACAGTAATAATATAATTCTGAAACATTCTTACTCATGTCCGTTGCATAAAGAAAATGCAAAGGTAGGATACTAGCCTGATGCGCTGCTTACAATACACAACTTAGTTTTTTCTTTTATATCACGACCTTTCATTAATCAGATCATTTATTCTATTAGAACAATATACTATAACATATAGTACTGCATTTCGCAGTCAGCACATAACCTAATCACATTATCACACATGTTCAACAGTTATTGCATAACAAACAAACATTAATATTGTCAAAATATCTAAGTCCAGATCAATTTCTGAAATATGTCGGTGTACCGATAGCTTTATCGGGTAATTATCGAGTTTAAGACTCTATTCCGAAGCTCAATAACTATAAGTATCGGTCATATCATTTTAAATGACTTAATAAACATTTAATATAATTTATCATGAATTTTCAAACACCGAAATCATTATTAATTGATTCAAATATCAAATAATTCTATTATCATTTAATTATAATTTAACTATTAATGAAACCATTGCCAAAATTATTAAAGTTATTTATAATAACTCAAAATATTTTTAAAACATTTATATTACCCTTAAATGATTTTTAAAACGTTTAAAATCATTTTTAAATAATCACCATTAATATTAAGATATTAATGTACTATTTCTTAAGATATTAAAAGTCATTAAGTATAACTTAAAATATTTTTAATTCACTTAATATTATTAATCTTGATAATATTTAATTCACCTATTAGTATTATTAACTCACTAATAACACTTTTATTCGCTTACTAATATTATTAATATCTTAATAATATTTTAATCATCCAATAATACTTTAATTTAATATTATTAATCTTTAAATAATATTTTAATCTAAGATTAATATTTTAATCTAATATTATTAATCATTTAATAATACTTTAATCATTTATTAATATTTTAAATCAAATATGATTAATCATTTAATAATATTTTAATGAAGTTTTAATCTTAATATTTTTATTTACTTAACAATATCATATTCTAATATTATTAATATCATAATAACATTTTAATAATTTATTAGATCAATAAATAATTTATTTTAATTGTTCACCCTTTATAAAACTATTTATTTAATATCCATAAAAGGTCATAAATAATATTTCTTATTATAAATTATCAAAATGCCCTAAAATAGTCATAATATTATATATTAGGAGTATTCAAGCATTAAAATTATATTTTTCCTATTTAAGACATCATTTAACTATTTATTTCCTTTTATTCATAACTTAATCATTTTTAGGAAAAATAGCAAACTGATTCAAAAATTCTCATTTTCTGGGTTTGGACAGTATATGACCCAACCATGATCTTCAAATTTTTCTGGAATTTTAGAAAATAATTTTCTAATTTTAAAGTGCCCAAAACACCCGGATATTGCTTCATTTTTCATAAATCGAGTTTTGCTCAGAAAAATTTGAAATTTTCAGGGTATATACTCTCATAACATATATGAACCTACTGTAAAACTTTTGGAATTTTCTAGTGTATACACAGGGAGAAATTCGAGTGTTAATATGTAGGAGTCCTTTACGAATATAGCCATTACGCACAACCTATAAATCGAAACGCGTCCGTTCTTTTTCCTACACGTAGATAACTTCTTAAGGTACCTCTGTGATTTTTCCTAGATTTTTAAAAGACTTGCAACTGCCCGAAATAACCTCAAGAAAAACAGGGACAATAGCTTTTTAGGGTTTTGAAACTTTAACTTTCTAAGTGGACTGTTTTGGGGAAAACAGCCCTCATGGCTTCAATACTTGCTAGATTTGTGTTCTACCACTTGGGTTTACTAGATAACTCGTGTATCTAGCACCCCCCTTTGACGGATCACAAATCCAAGTTGTAAAACTTGAGTTACACAAGATTTAGTGGAAGAAAAATAAGAGTTTTACCCCTTGGAGAACATATGCTCATTTCCTTCCTCTAAGCCTTTGATCTAACACTCAAAATACTTAGTTCCATACATGATAATATGTAGAACTAGGGTATCTTGAGTATTAATCCATATCTCCAACAAATCATGCTATAACACAAAATAAAAGAAGAATAAGAAAAAGAATGGATGAGAACCTCACCTAGTTTTATTTGCTATCCTTCTTGATCTTCCAAAGTAATGAATAATCTTAGGGTACATTATGCAACTAGCACACCTCTCTCTCTCTCACAAAACCGAAACTCTCTCTCTCTCACACTCTCTTGTATGTTGCTAGCTTGGGAGAAAAAGAAGAAGAAGGAGAATAAGAGAAATGAAAATGATCTAGCAAATGAATGAGTGATTAACTATTATCCCCCATACTTTTATTGTCCCATGGATAAAAGACTACACCTTATCTCTTCCATTAGCCTAAACATGTGATTAAGGGTGCTTAATAGATTTGCAACCAGTGGGAGATTGACACACATGTACTTGTGTGTAAGACTTCTACTTATGGACATTGATTAGCATAATTTGTTGCCTTAAAAGGACTAACGGAGCCAGCTATATAAATGCCCACTAATTTCTTCGTTTAGCCTTTATTTTAATGCATAAATTAGATAAATCAAAGGTCTAAAATACTCTTAATCGAGTGGAGTAAGTTTGGGCTTGTATTTTATTTCTTTTGGGCTTCTCCTTTAATTATTTTGGGTCATGTAATGAACATAGTCTAACAATTTTAATACATGCTACCCAAATTGTTTATTTAGGATTTTCATTCCCAATCTTATGAAATTTAATTACTTATACATGTGACTTTAGCTCATAACCTAATTAGGTTTACTAGAAATAGGTTTAAAATTATTAGTCACTTGAAATAACAAGATTATTCACATAAGTTAGTATCCATATTAAATACTAACCTTTCCTTATTACCATAACCCTTAGGTTATTTAATTGTCTCACCTAATGTATAATTAGGTTACAAAGCTTTCATTCATGGTTTAAAATAAAATAAAATTAGTTCTTAAAATTTATAATTAGGGTTTTTTTTTATTTGATTAGGGTTCTAATCATACATGAACATTAGGGTATTATGTAATAATTATAATTATCCTTGCTAATCTAGCAATTAGGGTTTATAATTAATAAATAGGATTTCAAGAAATTAATAAATCTAAATGTTAATTAGGGTTGACCTAATCAATAAAAAAATCATATAACATAGTTATATATTAGTCTTAAACTCACAATTGAGTTTCAAATTTGGGTTTTTCACAGTAAAACTAGGGTTTAACATAATACACCATAACTGACCAATCATTGTCAGTCTACATACATACAGTATATAATTATAGCACTAAAATCAAAATATAAATAATATTATATTATTATTCTCATTCCTTAATCAAAATCCAAAATTAGGGTTTGGATTCCATATCTGATTTATCTGTCATACTTAACATTATTAATTAAGTTACAATAATTAACTTAATAATCTGTACTAAAATTCATATAATAAAATAATTATTATAATTATAAAAAAAAATCATTTCATATATTATATAAATAATATATGATTATATTTTCATGGAAAATAATTAATAAAAATATTTCTACTATAAAATTAATTATTATAATAATATAGTTTATAACAGTCAAAAATTTTAAAATAAAATTATTTAAAATCATTCATGTAATAAATATATCACATAAATACATACACACATGATCTTGGCACATATTCCCCATATTTAAAATAAAAATAAAAAATTTATACGCAAAATTTCTAATTTATTTGTATAGAAAATATCGGGTAGTTACATTCACCCCCCCTTATTAAGATTCCGTACCTGGAATTACCGTTTTAAAACCTACACATACAAGTGTACGTAGCTTATACAATCATTGCAAGTAGATCTTGATCATAAATGATCGCACTGATCTTTAATCTATTCACGTAAAGCTTGTGTATTTGATTAAATGGAAATTTGATTTCTAAAAGAACTCAAATTCCTTCTTCAAAATTTCTTTATAAAATAATTTATTATATATATAAGAAAATCATATATAAGAAAATAAAATTTGATTAGAATACTACCTGGAGTTGCATCCTTCGCTGCCACCGTATCTTGAACTATCATACTGAAGACTCCTATGGTTGGTTCTATTATTTCGTTTGTTGAAGTTGGTCCCGTTGTTGCCAATGTCCTGCCGCCTTTTTCCCTTATCCTTTTTGGACAGTCTTTCACCTTATGCTCTATTGATTCACAAATAAAACATCCACTATACATTCTCGGATTGGGGCAGTTGGGAGAGATATGTCCCTTCTGCCCACACTTATAACACGCAAACTTACCTTCTATATCCTATGGTATTTACACAACGCGAAATTTTCTACTCGAATAATCATGTATTCAAAATATTAGATTTCAAAAACTTTGGTTTACTGTATTAACCAGTGCTCAGATGATTGATTACTATCTTTATACCAACTTATTTCATTAATCCATCATAGATTCATATTCATAACACTTGACATTCTATAACACATACTGCTTTAAACATCCACTATCCCTTTGTGACTATAAAAGTTGGGATTTACAACCTTGACCAACACAAAAGTTGATAATATTTCATTGCATAGACATACTTAACATTAAACAGACCTACCCAACAGAACCTGTACTACCTATTCACTACCATCTACCCCTCTATCAAATAAAAGTTGGGGTCTAACTGCCACCCTATGCATATTGCAAGGCATAAGGATTTACAACAACTAAACAGTCCCTTATAGTAACAAAAAGTGGGACTATATCGAACATGAATACAAATCAACGCCTGATCTCTCTGCTGGAGGGCAGCTCCATCCACTCAGCGTTGAACTGCATAAAGGCGATGTCTAAAGCTTGCTCCAAAGTATATATCCTCACATCTTTAGCTTCCACCTCAACTCTCAACTGTCCTAGCTGTAGCTCTCTCTGCTCCAATCTCCCTCGCAACTCGGCTAACTCAGTCTGTGCTTGGTAAGCATCGTCCTTGTACTGTTGCTCTGAAATCTGGAGGGTGTGGTTCTGCGCCTCCACTCACTCAACCCTAACCTTTAGCTTGTCGTTCCTGGCCAACAAATCTCCTATCATCGCATGCTCCATGGACTCCTCACTAGAGTCCCTCGACTCTTGGTTCACTGAATAACTATCTTGACTCTCGTCAGTCATCCTATGACCATAATAGACAATCAAAACAACATCAGTATCACAATAAAATATATTCATTGATAAAATGAAAGGATATTTTATTCAGTACAACTAAAACTTGATGGATCTCCTCAACCCATTACCTAGCTAACATACTCTATAAATTTTTTTTACTAAGGTTATAACCTAGGTTTCACATTCCTAATATTTATAACCTACAACTTTGATACCAACTTATAAAGCCCCCAAATCTAAGTACTTGAAACCCGAACTCGGTGCTTTACGATACCATTTTTATGAGCGGAATAATACTAATAATAATAATAATAATAATATAGATACCAACTTAATTTACATATTTATCAAAGTATAAATCCCAAGTACGTAACCTTTAATACATTCCTCACAATACGTGATAGGTAATATATATCATACTTATCTTAATAAAGATAACTATTACATAAAATGACATTGAATTCATTATGCAACCTTTTCTTTTCCATTATTCATAGCCAAGCCTTCTACTTGTTCACACTTAGCTGAAAACATTTAAATTAAGCAAGGAAGAGCATTTGAATGCCCAACAAGTAATAGCAATTATATATATATAAAAGCTGAAAGAATTTAAATATTTTCTTTATACTATCCTTCTACAACAAATCAATAGTTGTGAAGTAATCTGAACCGATAATATTAACATAACAACCCTCTTTCAAATTTTAAAACTACGCACTGACTATATATATAGTTAAGGGGACATACTATGAACATTATTTTCATTTTCGAATAGGTTTAACAGAACTTCATCGGTAAACCGTCATAACTTACGGGCACTAGGGTGTATATCCCATGGATCCTGTATTGATCAATACTGCATGCAAGAATGATAGGATCGTTCACTCTATCCGCCTTGGGCGCATAAAAGTTTTCCCGTGTAAGGGATGTTCATACTTGTCGGGGTTCTAAACCAAAGCAATTCGGTTGGATAATAATAGGGTTTTATCTTGTTCAACAATAATCTATAATTCAACATATATGTATACGGGTAATTAACAAAGGTGTATCAACATGTGGTTAAATGCAATGATTATCCAAGTAGGGACACTTATATAACCATTTATAGAAATTATCGAACAGAATATATATCTGAATTACCATATTCTAACATGTTGATAATCAATGAGCGTATATAATATAGGGTTAATAATATGTACAGTAATAATATAATTTTGAAATATTCTTACTCATGTCAATTGCATAAAAAAAATGCAAAGGTAGGATACTTGCCTGATGCGCTGCTTACAATACGCAACTTAGTTTTTTTTTATATCACGACTTATCATTAATCAGATCATTCATTCTATTATAACAATATACTATAACATATAGTACTGCATTTTACAGTCAGCACATAACCTAATCACATTATCACACATGTTCAACAGTTATTGCATAACAAACAAACATTAATATAGTCAAAATATCTAAGTCCAGATCAATTTCTAAAATATGTCGGTGTACCGACAGCTTTATCGGGTAATTATCGAGTCTAAGACTCTATTCCGAAGCTCAATAACTATAAGTATCAGTCATATCATTTTAAATGACTTAATAAACATTTAATATAATTTATCATGAATTTTCAAACACCGAAATCATTATTAATTGATTCAAATATCAAACAATTCTATTATCATTTAATTATTATTTAACTATTAACGAAACCATTGTCAAAATTATTAAAGTTATTTATAATAACTCAAGATATTTTTAAAACATTTATATTACCCTTAAATGATTTTTAAAACGTTTAAAATTATTTTTAAATAATCACCATTAATATTAAGATATTAATGTACTATTTCTTAATATATTAAAAGTCATTAAGTATAACTTAAAATATTTTTAATTCACTTAATATTATTAATCTTGATAATATTTAATTCACCTATTAGTATTATTAATTTACTAATAACACTTTTATTCGCTTACTAATATTATTAATATCTTAATAATATTTTAATACTTTACTAATATTATTAATCCTCTTAATAATATTTTAATCATCCAATAATACTTTAATTTAATATTATTAATCTTTTAATAATATTTTAATCTAAGATTAATATTTTAATCTAATATTATTAATCATTTAATAATACTTTAATCATTTATTAATATTTTAAATCAAATATGATTAATCATTTAATAATATTTTAATGAAGTTTTAATCTTAATATTTTTATTTACTTAACAATATCATATTCTAAAATTATTAATATCATAATAACATTTTAATAATTTATTAGATCAATAAACAATTTATTTTAAATTTTCACCCTTTATAAAACTATTTATTTAATATCCATAAAAGGTCATAAATAATATTTCTTATTATAAATTACCAAAATACCCTAAAATAGTCATAATATTATATATTAGGAGTATTCAAGCATTAAAATCATATTTTTCTTATTTAAGACATCATTTAACTATTTATTTCCTTTTATTCATAACTTAATCATTTTTAGGAAAAATAGCAAACTGATTCAAAAATTCTCATTTTCTGGGTTTGGACAGTATATGACCCAACCACGATCCTCAAATTTTTCTGGAATTTTAGAAAATAATTTACTAATTTTAAAGTGCCCAAAAAACCCGAATATTGCTTCATTTTTCATAAATCGAGTTTTGCTCAGAAAAACTTGAAATTATTAGAGTATGCTCTCATAACATATATGAACCTACTGTAAAAATTTCGGAATTTTCCAGTGCATACATAGGGAGAAATTCGAGTGTTAATATTTAGAAGTCCTTTACGGAAATAAGCCATTACGCACAACCTATAAATCGAAACGCATCCGTTCTTTTTCCTACACGTAGATAACTTCTTAAGGTACCTCTGTGATTTTTTCCAAACTTTTAAAAGACTTGTAACTGCCCGAAACAGCCTCAAAAAAAATGGGGATAGTATCTTTTTAGGGTTTTAAAACTTTAACTTTCTAAGTGGACTGTTTTGGGGAAAACAGCCCTCATGGCTTCAATACTTGCTAGATTTGTGTTCTACCACTTGGGTTTACTAGATAACTCATGTATCTAGCACCCCCCTTTGACGGATCACAAATCCAAGTTGTAAAACTTGAGTTACACAAGATTTAGTGGAAGAAAAACAAGAGTTTCACCCCTTAGAGAACATATGTTTATTTCCTTCCTCTAAGCCTTTGATCTAACACTCAAAATACTTAGTTCCATACATGATAATATGTAGAACTAGAGTATCTTGAGTATTAATCTATATCTCCAACAAATCTTGCTATAACACAAAATAAAAGAAGAATAAGAAAAAGAATGGATGAGAACCTCACCTAGTTTTATTTGCTATCCTTCTTGATCTTCCAAAGTAATGAATAATATTAGGGAGCATTAAGCAACTAGCACACCTCTCTCTCTCTCTCACAAAACCGAAACTCTCTCTCTCGCTCTCTCTTGTATGTTGCTAGCTTGGGAGAAAAAGAAGAATGAGAATAAGAGAAATGAAAATGATCTAGCAAATGAATGGGTGATTAACTATTATCCCCCATACTTTTATTGTCCCATGGATAAAAGACTACACCTTATCTCTTCCATTAGCCTAAACATGTGATTAAGGGTGCTTAATAGATTTACAACCAATGGGAGATTGACACACATGTACTTGTGTGTAAGACTTCTACTTATGGACATTGATTAGCATAATTTGTTGCCTTAAAAGGACTAATGGAGCCAGCTATATAAATGCCCACTAATTCCTTCATTTAGCCTTTATTTTAATTTGATTAGGGTTCTAATCATACATGAACATTAGGGTATTATATAATAATTATAATTATCCTTGCTAATCTAACAATTAGGGTTTATAATTAATAAATAAGATTTCAAGAAATTAATAAATCTAAATGTTAATTTGGGTTGACCTAATCAATAAAAAAATATCATATAACACAGTCATATAATAGTCTTAAACTCACAATTGAGTTTCAAATTTGGGTTTCCCATAATAAAACTAGGGTTTAACATAATACACCATAACTGACCAATCATTGTCAGTCCACATACATACAATATATAATTATAGCACTAAAAATCAAAATATAAATAATATTATATTATTATTCTCATTCCTTGATCAAAATCCAAAATTAGGGTTTGGATTCCATATCTGATTTATCTGTCATACTTAACATTATTAATTAAGTTAAAATAATTAACTTAATAATCTGTACTAAAATTCATATAATAATATAATTATTATAATTATAGAAAAAATCATTTCATATATTATATAAATAATATATGATTATATTTTCATGGAAAATAATTAATAAAAATATTTCTACTATAAAATTAATTATTATAATAATATAGTTTATAACAATCAAAAATTTTAAAATAAAATTATTTAAAATCATTCATGTAATAAATATATCACATAAATACATACACACATTATCTTGGCACATATTCCCCATATTTAAAATAAATAAAAAATTATATGCAAAATTTCTAATTTATTTGTATAAAAAATATCGGGTTGTTACAGGGTAGATAATGCCCGCATCTAGCAACTTAATAATTTCCTTTCGGACCACCTCTTTCATTATTGGGTTCAACCGCCTCTGATGTTCAATGGTCGACTTGGATCCTTCCTCAAGAAGAATTTTGTGCATGCATAGAAATGGAATGATCCCTTTAATATCTGCAATTGACCACCCTAGGGTTGTTTTATTCTGTTTGAGCACTAGCAGTAGCTTCTCTTCCTGGCACTCATCTAAAGATGTAGAAATTATAACAGGTAAAGTGGATGATTCCCCTAAGTATGCATACCTCAGATGATTGGGCAAGGGCTTTAGCTCGAGGACAAGAGGTTCTATGATCAATGGTTGGGCCTTGGAAGTAGATGCTTCTTGATCATTTAGAGACTCAAACTGTCTTTGGAACTATTTAGATCTCTGGGGTGCATCCAACCAGTTAGCACATTCCACATGGGTGGCCTCTTCCATAGTACTGGCACCTGTCAGTGTAGCTTCTAAAAGGTCTGTCATGCAGGTTTCTGAGAATACTTCCCTAACTGTATTATCAATCACTTTAATCTGAAAGCAGTCTTCAGAGGTATTCGGATATTTCATTGACCTGAACACATTGAAGGTTACTTCCTGATCCTGTACTCTCATAGTCAGCTCCCCTTTCTGCACATCTATAAGGGTCCTCCCAGTTGCCAGGAATGGTCTGCCCAGTATTATCGGGACCTCCATGTCTTCCTCAAAATCCAGGATAATAAAGTCCGCTGGGAAGATGAACTTGTCCACCTTGACAACCACATCCTCTACTATCCCCTTCGGGTAGGTAAGAGATCTATCTGCCAATTGCAAGGTAACACTTGTGGTTTTGGCTTCATTCAGTCCCAACTTCTTATATATTGACAGAGGCATCAAATTTATACTAGCCCCCAAATCACATAAGGCCTTGCCAATGAATTGGTCCCCGATAGTGCATGGAATCGTGAAACTTCCAGGGTCTTTTAGTTTAGGCGAAAGCTTGTTCTGTAAGATGGCACTGCATTCCTCTGTCAGAGCCACTGTTTCATAATCCCCTATTTTCCTTTTCTTAGATAATATATCTTTCATGAATTTGACGTAGCTCGACATTTGCTCCAATGCCTCTATAAACGGGATGTTTATGTGAAGCTTCTTAAACACTTCTAAAAACTTAGAAAACTGCTTATCAAGCTTTTGTTTCTACAGGCGCTGGGTATAGGAGGACTAGCTGTGTTCACTGTAGGGGTTGGTGTTGTAGGATTATCTTGAGCATTTTCCTCACCCCCAGACTTTTCATCACTCTGCTCCATATAGGTTCCTCTACAGTCACTTCTTCTTGCACTATAGGACTCTCTCCACCATTTTCATTTATAGTTCTCCCACTACGGAGTGTAACTGCTTTGCATTGTTCCTTGCCATCCCGTTTTGGGTTGACATCAGCGTCACTCGGTAATGTGCCTTGCGGACGACTGTTCAAGGCAGAGGCCAACTGTCCCATTTGGACTTCAAGGTTCCGGATGGAAACTTTTTGATTATTACTCCTTGTTTAGTTTTGGGCAATATATCGCGACAGGAGATCTTCCAAACTACGTTTTCTTTCCTGTTGAGGTGGTGGTTGGTAAGAACTCTGTGGTAGTTGGTGGTACTGAGTCTGAGAACTCTGTGGCTATTGGTTGTACTGATTTTGAGCTTGAAAACTCGGAGGGTTTAAAAAATTAGGCCTGGTGGTCAAAGGTTGTGCTTGATTGGTATTGGTGTTGCCCCAGGAGAAGTTTGGATGATTCCTCAAGCCCGGATGGTAATGAGTGGGGACATTAGCATTTTGTTGCCGCCCATAGTTGGAAACAAATTGAACTGACTCAGGGTTTATGGCGCACGGATTAGTCGTGTGGCTCCCTTGACACAATTCACACGACACTGCGACACTCTGAACATTCTGTATTTCTTGCACTCCTATAGTGTCGAGCCTTTTTGTTAGCGCTGCAACATGAGCCGCTAATACTGTGACTGAGTCAACCTCATATATGCCTGCTGCTCTTCTAGGGGCCTGCCTATCATTTGACCATTGATAATTATTGTCCGCCATTGTTTCCACCAACTCATACCCCTCTGCGTGATGCTTAGACATGAAGGCCCCTCCAGAAGCGGCATCTATACTCGAACGAGTAGATCCGGCTAACCCATTATAAAATGTCTGGATGGGAAGCCATTCAGGAAGTCCATGGTGGGGGCATTTTCTCAGAAGATCCTTGAATCGCTCCAATGAGTCGTACAAAGACTCTGATTCAAACTAGACAAAGGAGCTAACTTCGTGCCTGAGCCTGACGGAAGTGAATGTAGCCGGCTCTTGGCCTTGTCCCTCAAGGTGAATGGAAACAATCGAAGTCTGATGGCATCGTCAGACACTCCGTTGCACTTAAACGTATCACAGATCTCCAAGAAGTTTATCAAGTGGTCATTCGGGTCATCATTTGGTAATCCCCCAAACTGAATATTGGAGCACATTTGGATGGTGCCCGGCTTTATCTCAAAATTGTTTGCTTGGATTGCGGGCCTGAGAATGCTTGCTTGTAGATCTGCGATGTGAGGCATAGCATACTCCCTTAAAGATTTCTGAAGTTCCTTAGCCATTATAACAGGAGTAGGTATGTCCTGAGCTTTTTCTCTCTGCAGTCGTCTGTACGTCCTATCAATCTCAAGATCGAGAGGTATTATATTCTGACCCCTTCGAGGTGGCACAAACAATAGAGATTACCTGAAAAGAAAAATTAAACAGATATATCAGTTTAAATTAAGATCGTATTGACTTAGTGTTAATATTGATAAACAAATAACACTAAATCCCGGGCAGCGACGCCAAAAACTTGTTGGTCAATTTCACAATCGATAAAACACGTGCAAGCATACGCGACACACAAGTAATATAAGATAAGTAGAGTGTCGTACCCACGAGGAAGAAGTGTTAAATGCTAGTCAAGTACTAAAGTATGTTCAATACTGTCTTATCTAAACAAGTAAAAAGAGATGGTGTGTTAAACTATGCGGTTAAAACAGTAGAAATAAGAGAATGAGTTGTACAAGGAAGTCAAGTTAGGATTACAATTCCCCAAATGTGTCCCCTAATCTCCTAACTCTCCACATTACAAACGAATTAAGGAATGGTCAACCGAGAACAGTAACTACACATAAGCTTCTATCGAAAGTCAAATACACATCCCTAACTAGATGAATCACAATATTTCTATTGGTGAAAATAACTAGACTAGGGTCATTAAGCTTAGTCTCAAGGCTACACAAGACAAATAGAGATATGTCTATCCTATTCAGCAGTTTATGCACACATTCCCATAGGCATGGTCATAACAGGTGTTGTTGTATTTAAAGGTTAGATATTAATATCCATTTTTCAATATCCATTAATATCAATATCAATTTCTTTGTCAAGCAATCAATCAATAAGCAACAAATACAACAACCCATTCCAAAATGATTCATTAATATAAATAAGAGAGAAAGTTAATTAAGCTAAATAATAGGTTACTTTGCAATCCTAAAAATGGAATTAGTTCATGACTATGGTGCTAATACACATTTCTAAAGTATTCAACATGCTCATAAATACATTATTGAATGAAAGATTTGGAATAAGAAAACTTCTGTAGTGAAGTTTTCTATCTCTAACTCTTCTCTTCTCCGTGTAGGTTCTGAGCTGTGCAGGATGCAATGACTTTTCTCCCTTGAAGCACAACTTCTTTCTCTTCTAACTAAAAATAACTGAAAAACCTATTCTATATGTGTAATAACTCTGGTGGCTGCTCTCTGTGTTTGAATATTTACTTCTCCTCTTTTTAGGTCATTAAAAGTATGCCTCTGCCCGGACACCGAAGGTGGCGCTGCGGCATGAATGCTATGCTGTGGGATGGCGCTACAGCACCACGTAGGCTTTAAAACACCAGAACTCGTGCTGCAGCATGAGTTCATAAAGGAACTGTGGCGCTGCTGTAATGACCCTAAAATCCATACAATTTAAATCTCGACTTCGGTCGTTAACCATACATTCAACCTCTATTTTTACATCATTATTCGATATTAAAATCACTAATATTGCGGAATATTTAAAACTTTTATACATTTCCTTCTTTCTTGCCCTGAATCACAACCTTTACATTACATCTCTTTGATTCAATCTTATATCATGAATCGTTACAACAAAATGACTATACAAAGTCTTACATCATAACTAAATATCCGTATACATTGGATATCTCAACTTACAATTCAACAACATGTTACGTTCAAAATATGAAATACATTTCTCATTAATCATAAGTAATCTTTGTGAATATAGACCTCTATAACTCACTTAGCACATATCTTTACCTTAAAATCTTGACATGCAAAAGTGGTTATTTGCAAGTGTGAGCTCGACAACCCAGCAAAGTCTAACAGTTTTCATGCATCACATAGCACATAATAACATGCTCGATATACATCTCATTAAAGTAACATGGCGTGCATGCTTTTAATTCACATAGCAAATATAAAGATTGAGTTCCTTACTCAATCATCATTACTTAGCCAAAACAATGCAGTCATATATTAACTTTAACATTTCATGATTTCAACATGTATAACATATCATACAATTTAAAATAATTCATCAAGTCCACGTAACAAATAGGAACCGAAAGACTTGCATTGATCGTTGTTTACCAATAACTGTTTAACAGCTTACAGTTATCTACACTTCACGTGCCCTACACAATTATATAATCATACACATCAACTATTAGTCATATAACAACACATAGTAATTGTAATGTAAACTCTACTCCACATCTCATAATCTTTCCTATTAATTAGCACACAATGTTCAATTAGATTGTGTTAACTTTTCGACTTATATAATATTCAAAATTCATTCAAGTGCTTAAGTCTTACTAGGACTACTTATTGGTTTTACATTAAATCCATTCCATATCTTATAATATTTATTTCAATTGTATCGAAATACTTTTTAAGTTCATTAACACTTGGCACGGCGTTTCGACGTTCAATCGTCACACGCCCAATTTTTCTCTATTGTGTATGCTTACTATGCTTCTATAACTCATCTAATACATCATGTATTAAGTTTAAGCATCATTATAATTACTAATATTCATATTTTATAACTTAGAACATCATCTTTTATCGTCAGGAGCACTACTCATGCATATGTGCATGCCCGATGCCCCCGAAAACACAATAGTCATAAAGATGACCATTTTGACTACTGTTGCAGACCTCAAATTGAAAAACTTAAAGAACTAAAGCTGTAGGTCTACTCGTCCTCGTTCCGGATCATCTTGAATCACCTCAATTGGAGTTCGTATGAGAAAGTTATGCCCATTTTACGACAGGAGGCCAAAATTGTCCGACTCAGACTTCTGTCCCCACGCCGCGGCGCGAGAACTATGCTAACCAGTGGCGCCGCAGAGCGAGATTGGTGCTGGGGCTCGAATTTCAGTACTGGGGCGTGAATTTTGGCGCTGGGGCTCCATTTTTGGTGTTGGGGCGCCAAAAATTAACAGAATCGAGCACGAAGACCATTTTCGGTCTGTTTAAGAAATTCGAGCAACTAATTACATACATATAACTGATGTAATTTACACATAACCTCACCAAGCATACATATATTAACTTAGCACAACTTAAACAACTATTTGCGAGAAGTTAAATACTTGAAAGTATTGTTTTAAAAACCCAAAACTCCATTGTTTATATTCTTGACACAGTGAACACTGTAACCAAAATTATAAACCGAATTGATTCATTGAGACTACGATTATTTGAATTTCATAACAAATCAATATACTCAACGTTCAATTTCATAATTAGCATACAATCACATACTAATTTTGTTATCATACAAAACATACGTTCATTCATGTTTTCACCGTAAAACCAATTTCTTTTCTTTCATACATAAATTAGCATACAATCTTGTCTATATACTAAAGATACAATATATATATATATATATATATATATATATATATATATATATATATATATATATATATATATATATATATATATATATATAGTATAACAACCACAATTATACATACACATGACTCTCTAACCAATTATACAGACATGGTTTTACAGAAAGTTTGGTAAAAACATTATACAGAGAACGTAAAACATAACAACACAAGTAAAGCTTATTAACGCATATACGAAATTATAACCTAAAGGTTATGGAAATAATATCTTTTGATGCTTGGTTAATCCTTGTTAATCACAACAAATAGTTTGAAGACTTAGAATTTCTCTTATGGCTTCTCCTACTCAGACTCTCTCTCAAATTCTCTCTGAACTTCTTTCTTTTCTTTCTTAGGTTCAGTCTTAGACTAGACTACTAACAGTAAGCGTAAACCCCAAAACTGATAAAAGTATACGCTTAATAAAACTGATTTGGCAATAATAAACCTACTTATTATATCAGTTATAAAGTTATAACGTATAGGTTATAAATATATTATTTATATTTTATTTATTTAATTTATATTATTAATAAATCAAATTTAAAAATCCACAAGCCATAAGGCTCCGTTTGGCAAAACTTTTTAAAAATAAAGACTTAATATATTTAAGCCTTGTTTGGCAAAATAAATTAAAACTACTATAATTTATTTTAATAACCACTTATAATATAGTTATTTGTCACACTTTATTTAATAAATTAAATAAAACATTATAATAATTTATTTAATCAATATAAACTCTCTAATTTAATTATTAAATTAAACTAGAACATTATCCCAATATTATTAATTTCCTTAACTCGTTAATTATTTATTAAACAAATAATTAACCAAATCAAATCAAATCAATTAAACAAATATTTATTCAACGATAAACACCTCCATTAAATATTTATATAATTCAATAAATATTTAAATATTATAATTAAAAATCTGAATTGTTACATCATTCCCTCCTTACAAGGATTCTGTCCTCATAATCACAACTCAAACCACTCATTCGTTACAATCTTCCCTACTTACAAAGATTCTGTCCTCAGAATCGAAGACACAAATTAAACATATAACTCAGAGTAATCTTTCATCATTTTATCTAAATATAGATTTTATATTTCCTACTACATTCAATACCTAACAAATTCTAGGTTTCATTTCATAACTTTTACTTGAACTCAATTATATTCTGAGTATTATATATCTTTTAACCCATTCATTTCCTTTTCTAAGGATCGTTATCATCAACACTCGGGATATTACATTCAACCTTTCTTCTAAGAATTTCGTCCTCGAAATTTTATTTATTAATCTTTATTCATTCAATCTAACAAAATAGATTTTACACTAATACTTCATTCATTCCTTGGGTTTTATAATCACTTCCTTTCCACAAAGATCGTTCTACAATTATTAACTTTTCTATTAAAAGTTTTACAAATTTCTTTGATAACTCATCTACTTCTTACTTCAAAATCTATTTTCTCACTTATTCAACACATTCATCATTCAGTGTCGTATTCTACGACTCACTTCTTTCTAAGGAATACTTTCCTTTTTCACTTTCATCTTGCAGAATAACAAGAATCTACCACAATTGTTCAATAATTGGGAAGTAGTATGAATAACTCAGGAATTTAAAAGATTCCAAATCATGTTGAGGGGTCATAAGACCGTGAACTCTTCTCTAGGTTTAATAGTGCTTCACCCCCGGTTCTTCACACTTTAAACCCTCTTTGGCAGAATGTTTATCAATCACAAAGACTGAAAACACCCTATACTCGTACACTAGGTGGCCAGCCTATTGTACCACTACGTTGGGCCACAACGCAGTATTTTGTAACGACTATATGCGTTACACTCAGTACTTAGGGTGTTAAGCCCTTCGTACTATGTATTGTGCACAAACATTTCAGCGTAAAGTGTAAACTAAGCGCAACCTCTAATAAAAGAGTTGTTCGTCTCAGAATTTAGAGTGCAAGCATTCAACTAAGGGTCTAATGACCACGAATCATGTCCACAGTTATAAGTAATCTTTCAACTTTAACTTTAACAGTCATACGACCATAAGGACTACAAGGTACTTAGGGGATCAATCCTTCGTACATGTATTGTACACAAACATTTCAGTACAAAGTATAAAACTAAGTGCAACCCCTAATAATAGGGTTGTTCACCTCAGCTTTTTAACATCTGAATCCGCACCAAAACAATTTGGTTTGGCATAACTTTTCAATGAACGTTTGAATATCATTAACATCTTTCAATATTTGTCTAGCTGAATCAAATTGCATAGACCTCTACAACAATTCGGACATCAACCGAAATATACATATACATACATACATATGTATTCTCATATCTTAAAAAAATCTCAAAAATCTTTTTATGACGTCACGATACCGTACAGTATTTACAGTCCGTTGAGGATTTCGTCATTTGGTGATTTTATCATACTACATCATACCATAGTGGGCTGACGATCCTTAGATAACATCCAACACTAAGTAATACTGCATTGATGACTCCATCATTTTTATCATCTTTGCACCAGGTTACATGATGCATTAATGATATATAAAATACATTTTGATATATTGCAAATCATTTTTGTCTAGCCGAAGCAATTAGCATAGACATACGAATAACAATATTGTTGTTAAAACTCATTGGTTCCATCATTTGATCAAATATTTTTCAAGAAAATAAAAGTGTAAACATCAGCACGAAGTCAATAAATTTCGAAAGTCTGGCATAGCTAGTAGATTTAGAATACCTATGCTTCCACCATCAACTCTACTTTCTATAATGATCCATTACTTAATAGGTCTATCTATTCCTATCATCCTCAATACTCCATTCACACTTAGCTATACCTAGTTCGTTAAACTTACCACACGTTATGAGTTCAGGAACTTGCCACAATTATATGAGTTTAAGAACTTATCCTAGTCAGACCATAGGCATCCATTCGCTGAGGGGTTCAAAAATATACCATATAATTATGAGTCACGAACCTACCATAAGTATGAGTTTTAAGAACTCGCACTTAACCTTAAAATATTCTCTAACTAAACTCTACCTATCTATTATATACATGAGAAAAGAATCACCTTCTCATCAGGCACATAGCAAATAGCGCGACATAAACATTCCAATGATTATCAATGGGATAAACTGAGTGCAAGCACAAAACCCTCGTCCATACAAAGGTTTGTACAACTCAGTCATCACATGAGTCCTCAATTGAAAACCCACCTAACTCTATCTTGCTTATAACTTATTCTTTACTCGATACGAATTTCTCGTATCACATTATCTATAACTCCTCATGAGTTCATCTCGTACTATCATAGTACAATATCTTCATAGCATCAAGCTATAATCATTCAAATATTACAGACCATCTTTCTTCTATAACTTAAACAGATCACGTCGTGATCATATTCTATAATCATCTCCCTTAAAATTCTTTTCTTAACTCGTGATCGTTTTGTTTTACGATCATCATTCTTTCCCTTTCTCATCATTTACGACATTATTCGTTATCTTGGCTATTGGAGTTAGGAAACTCCCATTTCTTATCTTTATATCTCTACAAGATTCTTCTTTGAATCTTCTTGTTTCTATAACAATTCTTCCTTTAAGAATTCTAACTTCATTGACATCGCTCAACATTTCATTCGAGTTACACACTTGATACACATTGAGTCTCTAACAGTTTCAATATGGTACGCTGAGTGATTTCCCACAAACAACCAACAAACTAGGTTCCGAGTTGCTAATTCGTATATTCCTCCGCTCTATGAAGGAATCGTTTAGCCCAGATACCATACATCAACTACTAAAGAGTACAATTATACCATACTTAAATATAACTCTCTATTCTTAACTTCTTTATCACTCTCTTTTTATAGACATTGTCTATTTATTATCACCTTACATCCTTATTATTGGAGTTGGATAACTGCACATTCATATTCCTTATAACTCTGGGAGATTTTTCTTTGAATCCTTTCACGCAAGTTTTAATCCTTTATTGTTCAAACTCTATTTGAGCTTATTCGTTCATTATCTTCACCTCTCTTCTCTAAGGTTATAGCCTACGGTACTCCTACTTAAGATATATAATCTACGGCTCTGATACCAACTGTAACGACCCCAAAATCCATACAATTTAAATCTCGACTTCGGTCGTTAACCATACATTCAACCTCTATTTTTACATCATTATTCGATATTAAAATCACTAAAATTGCAGAATATTTAAAACTTTTATACATTTCCTTCTTTCTCGCCCTGAATCGCAACCTTTACATTACATCTCTTTGATTCAATCTTATATCTTGAATCATTACAACAAAATGACTATACAAAGTCTTACATCATAACTAAATATCGGTATACATTGGATAGCTCAACTTACAATTCAACAACATGTTACGTTCAAAATATGAAATACATTTCTCATAAATCATAAGTAATCTTTGTGAATATAGATCTTTATAACTCACTTAGCACATATCTTTACCTTAAAATCTTGACCTGCAAAAGTGGTTATTTGCAAGAGTGAGCTCGACAGCCCAGCAAAGTCTAACAGTTTTCATGCATCACATAGCACATAATAACATGCTCGATATACATCTCATTAAAGTAGCATATCATACATGCTCTTAATTCACATAGCAAATATAAAGATTGAGTTCATTACTCAATCATCATTATTTAGCCAAAACAATACAATCATATATTGACTTTAACATTTCATGATTTCAACATGTATAACATATCATACAATTTAAAATAATTCATCAAGTCCACGTAATAAATAGGAACCGAAAGACTTGCCTTGATCGTTGTTTACCAATAATAGATTAACAGCTTACAGTTATCTACACTTCGCGTGCCCTACACAATTATATAACCATACACATCAACTATTAGTCACATAACAACACTTAGTAATTGTAATGTAAACTCTACTCCACATCTCATAATCTTTCGTATTAATTAGCACACAATGTTCAATTAGATTGTGTTAACTTTTTGACTTATTTAATATTCGAAATTCATTCAAGTGCCTAAGTCTTGCTAGGACTACTTATTGGTTTTATATTAAATCCATTCCATATCTTATAATATTCATTTCAATTGTATTGAAATACTTTTTAAGTTCATTAACACTTGGCACGGCGTTTCGACGTTCAATCGTCACATGCCCGATTTGCCTCTCTTGTGTATGCTTACTATGCTTCTATAACTCATCTAATACATCATGTATTAAGTTTAAGCATCATTATAATTACTAATATTCATATTTTATAACTTAGAACATCATCTTTTATCGTCAAGAGCACTACTCATGCATCTGTGCATGCCCGATGCCCCCCGATTGCCCCCGAAAATAGTAGTCCTAAAGATGACCATTTGACTACTGTTACAGACCTCAAATTGAAAAACTTAAAGAATAAAAGTTGTAGGTCTACTCGTCCCCATTCAGGATCATCTTGAATCACCTCAATCGGAGTTCGTATGAGAAAGTTATGGCCATTTTACTACAGGAGGCTAAAATTGTCCAACTCAGACTTCTGTCCCCGCGCCGCGGCGCGAGAACTATGCTAACCAGTGGCGTCGCAGAATGAGATTGGCGCTGGGGGCGCTAATTTCATCACTGGGGCGTGAATTTTGGCGCTGGGGTGCCAAAAACTAACAGAACCGAGCACGAAGACCATTTTCGGCCTGTTTAAGAAATTCTAGCAACTAATTACATACATATAACTGATGTAATTTACACATAACCTCACCAAGCATACATATATTAACTTAGCACAATTTAAACAACTATTTGAGAGAAGTTAAATCCTTGAAAGTATTGTTTTAAAAACCCAAAACTCCATTGTTTATATTCTTGACACAGTGAACACTGTAACCAAAATTATAAACCCAATTGATTCCTTGAGACTACAATTATCTGAATTTTATAACAAATCAATATACTCAATGTTCAATTTCATAATTAGCATACAATCACATACTAATTTTGTTATCATACAAAACATACATTCATTCATGTTTTCACTATAAAACCAAATGTAAGACCCCAACTTATTAATGAATAAAATCAAATTTTCTCTAAATATTATTATGAATAATAAGGTGTTAATTTGATATAATACTTTGGTTATGGGTGAAATGTGTAAATTTTGTAAAATATGCAAGTGGTTATAAAATATTCATTTTGTCGGGGAATATTCGTTTGGTCGTGGAATATTCTTGCTGTCGGGGAATATTCGTACGACGGCGCAGCCTTGTGTGGGCCCCATAACGGAAAATGATTGGATGAAGAAAACGACAAGTGTAAGTTATTTATAAATAACGGCGTAGTTGTTACCGTTAATACTGTTGGAATACCCGGTGGTTAAAATATAGTAGCACACGGTATTGAACCAATTATTGATTCTTACGTAAGAAGGCACTACTCAATAATTGTTACAGTAGTTATTGTTCAATATTTTATTTTATTGATTCAATAATTGTTGCGTTGATATTTTATATTATTGTTGTTTCAATAATTGTTGCAGCACAGTATTTTCCATTATCAGATCAATAATTCATATTATTTGAATACTATTATTAGATAACATTATTGGAAATGTCTAGAAAGTTCTGTCTAAGGAGAGGTTTGGTCATCTAATTGCGCGCCAGTAAGGAGAAATCCTTATTGGAAAGCCCCCACTTTCATGGGAACGGCCTGGTTGTCATAAATGTGATTCTGTAATATTATTTGTGAATAATTAATTATTGATTCATATGATAAGGAAATATTTATTTTATGTGGATATAAATGAGGGATATATTTTTGTGGTTAAAAATGAAGGAGTTAATGTTGAGATTTTTATCAGTATTTTTGTCGGAATGGAGGTATTAAAAATCAGGATTTTTGAGATATTTTGCGGGGGTTATAATTTTTAATCCGACCGTTGGATCGTGGTAATTTTTGGATATGTTATACATATATAAGTTGAGTATATGTCCACTCTTGGTTGGTGAAGAAATGTGCTGAGATTTTTATTCAAATATGGTGGGTGGGAATAGTAACAGGTAAAGCCATCAGGTTGCAGGTTAAGTCTGCTTCGGCGTGCTAACATTTTCCTATAAATAGAGGGCTAAGTTAGAATTGAAAATTACACCAGAAACAAGTTTTCTCTCTTTCTCTCTCTAGATTATTGAGTGTATTTTGTGAGTATTTAGATACTTTGAGAGTTTCTATTCATCAGAGCAAGTTTCTTTCAGCCTTATACCGGTATTCCGACCAGAAGTACTGATATTTTGAGGTAAGGGATATTATTTTCTTCTTAATGATATTATTTTCTTTAATATCATTATGCTGAAATATTGATATGAATTTTTATCAAATTTAAAACTTTTTGTGTCGGGGTTACTATTCACGTATACGGCACTATTCACGAATACGACACTATTCACCGAAAAATAAAATTTTCTCTTTTTGTCCAAGATGTCTATTATAGTTACTATCTTTGATTGTATCCATGTTTTGATCTTTATTTTTGAATTCTGCTTCACAATTGATTATTATGAAGTATTATTGATCTTGGATAAACTGTTATACGAATCTCTACTATTTGTCCTTCTGTCTCACTGGATTCGTTCTCTTTAAGATATTTTTCATCATCCTCAATCCTAAATGATGATATTGCTGAATATCTTTGGCCTGTAGTGCAAAGATATATGATTACTTGATGAATATCTTTGGCCTGTAGTGCAAAGATGAACAGGTGTTGAGATGAACATGACTGACAGGTGATACAAATGAATATCTTTGGCCTGTAGTACAAAGATGAATATTTGGATAAAGATGATTATTAATTGATGTTACAGGGATAAAATATTGATGATGGACTTTTAAATCTTAGAAGATAGTAGAATTCATTCTCTACTTGACTCTTCTAATGGTTTGCTGTTTCCGCTGCACTTGTTGATCTAAAACTTGTTGTCGATTATATTCTATCAGATTTTTCCCTGTTGAAGACTAACAATAATTTGTTGTATATTATCTTAGTCATAATATTCTTTACTGGGGTAGTTGAGCTCACCCTTTTCCTTTTTGTTCCATTTTTCTTCTCAGGAGGTGAGAACATAACAGGATCTAGTCGGGGTATGGAGTGATGGTTCTAGAAAGATGTTTAGCAGTCCTCACTATTTCTGTAAAATAGTGTTTGAATAATTGTATTGAGGACTTATTTGAGTGTTAATATTGTCTAGAAGACAATATTTGTATTTAAACTCACAGTATGTGTTGTCGTATTTTGCACGACAATTGTATTATTAAAGTTGTAGTTTGCTTTCTGTACCATGTATTTGGCGACTCAGAATGGGTGTTGTATACCTATTTTGGGGGCGTCACAGTTGGTATCAGAGCTTAGGGATATGATCCCTGGCTGAGATGTGAGACAAGAACTAGGAGGGGAGAGACGGGGAATTCCTTCGCTAGTATGACCTGACTAAGTTTATTTGGTATTTATTTGGTCGGTCAGAGTATAGGGATAGTATATGACATGACTATTAACCCTTATTTTATGGCAGTATTTAAGAATGGCAGCTGAGAACATTAATAATGGAGTAAATCAGACCATGGAGACACCTTTGATCACCACCCAGGGGAATGTGCAACAGGAAGGCAATATTCCTCCTGTAAATAACGTTACCGAGCAAACGATGAATGATGGAATGTTTAGGAGCTTTTTGCAGTTCATGCAAAATCAGACAAGGGAGACTCGTGTGCAGAATACGGGTGGAAATGATAACAACGCGCGATTTGTCACAGCCAAGCAGTTCAAAGAATTGGGACCACCAGAATTTAAGGGAAAGCCGGATCCGATCATGGCGAAAACGTGGGTCAAGCAAATTACCAAGATATTCGATGTCTTGGGATGCACGGAGGAACAGAAGGTTCCATTTGCCACCTTTATGTTCCGCGGTGAGGCAGACTACTGGTGGGAGTCTGTGAAGCGTACCCAGCCTGACGCACTTAACATGTCCTGGGAAACATTTCAGAAACTGTTTAATGACAAGTACTTTCCTAAAAGTATTCGTCATATGAAGGAGGTAGAGTTTATTAGACTGGAACAAAACAACATGACGGTGTCCCAGTACGAGGCGAAGTTTGCAGAGTTCTCCAGGTTTGCACCTCATTTGGTCTAGAATGAGGAACGAATGACAAGAATGTTTCTAAAAGGTTTAAAACCCGAGATTCGGCAATATCTTATCTCTCATAAATTTTTTTTATATTCAGATGTTGTAAACAGGGCTTAATTATTAGAGCAAGATAATGAGTATGTTCAACCAAGGGACCACAATCAGGGTCATACTGGTGACAGCAGTCATCGGAGCGATGAGAACCAGCGTGGAGGAAAAAATACAGACAAAAGTTGTAACCACTCGGGTGGTCATCGTGGCCATGATAATAGGAGAGGTGAGTCAAGTGGAAATTTCAAGAAGAGAAGAATTAACGATGACAGGAAGACATCGACAGCAGCACCAGCAACAGGAACAAATTCTAGGGGAGGAGAACGACCGCCAGTTAGATGTTACAGATGCGGAGAGGAGGGACATATAAGTCCAAACTGCCCACAATAGTTCAAGGTATGTTATAATTGTGGAAAGGAAGGACATATCGCTCGAGATTGTACTATAGCGAAACCAAGTCCAACTGGGACGGTGACACCAAAGGCGGATACAGACAAAATAAAGTCAGCGGTTCCTGGAAGGGCGTTTGTCGTGACTGGCCAAAACTCAAGAAACCCGAACGAGGTGATCACGGGTAAGCTAATCTTGAATTCTTGCGAAGTTTATACTTTACTAGATACCGGTTCTACCCATTCTTTTATCTCTCCTGCTTGTGCTCAACGTTTAAACTTGACTCCGGAGAAATTAGACTTTGACCTATCTGTGGAGCTCCGTTAGGAGAAATTTTCATTACATCTACAGTTTATAAATCTTGCTTAATCCAAGTTGGCACAATCACATTACCTGTTGACCTTATCTCTTTAAAGATACTTGCTTTTGATGTGATTTTAGGAATTGATTGGTTAACTACTCATCATGCCAAAATTAATTATTTTCGTAAGGTTGTTAGTTTTCATATTCCTAACCAACCTATTATGCGAATTCAAGCAACCAAACCACTAAAATCAATCGTTGTCATACCAAGCCATAAAACCATTCGTTTATTGAAAAACGGATGTCAAGCTTTCTTAGCCCATGTCATGGACTTGAACAAAAATACGTCAGATTTGAATGATATTTCTGTTGTTAGTGAATTTCCTGACGTATTTCTTGAAGAATTTCTTGGCTTAACCCAGAGCGTGATATTGAATTTTTGTATTGATCTTCAACCCGATACAAAACCCATTTCTAAAAACTCATATTGAATAGCTCCTATTGAACTTCAGGAGTTAAAAATTCAACTATAGAAGTTGGTACCCGAGCCTCTATCTGGTGACTTCCTTTGTGGAATGCACCAAAACCAGACTCTCCGTAAGGGACTCTATATTTGTGTGGTGGTAAAACAATAGGTGCCATTGTGACGTGCTATCCAAGATTGGGATATGAATCACAATTGAGAGCAACCGAAGTCGGTGACCAAAGTATGTAGCTTTTTGGACTTAGCTGGTTACTATTGGAGATTCGTGGAAGGATTTTCTCGAATCACTACTCCGTTAACTTAGCTGACTCAGAAAGATACAAAATTCGTATGGAGTGAGGAATGCGAGAAGAGTTTCCAAGAGCTCAAGAGGAGACTCATTTCGGCACCTGTTCTGACAATACCATCTGGTTCGGATAGATTTGTTATCTACAGCGATGCTTCAGGCAAAGGGTTAGGATGTGTTCTCATGCAACATGAGAAAGTCATAGCCTATGCCTCACGACAACTCAAAGAATATGAGAGGAATTATCCTACTCATGATTTGGAGTTGGCAGCAGTCATTTTTGCGTTGAAGATCTGGAGACACTACCTGTATGGGGAGAAAGTGGAGATCTATACAGATCATAAAAGCCTCAAATATTTCTTCACCCAAAAGGAACTCAACATGCAGCAACGACGTTGGCTCGAGCTGTTGAAAGATTACGATCATACCATCCAATATCATCCTGGAAAAGCAAACGTAGTAGCTGACGCATTGAGTAGAAGATCATATGCGGGTACGAGTGCAATGTTGTTAACACAAAGGCCCATTTTGTATGACTTGCAAAGGATGGAGATAGAGATGAAGGCTCCAAGTACCCACATGATGATATCAAATATACGAGTAGAACCGACTTTAATCGATAAAGTTAAAGTGCTCAAGCTACGAACATGGAGCTGATGCGTATGAAGAAGAAAGTGCAAGAAGGTGCTATTCCAGAAGTAAGAATCGATGAAGAAGGAATACTTCGAGTCAACTCCAGACTTTGTGTTCCTAACGATTTTGACTTGAAGCATAGAATAATGATGGAGGCACACAACACACCATTTGTAATCCATCCTGGGAGTACCAAAATGTATCACGATCTTCGACATACATTTTGGTGGAGCAATATGAAAAGAGAGATCGCGGAGTTTATCTCGAGATGTTTAACTTTTCAACGTGTAAAAGCGGAGCATCAAGTACCAAAGGGTCTATTGCAACCACTTGAGATTCCGAAATGGAAGTGGGAACACATTACTATGGATTTTGTTACGGGTCTTCCCAAGGTTTCTCAAGGCATAGATGCGATTTGGGTTATTGTTGATAGATTAACCAAGTCCGCTCATTTCTTGTCGATACGTGAGACTTATTCCCTTGAACGTCTTGCTAGTATGTACGTGAACGAGATTGTGAGATTGCATGGCATGCCAGTATCCATAGTTTCGGATCGTGACCCAAGATTCACTTCACGATTTTGGGTTAGCTTGCAGAAAGCTATGGGCACGGATTTACGATTCAGTTCGGCATACCATCCTCAAACGGACGGACAATCAGAGAGGACTATTCAAACTCTTGAAGATCTATTAAGACTTTTTGTCCTAGATCTCAAAGGGAGTTGGGATAAATACCTACCATTGGTGGAATTCTCCTACAACAGCAGTTATCAGGCGAGCATAGGTGTGACTCCATTCGAGGCGTTGTATGGAAGAAAATGTCATTCTCCAGTATGATGGGACGAGGTGGGTGAAGCAACATTGTTGGGACCAGAGTTGGTACGCATGACTACAGAGAAGATCCAAACGATTCGACAACGTATACAAACGGCACAGGATCGACAAAAGAGTTATGCGGATCTTCATCGGAAGGACGTGGAATTTAATATTGGGGATCATGTATTGTTACGTGTTGCACCATGGAAGGGAGTTACAAGATTTGGGAAGAGAGGAAAGCTCAATCCAAGATTTGTTGGTCCATTTGAGATTCTTGAGCGAATAGGAAATGTGACATATAGACTCGTATTACCTCCAAGCATGTCTCGTGTTCATAATGTTTTTCACATATCTATGCTTCGTAAATATGTTAAAGACCCGAACCACATTATTGAGTTAGAACCAGACGAGATAGTTGAAGATTTAACGTACGAGGAGGTACCTGTTAAGATCTTGGATAGGAAAGAGCATGTCCTACGCACAAAGGTTATAGCACAAGTTAAGATTTTGTGGAGAAACCATGCTATTGAAGAAATGACTTGGGAGTTGGAATCAGAAATGAAAGCGAGGTATCCTCACCTTTTTGAAACATCAGGTACGTACGTCAATTTTGAGGACGAAATTTCATAAGGAGGGGAGGTTGTAAGACCCCAACTTATTAATGAATAAAATCAAATTTTCTCTAAATATTATTGTGAATAATAAGGGGTTAATTTGATATAATACTTTGGTTATGGGTGAAATGTGCAAATTTTGCAAAATAAGCAAGTGGTTATAAAATATTTATTTTGTCGGGGAATATTCGTTTGGTCGTGAAATATTCTTGCTGTCGGGGAATATTCGTACGACAGCGCAGCCTTGTGTGGGCCCCATAACGAAAAGTGATTGGATGAAGAAAACGACAAGTATAAGTTATTTATAAATAACGGCGTAGTTGTTACCGTTAATACTGTTGGAATACCCGGTGGTTAAAATACAGTAGCACACGGTATTGCACCAATTATTGATTCTTACGTAAGAAGGCGCTACTCAATAATTGTTACAGTAGTTATTGTTCAATATTTTATTTTATTGATTCAATAATTGTTGCGTTGATATTTTATATTATTGTTGTTTCAATAATTGTTGCAGCACAATATTTTCCATTATCAGATCAATAATTCATATTATTTGAATAATATTATTAGATAACATTATTGGCAATGTCTAGAAAGTTCTGTCTAAGGAGAGGTTTGGTCATCTAATTGCGCGCCAGTAAGGAGAAATCCTTATTGGAAAGCCCCCTCTTTCCTGGGAACGGCCTGGTTGTCATAAATGTGATTCTGTAATATTATTTGTGAATAATTAATTATTGATTCATATGATAAGGAAATATTTATTTTATGTGGATATAAATGAGGGATATATTTTTGTGGTTAAAAATGAAGGAGTTAATGTTGAGGTTTTTATCAGTATTTTTGTCGGAATGGAGGTATTAAAAATCAGGGTTTTTGAGATATTTTGCGGGGGTTATAATTTTTAATCCGACCGTTGGATCGTGGTAATTTTTGGATATGTTATACATATATAAGTTGAGTATATGTCCACAAATTTTGAACCGTTAAAAATGAATGTATGATTTATTATGAATTTTACGAGATGACTGGTTCAGAAATTGTTGAATTTTCGGAGTTTATCATTTTGATGGAAAATTCTAGAATTGGTGGGCCTCACTCTTGGTTGGTGAAGAAATGTGCTGAGATTTTTATTCAAATGTGGTGGGTGGGAATAGTAGCAGGTAAAGCCATCAGGTTGCAGGTTAAGTCTGCTTCGGCGTGCTAACATTTTCCTATAAATAGAGGGCTAAGTTAGAATTAAAAATCACACCAGAAACAAGTTTTCTCTCTTTCTCTCTCTAGATTATTGAGTGTATTTTGTGAGTATTTAGATACTTTGAGAGTTTCTATTCATCAGAGCAAGTTTCTTTCAGCCTTATACCGGTATTCCGACCAGAAGTACTGATATTTTGAGGTAAGGGATATTATTTTCTTCTTAATGATATTATTTTCTTTAATATCATTATGCTGAAATATTGATATGAATTTTTATCAAATTAAGAACTTTTTGTGTCGAGGTTACTATTCACGTATACGACACTATTCACAAATACGGTACTATTCATCAAAAAATAAAATTTTCTCTTTTTGTCCAAGATGTCTATTATGGTTACTATCTTTGGTTGTATCCATGTTTTGATCTTTATTTTTGAATTCTGCTTCACAATTGATTATTATGAAGTATTATTGATCTTGGATAAACTGCTATACGAATCTCTACTATTTGTCCTTCTGTCTCACTGGATTCGTTCTCTTTAAGATATTTTTCATCATCCTCAGTCCTAAATGATGATATTGCTGAATATCTTTGGCCTGTAGTGCAAAGATGTATGATTACTTGATGAATATCTTTGGCCTGTAGTGTAAAGATGAACAGGTGTTGAGATGAACATGACTGACAGCTGATACAAATGAATATCTTTGGCCTGTAGTGCAAAGATGAATATTTGGATAAAGATCATTATTAATTGATGTTACAGGGATAAAATATTGATGATGGACTTTTAAATCTTAGAAGATAGTAGAATTCATTCTCTACTTTACTCTTCTAATGGTTTGCTGTTTCCGCTGCACTTGTTGATCTAAAACTTGTTGTCGATTATATTCTATCAGATTTTTCCCTGTTGAAGACTAACGATAATTTGTTGTATATTATCTTAGTCATAATATTCTTTACTGGGCTAGTTGAGCTCACCCTTTTCCTTTTTGTTCCATTTTTCTTCTTAGGAGGTGAGAACATAGCAGGATCTAGTCGGGGTATGGAGTGATGGTTCTAGAAAGATGTTTTAGCAGTCCTCACTATTTCTGTAAAATAGTGTTTGAATAATTGTATTGAGGACTTATTTGAGTGTGGATATTGTCTAGAAGACAATATTTGTATTTAAACTCACAGTATGTGTTGTCGTATTTTGCACGACAATTGTATTATTAAAGTTGTAGTTTGCTTTCTGTACCATGTATTTTGCGACTCAGAATGGGTGTTATATACCTATTTTGGGGGCGTCACACCAAATTCTTTTCTTTCATACATAAATTAGCATACAATCTTGTCTATATACAAAAGATACAATCATATATATATATATATATATATATATATATATATATATATATATATATATATATATATATAGTATAATATAACAACCACAATTATACATACACATGACTCTCTAACCAATTATACAGACATGGTTTTATAGAAAGTTTGGTAAAAACATTATACAGAGAACGTAAAACATAACAACACAAGTAAAGCTTATTAACGCATATATGAAATTATAACCTAAAGGTTATGGAAAAAATATCATTTGATGCTTGGTTAATCCTTGTTAATCACAACAAATAGTTTGAAGACTTAGAATTTCTCTTATGGCTTCTCCTACTTAGACTCTCTCTCAAATTCTCTCTGAACTTCTTTATTTTCTTTCTTAGGTTCAGTCTTAGACTAGGCTACTAACAGTAAGCGTAAACCCAAAAACTGATAAAAATATACGCTTAATAAAACTGATTTGGCAATAATAAGCCTACTTATTATATCAGTTATAAAGTTATAACGTATAGGTTATAAATATATTATTTATATTTTATTTATTTAATTTATTTTATTAATAAATCAAATTTAAAAATCTAAAAGCCATAAGGCTCCGTTTGACAAAACTTTTTAAAAATAAAGACTTAATATATTTAAGCCTTGTTTGACAAAATAAATTAAAACTACTTTAATTTATTTTAATAACCACTTATAATATAGTTATTTGTCACACTTTATTTAATAAATTAAATAAAACATTATAATAATTTATTTAATCAATATAAACTCTCTAATTTAATTATTAAATTAAACTAGAACATTATCCCAATATTATTAATTTCCTTAACTCGTTAATTATTTATTAAACAAATAATTAACCAAATCAAATCAAATAAATTAAATAAATATTTATTCAACGATAAACACCTCCATTAAATATTTACATAATTCAATAAATATTTAAATATTATAATTAAATATCTGAATTGTTACATCATTCCCTCCTTACAAGGATTTTGTCCTCAGAATCACAACTCAAACCACTCATTCGTTACAATCTTCCCTACTTACAAAGATTCTGTCCCCAGAATCGAAGATACAAATTAAACAAATAACTCAGAGTAATCTTTCATCATTTTATCTAAATATAGATTTTATATTTCCTACTACATTCAATACCTAACAAATTCTAGGTTTCATTTCATAACTTTCACTTGAACTCAATTATATTCTGAGTATTATATATCTTTTAACCCATTCATTTCCTTTTCTAAGGATCGTTATCATCAACACTCGGGATATTACATTCAACCTTTCTTCTAAGAATTTCGTCCTCGAAATTTTATTTATTAATCTTTATTCATTCAATCTAACAAAATAGATTTTACACTAATATTTCATTCATTCCTTGGGTTTTATAACCACTTCCTTTCCACAAAGATCGTTCTACAATTATTAACTTTTCTATTAAAAGTTTTACAAATTTCTTTGATAACTCATCTACTTCTTACTTCAAAATCTCTTTTCTCACTTATTCAACACATTCATCATTCAGTGTCGTATTCTACGACTCACTTCTTTCTAAAGAATACTTTCCTTTTTCACTTTCATCTTGCAGAATAACAAGAATCTTCCACAATTGTTCAATAATTGGGAAGTAGTATGAATAACTCAATAATTTAAAAGATTCCAAATCATGCTGAGGGGTCATAAGACCGTGAACTCTTCTCTAGGTTTAATAGTGCTTCACCCCCGAATCTTCACACTTTAAACCCTCTTTGGCAGAATGTTTATCAATCACAAAGGCTGAAAATACCCTCCACTCGTACACTAGGTGGCCAGCCTATTGTACCACTACGTTGGGCCACAACGTAGTATTTTGTAATGACTATATGCGTTACACTCAGTACTTAGAGTGTTAAGCCCTTCGTACTATGTATTGTGCACAAACATTTCAGCGCAAAGTGTAAACTAAGCACAACCTCTAATAAAAGAGTTGTTCATCTCAGAATTTAGAGTGCAAGCATTCAACTAATGGTCTAATGACCACGAATCATGTCCACAGTTATAAATAATCTTTCAACTTTAACTTTAACAGTCATACGACCATAAGGACTACAAGGTACTTAGGGGATCAATCCTTCGTACATGTATTGTACACAAACATTTCAGCACAAAGTATAAAACTAAGTGCAACCCCTAATAATAGGGTTGTTCACCTCAGCTTTTCAACATCTGAATCCGCACCAAAACAATTTGGTTTGGCATAACTTTTCAATGAACGTTTGAATTTCATGAACATCTTTCAATATTTGTCTAGCTGAATCAAATAGCATAGACCTCAACAACAATTCAGACATCAACCAAAATATACATATACATACATACATATGTATTCTCATATCTTAAAGAAATCTCAAAAATCTTTTTATGACGTCATGATACCGCACTGTATTTACAGTCCGTTGAGGATTTTGTCATTTGGTGATTTTATTATACTACATCATATCATAGTGGGCTGATGATCCTTAGATCACATCTAACACTAAGTAATATTGCATTGATGACTCCATCATTATTATCATTTGTGTCTAGCTGAAGCAATTAGCATAGACATACGAATAACAATATTGTTGTTAAAACTCATTGGTTCCATCATTTGATCCAATGTTTTTCAAGAAAATAAAAGTGTAAACATCAGCACGAAGTCAATAAATTTCGAAAGTCTAGCATAGCTAGTAGATTTAGAATACCTATGCTTCCATCATCAACTCCACTTTCTATAATGATCCATTGCTTAATAGGTCTATCTATTCCTATCATCCTCAATACTCCATTCACACTTTGCTATACCAAGTTCGTCAAACTTACCACACGTTATGAGTTTAGGAATTTGCCACAATCATATGAGTTTAAGAACTTATCCTAGTCAGACCATAGGCGTCCATTCGCTGAGGGGTTCAAAAACATACCATATAATTATGACTCACGAACCTACCATAGGTATAAGTTTTAAGAACTCGCACTTAACCTTATAATATTCTCTAACTAAACTCTACCTATCTGTTATACACATGAGAAAAGAATCACCTTCTCATCAGGCACATTGCAAATAGCGCGCCACAAACATTCCAATGATTATCAATGGGATAAACTGAGTGCAAGCACAAAACTCTTACCCATACAAAGGTTTGTACAACTCAGTCATCACATGAGTCCTCAATTGAAAATCCACCTAACTCTATCATTCTTATAACTTACTCTTTGCTCGATACGAATTTCTCGTATCACATTATCTATAACTCCTCATGAGTTCATCTCGTACTATCATAGTACAATATCTTCATAGCATCAAACTATAATCATTCAATTATTACAGACAATCTTTCTTCTATAACTTAAACAGATCACGTCGTGATCTTATTCTATAATCATCTCCCTTAAAATTCTTTTCTTAACTCGTGATCGTTTTGTTTTACGATCCTCATTCTTTCCCTTTATCATCATTTACGACATTATTCGTTATCTTGGCTATTGGAGTTAGGAAACTCCCATTTCTTAACTTTATATCTCTTCAAGATTCTTCTTTGAATCTTTTTGTTTATAGAATAATTCTTCCTTTAAGAATTCTAATTTCATTGACATCGCTCAACATTTCATTCGAGTTACACACTTGATACACATCGAGTCTCTAACAGTTTTAATATAGTACACTGAGTGGTTTCCCACAAACAACCAACAAACTATGTTCTAAGTTGCTAATTCGTATATACCTCCGCTCTATGAAGGAATCGTTTAGCCTAGATACTATACATCAACTACTAAAGAGTACAATTGTACCATACTTAAATATAACTCTCTATTCTTAACTTCTTTATCACTCTCTTTTTATAGACACTGTCTATTTATTATCACCTTACATCCTTATTATTGGAGTTGGGTAACTCCACATTCATATTCCTTATAACTCTGCGAGATTCTTCTTTGAATCCTTTCACGCAAGTTTTAATCCCTTATTGTTCAAACTCTATTTGAGCTTATTCGTTCATTATCTTCACCTCTCTTCTTTAAGGTTATAGCCTACGGTACTCCTACCTAAGATATATAACCTACGACTCTGATACCAACTGTAACGACCCCAAAATCCATACAATTTAAATCTCAACTTCGGCCGTTAACCAGACATTCAACCTCTATTTTTACATCATTATTCGATGTCAAAATCACTAAAATTGCAGAATATTTAAAACTTTTATACATTTCCTTCTTTCTTGCCCTGAATCGCAACCTTTACATTACATCTCTTTGATTCAATCTTATATCATGAATTGTTATAATAAAATGACTATACAAAGTCTTACATCATAACTAAATATCTGTATACATTGGATTGCTCAACTTACAATTCAACAACATGTTACGTTCAAAATATGAAATACATTTCTCATAAATCATAAGTAATCTTTATGAATATAGATCTCTATAACTCACTTAGCACATATCTTTACCTTAAAATCTTGACCTGCAAAAATGGTTATTTGCAAGAGTGAGCTCAACAGCCCAGCAAAGTCTAACAGTTTTCATGCATCGCATAGCACATAATAACATGCTCGATATACATCTCATTAAAGTAACATGACATACATATTTTTAATTCATATAGCAAATATAATGATTGAGTTCCTTTCTCAATCATCATTACTTAGCCAAAACAATGCAGTCATATATTGACTTTAACATTTCATGATTTCAACATGTATAACATATCATACAATTTAAAATAATTCATCAAGTCCACGTAACAAATGGGAACCGAAAGACTTGCCTTGATCGTTGTTTACCAATAATAGATTAACAACTTACAATTATCTGCACTTCACGTGCCCTACACAATTATATAATCATACACATCAACTATTAGTCACATAACAACACATAGTAACTGTAATGTAAACTCTACTCCACATCTCATAATCTTTCCTATTAATTAGCACACAATGTTCAATTAGATTGTGTTAACTTTTCGACTTATTTAATATTCAAAATTTATTCAAGTGCCGAAGTCTTGCTAGGACTACTTATTGGTTTTATATTAAATTCATTCCATATCTTATAATATTCATTTCAATTGTATTGAAATACTTTTTAAGTTCATTAACACTTGGCACGGCGTTTCGACGTTCAATCGTCACAACCCCCGATTTGCCTCTCTTGTGTATGCTTACTATGCTTCTATAACTCATCTAATACATCATGTATTAAGTTTAAGCATCATTATAATTACTAATATTCATATTTTATAACTTAGAACATCATCTTTTATTGTCAGGAGCACTACTCATGCATATGTGCATGCCCGATGCCCCCCGATTGCCCCCGAAAATAATAGTCCTAAAGATGACCATTTGACTACTGTTACAGACCTCAAATTGAATAATTTAAAGAACAAAAGTTGTAGGTCTACTCGTCCCCGTTCCGGATCATCTTGAATCAACTCAATCGGAGTTCGTATGAGAAAGTTATGGCCATTTTACTACAGGAGGCCAAAATTGTCTGACTCAGACTTATGTCCCCACGCCGCGGCGCGAGAACTATGCTAACCAGTGGCGCCGCAGAGCGAGATTGGCGCTGGGGTGCTAATTTCAGCACTGGGGTGTGAATTTTGGGGCTGGGGCTCCATTTTGGCTCTGGGGCGCCAAAAACTAACAGAACCGAGCACGAAGACCATTTTCGGTCTGTTTAAGAAATTCTAGCAACTAATTACATACATATAACTGATGTAATTTACACATAACCTCACCAAGCATACATATATTAACTTAGCACAACTTAAACAACTATTTGAGAGAAGTTATATCCTTGAAAGTATAGTTTTAAAAACCCAAAACTCCATTGTTTATATTCTTGACACAGTGAACACTGTAACCAAAATTATAAACCCAATTGATTCCTTGAGACTACGATTATCTGAATTTTATAACAAATCAATATACTCAACGTTCAATTTCATAATTAGCATACAATCACATACTAATTTTGTTATCATACAAAATATATGTTCATTCATATTTTCACTGTAAAACCAAATTCTTTTCTTTCATACATAAATTAGCATACAATCTTGTCTATACACTAAAGATACAATCATATATATATATATATATATATATATATATAATATAATATAACAACCACAATTATACATACACATGACTCTCTAACCAATTATACAGACATAGTTTTACAGAAAGTTTGGTAAAAACATTATACAGAGAACGTAAAACATAACAACACAAGTAAAGCTTATTAACGCATATACGAAATTATAACCTAAAGGTTAAGGAAAAAATACCTTTTGATGCTTGGTTAATCCTTGTTAATCACAACAAATAGTTTAAAGACTTAGAATTTCTCTTATGGCTTCTCCTACTCAGACTCTCTCTCAAACTCTCTCTGAACTTCTTTCTTTTCTTTCTTAGGTTCAGTCTTAGACTAGGCTACTAACAGTAAGCGTAAACCCAAAAACTGATAAAAGTATACGCTTAATAAAACTGATTTGGCAATAATAAGCCTACTTATTATATCAGTTATAAAGTTATAACGTATAGGTTATAAATATATTATTTATATTTTATTTATTTAATTTATATTATTAATAAATCAAATTTAAAAATCCAAAAGCCATAAGGCTCCGTTTGGCAAAACTTTTTAAAAAGAAAGACTTAATATATTTAAGCCTTGTTTGGCAAAATAAATTAAAACTACTTTAATTTATTTTAATAACCACTTATAATATAGTTATTTGTCACACTTTATTTAATAAATTAAATAAAACATTATAATAATTTATTTAATCAATATAAACTCTCTAATTTAATTATTAAATTAAACTAGAACATTATCCCAATATTATTAATTTCCTTAACTCGTTAATTATTTATTAAACAAATAATTAACCAAATCAAATCAAATCAAATCAATTAAACAAATATTTATTCAACGATAAACACCTCCATTAAATATTTATATAATTCAATAAATATTTAAATATTATAATTAAAAATCTGGATTGTTACAGCTGCAGTGCCATGCTGACGTCAGCCTGAGATCATACCTCGTGTTGCAACGCCAAGCTAAAGCTTGGTGATGTTGTTGCGGTGCCCGAGAGTGAAAATTGACCATTTTGCCCTTTTAAGCTGGAAATGACCTAATGAGCCATGCATCATAGTTTAAACATAATAACAACAATATATATATAAAAGCTAAACAAATAACAGAAAACAGGCAACATCTTAAGCAACAAAGGATCTGATTCGCGGATATAAATCCTACTCATCACACTCTTCCCAAATCATTCATAGAGGAATATTTAGACAACTTTATCTTTACTGATTGTAGCATTGGTATGTCATTCCTTATCCGTAGTATATCAACATATAATACTAGGAATGTCACGACGCTCCCAATGACCCTTTTGTATACACTAGGTTCATTCTTATTTTTTATAAAATCAAACTCTTTTGATTGTCTCATCAAAACGAATGTTCCATATTTGAGAAGCTTGATTCAATCCATTTCTCTGAGTGTCTACAACTCTTACCTCATCGTATGTAACTGGATCATCAACTTCTTTGATGCTTACCTCATCATCATCATCCATGATGAATCCATACCTCCCAGGTATCTTTGGTACTATTCCAAATTTATAATTCATTTGTGGTACAATAGAAGAAGAGTTGTTGACTTGAAGAGATGCAAGTCATATAGAACATAGCAGAGAAAAGGTCTTCATGAGAATGGGACTACTACAGTAGAGTGAAGCACAACTGATGAGAGTTCTGCAATGATAAAGCTTCACTCAATACAAAGGAGTATGACAATAAGATAGCATCTGTACTAAGAGCCAGAAGGCCAAGAAGGCTACAACCTAAGTGACAGATTAGAAAACAGAATACTTGAGCCATTTTATGTCTCATCTTGAACACATTGAGCTGAAGAGAAGAAGATACAGAACTGCATCTGTGCACAAGATAACCAGTGTTCAAGGACTACTAAGTACCCAAAGAAGCTAAGTTGATAAGCAAAGACTTAGCAGTACCTCAATGATGATGGTGCACAATGTTGAATATCAGATTAAGATAAGCATCAATGGTAAAGAATAGTAGCACCAAAGGATGAGTCAAACTGCTAAGTACCAACAAGATGTCAAACTAAACGTGCATCTTAGCAGTCCAGAGGATGTGATCAAACACCAATGTTGAATGCCCAATGATCACAAGAAGCTGCTAAGTACCAGAAGATGAACAAGCTGAACGTCATCTTAGCAGCTCAACAACAACAAACAACAAACAAACAACTAAGCAACCAGGGCCTGCATGGTCCTTGTCTTCATGACTAAATCAAAGTCAAGTCTGCTAGACTTGCTAAGTACCAGAGGGTACAAGAGATTCTAAGTCTGTTGGGCTTAGTCTACAGTTTCCAAGGCTGCTGGTCTTGAAGAGTTCTTAGTGAACTAATGTTCTAAGGCTGCTGGTCTTGAAAGAATCTTAGTGATTCGAAGTTGATCAAATCCTTAATAGAATCTCTGCTTGTTGAAGCAGAAGAGTGGATTAGGAGCATTCAGTCTCTAAATCACTTAAAACCTCTGGTGTCATTTACATTCAGCATTATAACTGCTATATCTGCTTGCAATTAACTCTACATTAGAACTATGTTTAATGCTATATTTTTGAAGAGTATCTTAATCTATTCCGCTGTGCATGAATTAATTCCTCTATTCATTATGTGTTAATCACTTAACTAGATAAAAGAAAACAAAGAAAAAGTTTTAAAGGATCTATTCAACCCCCCTTTATAGATCTATTGTGTGCCTCCGAGAACTGATATATTGACCTAACAAGAGAAATAGACTTAAAAGTTCTCTCGCTCTACCGACCTTCAGAGAGTGATAGAAAGAAGAAACTCATAAATGACTGTGAGATGTCGATCTCTCCATTATCGGCCACCCAATTAAACGATGTTCAATTTCATGTCTTGATGCTCTGATTACATGTTGTTGTAACCCAATTCAAGGTTTTTATGGGATGAGGAGGAGATCAAACCTGTGACGTCCCCAAAGTAGGTCCACACAACCCATTTCGAGTCGCCAAAATACATAGTACAAAATCTAAATACAAATTTCATTTATACAACTGTCGTGTAAAATACGACTACATATAAGTTGTGAGTTTGAATACAAATATTGCACCGTACATAATACGACAATATCCATACTCAAATTAAGTCTTCATTACAATTATTGTCTTACTATTTTACAACATAATGAAGACTGATATTGTGACTATCTCGGACCGTCACTCCATTTTTCGACTAGTCCCAACTATATTCTCATTTCTTGAAGAGAACAATGAAAGAAAAGGGTGAGCTCAACTAGCCCAGTAAAGAATATTATGACTAAGATAATGTAAAATAAATTATCCTTAGTCCTCAACAGGGAAAAATCTGATAGAATACAATAGACAATAAGTTTTAGATCAATAATTGTAGCAAAAATAATAATATATTAGAAAAGTCAAGTAGAGCATGATGTCTACTATTTTCTATAATTTAAAAGTCCGTCATCAATCTTTTATCTCTGTAACATCAATCAATAATTATTTTCATATCAACGAATTATCTATGCTCTATGGGCCAAAGTTAATCGTTCGCATCACCAGTGGTCATGATCATGTCAAACACCTGTCTATCTATGCACTACGGACCAAAGAGGACTTTCACCACAAACCTTTATCTGTAACATTAAAGTTCATGATTATACCAATACATAATTAATGCGCATAATCATACCAATCAACAGTCTATCTTTGTACTATGGGCCAAAGATGACTTTTAGCGCAATATAAGCATCAGGATGATGACAATGATATAAAGAATGGATCAAGTGAGATCAAGGATAAATATTAGAGATTTATAATTTAATTTATCTAGAGTTCAAGAATGTCCAAATTGTCAACATGATAACTAATTGTGGAGTAAAATTCAAGAATGAGATTCATGTATCAAAAATAATTTGGACAAAAAAGAAACCAATTTTGTCGTGAATAGTACCCCGAATGAAAATATTAAAATTTAATAAGAAAGTTCAGACCAATATTCCAAAGAAATGATCTTAGATGAAGCGCAAACTATTAAGGATATTGTACTAATTTCAGGAATTTTCACCATTTAACAATAAGGTTATGGAAACAAACAATAAATTTGTACCATAAATGGAGAAAAATATGAAAGAAAACAATATCCCTTGACGAGTACAAAAGAAATGATATCACATACGAGTATGAAAGAATATACGAAACTACAAATGGATTTTCACCCGTCATGCTGTAATCCGCGTAGACAGATCATTTTCACAATTTAATAAAGAATGAATATAGATGGTTATTCATCAGGCATGCGGTAGTCCGCATAGACAAGTTATTCCCACAGATTAATAAGGAATAGAATGATAACCCTTATGAGTATGAAGAAAATAACATCATTTACCTTAGTAGGAGACTAAATCTGACTGGTATAGCGAATATATTCTTGAGGAAATCTTGCACTATTAGCCACACTCAAAGTATTCTTATACTAGAAAGAAATACGCACAATATTATAGAAGAAGAATTTTCTGATTCTGGTGTGATTTTCATTTCTTAACTAAGTATCTTATTTATAGGAGAATGACATGACACTATTTAATCGCGGATGAATAGTCAAATTTCGGACGAATTCACGAGCGAAAATATGATTTTTACTATTCATCATTGTGCAATAAAATATTCTAATAAAATAAAAACTTTATATATATATATATATATATATATATATATATATATCATATTCTTATTATATTCTAATAAAATAAATAACTTTATAAATATTATAAAAAGTTTCTATTTTATATAAAAAGTTTTCTATTTTATTACTATTATACTAATAATAAAACAAAATTGAGATAACTTTCTACCGACAGTTTGACAAATTGATACATGGGGGTTCATGGAATAATAAGTCAAACTTACAACAAGCGCATTATGACAAACCCCTCTATTTATATTAAAAATTGAATAAATATCTCCCCACAAATCACTTCTCTACAATCAATCCATTTTTATTCTTTCAACATTTATTCATCATTAATATTATAACTCACAATATTGACAACCAGATCGTTCTCAGGAAAGAGGGGGCTTTCCTATAAGGTTTTCTTCTTATTGGCGCGTAATTAAATAACCTAACCCCTTTCCTCGATAGAACTTTCTAGACATTGTCAATAATACAAATAATAATATGATCAACTGTGTCGTCTCAATTATTGATTTAATAATATAAAATATTATGCAGATTATACTGTGACAATAATTGAATCAATAATATGAGATAATATGCAACAACTACTGTGGCAATTATTGAATGAAACTGAGTGACTTCTTACGCAAGCATCAATAATCAGAGATATTGTGCAATATTGTATGCTACTGTGCAATACCGCGTACCACTGTGGAACAACGCATATTACTGTACTTTTATCACCTGGCATTTCAATAGTTTAACGGTAAAAGTCTTGCCGTTATTTTATAAAAAAGTTATTTTTGTCGCTTTCTATATCCGAAAGTTATTCTATTGGGGCGTCCACCAATGATTGCGCCGTCGTTCAAATATTCCCCGACAAATATAAAATTCCCCGACAAAATGAATATTTTATAACAACTTGCTTACTTTGTAAAATTTGCACATATCACCCATAACTATAGCATTATATCAAATCAACACCTTACTATTCAAAATAATATTTAGAGAAATTAAATCTTTATTCATAAAAAGTTGGGGTCTTTCAAAACCGAGATGGGATTTATTAAGGGGGAGATGAAGAGATATGATCGAAGCTAAAGAAGAGGAGTGCTTTAATTTCTGGTCGATTAGTTTTATTATTTCATATTTTGCTCGGGAATTAAAAGGGGAAAGAGAATGTAGTGAGGGAGAGGGAGAGGGAGAGGGAGATAGGGAAATCTAAAAAGAAACCGTCGATTATGTCGAATGAAGATGGACTCGATTTCTGATATTTTCAATTGACTGAGTTAACTCTTAATTAATTAAGGGTTAACTCGATGAGTTTTTTGATTTAAAGGATCAGTTGTCCTGCCTTTATATATAAGGTATTGATTATAAGTTTAATATTTATATTTTAAAATGTGATTTTACATATTTTTTAACTCAAAATTTATACTAATTTATTTATTTTATATCGATATAATTGTGAATATCACAAAGTACCTAAAAAATATTAATTATATTTTTATTATTTTTAAAATATAAATAAATTATATTAATTTTGTTTAAATATAAATTACTACCCTAAATTATGGGTCATATTCCACTTCGGTAATTGAACTATTAATTTTTTTTCCACTTTCATTCAATTGGGTCTGTCACGTCAAAAATTTTTGACGTGACTGTCAAGGTGGGCAATAGTTGAGTTAATGTGTAACAAAAAAGAGTATTTTAATTTTTGATTAAACATTTATTATACATTCAAGGGCAAAATCATTAAATCACTCTATATTAAACATTAAAACTAAACATTTTCTTCTCTTAAAGTAAATCAATTTCAAATCAAAACAATTAGATCTGATAGATTGGAAACAACACAAGATTTTGCAGTAACAAACAAAGAGATCAATAACAATAAGCACGAAATCAGAGGTAACAAAAACCAAATCTTTACCATCAAAGACAGAAAATCAAAATCCCAAATCTGAACATTAAGCAATAAAATAAATGAAATCTAAGATAGAAAACACACAGATTAATGAGCAAGGCAAAGAAAAGCTCATTCGCAAAGACAAAAGAACAATCAGAACAAAGGACCCAAGAACCCAAATTCTGGCGAAATCAGATTAAGATCAGATTTATATAAGAGAACAAACCCACAAAACTCGATCTTAGCAGATCCATCTACCAAACCCCAAACACCAGCAATAACCATTAAGATCCAAACTCCAACCAATAGATCCTCTAATTGGAGTGGAATTAAGGACATACTGCAACAAAATTCGTCTTTGCACAAGCACCTAATCAACAAATTTCAAAAATCTCTTGATCAATTGTAACACCTATTTCTTTTTCTTCCCATTTCTTACTTTTTTCCCTTGATCGAAGATGTTTGTGGTGGGGATGAAGGATTTGTGCATGACTGGTGCCTTTTTGATTTCGAGAAATGATGAATGTATCAATCAACGGTTGAGGCGGGAAAAGAGGGATTTGGAAAGGGTGACGTCGTCAAATGCAAGGGATTTTATGGGTTTGAGAAGAGGAATCTGTGGGCAATGAAGACGAGGGTGTCAGAAAGGTTCAAGTGAGACACTGGTGTAAGACCTCAACTTTTATGAATAAAGATTTAATTTTCTCTAAATATTATTTTGAGTAATAAGGTGTGGATTTGATATAATGTTATAGTTGTGGGTAATATTTATAAATTTTGCGAAGTAAGCAAGTTGTCATAAAATATTCTTTTGGTCGGGGAATATTCATGTTATCAGGGAATATTCGTACGACGACATAATCATTGGTGGACCCCACAACGGAATTACTGTCGGAGTGAGAAAACGATAGAAATAACTTTTTATAAAAATAACGACAAAACTTTTACCGTTAACTGTTGAAATACCCAGTGATAAAGGTACAATAATACGCGTGGTTACATAGTAGCACACGGTATTGTACAGTATCTTTGATTATTGATGTTTACATGAGAAGTCACTTAATTTTATTCAATTATTGTCACAGTAATTGCTGCATAGTATCTCATATTATTGATTCAATTATTGTCACAGTATCATCTGCAAAATATTTTATATTATTAAATCAATAATTGAGACGACAAAGTTATTCATATTATTATTTACATTATTGACAATGTCTAGAAAATTCTGTCGAGGAAAGTGGTTTGGTCACCTAATTGCGCGCCAATAAAGAGAAGTTCTTATCAGAAAGTCCCGTCTTTCATGTGAATGATCTGGTTGTTAATATTGTGAGTTATAATTGTTAGTTCCCAGAGGGCACACAATAGATCTAGAATGGGGGGGGGTTAAATAGATCCTTTTTAATTTCAAAAATATTTTCCATTTTAGTTTGCAGTGCTGAGTAAATAGCAGATGACAAACTTAGGAATTGTTTTAAACACATCGGAATAAGTTAAGGTTCCCCTTCATAGATGTTATGTTGACTATTTGTCTAAAGTTAGTTTAGTTGTAAGTAGTTATCATGTTAACAACAGTTATAGCAGTTATAATAGTTATAACAATTATAATGTAAATGTCAGAATGTAAAAGACACAAGGGATTTCAAGTGGTTCAGAGACTCAAGCTTCTAATCCAGTCTTCTGCTTCAACGAGCAGAGATTCCACTAAGGAAGTCTTTACATCACTGAATCACTAAGATTCCTTCAAGGCCAGCAGCCTTGGAACTTTAGTTCACTAAGAACTCTTCATGTCCAGCAGACTTAGAACTCTAGTTCACTAAGAACTTTTCAAGGCCTGCAGCCTTGGAACTTAGTTTAGTCCCTTGGACAAGAACCCTTCTGGCCCTGGCTTTTTGTTTGTTGTTGTTGTTGTTGGTGCTGAGCTGCCAAGATGACTTTAAGCTTGTTCATCCTTGATTCTTGGTAGCTTGTTGTGATCCTCTTTGGATTCTGCATCAAGATTGGATCACCATTTGATATACTTCTAAGTTGTTCATGAAGTTCGATCTCCTTGAGTACTTAGCAGTTTGTCACTTCTTCCTTGGTGCAGCTGATCTTGTGGTTAGTCTTTTTCTGATCTCAGCTTGCACTTCTTCACCACATGAGGTTTGCTAAGTCTTTGCATCTTTGGTAGGCTTCGTCTGTCTCTTAGCATCCTCTGAACCTTGGTTCCCTTGTGTACAGATGTGGTTTTGTATATGTTCTTCTTTAGCTCTTGGTGGTTAATGGTGATTCATAGACTGGCTCTTTGAATCTTCTTTTTGATCTGCCAATCTCTTGACTGCTATTAACTTAGCCTTCTCATCTCTCAGCTTGGCTGCCATTCTCAATGGCATTCTCATTGTTGTTGAGTGAGGCATTTTTCTATTAAAGCTCTTCTCTTATCTTGCTTCACTTCTACTGTAAGACCCCGAATTTTATGAAATAAAAGTATTCAGTTTTTCTTATAATTACTATTCAGTAAATGGTTAAATTGATAAAAGTTTAAAGTTATGGGTGAAATGTGAATATTTTTTTCAAAATAAGCAAGTGGTTATAAAATAATCATTGTTGTCGGGGAATATTCGTTTGGTCGTAGAATATTCTTTCTGTCGGGGAATATTCGTACGACGGCGCAGCTATTTGTGGGCCCCATAACGAATAACTGTCGGGTGAAGAAAACGACAAATTTGAGTTTTTACAAATAACGGCGTAGTTGTTATCGTTAACACTGTTAGAATACCCGGTGGTTAAAATACAGTAATACGCGTGTTTGCACAGTAGCACACGGTTTTACACAGTATTTTTAAATTATTGATCCTTACGTAAGAAGGCACTACTCAATAATTGTTACAGTAATTACTGTTCAATATTTTATTTTATTGATTCAATAATTCCTACGTTGAAATTTTATATTATTGTTGTGCAATAATTGTCACTGTACAGTATTTCTCCATTATCAGATCAATAATTCATATTATTTAAATAATATTATTAGATAGCATTATTGACAATGTCTAGAAAGTTCTGTCTAATGAGAGGTTTGGTTATTTAATTGCGCGCCAGTAAGGAGAAATTCTTATTGGAAAGCCCCCTCTTTCCTGGGAACGGCCTGGTTGTCATAAATGTGATTCTGTAATATTATTTGTGAATAATTAATTATTGATTTATATGATAAGAAAATATTTATTTTATGTGGATATAAATGAGGAATATATTTTTGTGGTTAAAAATGAAGGAGTTAATGTTGAGATTTTTATCAGTATTTTTGTCGGAATGGAGGTATTAAAAATCAGGGTTTTTGAGATATTTTGTGAGGGTTATAATTTTTAATCCGACCGTTGGATCGTGGTAATTTTTGGATATGTTATACATATATAAGTTGAGTATATGTCCATAAATTTTGAACCGTTAAAAATGAACGTATGATTTATTATGAATTTTACGAGATGACTGGTTCAGAAATTGTTGAATTTTCGGAGTTTATCATTTTGGTGGAAAATTCTAGAATTGGTGGGCTCCACTTGTGGTTGGTGAAGAAATGTGCTGAATTATATTTCAAATGTGGTGGGTGGGAATAGTAGCAGGTAAAGCCATTAGGTTGCAGGTCAAACCTACCAAAATTTTCCTATAAATAGAGGGCTAAGTTAGAATTGAAAATCACACCAAAAACATAAGCTTTCTCTCTTTCTCTCTCTATATTATGAAACATATTTTGTGAGTATTTAGATACTTTGAGAGTTGCTATTCAGTGCAAGTTTCCTTCAGCTTTGCATACCGATCAGAAGTACTGCTCTTTTGAGGTAAGGGATTGTAAGCGATAGTAAGGGATATTAAGGGATTTTAAGGGTTGTTATGATTTTCAGTTTCGTAATTTTTCTGATCTTCAAAAATTCTGGAAAAATTTGAAATGATATTTTGATGAGTTTTCTTGATTGTGTCCAAAAATGGTGATTTTTGGATGTATAGATTGAGAGTTATGAATTTTATGAGAAAAAACTATTTTAAAAGTAACAGCTTATAATTCCTTGTGGTTAACTCCAAAATTGATGAAATTTTTATTGGGAGTACATGTATATGATAGAAGTATACTCTGTAAATTTCAGAATTTTTGGACAAAATTACAATTTTTGATAAATGTCTAAATATTCTACTATTTTGGCCATATGAAAAATAGTAAATGACTTTTAAAAATTCTGAGAAAAATATATGTTCACTATGGGACTATATTATGCTAAATCCCAGAAAAGAAATATTTTTGGAACTGATTTGGTATTTTTCATAAAAATGGTCTAGTTATGAGTAAATGAATTAAATATGTTTTGTGAAGAAAGAAAATTGGAAAATAGGATTTTATGGCTTGAGAATCCTATATGAGGTATATGCAGATTTTTGATGAGGGTTTTGGTTATTGATGATGAAATTGTAAGAGTTGGCATTTTATGATGATTAAATGCATTAATTAGTAAAGTGTAAACAATTAAAATAAATTGTTTATAAATTTAAGTAATGTTATTCTTTCAATATCATTATACCGAAATACTGGTATGGATTTTATTATGGAATTTCTACCTTTTTGTGTCGGGTTTACTATTTATGAGTTACTATTCACGAGTTACTATTCATGAGTTACTATTCACGAGTTACTATTCACGATAAAAATTGGTTTCTTTTTCTAACCAAATTATAGTTGATTTATGAATATTACTCTTGAGATTAAATCTAGATGTATTGATTATATTGATTTTATTATTATATATAACATTTTTATAACCCTAATGATGATATTTCTCTTTGACTTGAGTGTAAAGATGGGTAGATTTTTGGTATGCTCATGACTATGGGTTATCTTTGGCCAGTAGTGCAAAGTTGAATCGTTGATTGGTATGATCATGACCATTGAATTTATAAGTGAATATCTTTAGCTTAAGTGCAAAGGTGAATTGATCAACATGGTTATAATTATTGTTTATATAAATTCTGAAATGATTATATATTTCTTTGAGATATTAATATATTTGGCCGTAGTGCAAATATGAACTGTTGAGGAATATCTTTGGCCTGTAGTGCAAAGATGAACTGTTGTTGAATATCTTTGGCCTGTAGTGCAAAGATGACATGTTGTTGAATATCTTGGCCAGTAGTGCAAAGACGAACAGATGTTGAGATGAACATGATCAACTGGTGATACAAATGAATATCTTTGGCCTTAGTGCAAAGATGAAGTTATTAGTATGATTATGAACAGGAAATGTGATTTGGTGTAACCATGATCTTTGATGTTTCAGGTAAAGATAGGTGATGAAAATTATCATCGTCCTGGATGAGAAGAGGAATTTAGAACTACAGTTATGATTATGAGTTATTCATATGATTGTGGACCAGAATTGTTGATTGATGTTACAGGGATAAAACATTGTTGGTGGATTTTTAACATGGAGAAGATAATAGACTTTATAGTCTATTTGACTCTTCTAATGGATTGCTCGTTCCGCTGCAACTATGGTTGAAATTTTTATCATTTACCATATGTTCTAAATCTCTGATTTATTGTTGATGAAGGCTATTGATAATTGAATTATCTTTAGTTATGATATACTTTACTGAGCTAGTTGTGCTCACCCTTTTGCTTCACAATTCCTTTCAGGTAATAAGAGTGTAGCTGGGTCGAGCGGGGGTAACAAGGGAATAGAACGGTGGTCATCATTTAGTAGTTATATTTGGTGAAGAAAATAGGGTGAGGCGAACCCAACGTTGGAAGGGTGTTTTGTCACTATCATACAAGATGTCTAATGACATACAACCTCGTGTCATCATAAGACAGGGTTGTGCTCATCCACTTGCTGAGTATCTTTACGAGCACTACCTATATAATCTTGGTGTTTGTTTGAAGTATAATTCTCAATTAGAGACAGTGGAGATAATGATAAGTCAAGAGAAGACTCACCATTGGGAAGAATATGATAGTAATCTTCTCGTTTTTCTTTGGGGTCTATTGGGTCAACCAAGGATAATTCTGTGGCCATATGATATCTATCATAACCTAGACGCGTGGCCTCCCATGTACGAAGGTTTCCTTGAGCACTTCCCAAAGATTCTAATTTCTAAAACAGTTTTTGACTATACCTTTATGTAAGGTGTTATTGTGAGGTGATGTCCACGGTTGGAACATGAGTCGCATTTGGTATATATTTGTATCCAAACTCACAGCATATGTGTTGTTGTATTTTGCACGACAATTGTTGTAATAAAGTTGTAGTTGTTTTCTGTACCATGTATTTGACGACTCAGAATGGGTTGGGTGGAATGAACCTATTTTGGGGTCGTTACATTTGGTATCAGAGCTATAAGTAAAGAGCCCCGAGCCTCTCGCTGGTGACTTCCTGTTGATGGGGGATGCACCGAAGCCAGACTCTCCGTAGGGGACGCCGTTCTGCGGTGGCAAACTGATAGGTATCAATGTAAGGTGCTGACACAAGTTGGTGTCCAGAGTTACAGTTGGTATCAGAGCTTAGGGATATGATCTCTGGCGGAGATCGGAGAATCCAACTAGGAGGGGAGAGATGAGTAAATCCTTCGCTAGTGTGTCCTACCTAAGCTTATTTGTTGGTCAGTCATAATATTGGGATATTATGTGATATGTTAATTTGTTAAATTAACCCTTGTTTTGAAGTTGTATTCTAGAATGATATTTGAAATACAGGAGATGAGCAATGGAGAAATTATGATGACAGGAAAGATGGAATCTGAAATGAAAGGAAGGTATTCTCAACTCTTCGAAATACCAGGTACGTAAATTTCGGGGACGAAATTTCATAAGGAGGGGAGATTGTAAGACCCCGAATTTTATGAAATAAAAGTATTCAGTTTTTCTTATAATTACTATTCAGTAAATGGTTAAATTGATAAAAGTTTAAAGTTATGGGTGAAATGTGAATATTTTTTTCAAAATAAGCAAGTGGTTATAAAATAATCATTGTTGTCGGGGAATATTCGTTTGGTCGTAGAATATTCTTTCTGTCGGGGAATATTCGTACGACGGCGCAGCTATTTGTGGGCCCCATAACGAATAACTGTCGGGTGAAGAAAACGACAAATTTGAGTTTTTACAAATAACGGCGTAGTTGTTATCGTTAACACTGTTAGAATACCCGGTGGTTAAAATACAGTAATACGCGTGTTTGCACAGTAGCACACGGTTTTACACAGTATTTTTGAATTATTGATCCTTACGTAAGAAGACACTACTCAATAATTGTTACAGTAATTACTGTTCAATATTTTATTTTATTGATTCAATAATTCCTACGTTGAAATTTTATATTATTGTTGTGCAATAATTGTCACTGTACAGTATTTCTCCATTATCAGATCAATAATTCATATTATTTAAATAATATTATTAGATAGCATTATTGACAATGTCTAGAAAGTTCTGTCTAAGGAGAGGTTTGGTTATTTAATTGTGCGCCAGTAAGGAGAAATTCTTATTGGAAAGCCCCCTCTTTCCTGGGAACGGCCTGGTTGTCATAAATGTGATTCTGTAATATTATTTGTGAATAATTAATTATTGATTTATATGATAAGAAAATATTTATTTTATGTGGATATAAATGAGGAATATATTTTTGTGGTTAAAAATGAAGGAGTTAATGTTGAGATTTTTATCAGTATTTTTGTCGGAATGGAGGTATTAAAAATCAGGGTTTTTGAGATATTTTGCGAGGGTTATAATTTTTAATCCGACCGTTGGATCGTGGTAATTTTTGGATATGTTATACATATATAAGTTGAGTATATGTCCATAAATTTTGAACCGTTAAAAATGAACGTATGATTTATTATGAATTTTACGAGATGACTGGTTCAGAAATTGTTGAATTTTCGGAGTTTATCATTTTGGTGGAAAATTCTAGAATTGGTGGGCTCCACTTGTGGTTGGTGAAGAAATGTGCTGAATTATATTTCAAATGTGGTGGGTGGGAATAGTAGCAGGTAAAGCCATTAGGTTGCAGGTCAAACCTACCAAAATTTTTCTATAAATAGAGGGCTAAGTTAGAATTGAAAATCACACCAAAAACATAAGCTTTCTCTCTTTCTCTCTCTATATTATGAAGCATATTTTGTGAGTATTTAGATACTTTGAGAGTTGCTATTCAGTGCAAGTTTCCTTCAGCTTTGCATACCGATCAGAAGTACTGCTCTTTTGAGGTAAGGGATTGTAAGGGATAGTAAGGGATATTAAGGGATTTTAAGGGTTGTTATGATTTTCAGTTTCGTAATTTTTCTGATCTTCAAAAATTCTGGAAAAATTTGAAATGATATTTTGATGAGTTTTCTTGATTGTGTGCAAAAATGGTGATTTTTGGATGTATAGATTGAGAGTTATGAATTTTATGAGAAAAAACTATTTTAAAAGTAACAGCTTATAATTCCTTGTGGTTAACTCCAAAATTGATGAAATTTTTATTGGGAGTACATGTATATGATAGAAGTATACTCTGTAAATTTCAGAATTTTTGGACAAAATTACAATTTTTGATAAATGTCTAAATATTCTACTATTTTGGCCATATGAAAAATAGTAAATGACTTTTAAAAATTCTGAGAAAAATATATGTTCACTATGGGACTATATTATGCTAAATCCCAGAAAAGAAATATTTTTGGAACTGATTTGGTATTTTTCATAAAAATGGTCTAGTTATGAGTAAATGAATTAAATATGTTTTGTGAAGAAAGAAAATTGGAAAATAGGATTTTATGGCTTGAGAATCCTATATGAGGTATATGCAGATTTTTGATGAGGGTTTTGGTTATTGATGATGAAATTGTAAGAGTTGACATTTTATGATGATTAAATGCATTAATTAGTAAAGTGTAAACAATTAAAATAAATTGTTTATAAATTTAAGTAATGTTATTCTTTCAATATCATTATACCGAAATACTGGTATGGATTTTATTGTGGAATTTCTACCTTTTTGTGTCGGGTTTACTATTTATGAGTTACTATTCACGAGTTACTATTCATGAGTTACTATTCACGAGTTACTATTCACGATAAAAATTGGTTTCTTTTTCTAACCAAATTATAGTTGATTTATGAATATTACTCTTGAGATTAAATCTAGATGTATTGATTATATTGATTTTATTATTATATATAACATTTTTATAACCCTAATGATGATATTTCTCTTTGACTTGAGTGTAAAGATGGGTAGATTTTTGGTATGCTCATGACTATGGGTTATCTTTGGCCAGTAGTGCAAAGTTGAATCGTTGATTGGTATGATCATGACCATTGAATTTATAAGTGAATATCTTTAGCTTAAGTGCAAAGGTGAATTGATCAACATGGTTATAATTATTGTTTATATAAATTCTGAAATGATTATATATTTCTTTGAGATATTAATATATTTGGCCGTAGTGCAAATATGAACTGTTGAGGAATATCTTTGGCCTGTAGTGCAAAGATGAACTGTTGTTGAATATCTTTGGCCTGTAGTGCAAAGATGACATGTTGTTGAATATCTTGGCCAGTAGTGCAAAGACGAACAGATGTTGAGATGAACATGATCAACTGGTGATACAAATGAATATCTTTGGCCTTAGTGCAAAGATGAAGTTATTAGTATGATTATGAACAGGAAATGTGATTTGGTGTAACCATGATCTTTGATGTTTCAGGTAAAGATAGGTGATGAAAATTATCATCGTCCTGGATGAGAAGAGGAATTTAGAACTACAGTTATGATTATGAGTTATTCATATGATTGTGGACCAGAATTGTTGATTGATGTTACAGGGATAAAACATTGTTGGTGGATTTTTAACATGGAGAAGATAATAGACTTTATAGTCTATTTGACTCTTCTAATGGATTGCTCGTTCCGCTGCAACTATGGTTGAAATTTTTATCATTTACCATATGTTCTAAATCTCTGATTTATTGTTGATGAAGGCTATTGATAATTGAATTATCTTTAGTTATGATATACTTTACTGAGCTAGTTGTGCTCACCCTTTTGCTTCACAATTCCTTTCAGGTAATAAGAGTGTAGCTGGGTCGAGCGGGGGTAACAAGGGAATAGAACGGTGGTCATCATTTAGTAGTTATATTTGGTGAAGAAAATAGGGTGAGGCGAACCCAACGTTGGAAGGGTGTTTTGTCACTATCATACAAGATGTCTAATGACATACAACCTCGTGTCATCATAAGACAGGGTTGTGCTCATCCACTTGCTGAGTATCTTTACGAGCACTACCTATATAATCTTGGTGTTTGTTTGAAGTATAATTCTCAATTAGAGACAGTGGAGATAATGATAAGTCAAGAGAAGACTCACCATTGGGAAGAATATGATAGTAATCTTCTCGTTTTTCTTTGGGGTCTATTGGGTCAACCAAGGATAATTCTGTGGCCATATGATATCTATCATAACCTAGACGCGTGGCCTCCCATGTACGAAGGTTTCCTTGAGCACTTCCCAAAGATTCTAATTTCTAAAACAGTTTTTGACTATACCTTAGGTGTTATTGTGAGGTGATGTCCACGGTTGGAACATGAGTCGCATTTGGTATATATTTGTATCCAAACTCACAGCATATGTGTTGTTGTATTTTGCACGACAATTGTTGTAATAAAGTTGTAGTTATTTTCTGTACCATGTATTTGACGACTCAGAATGGGTTGGGTGGAATGAACCTATTTTGGGGTCGTTACATCTACTTTCGTAGTCTCATTGCCACTGAGACATTTTCTATTTAGCTATGTAGAACTCGTAGAGTCAACAACCTTACTTAAACCAACACTTTCTCCTTTTGAGCGTCTGCTGTTAAATAACCTTTCATAAGCTTCCTGTTGTATTATAGCTGTTGGGAGTTATTTGAAGTGATTCACAGATCTCGAGTTATTTGGTGCAAACTACAGATGTGACATGACAACCCCTTTTTCACTTTTCTAACACTGCAGTCTACTATTTCACCTACCCCATCAGAAATATCACTTTTGTGTGTCAAGCAGGTAGTCACCTTTATTTCTTCTTTCTGATTCCTCGATCAAAATATCAGGAGTTGTCTTTCTGCATCGATGCTTTCAATATCCAACGTTTGAATGTCAGTCTTTGTATTGAGATGTTGCCAAGGTTTCAATACTCAGATGACTGAACTCTACGATTCTGATACAGATAACCTTGAACTTGATCGTAGTTAGTCTGTTGAATATTGCTCGTTGACTGATTGAGACAACACTACGATTCTGAGAGTGTTCTTTGGATTTGCAATGTAGAACCTCTCTTACTCCACTAGTGTAGTGCTTCATCACTTCTGCTTGCCTTGACTTACATTAGGTACTGACAACTTGTCTGATAACTTTGGCCCTCCTCAACTTCAAGACTTATCAGGTTTGTAATGCTCAGTCACTTTCTCCTTGTGATCTCCCGTTCACATATCATCAATGGTCTAACCCATGTTTAATCTTCTATGTCTATTCTGTATAGGTTGGCCAATGTCTCTGTTATAGACCCCATCAGTTTCTGCTTCTAACCTGGCAAGCACTACTGTGACGCCACCAAAACAGGTATACATCACCCATCTTGAGTCGCCTAAAACATGGTACAAAATTCAAATACAACTTAATTATACAACAGTCGTGTAAAATACAACAAAACATAATCTAAGAGTTTTAATAAGAATATTGTCATCTAGATAATACCCACACTCAATGGATTTCTCATTATATTTATTGTCACACTATTTTATAGAATAATGAGAACTACTAAAACAACCATCTGGACCGTCAATCCGTTCCCCGACTCGTCCCAACTATATTCTCATTTCCTAAAGAGAACAGTGAAAGAAAGGGTGAGCTCAACTAGCCCAGTAAGAAATATTATGACTAAGATAATGCAGAATAAATTATCCTTAGCCTTCAACAGTATAACAACTGATAGAATATAATAGACAACAAGGTTTAGATCAACAACTGAAGCGGAATAAGCAATTCATTAGAAGAGTCAAGTAGAGTATAAAATCTACTATCTTCTATGATTTAAAAAGTTTTTCATCAACTTTATCGCTGAGACTCAGCTTAATAAATAAAATCGAATCATCCCTGCATCACGGCCAAGGATATTCATGTACTAATCAATGGTCATGATTATACCGAATAATCTATGGTCATAATCATACCAATAATTATACATCAATGAACTACAGGCCAATGAGGACTTTCACCATATCATTCGTCACATTACGATCATGATTATACCGAATAATACCTGGTCATAATCATACCAAATCTATCTATGCACGTAAGTCAAAGATGACTTTCATCACAATATAAGCACGAGGATGATGATAATGACATAATAATTTAATAAAACAAGTTCAAGATAAATTTTAAAGATTTATAATTTAATTTATCTAGAAATCAATAACGTCCAAATTGTCAACATGATACTGCTTTGTGGAGTAAAATTCAAGAATGCTTAGAAGAATATTTCCATGAAAAGATACTGGATGAAGCGCAAATATCCAGGATATTCTACTAATTTCAAGGAGTATAGAAGCCAAAACTTTAACCAACTGAGTATAATAGGATATATGAAACTGCAAATAGATTTTCACTCGTCGTGCGGTAATCCACGTAGACAGATCATTTCCAGAATTTAATAAGGAATGAATACAAAGGATCATTCACCATGCATGTGGCAATCCGCATAAATAGGTTATTCCAACAGAATAATAAAGAATGGAATAACAGAAGGATTCATCATGCGTGCGATAGACTGCACAGACAGGTTATTCCCAACAGAATAATAAATAATGGAACCAGGTCATGCGTAAACTCACAGACATGATATTCCGACAGAATAATAAATAATGGAACCAAGTCATGCGTAAACGCACAGACAGGATATTCTGACAGAATAATAAAGAATGGAATAATAGAAGAATTTTACCATGTATGCAGTACTTCGCATATACAGATTATTCCAACATAATAATAAAGAATAGAATAACAGAAGAATTTCACCATGTATGTGGTACTTCGCATAAATAGGTTATTCCAACAGAATAATAAGGAATGGAATAACAATAGCTCTCTTCATGAATACGAAAGAAATAATACCCTTTACCTTAGAATAAAGTTGGATACTGGAATAGAGAGGTAACAAACTTCTCTTCTTCTTTCTCTCTATAATAAATGCTCTATAGCTTTAGTGAATTGGTGAGAAATGAAGAAAGAATGAGCTTCTATTTATAGGAAAATATAGTTTCGATAATTGTACGTTTTGGGGCTCGAAATATTACAGTACAATACCTCCAACTTTTCTTTCATTTTTAATTTAGTCTTGCAAGTATTATCAAACTTGCACCACCTCCCCTAATAGTAAATAATATGAATAAATAGTTTAATCATATGACTAAATAGTATAATCATGTGAAAAATATAAATTACAGTATAGTACCTCTATCTATACCTCTTTTTTTAACTTAGTCATGCAAGTATTATCAATCTTGCACCAACTCCCCTAATAGTACATAAATGTGATTCAATAGTACACACATGTGAACAAATAGTTATATAAGCATGTCAATTAGTAATAATTAATTGCTCATTTATCCGATTAATTACCCGATTGGTCAATATAACCTCCAGACATCAATTATTATCGAAATAAATGTCGATTTTCACTAACACTAATAATTCCAACACAATGGAACTATTAATTTTATCTTTAATCAACACGAACTTATTATTCATTATAATTCATAATATTTAACAACCAGTTCGTTCCCAGGAAAGAGGGGGCTTTCCGATAAGGATTTCTCCTTATTGGCGCACAATTAGGTGACCAAACCTCTCCTTGACAGAACTTCTAGACATTGTCAATATTACAAATAATAATATGAATAACTTTGTCGTCTCAATTATTGATTTAATAATATAACATATTGTGCAGATGATACTGTGATAACAATTGAATCAATAATATGAGAGATATGATGCAACAATTACTGTAGCAATAATTGAGTATAACTGAGTGACTTCTTACATAAGTATCAATAATCAATACCGTGTGCTACTATGTAACCACGCGTATTACTGTACTTTTATCACCGATTATTTTATGATAACTTGCTTACTTTAAAAAAAATTCACATATCACCCTTAACTTTAACCTTTTATCAATTTAACCATTTACTAAATAGAATAATTATAAGAAAATTGAATACTTTCATTTCATAAAATTCGGGGTCTCACAATCTCCCCTCCTTATGAAATTTTGCCCTCGAAATTTACGTACGTACCTGGTATGCCGAAGATGTGAGGATACCTTAACTTCATTTTATATTCCAACTCTTGAGGTATAACCTTTGAGTGTCGAATATGATCCTTCTTATCCAAGATTTTAACATGTATTTCCTCATACGTTAAATCTTCTGCTATCTCGTCTAGTTCTAATTCAATAATGTGGTTCGGGTCGTCCATATATTTATGTAATATCAATACGTAAAAAACGTTATGAACACGCGACATACTTGGCGGTAAAACGAGTCTATAGGCCACAGTTCCTACTCGATCGAGGATTTCAAATAGACCAATAAAATCAAGGGTTGAGATTTTCTCTCTTCATCGAGTCTTGCTTCTAGAATAACGCCCTCTTGAACCTTCTTCTTCACATTCATCAGCTCCGGGTGTGTAGCTTAAGCGGCCTTTAACTTTATCGATTAAAGTCGATTCTAATCGTATATTCGTTATCTTCACATAGGTCCCTAGAGTCTTTAACTCTATCTTCATCATTTGTAAGTTATACGAAATGGGTTTTTGTGTTAACAACATCGCACTCGTAAACGCATACGATCTTCTACTCAATGCGTCAGCTACCACGTTCGCTCTTCCACGATGATATTAAATGGTACGGTCGTAATCTTCAACAGCTAGAGCCAACGTCTTTGGCGCATGATGCGTTTATTTTGGGTGAAGAAATATTTGAGGGTTTTATAAATGGGTTTTGTACTGGGGTCAATACAAAATTTGATTTCATGCTCTAGGGTTAGGCTAAGAAGTCTTTAGAGAATACGTCAGGAAATTTATTAACAATAGAAATATCACTCAAAATTGTGACTCTCATCCCAAGACTTGGATAGTACGCCACATTGATACCTAACAACTTGCCATTATCATTCACGACGTTACCTACAGAAAGTCTGGATTCAGTGCATTCCACACAAGGAAGTCACCAGCGAAAGGCTCGGGGCTCTTTACTTATGGCTTGATATGACAATGATTGACTTTAGTGGTTTGGTTGCTTGAATTCTTATAACAGGTTGGTTAGGAATATGAAAGCTAACAACCTTACGAAAAGCATGATGAGTAGATAAAATCGCATCAAAGGCAAGTATTTTCAAAGAGATAAGATCGATAGGTAACCTGAGGGTATCGATTTGAACCAAATAAGATTTATAAACAGTAGAGGTAACGAAGGTTTCTCCTAACGGAGTTTCAACTGATAAGTTAAAGTCTAACCTCTCTGGGGTCAAATTTAAACGTTGAGCTCAAGCAAGAGAGATAAAAAGAATGGGTAGAATCGGTATCTAATAAGGTATAGACTTCGCAAAAATTTATAATTAACTAACCCGTGCTAACTTCGTTCGAGTTACTCGCTTTTTGAGAAGTCACGAAAAACGCTCGTCCTGAAACCACCGACTTTGTTTTGTCTGTATCCGTCTTTGGTGCCACCGTCCCAGCTGGACTTGACTTTGGTGCACGACAAAATCGGGCTAGGTGACCTTTTTTTCCATAATTATAACATGCTTTGGACTGCATCACGCAGTTTGGACTGATATGTCCCTCCCCTCCACATTTGAAGCATACAATTGGTGGTCGTTCTCCTTCCTTGAAAACGGGTGTTGGTGCTGCTATCTTTCCATCCTTGTTGAATCTCCTCTTCTTGGAATGTCCACTCTTATTGTCATGGCCATGATTACCACCGAAGTGATTATCATTTTTGGCATGTTGATTCCCTCCATGCTTGTTGTCACTACTTTGATGACTGCTACCATTGGTATTATCATTTTGCCGGCTGCTTTCTCTTGGTTGGGTAGACTCGTTATCGTGTTCCAGTAACTGAGCCCTATTTACAATATCTGAATACAAACACAATTTATGAGAAATTAGATATTGACGTATCTCGAGTTTCAAACCTCTTAGAAACATCCGCGTCATTCTCTTCTCACTATCAACCAAGTGGGACGCAAATCGAGACAACTCGGCAAACTTAGCTTCGTACTGCGCCACGGTCATATTGTTTTGCTCAAGCTTGATGAACTCTACCTCCTTCATGTGACAAATACTTTTAGGAAAGTACTTGTCGTTCAACAACTCTTGAAACTTCTCCCAAGACATTTTGAGTGCGGTAGGTTGAGTACGCTTTATAGATTCCCACCAGTAATCTGCCTCTGCTCGCAACATGAAGGTGGCAAAGGGAACCTTTTCCTCCTCAGAGCATTCCAAGACATCAAATATCTTGTTGATCTGCTTTATCCACGTCTCTGCTTTAAGTGGTTTTGGCTCTCTAAAAAACTCTGATGGTCCCAGCTCCTTGAACTGCTTAGCGGTGACCGTTTGAGAGTTGTCAGTGTTTCCACCTGCATTTTGGACAGGAGTCGCCCTCGCCTGATGTTGCATGAATTGCATAAAACCTCTGAACGTCCCATCGTTCATCATTTGATCGTTGTTGTTTACCTGAGGATTATTGTCTTCCTATTGCACATTATCCTAGGTATTAATTTATGGTGACTCAACGGTCTCATGTGCCTCATTGCTTATCTCAACATTTTCGAATGCCATTTTTAAATACTGCCACAAAATAACGGTTAATTAACATATTACATATTATCCTTATACTCTGACCGGCCAATTAAATACCAAATAAACTTAGGTAGGTCATACTACCAAAGAAATTTCCCGTCTCTCCCCTCCAAGTTCTTGTCACACATTTCAGCCAGGGATCATATCCCTAAGCTTTGATACCAACTGTGACGCCCCCAAAACAGGTATACATCACCCATCGTGAGTCGCCAAATACATGACACAAAATTCAAATACAACTTAATTATACAGCAGTCGTGTAAAATACTACAAAACATAATCTAAGAGTTTTAATAAGAATATTGTCATCTAGATAATACCCACACTCAATGGATTCCTCATTACATTTATTGTTACACTATTTTATAGAATAGTGAGGACTACTAAAATAACCATCTGGACCCTCAATCCGTTCCCCGACTCGTCCTAGATATATTCTCATTTCCTGAAGAGAACAGTGAAAGAAAGGGTGAGCTCAACTAGCCTAGTAAGAAATATTATAACTAAGATAATGCAGAATAAATTATCCTTAGCCTTCAACAGTATAACAACTGATAGAATATAATAGACAACAAGTTTTAGATCAACAACATATGCAGGATAAGCAATTCATTAGAAGAGTCAAGTAGAGTATAAAATCTACTATCTTCTATGATTTAAAAAGTTTTTCATCAACTTTATCGCTGAGACTCCGCTTAATAAATAAAATCGAATCATCCCTGCATCACAACCAAGGATATTCATGTACTCATCAATGGTCATGATTATACCGAATAATCCCTGGTCATAATCATACCAATAATTGTCCATCAATGAACTACAGGCTAATGAGGACTTTCACCACATCATTCGTCTCATTACGGTCATGATTATACCGAATAATCCTTGGTCATAATCATACCAAGTCCATCTATGCACGTAAGCCAAAGATGACTTTCATCACAATATAAGCATGAGGATGATGACAATGACATAATAATTCAATAAAATAAGTTCAGGATAAATTTTAAAGATTTATAATTTAATTTATCCAGAAATTAATAACGTCCAAATTGTCAACATGATACTGCTTTGTGGAGTAAAATTCAACAATGCTCAGAAGAATATTTCCATGAAAAGATACTGGATGAAGCGCAAATATCCAGGATATTCTACTAATTTCATGGAGTATAGAAGCCAAAACTTTAACCAACTGAGTATAATAGAATATATGAAACTGCAAATGGATTTACACCCACCGTGCGGTAATCCACGTAGACAGATCCTTTCTAGAATTTAATAAGGAATGAATACAAAGGATGATTCACCATGCATGTGGTAATCTACATAGACAGATTATTCCAATAGAATAATAAAGAATGGAATAACAGAAGGATTCACCATACGTGCGATAGACTGCACAGACAGGTTATTCCCAACAGAGTAATAAATAATGGAACCAGGTCATGCGTAAACGCACAGACATGATATTTCGACAGAATAATAAATAATGGAACCAGGTCATGCGTAAACGCACAGACAGGATATTCTGACAGAATAATAAAGAATGGAATAATTGAAGAATTTCACCATGTAGGCAGTACTTCGCATATACATGTTATTCCAACATAATAATAAAAAATAGAATAGCAGAAGAGTTTCACCATGTATGCGGTACTTCGCATATACAGATTATTCTAACAGAATAATAAGGAATGGAATAACAATAGCTCTCTTCATGAATACGAAATAAATAATACCCCTTACCTTAGAATAAAGTTGGATACTGGACTAGAGAGGTAACAAACTTCTCTTCTTCTTTCTCTCTATAATTTCTCTCTATAATAAATGCTCTATAGCTTTAGTGAATTGGTGAGAAATGAAGGAAGAATGAGCTTCTATTTATAGGAAAATATAGTTTCAATAATTATACGTTTTGGGGCTTAGAATATTACAGTACAATACCTCCAACTTTTATTTCAATTTTAATTTAGTCCTGCAAGTATTGTCAAACTTGTACCACCTCCCCTAATAGTAAATAATGTGAATAAATAGTTCAATCATGTGAATCAATAGTATAATCGTGTGAAAAATATGAATTACAGTATAGTACCTCCATCTATACCTCCATTTTTAACCTAGTCATGCAAATATTATCAATCTTGCACCAACTCCCCTAATAGTACATAAATGTGATTCAATAGTATACACATGTGAACAAATAGTTATATAAACATGTGAATTAGTAACAATTAGTTGCTCATTTATCCGATTAATTACCCGATTGGTCAATATAACCTCCAGACATCAATTATTATCGAAATAAATATCGATTTTCACTAACACTAATAATTCCAACATAATAGAACTATCAATTTCATCTTTAATCAACACGAACTTATTCATCATTATAATTTACAATATTTAACAACCAGTTCGTTCCAAGAAAAGAAGGAGCTTTCCGATAAGGATTTCTCCTTATTGGTGCGCAAAATTAGGTAGCCAAACCTCTCCTTGACAGAACTTCTAGACATTGTCAATATTGCAAATAATAATATGAATAACGTTGTCGTCTTAATTATTGATTTAATAATATAACATATTATGCAGATGATACTGTGACAATAATTGAATCAATAATATAAGAGATATGATGCAGCAATTACTGTAGTAATAATTGAGTATAACTGAGTGACTTCTTACGTAAGCATCAATAATTAATACCGTGTGCTACTATACAACCACGCGTATTACTGTACTTTTATCACCGATTATTTTATGATAACTTGCTTACTTTTAAAAAAATCACATATCACCCTCAACTTTAACCTTTTATCAATTTAACTATTTACTAAATAGAATAATTATATGAAAATTGAATACTTTCATTTCATAAAATTCGGGGTCTCACAACTACGATCATAGTTATACCCAAGATAGTCATCTTTTGTTTATCTTGACAGCTACTGCATTGCTGACTTCCTTTAGTCATTCACATCATCTGAAGTCTTCTTACTATTGTTTGTGGAAGACTTCCCTTAAATGGCTTCACTACTCAATCAGGATGCTGATTGAATTTGTGCTTTGATCTTCTGTTTGCTTGCTAGCCATTAGGTGAATGTTCTCTGGCTTTCTTCAGGTAGATTGCATCTCTATAGTTTTGTCCAGAGGCTTCATTCTTTGGATGCTTTGGGAGTGCTCATGTGTTGAGAATCGTGTTGACACTACGATTCTTCTTTGACGTTGTGAGCATAGATAGGCTTTGTCGAAGACTTTGTTCTTCAGACTACGATCTAGCTTTAGTTCTACAAATACTACGACTCCAAGTGTAGATTATACATCATACTACAATTTCTGCCTTAACACTTGTTGTTCTTGTCTGATCTAGCTCGACTACGATTTCTGCCTCTAATATGATCAATAGACTCTACGACTTCACTTGTGATCTACGATTCTTGAGTTAGCTTAGCAGATGTTTGGATCAACTCTACGATCATGAGTGAGGCCCTCCAAGGAAGACTACGATCTATAGCCACTTTCTCGATACTCTACAATTCTGCCTTGGCTTCTGCAATCCCTCGGCTAGCTCAACGGACTATGATTCTACCTTGATAGTCTTCGAGTTCTTTATTTCTCCTGGAAGTCTTCTAAGGCTTGTGCAGTACTCGACGATCAGGCAGGCCTATCTATTACATCATATGTAAGACCCCAATTTTTTTAATAAAATAGAATTTCCTTTATTTATTATTTTAAACTAGTAAGGGTTTATTTGATTAATGTGGTTAGTTATGGGTAAAATGCACAAATATTTTTAAATAAACAAGTGGTTATAAAATATTCATTGTTGTCGGAGAATATTCGTTTGGTCGTGGAATATTCTTGCTGTCGGGGAATATTCGTATGACGGCGCAGCCTTTCGTGGGCCCCATAACGAAAAGCAATTGGATAAAGAAAATGACAAGTATAAGTTGTTTATAAATAACATCGTAGTTGTTACCGTTAATACTGTTGAAATACCCGGTGGTTAAAACACAGTAATACGCGTTGTTGCACAGTAGCACACGGTATTGTACCAATTATTGATTCTTACGTAAGAAGGCACTACTCAATAATTGTTACAGTAGTTACTATTCAATATTTTATTTTATTGATTCAATAATTGCTACGTTGATATTTTATATTATTGTTATTTTAATAATTGTCACTACACAGTAATTTTATTATCAGATCAATAATTTATATTATTTGAATAATATTATTAGATAGCAATATTGGCAATGTCTAGAAAGTTCTGTCTAAGAAGAGGTTTGGTCAACTAATTGCGAGCCAGTAAGGAGAAATCCTTATTAGAAAGCCCCCTCTTTCTTGGGAACTGCCTAATTGTCAGTATTGTGATTCTGTAATATTATTTGTGAATAATTAATTATTAATTTATATGATGAGAAAAATATTCATTGTATGTGGATATAGATAGAGAAAACTTTTAATGTGATAATTGTTAAAAATTAATATTTTATCTTTTTTTGATAAAAAAATTCATTTAAATATATTATTATATTATAATAATATAATAATGGTGATATTTTTACAATGAATGTGGGATATATGAATAAATGAGGCGGAAGAGTATTTTTGTTACTAAAAATATTTAAAAAATATTTTTCATGTTTGTGGACCTCATTTCTTGACTGAAATTTGATTATAGCCTGCAAAATCGTCTGTATGTGAATTTCGGTCAATTTCTGTTTGGAATTTCGAAAAACTTAAACTTACAAAGTTGTAGATAATAGAATTTCCTATAGAAAAGAGATAAAGTTCGAATTTTTCTGACAAAAGGGCTATTTATTATAAATTATTATAGTTCTGAAGTTCCGAAATAATTAATTTTTGGAAGTTTTAATTATGTTTATTAAGAAAAACGTTTTTTTTGTAGGCTACACTAACATGTGCAAAATGATCATAATGAGTTGAGATCAGTTGTCTAAGGTTGGCTTGAAAATTATATATATATATATATATATATATATATATATATATATATATATATATATATATATATATATATACACACACACACACACACACACACACACACGGTAAGGTTCAAGGGCATCCACCTTAAAGAGCAACCAGGCCTTAAATAACATCCACTTATCAAAACGACGTAGTTTTGGAGGGACGCGGTGACATTTTTGTAAATACGTGAGGGACGCGGTGGCATTGTATTTACAAAAATGCCACCGCGTCCCTCACGTATTTACAAAAATGCCACCGCATCCCTCCAAAACTACGTCGTTTTGAGGTGGATGCTCTGGTTACTCTTTAAGGTTGATGCTCTTGATCCTTACCGTATATATATATATATATATATATATATATATATATATATATATATATATATATATATATATATATAAATATATTTTTCTAAGCATTTTTCTATAAATAAGGTGCTTAGGTTAGAATTGAAAATCACACCAGAAACTGAAGTTTTTTCTCTCTTTCTCTCTCTATATTATCGAGCGTATTCTTGTGAGTATTTTGATACTTTGAGTATTGCTATACGGTGCAAGTTCCCTTCAGCTCTATATCCAGTATTCCAGTCAGAAATACTATCTTTTCGAGGTAAGGGATGTTATTTTTTTATAAATGATATTATTTCTTTCAATATCATTATGCCGAAATATTGGTCTGAACTTTTTATGAAATTTAGAACTTTTTGTGTCGGGGTTACTATTCACGTATACGGCACTATTCATGTATACGGCACTATTCACCGAAAAATTAAAATTTTAGTTTTTTGTTCAAGATATCTATTATGGATACTAGCTTTGATTGTATCCATGCTTTGATCATTCTTAAATTTTACTTCACTATAATTATTTATGAAGTATTTTTGAACTCGGATTGTTTAAAGTACGAATCCTTAATATTTGTTCTTTTGTTTCACTGGATTCGTTTTCTTTAAAATATTTTTTATCATCCTCAGTCCTAAATGATGATATAACTGAATATATTTGGCACGTAGTGCAAAGATGAATGATGTTCTGATGAATATCTTTGGCCCGTAGTGCAAAGATGAACTGGTGTTGAGATGAACATGACCGACTGATTAATATCTTTGGCCTGTAGTGCAAAGATGACTATTTGATTCAAGATGTATATTGATTGATGTTACAGGGATAAAATATCGATGATGGACTTTTAAATTCATAGATGATAGTAGATTTCATTCTTTACTTAACTCTTCTAATGAATTATTATTTTCGCTGCGAATATTGATTTAAAACTTGTTGTCTATTGTATTCTGTTAAATTTTTCCCTGTTGAGGACTAACGATAATTTGTTCTATATTATCTTGGTTATAATGTTCTTTACTGGGCTAGTTGAGCTCACCCTTTTCTTTTTTGTTTTATTTTTCTTCTCAGGAGGCGAGAATATAGCAGGTACTAGTCGGGGTATGGAATGATGGTTCTAGAAAGTTATTTAGTAGTCCTCACCATTTTTATAAAATAATGTATCAATAATTGTAATGAGGACTTTATTTGGGTGTGGATATTGTCTAGATGACAATATTTGTATTTAAACTCACAGCATAAGTGTTGTCGTATTTTGCACGACAATTGTAATAATGAAGTTATAGTTGTTTCTGTACCATGTATTTGGCGACTCAGAATAGGTTGGGTGGATTGGACCTATTTTGGGGGTGTCACAGTTGGTATCAGAGCTTAGGGATATGGTATCTGGCGAAGATCGGGGAATAGAATTAGGAGGGGAGAGACGAGTAAATCCTTCGCTAGTATGTCATACCTAAGCTTATTTGTTGGTTGGTCAGAATATAGGGATATTATGTGGTATGTTAATTTCTTTAATTAACCCTTGTTTTATGGCAGTAATTGAGAATGGCAATTGAGAATGTTAACAGTGGAGTAAATGAGACCGTGGAGACACCTTTCCTCACCAATGAGTAAAATGTGCAACAGGCTGGCAATGTTCCTCCTGTAAACAACACCATTGATTAGATGATGAACGATGGGATGTTTAGAAGCTTTTTGCAATTCATGCAAAATCAGACGAAGGAGACTCGTGTACAAACGACAGGTGAAAATGATAGCAATTCACGGTTTGTCACAGCCAAGCAGTTCAAGGAGTTGGGACCACCAGAATTTTGGAAAAAGTCAGATTCGATTAAGGCGGAGACGTGTGTTAAACAAATTACCAAGATATTCGATGTCTTGGGATGCACAGAGGAACATAAGGTTCCATTCGCCACCTTTATGTTCCGTAATGAGGCAGATTACTGATGGGAATCTGTGAAGCGTACCCATCCAGCCGCACTCAGCATATCTTGGGAAACGTTTCAAAAACTGTTCAATGACAAGTACTTTCCTGAAAGTATTCATCATATGAAGGAGGTAGAGTTTATTTGACTGGAACAGAACAACATGACAGTGTCCCAATACGAGGTGAAGTTCGCGGAGTTATCCAGGTTTGCACCTCATTTGGTGGAGAATGAGGAACGTATGACACGAATGTTTCTGAGAGGTTTGAAACCCGACATACGTCAGTATCTCATTCGTCATAAATTTTCTCTATATTCAGATGTTGTCAACAGGGCTCAATTATTAGAGCGAGATAACGAGTACGTTCAACCGAGGGACCACAACCAGGATCGTACTAGTGACAGCAGTCATCGGAGCAACGATAATCAGCAGGGAAAGAAGAACACGGACAAAAGCGGTAACCACTCTGGTGGTAATCGTGGCCAAGAAAATAGAAGAAGCGAGTCGGGGGAAGATTTTAAAAAGAGGAGATTTAATAATGACAATGTGAAGACGTCAGCACCAGCATCAACTGTTTCTAAGGGAGGAGAACGACCACCGGTCATATGCTATAAATGCGGAAAAGAGGGATATATCAGCCCAAATTGTCCACAACAGTTCAAGATATGTTATAATTGTGGAAAGGAAGGGCATATCACTCGAGATTATACGGTAGCGAAACCCAGTCCAGCGGGGATGGTGACTCAAAAGGCTGTCCCAGAAAAGTCAAAGTCAACAGTTCCTGGAAGAGCGTTTGTCGTGACTGGTCAGAATGCGAGGAACCCGAACGAAGTTAGCACGGGTTAGTTAATTATAAATTCTTATGAAGTTTATACCTTATTAGATACCGGTTCTACCCATTCATTTATCTCTCCTGCTTATACTCAACGTTTAAACTTGACTCCGGAGAAAATTAGACTTTGACTTATCTGTTAAAACTCTGTTAGGAGAAACTTTCGTTACATCCACTGTTTATAAATCTTGTTTGATCCAAGTTGGTACCATCACATTACCTGTTGACCTTATTTCTTTAAAGATACTTGCTTTTGATGTGATTTTAGGGATTGATTGATTAACTACTCATCATGCCAAAATTAATTACTTTCGTAAGGTTATTAGTTTTCATATTTCTAAGCAACTTGTTATTCGAATTCAAGCAACCAAACCATTGAAGTCAAACACTTTTATATCAAGCCATAAAGTCATTCATTTATTGAAAAATGGATGTCAAGTTTTCTTAGCCCATGTTATGGACTTGAACAAAAATACGTCAGATTTGAATGATATTTCTATTGTTAGTAAATTTTCTGATGTATTTCCTGAAGAATTTCTTGGCTTACTCCCAAAGTGTGATATTAAATTTTGTATCGACTTTGAACCCGGTACAAAATCTATTTCTAAAATCTCATATCGAATGGCTCCTATTGAACTTCAGGAGTTAAAAAATTCAACTATAGAATTTGGTACCCGAGCCTCTATCTGGTGACTTCTTTTGTGGAATGCACCGAAGCCAGACTCTCCGTAGGGGACACCATATTTGTGTGGTAGTAAACTGATAGGTATCATTGTGACGTGCTATCCAAGATTGAGATATGAGTCATAATTGAGAGCAACCTAAGTCAGTAATCGAAATACGTAGCTTTCTAGGCTTAGTTGGTTATTATCGGAGTTTCGTGGAAAGATTTTCTCGAATTGCTACTCTATTAACTCAGCTGACTCGTAGAGATACAAAATTCGAATGGAGCAAGGAATGTGGGAAGAGCTTCGAAGAACTCAAGAGGAGACTCATTTTGGCACCTGTTCTGACCATACCATCCTGGAAAAATGAACGTGGTAGCTGACGTGTTGAGTAGAAAATCGTATGTGGTTACGAGTGCGATGTTTTTAACAAAAAGACCCATTTCGTATGACTTACAAATGATAGAGATAGAGTTAAAGACTCTATGGATCACGTGATGATATACGAGTAAAATCGACTTTTATCGATAAAGTTAAAATCGCTCAAGCTACACACCGGAGCTGATGAATATGAAGAAGGAGGTGCAAGAAGTTGTTATTCCAAAAGTGAGAATCGGCGATGTGAGAAAAGCTCAAACCTTCGATTTATTAGTCCATTTGAAATCCTCGATCGAATAGGAACTGTGGTCTATAAACTCATTTTACCGCCAAGTATGTCGCGTGTTCATAACGTTTTTCATGTATCGAAGTTACGAAATTATGTGGACGACCCGAACCACGTTATTGAGTTAGAACCAGACGAAATAGCCGAAGATTTAATGTCAAGATCTTGGATAGGAAAGAGCATGTCCTACGCACAAAGGTCATACCGCAAGTTAAGGTTTTGTGGAGGAACCCTGCTATTGAAGAAATGACCTGAGAGTTGGAAATAGAAATGAAAGCGATGTATTCTCACATTTTCGAAATACCAGGTACGTATGTCAATTTCGAGGACGAAATTTCACAAGTAGGGGAGGTTGTAAGACCCCGAATTTTTTTTTTTAATAAAATGGAATTTCTTTTATTTATTATTTTGAAATAGTAAGAGTTTATTTGATTAATGTGGTTAATTATGGGTAAAATGCGCAAATATTTTTAAATAAGCAAGTGGTTATAAAATATTCATTGTTGTCGAGGAATTTTCGTTTGGTCGTGGAATATTCTTGCTGTCGGGGAATATTAGTACGACGGCGCAACCTTTTGTGGGTCCCATAACAGAAAGCGATTGGATGAAGAAAACGACAAGTATAAGTTGTTTATAAATAACGGCGTAGTTGTTACCGTTAATACTGTTGGAATACCCGGTGGTTAAAACATAGTAATACGCGTTGTTGCACAGTAGCACACGGTATTGCACCAATTATTGATTCTTACGTAAGAAGGCACTACTCAATAATTGTTACAGTAGTTACAGTTCAATATTTTATTTTATTGATTCAATAATTGCTATGTTGATATTTTATATTATTGTTGTTTTAATAATTGTCACTACACATTAATTTCATTATCGGATCAATAATTCATATTATCTGAATAATATTATTAGATAACAATATTGGCAATGTCTATAAAGTAAAGCCCCCTCTTTCTTGGGAACTGTCTGGTTTTCAGTACTGTGATTCTGTAATATTATTTGTGAATAATTAATTATTGATTTATATGATGAGGAAAATATTCATTGTACGTGGATATAGATGGAGAAAATTTTTAATGTGACAATTGTTGAAAATTAATATTTTACCTTTTTCTGATAAAAAAATTCATTTAAATATATTATTATATTATAATAATATAATAATGGTGATATTTTTATAATGAATGTGAGATATATGAATAAATGAGGAGGAAGAGTATTTTTGTTACTAAAAATATTTAAAAAATATTTTTCATGTTTGTGGACCCCATTTCTTGACTGAAATTTGATTATAGCCTGCAAAATAGTCTGTATATGGATTTCGGTCAATTTCTGCTTAGAATTTGGAAAAACTTAAACTTACAAAATTGTAGATAATAGAATTTCCTATGGAAAAGACATAAGGTTCAAATTTTTCTGACAAAGAGCTATTTATTATGAATTATTGAAGTTCCGAAGTTCCGAAATAATTGATTTTTGGAAGTTTTAATTATGTTTATTAAGAAAAACGTTTTGTTTTGTTTTGTTTTGTGGGCTACACTAACACGTGCATAATGAGCTAAGATCAGTTGTCTAAGGTGGGCTTAAAAATTATATATGTGTATATATATATATATATATATATATATATATATATATATATATATATATATATATATATATATATATATATAATATTTTATTAAATTTTCTGCTTTGGTGGTCTAAGTTTTTTCCTATAAATAGGGTGCTTAGGTTAGAATTGAAAATCACACCAGAAACTGAAGTTTTCTCTCTCTTTCTCTCTCTATATTATCGAGCGTATTCTTGTGAGTATTTTGATACTTTGAGTGTTGCTATACGGTGCAAGTTTCCTTCAGCTCTATATCCAGTATTCCAGTCAAAAGTGATGTCTTTTTGAGGTAAAGGATGTTATTTTTTTATAAATGATATTATTTCTTTCAATATCATTATGCCGAAATATTGGTCTGAACTTTTTATCAAATTTAGAACTTTTTGTGTCGGGGTTATTATTCACGTATACGACACTATTCACGTATACAGCACTATTCACCAAAAAATTAAATTTTTAGTTTTTGTCCAAGATATCTATTATGGATACTAGCATTGATTGTATCCATGTTTTGATCATTCTTGAATTTTACTTCACTATGATTATTTATGAAGTATTTTTGAACTCGGATTGTTTAAAGTACAAATCCTTAATATTTGTTCTTTTGTTTCACTGGATTCATTTTCTTTAAAATATTTTTCATCATCCTCAGTCCTAAATGATGATATAACTGAATATCTTTGGCATATAGTGCAAAGATGAATGATGTTCTGATAAATATCTTTGGCCCGTAGTGCAAAGATGAATAGGTGTTGAGATGAACATGACCGACTGATTAATATCTTTGGCCTGTAGTGCAAAGATGACTATTTGATTCAAGATGTATATTGATTGATGTTACAGGGATAAAATATCGATGATGAACTTTTAAATTCATAGATGACAGTAGATTTCATTCTCTACTTAACTCTTCTAATGAATTATTATTTTTGCTATGAATATTGATTTAAAACTTGTTGTCTATTATATTCTATTAAATTTTTCCCTGTTGAGGACTAACGATAATTTGTTCTATATTAACTTGGTCATAATGTTCTTTACTGGGCTAGTTGAGCTCACCCTTTTCCTTTTTATTCTATTTTTCTTCTCAGGAGGCGAGAATGTAGCAGGTACTAGTCGGGGTATGGAATGATGGTTCTAGAAAGTTATTTAGTAGTCCTCACTATTTTTGTAAAATAATGTATCAATAATTATAATGAGGACTTTATTTAGGTATGGATATTGTCTTGAAGACAATATTTATATTTAAACTCACAGCATAATTGTTGTCATATTTTGCACGACAATTGTAATAATGAAGTTATAGTTGTTTCTGTACCATGTATTTGGCGACTCAGGATAGGTTGGGTGGATTGGACCTATTTTGGGAGTGTCACATCATATAAGATCAACCTAACAAGCTTGATCTTTCTATATTTAGTTCGTGTACATCATATTCTTTTTAAGGACTTTGCACAAGCTATTTTGTTCATGTAGAATCAACCTAACATATTTGATCATTTCAGTCTAAGCCCTTTTACACATATTCCTATTGTCTATTCAAGGACTTTACAACTTATTTCAATGCAGACATATTTGTATATTCATTTATTAAGATCATAATCAAATCTTATATAAATAGGAATATCATTCGCATGCTTATTCCTAACAATAATATTAATGATGAATAAATGTTATTAAAAATGTGTTTAGTGAATCCAATTGAATTGAGATAAATAGAGGGGTTTTTTAAGAAGTATTTGTTGTAAGTTTGACTTATTATATGGACCCCCACTTACCCATTTTTCAAAATCGTCGATAGAAAGTTATCTCATTTTTGTTTTATTAGTTATAATATATATATATATATATATATATATATATATATATATATATATATATATATATATATATATTATATTTTATATAAAGTTTTTGTTTTATTAAAATATTTTATTGTATAGTGCTGCATAGTAATGAATAGTAAATATCAAAAAATTCACGTGAAATCAACGAATTCACGCCCGTGAATAAAAACTTATGTTCACCCGTGAATATTTTCTGAAATAGTGCACTGCCATTCTCCTATAAATAGGATGCTTAGTTTAGAATTGAAAATCACACCGGAATCAAAGAATTCTTCTTCTATAGTATTGAGCGTATTTATTTAGAGTTTAAGGAAGCTTTGACTGCATAAAACAGTACAAATTTTCTTCAAGAATATCCCCGTCATACCAGTCAGAAATACTCTCCTTTAAAGGTAATGGATATTATTTTTATTCAATATTCGTATGAAATAATATTTTCTTTCATAATCAGTAGTATGTAAGTAATATTATTTCGTTTCGTATTCTTAATTCTACACTCATGTTGATAAGTATTGCTTCTATACTCCTTGAAATTAGTAGAATATCCTTGAAATTTACGTTTCATCTAGTATCTTTTCACAAAAATATTCTTCTAAACATTCTTGTTAAATTTTTATCTTTTCATGTGGGGATACTATTCGCGAAGTACTATTCATTGGTACTATTCACCAGAGGTACTATTCACCCGGGGTACTATTCATGACAAAAATTAATTTTTTTTCTGTCCAAATTATTTTTGATACATGAATATTATTCTTGAATTTTACTCCACAAAGCAATTATCATGTTGACAATTTGGACATTCTTGAACTCTGGATAAATTGAATTATAAATCTTTAAAATTTATCCTTGCTTTCACTAAATTTAATTCTTATATCATTGTCATCATCCTCATGCTTATATTGCGATGAAAGCCATCTTTGGTCCGTAGTGCATAGATGGATTGTTGATTGGTATGATTATGACCATGAATTTTGTATCGGTATGACCTGTAATGTTACAAATGATGTGGTAAAAATTCTCATTGGCCCATAGTACATTGATGGACAGATGTTGGCATGATCATGACCATTGGTGATAATAACGAATATCCTTGGCCCGTAGTGCATGGATAATTCGTGGATGTGATTACTAACGAATATCCTTAGCTCGTAGTGCATGGATAATTCGATGATGTGGATTATTTACTGAGCTGTGTTACAGCGATAAAATATTGATGATAAATTTTAAATCACAGAAGATAGTAGATATCATGCCTTACTTGACTCTTTTAATGAATTGTTTATTCCGTTGCAGTTAAACTTGTTGTCTATTGTATTCTATCAGTTTAACACTATTGAAGACTAACAATAATTTATTATGCATTATCTTAGTCATAATATTCTTTACGAAGCTAGTTGAGCTCACCTTTTTCTTTCATTGTTCTCTTCAGGAAATGAGAATATAGCTGGAACTAGTCGGGGAACGGAGTGATGGTCCAAGATGGTGGCTATAGTATGTTGGGAGATTGCATATTTAAATTTGATGTTGAAAGTAAATATTCATGATTATATGTAAAGTCCTTCAAGGAAAACATGTACAAGGACTTAGTGGTAGATCAAACTTGTTAGGTTGATCTGAGCTTCAATGTTTATCATTCTGTAAATGAATGTATAAGAAAAGATCAAAGCTGATGGGTTGATCTATGTCTTGAAATGTAATAGATAGGCTTTAACAAAAACGTAGTCTATCGAGCCAGTCAAGAGATTACAGAAGCCAAGGCAGAATCGTAGAGCATCGAGAAATCGTAGTCTGTCTGCTTTAGAGATCGTAGTGTGCTCTCGGAAGCGTAGAGTCTACAAGTCAAGCAAGCTAAGATCGTAATGTACTAGTACTCAAGAGAAAACGTAGTGTTCTCATTTACTAGTGTCGAATCAAGCACCAAGGTTGCAAGACACCACGATCATGATCGTAGTGTATCATCTGTCTGCATCAGAAGCATCAAGCCTTGTCCATTTGTTTAAGAATAAAAGTCAACAAATGAGGAATGCATTATAGACGTTGAGACTATCGGGAATCCCAATGACACAACACTCATCCTTAGTATATATCAAAGAGACGTGTTGAAGAAGCTAAGGAAAGTACTATGGTTCAGTAGAAAACACCTTTTTAGGTGTTAGGTGAGATAGCAGTCAGCTGTGTCAGTGGGGTCAGACGGTTAATCAAAAGATTTGCAGAAAGTCACCATCAGTGCTTAGAAATATCAAAGATAATTAATGCTTCAACGGATGTCTTCCAACGGATGCATTTCAAAGACACCTTATATGCAAAACAATAGCATATGCAAGGGACAAGCAAGAAATCATAGAACGAAACGCTAAAGAACACTTAATGCTTAACTCTACGATCTGAAAAGAAATCTTGCTCAACTACTCAGTTCTTTCGAACACAAGCTTAACGGAAATTGAGTAGCATCATTCAAGAACTCAACTATATCTTTAAGTGAAGTAAGAAGTTCCAAATCAGAAGGACTTGAAGAGTTCTAAGTGAACTAAGAAGTACCAAGTCTGCTGGACTTGAAGAGTTCTAAAGTGAATTAAGAAGTTCCAAGACTACTGGTCTTGAAGGAATCTATGAGATTCAAAGATTGTAAAGATATCCTTAGTGGATTTCCTACTCAAAGAGTAGAAGAGTGGACTAGGAGCCTTGAGTGCTCTGAACCACTTAAAAGCACTGTATCTCTTATATTCTTGCCATAACTGCTATATCTGTTATAACTACTTATCTCCTATTAACTCGTTTTATCTTAAAGGGAAAATAAACAAATCTTAAATTCCGCTGTGATTAAATCTTTATCAAAACTAACAAGTACCTTCGAAAAGAATTTTTAAAATATCTATTCAACTCCCCCCCCTTCTAGATAACTATTGTGCCTCTGGGAACTAACAATTGGTATCAAAGCAGGTCCTATCAAACAGCCTACAAAGCTTAAGTAGATCCAATGGCACATCTGATAAGCGAATCAAAGACTGGAGGAGGCAACAAGCCACCTATGTGTAACAAAGATAAATTCGCCAACTGGAAAGTTCGTATGCAAGCTTACATGAATTCAATAGATGAAGATCTATTTGAAACTGTTCAGAATGGGCCCTACGTTCCTACAAAGCTTGCACCAACTTCAGACGACCCAAACAAAATTCAGATCAAGGTTAAAGCATAATGGACTGACAACGAAAAGAAAGCTGTCCAACTCGACAAAAAGGCTAAGATTATTTTGTTCCAATCTTTAGAAGATGACCTGTTTGAAAATGTGGTCAACAACAAAACAACAAAGGAAGTATGGAAAACATTGCTCATCATGCATGAAGGAACTGAAGAAGTCATAGAAAACAAACAATCTCTTCTGACTCAACAATATGAAATGTTTGCCCATGTTCCAGGTGAAAATGTCACCTCCACTTATGAAAGATTCAATGTTACTGTAACGACCCCAAAATAGGTCCATTCCATCCAACCTATTCTGAGTCGCCAAATACATGGTACAGAAAACAACTGTAACTTTATTACAACAATTGTCGTGCAAAATACAACAACACATATGCTGTGAGTTTGGATACAAATATATACCAAATGTGACTCATGTTCCAACCGTGGACATCACCTCACAATGACACCTTACATAAATGTATAGTCAAAAACTGTTTTAGAAATTAGAATCTTTGGGAAGTGCTCAAGGAAACCTTCGTACATGGGAGGCCATGCGTCTAGGTTATGATAGATATCATATGGCCACAGAATTATCCTTGGTTGACCCAATAGACCCCAAAGAAAAACGAGAAGATTACTATCATATTCTTCCCAATGGTGAGTCTTCTCTTGACTTATCATTATCTCCACTGTCTCTAATTGAGAATTATACTTCAAACAAACACCAAGATTATATAGGTAGTGTCCATAGATATACTCAGCAAGTGGATGAGCACAACCCTGTCTTATGATGATACGAGGTTGTATGTCATTAGACATCTTGTATGATAGTGGCAAACCACCCTTCCAACGTTGGGTACACCTTACCCTATTGGATTCACCAAATAAAACTACTAAATGAACTTTTCTATACTGCTTCGGGAGAACATTCACAGCTAGAGACCACCGTTCTATTTCCACGTTACCCCCGCTCGACCCAGCTACACTCTTATTACCTGAAAGGAATTGTGAAGCAAAAGGGTGAGCACAACTAGCTCAGTAAAGAATATCATGACTAAAGATAACTCAATTATCAATAGCCTTCATCAACAATAAATCAGAGATTTAGAACATATGGTAAATGATAAAAATTTCAACCATAGTTGCAGCGGAACGAGCAATCCATTAGAAGAGTCAAATAGACTATAAAGTCTATTATCTTCTCCATGTTAAAAATCCACCAACAATGTTTTATCCCTGTAACATCAATCAACAATTCTGGTCCACAATCATATGAATAACTCATAATCATAACTGTAGTTCTAAATTCCTCTTCTCATCCAGGACGATGATAATTTTCATCACCTATCTTTACCTGAAACATCAAAGATCATGGTTACACCAAATCACATTTCCTGTTCATAATCATACTAATAACTTCATCTTTGCACTACGTCCAAAGATATTTATTTGTATCACCAGTTGGTCATGTTTATCTCAACATCTGTTCATCTTTGCACTACTGGCCAAAGAAATTCAACAACATGTCATCTTTGCACTACAGGCCAAAGATATTCATCAACAATTCATCTTTGCACTACAGGCCAAAGATATTCATCAATATTTCATCTTTGCACTACAGGTCAAAGATATTAATATCTCAAAGAAATATATAATCATTTCAGAATTTATATAAACAATAATTATAGCCATGTTGATCAATTCACCTTTGCACTTAAGCTAAAGATATTCACTTATAAATTCAATGGTCATGATCATACCAGTCACAATTCAACTTTGCACTACAGGCCAAAGAGAACCCTAGTCATGATCATACCAATAATCTACCCATCTTTACACTCAAGTGAAAGAGAATATCATCATTAGGGTTATAAAAATGTTATATATAATAATAAAAATATTATGATCAATATCTAGTTTTAATCTCAAGAGTAATATTCGTAACTCATGAATAGTAACCCCGACACAAAAGATAGAAATTCTACAATAAAATTCATACCAATATTTCGGTATAATGATATTGAAAGAATAACATTACTTAAATTTATAAACAATTTATTTTAATTGTTTACACTTTACTAATTAATGCATTTAATCATCATAAAATGCCAACTCTTACAATTTCATCATCAATAACCAAAACCCTCATCAAAAATCTGCATATACCTCATATAGGATTCTCAAGCCATAAAATCATATTTTCCAATTTTTTTACTTCACATAACATATTTAATTTATTTTCTCATAACTTGTCTATTTTCATGAAAAATACCAAATCAATTCCAAAAATATTTCTTTTCTGGGATTTATCAGAATATAGTCCCATATTGAACATATATTTTTCTCAGAATTTTTAAAAGTCATTTACTATTTTTCATATGGTCAAAACAGCCGAATATTTAGACATTTATCAAAAATTGTACTTTTGTCCAAAAATTCTGAAATTAACAGAGTATACTTCCATCATATACATGTACTCCCAATAAAAATTTCATCAATTTTGGAGTTAACCACAAGAAATTATAAGCAATTACTTTTAAAATAGTCTTTTCTCATAAAATTCATAACTCTCAATCTATACATCCAAAAATCACCATTTTTGGACACAATCAAGAAAACTCATCAAAATATCATTTCAAATTTTTCCAGAATTTTTGAAGGTCAGAAAAATTACGAAACTGAAAATCATAACAACCCTTAAAATCCCTTACTATCCCTTACTATCCCTTACAATCCCTTACCTCAAAAGAGCAGTACTTCTGACTGGATATCGGATATGATGCTGAAGAAAACTTGCACTGATGAATAGCAACTCACCAAGTATCTAAAAACTCACAAAATATGCTTCATAATATAGAGAGAGAAAGAGAGAAAGCTTATGTTTCTGGTGTGATTTTCAATTCTAACTTAGCCCTCTATTTATAGGAAAATTTTGGTAGGTTTGACCTGCAACCTGATGGCTTTACCTACTACTATTCCCACCCACCACATTTGAAATATAATTCAGCACATTTCTTCACCAACCACAAGTGGGGCCCACCAATTCTAGAATTTTCCATCAAAATGATAAACTCCGAAAATTCAACAATTTCTGAACCAGTCATCTCGTAAAATTCATAACAAATCATACGTTCATTTTTAACGGTTCAAAATTTGTGGGCATATACTCAACTTATATATGTATAACATATCCAAAAATTACCACGATCCAACGGTCGGATTAAAAATTATAACCCCCGCAAAATATCTCAAAAACCCTGATTTTTAATACCTCCATTCCGACAAAAATACTGACAAAAACCTCAACATTAACTCCTTCATTTTTAACCACAAAAATATATCCCTCATTTATATCCACATAAAATAAATATTTCCTTATCATATGAATCAATAATTAATTATTCACAAATAATATTACAGAATCACATTTATGACAACCAGGCCGTTCCCAGGAAAGAGGGGGCTTTCCAATAAGGATTTCTCCTTACTGGCGCGCAATTAGATGACCAAACCTCTCCTTAGACAGAACTTTCTAGACATTGCCAATAATGTTATCTAATAATATTATTCAAATAATATGAATTATTGATCTGATAAATGAAAATACTGTGCAGCAACAATTATTGAAACAACAATAATATAAAATATCAACGCAGCAATTATTGAATCAATAACATAAAATATTGAATAATAACTACTGTAACAATTATTGAGTAGTGCCTTCTTACGTAAGGATCAATAATTTAAAAATACTGTGTAAAACCGTGTGCTACTGTGCAAACACGCGTATTACTGTATTTTAACCACCGGGTATTCTAACAGTGTTAACGGTAACAACTACGCCGTTATTTGTAAAAACTCAAATTTGTCGTTTTCTTCACCCGACAGTTATTCGTTATGGGGCCCACAAATAGCTGCGCCGTCGTACGAATATTCCCCGACAGAAAGAATATTCCACGACCAAACGAATATTCCCCGACAACAATGATTATTTTATAACCACTTGCTTATTTTGAAAAAAATTCATATTTCACCCATAACTTTAAATATTTATCAATTTAACCATTTACTGAATAGTAATTATAAGAAAAATTGAATACTTTTATTTTATAAAATTCGGGGTCTTACAGTTACGCTCAACTCTCTTCGAGCTTTTGGAAAGATCTATCCAAATAAAGATTGGATCATAAAATTCATGAGAGCTTTACCTAGCAAGTGGGATGCCAAAACCACTGCCATCAGAGAATCAAAGAATCTCCATGAAATGACTGTTCAACAATTATATGGCAACCTTCTCACCTATGAACTGGAGCTGACTCAGCGAGCAGAGACTCTATCTGAAGGAAGAAAGAAGGACAAAGGGGTTGCTCTCAAAGCAACAGATAGCATCTTCAAAGCTAACACTGAAAATGACTTTGACTATGGTGAAGATGATGATGAGGACATTGCAATGCTAGTAAGAAGACTCAAAAGGTTCATACGTAAAGGCAAAAGCAGCAAACCTAAGAGATTCAACAACTACAATAGCCAGGAACAAATAAATGACTTATGCTACAACTGCAAATAGCCTGGCCATTTCATTGCAAATTGCAACAAACCTATTAGAGAAGAACTAAAGAAGAAATCAAATTCAAAGAAAGAATTCAAAGGCAACAAGAAGCTCTAGAAGAAAGACACGGGTCTTGTGGCCGAAGGATCGTGGAGTGACTCAAACAACAACTCAACTCCCGAATCTGGAGATGATGAAGATCCTCAAATAGCAAACCTATGTCTAATGGCCAAACATGCAAAGGATAAGAAGAGCCCTGACAATCATGAAGTAAGTATAGATGAGGTATTTGACTTTAACTCTCATGATGTAGATATTGATGATTTAAGAAATGCACTACATTGCATAGCATCTGATCTGCATCAATACATGAAATGGTTCAAAGTTCTATCTAAAGATTATTCTCTTCTTCAACAAGAGAAAGAGAAAGTTCAGGAAGAACTGGAAACAACTCTTCTAAATACTAACTCTCTCTCCAAATTTGAAGTTGAGAATAAACTCTTAAAACATACAAATGAACTTAATGCACAAAGAGAGTCAAATCTAACCTCTAAGATTGAGGAACTAGAAAAGACACTCTCTACATGGAATAAATCCTCTTCTTCCATGGACTCCCTGATCTCTAGTCAGTGAAGTGCATCTGACAGAATAGGTTTAGGTTTTTTGGAATCCACCTCAGAACCATATGTGGAAAAGATAAAGAAAACTAGGTCTAGTAATGTTTCAAATTTAAATAAAAGCATTAAATTTGTAAAATCCTCATAGAAGGAAGAACCAATCCATCCATGCTCTTCTGATCCAATCCATGTTTCAAGGCATAACGGATCCCATGCTGGCCTAGGATTCAGAAAAGAGAAGAGTAACTTAGTCACTACTCTCCAACCTCAAAGGGTCGTAGAGTCGAGTAAATCAACTCCACGAACCAACTGGGTAGGAACAATAGAGTTAAGCTTCATTCTTCACAAATCATGAATCACAAGGATGCATGAAAAAAGAAGAACCAGTATAAAGGAAGGATTGGTAAGAACCCACATAAGTCCAAGTAGAGGAAGAATCCACATACACTCACAAGCATGCATCATATTAGATGCTTTGTATGTAATAAGATTGGTCATAAGGCATATGCTATAATAATCCTATGCATATGAGACCCAAAATAAAGCAAATTTGGGTTCCCAAGGGTACTAACAAAGTAGGACCCATGCAAGTATGGGTACCAAAATGAGAGTTTAATCTTACCACAGGAACAGAGCTCCACGATCACAACCTAGTATCTGGACAGTAGATGCTCAAGGCACATGACCGGGAACAAAGTCCTCTTGTCTAACTTTATAGAGAAGGAGGGTCCAACAGTCATCTTCGGAGACAATGGCTCTGGCAAGACAAGAGGATATGGCTCAGCTGGGAATGGTGTAGTGTCCTTCAGTAAAGTAGCCTATGTGGAAGGCCTAAAGCATAATCTTCTGAGCATAAGCCAACTTTGCGACAAGGGTCATCAAGTTACCTTCCTCAACAATCAATGTCAAGTTAGAGACTTGAAAACATCCTCTATAAAGCTGACCGGAACAAGAGAACGGAATGTCTACACTGTTAATCTTGGTCAACTGAGTTCTAACGAGACAATATGCTTTCTGGCTAAAGCTTCTAAAGAAATGAGCTGGTTATGGCATAGAAGGTTGTCTCATCTCAACTTCAAAAGCATGTCAAAACTGACCTCCAAGGATCTAGTAGCAGGCTTACCCAAGCTCAGTTTTGTCAAAGAAAGGCCATGCAATGCCTGTCAGCTTGGAAAATAGACTAGAAGCTCATGCAAGAGCAAAACTGTCAACTCAATTGACAAGCCTCTGCAGCTGCTTAACATGGATCTATTTGGGCCAATTCTAACAACAAGCCTTGGAGGGAAAAGATACGCATTGGTCATAGGGGATGACTACACCAGATTTACATGGGTGTTCTTTCTAAACTCAAAAGATGAAACAAGCTCCCAACTAATCAAGATGTTCAGACTGGTGATGAATGAGAAAGGGGAGAAAATCAAGGCTATAAGGAGTGATCATGGTAGAGAATTTGACTTCTCTGAGATGGACCAATTCTGCACAGAGAATGGCATCAGTCACAACTTCTCAGCTCCACGAACTCCTTAACAAAACGGAGTAGCAGAGAGAAATAACAGAACGTTGATAGAAGATGGAAGAACTCTACTAGCAGCAGCTCGTCTGCCTGAATACTTCTGGGCAGGAGCTGTCAACACTACATGTTACACTCAGAACAGATCTCTTGTGCACTCTACGTTAAAGAAGACTCCCTACGAACTGTGGAGAGGAAGAAAGCCGAGTGTCAGCTACTTTCATGTATTCGGTTGTGCATGCTATATTTTCAACAATGGAAAACAGTATCTGACAAAGTTTCAACCCAAGTCAGATGAAGGAATCTTTCTTGGATATGCCACAAACAGTAAGGCTTATAGAGTGTTCAACAAGAAGACGCTAAGTGTTGAAGTCTCGATTAACATCATCTTCGATGAAACAGACTTGGACAAAACAGTGTCTCAAGACACTACGAACGATAATTCAGACACTACAAACGAGGCAGTTGAGCTCAACACCATGATCGTAGTCTCAGAAAATGAAATCATCAAGCCAGGAGAGGAGATCGTAGAGAGAACAACGCTAGACAACGAACCTCCACATCAAGAAGCAGAGGTTGATCTTTAAGAACTCAGACAAGAAGGCATCAGGTCAGATGTTCCAACAGGAAACATATGGACAAAATATCACACTCAAGACCTAATCATTAGAGATCCAAATGCAAGAGTCAAGACAAGAGTTGCCACCCAGAATGAGTGTTTCTATCTACGCTTTCTTTCACAAATGGAACCCAAGAAGATAGAAGATGCTATGGAATACTCAAGTTGGATAGAAGCCATGCAAGAAGAACTAAACCAGTTTAAAAGAAGCAAAGTATAGAGATTAGTTCCAAGACCAATAAGCCACCCAGTAATTAGCACCAAGTGGGTCTTCAGAAACAAGATGGATGAAGATGGAATAATAGCAAGGAATAAGGTAAGACTAATGGCCAAATGTTACTCTCAAGAAGAAGGCATCGACTACGATAAGACCTTCGCACCTGTTGCCAGATTAGAAGCCATCAGGATATTCCTTGCCTTTGCTGCCCACATGAAATTTAAAGTCTTTCAAATGGATGTTAAAAGTGCATTCCTGAATGGTGAACTTCAAGAAGAAGAATATGTTGAGCAATCTCCAGGTTTCATCAATCCAACTCTTTCTAATCATGTCTATAGATTAGACAAAGCCTTATATGGTCATAAATAAGCACCTAGAGCATGGTATACGACACTAACTAACTTTCTTATTGAAAATGGTTTCACTAGAGGTAGAGTAGATACCACATTATTTCTTAGAAAGCACAAAGATAAAGTCTTATTAGTTTAAATATATGTTGATGACATTATCTTTGCCTCTACTGATGAAAACCTGTGTAAGAGATTTGCCAAGCTTATGTAGAGCAAGTTCGAAATGAGCATGATGGGTGAGCTGAATTTCTTCCTTGGATTGTAATAAAGCAGACTGATGAAGGAATCTTCATAAACCAAGCCAAGTACATTAAAGACTTACTTAAAAAGTATGGCATGGAATCAGCCTCTATCATGAAAATACCAATTGCTTCAACAACCAAGCTTGACAAAGATGAGAAAGGTAAAAGTATTGATATAACTCAATGCAGAGGTATTATAGGTTCTCTTCTAAATCTAACTAGCAGTAGACCATACATAATATTTGCAATATGCATATGTGTTAGATTCCAAGCTAATCCTAAGGAATCACACTTAACTGTTGTGCTCAATTCTTGTGGATGAAAAATCAGCTAGCAGACTTTGGGTTTTATTTCAAATCTATACATGTTCATTGTGATAACACAAGTGTCATAGTAATAACACACAATCCTATCATGCATTCTAGGACTAAGCATATAGAAATAAGATATCATTTTATTAGGGATCATGTTCAAAATGGAACTATATCTTTACAATACATCCCTACTAAAAATTAACTTGCTGATGTCTTTACAAAGCCTCTAGATGAATCCAGATTTATTAAATTGATAAGTGAGTTAGGCATGCTAAATCTACAACCATAAACTTTATGCTCTAGTTTACGCTAACCAATGCAGATATAAAGGCTATGTTCAAAATCATAGAGATGACTAAAGAACGACCATGATCGTAGAGCTGCCTCGACATGACAAAGAAGCATCATGTGATGACAACATTCCTAACAAATCCAAGCAATCCCTTTGATAAGTGCTTCATGGATAAACATGATCCTTAGTTCATTCTAAGAGGTTGGCCCTTCTTGAGCTACCTAACCCAGAAGGAATGTCAAGTCAAAGTTCATCACAAGGACCAGAACAAACAACGTTCGTAGAGTAGATTTAGCAGTGAACTCGACGATCGTAGTGCAGCCTCGACGATCGTAGTCCTTCCAAAGGATACACTAGCTCAGGGGGAGCCGAGGGCAGATCAGTATTTTCCACTTCATATAAAATTATGGAGCCAAGCAGGATTTGACACATGCCCCATTATGCAGATCGAGAGGAAGGAAGCTACAAGTACAATTTGAAAAGGTCTTTTTGAAAACTCACCTCAGAAGTTCAAAAATTTATTCCCTCTCTCTCTACCAGCAGAAACCCTAACTTTCAGAAACGCTCAACCAACCTCAGTGCAAGAAAATCAATGGCGGCTTCAAATGTTATCTCTGGTTATCGACTCTACTTCGACGAGTTCAAGACAGCTAACCCTCAATTTCACAAAATTTTATCTCTTCTGAAGAAAGCTGGTCTTGAAGAAGATCTGGGCACCAACACATGGATCTACCCGAAGCTGGTGAAGGAATTCTACAGAAATGGAGCTTTTGTAAACGACGTTATCATCACAAGGGTCAAGGGGGGAGCAAATTAAACTCAAAGCTGAAGATGTAAACCTAGCCCTAGGTTTCAAATCAAATGCACTTCTATCTATGGAGGTCATTGACTTTCATCAAGGTCTGAAGAAGATGCATCACAAAAAGTTTCAGACCGTCAAGGGATACAAGAAGAAAGAGTTTCCCCAAAGGTATGAGTTTTTGGCTGACATTATTGGGAAGTGCATATGCTATAAAAGCTCTGGCCATGACTCTGTGAATGAAATTCAACTGAAGCTCATGACAGCAATCTACTTTGGGATTCAACTCAACTATGGGGCCCTACTCATCGATTCGAGTGGGAAGTGGATACTCAGTTCAAAGAAATCAAAGAGCTCTGGAAAGATGCTTTATGGGCGATTTATAAGCCTAATCTTGCAATCAGCACTGGGTGACAAAATTAGAGATAATGAAGGAGAATCTATCAATCCCAACAAGAAAATGACCCAGCAGTTATTTCAAAACTGGAAAAGAAATCCTGCAGAAAATGTTAGGATGATGTCTGAATCCAATGGAAGAACTGGTGAAGCGAAGGAGTCTAGGCTACTAGGAAATATTTCAGTGGTGAAGGAAACTAAAGAAGAAGAAATTAATAAAGAGGAACCCATCGCTTTGGTCAGAAAAAGCAAGGGAAAGAGGAAAGTGAAGGCTCAGATGACAGAGGAGCCTTAAGGTTCAACCACTGATGCACCTCAAGAGAGATCAAGCACTAAAACTCTGAAGAAAATGAAGGGGAAAGAAAAATAGTCTGAAAAAGAAGAAGACAGAGCTACCATCTCTCAGCTGCTTAAAAATGGAAAATGCAGCCATAAGTCAAAGAATTCTTCATTCTCCTCGATCGTAGAGTCACTATTGATCGTAGAGTCCAGACATGACATCACTCCAGCAGTGGATGCTGCAACAGTCTCTCAACCTGATCAAACTTTCAGAGATGAAGTTAAAGAGAGTATTGAGGCTATGGCTTAGCCTAGGAAGAAAAGAGAAAGCTTGTCAAGAAATACATCCTTGTCAATGAAGGAGTATTAAAGGAGGAAGACAGAAGAACAGCTGCTGAGAAAGAACTACCCGATGCTATTAAGGAGAATACAGCTCGGGTTAAGGGGGAGCTTCCTGAAGTTCCTGCACTAGAGAGTGCTCCAGCTGAGGGGGAGTTACTTGAAGTTCAAATAGATGATCAAATTGAGGGGGAACCTCGTGAAGTCACTATGACAGAGAAGACTACAGCTGAGGAGAAACTGTAAAAAGATTATCATGAACTTCCCTCAGTTCCTCGAGAGGTCTTAGCTTTTGAAGTTGAAGGAATGGAGAGGGTTGAAGCTATGGAGGTGGAGAAAGCAGAAGAACAAAGAAGAGAAGTGGAGATGATTGATGTGATGGAAATATCAAATGAAGACTGGGAAGAAGAAGAGGATGGCGAAGTTAAAATTATCGCAGTGGGTTGGGATGGATATAGGAGAGCCAACTACAATAAACTGTTCTCCTATTTACCTATGATGCCCTTTCACAGAGCTAAAATCCTCAACTCCTGGGATCACATGTTCTGGATCTTCAAAGCTTATCTAGCAATCTCAGTGCTAGCTCATGGATTCCCAGGCAACCTCACTTTTGCCCAAAAGCTGATCACTAACGATCCCTCTTCAAAAAATGGGTGTGAGGTACAATCTATTCCCATCTCTTTCAGGGTTAGTCACTATCCACCATCAACCTTCAACCAATTCTACGAATTGCCAAGATGGTTGGAAGTGATACTTCATCCACTAAATCAATTTCCAGTTACAGAATCCCAACATTCTGTAACTGATGAACCACATATGCCTAATTTTGTATTGATCCAGTCTCCTGCCATCTTTCACTCTACGAATAATGATCCTACTCTAATCATAGAGTCACCTACTCCTATCATAGAGTCACCTCCTCCTGAAACTCAACCTCACACACCTGCTCCTCCATCAGATATCCCTTCCTCATCAACCAATGACTATTTCGATCTTGATCTTGCTCTCTATAATATGCAAGATCAATATACTAGAGCCACTCCTCCAAAGAATCAGCAACTCCTTAAGCTTATCTCAGATCTTCCTACCAAAACGAAGATGTCGAATGCTTCTCAGAAGGTGACCAAGGATATTCAATAAGATCTTGAAGTTCACTCAGACCTTGTTTATATGAGGCTGACTCATTTGATTGATGCTGCCAACACCCTCCCTAGCAATCTAAGTACTGAGCTTACAAAGAAGCTTAAGGAGATCATAAAGGAAATGATCTAGAGCATCAATAAAAGGGATCAAATTCACTTTCAGGCTGCCAAGAAACACAGGGAAGCAGTTCTCCTTCTATAGAATACTCAGGAATCTCAAAATGCTCTTATGATGGAAAGTCTCACAAGTCTACGAACCTCAATGAAAGAATTCCAAGTATTTTCCATGGGTCAAATGAAATAAACAGAAACTATCTTGGCCATTCTACAAAAGAAGGAATCTCAAACTAATTCTCTGGTACAAGAAAATTGAGAAGACATTGCTCTATCCAGGAATCAGCTCCACGAGCTCGTCCAAGGCATGACTCGACTGTCTGAAGACATTCGAACCCTTGATGCTGACATAAAGGGGGAGAATAAAGGGGAAGGAGAGAAAGGCAAGGGCAGAGGCAAACTCATTGCTCAATCTTCAAGGAGCCCTCCCTCAAGACAGCCTCGCCATCTGACTCCATGATTTGAACAACAACAACGCCAACCAATTCTAATGGCGCAACCACTAAGGAGTCGAGGGCCATCTCCTAGCTCACAAGGAGTAACCATGCCAGCTGGAGACTTGCATTCGTGAACATATACGATCATGGAGAACGGCTAAGTCAAAGCGAGATGGAAGACATTATATGGAGAGATGAAGTTAGCAGGAGAAGAAGAGCTGTAGAGTATGCCAATCCTCTATGGAACAAAAGGCAGAAGAAATAGAGTTAAGTTAAAACTCATTTCTTATTGATGTAACTAAGCTTTATTGTAATATCTGTCTTTACAAACATCAATGAATTCATGCTTATTCAATAGAGATTTCAGTTGCTCACTGAAACACTAAGTCTTATTTACTTTCTAGCAACTGCATCTAAAAATTGATAATCATGATGCAAATCTCTTTGGTTATGTCAACATCAAATAGGGGGAAATTATTACGAGATTGCATATTTAAATTTGATGTTGAAAGTAAATATTCATGATTATATGTAAAGTCCTTCAAGGAAAACATGTACAAGGACTTAGTGGTAGATCAAACTTGTTAGGTTGATCTGAGTTTAACGTTTATCATTCTGTAAATGAATGTATAGAAGAAAAGATCAAAGCTGATGGGTTGATCTATGTCTTGAAATGTAATAGATACGCTACAACAGAAACGTAGTCTATCGAGCCAGTCAAGAGATTACAGAAGCCAAAGCAGAATTGTAGAGCATCGAGAAATTATAGTCTGTCTGCTTTGGAGGGCCTCTCTTGGAATTGTAGAGTGGTCCAAACGCCTGCCGAGCCAACTCAGAGATTGTAGTGTGCTCTCAAAAGCGTAGTGTCTGCAAGTCAAGCAAGTTAAGATCATAGTGTACCAGTACTCAAGAGAAAACATAGTGTTCTCATTTACTAGTGTCGAATCAAGCACCAAGGTTGCAAGACACCACGATCATGATCTTAATGTATCATCTATCTGCATCAAAAGCATCGAGCCTTGTTTATTTGTTTAAGAATAAAAGTCAACAAATGAGGAATTCATTATAGACGTTGAGACTATCTGGAATCCCAATGACACAACACTCATCCTCAGTATATAACAAAGAGACGTGTTGAAGAAGCTAAGGAAAGTACTATGGGTCAGTAAAAAATACCTTTTTAGGTGTTAGGTGAGATAGCAGTCTGCTGTGTAAGTGGGACCAGGCGGCTAATCAAAAGATTTGTAGAAAATCACCATTAGTGCTCAGAAATGTCAAAAACAATTAATGCTTCAACGGATGTCTTCCGACGGATGCATTTCAAAGACACCTTATATGCAAAACAATAGCAGATGCAAGGGACAAGCAAGCAAACATACATTAAAATGCTGAAGAACACTTAACGCTCAACTCTACGTTCTGAAAAGAAAGATTGCTCAGCTACTCAGTTCTTTCAAACACAAGCTTATAGCATCATTCAAGAACTCAACTATCTTTAAGTGAAGTAAGAAGTTCCAAGTCAGAAGGACTTGAAGAGTTCTAAGTGAACTGAGAAGTACCAAGTCTGATAGACTTGAAGAGTTCTAAAGTGAACTAAGAAGTTCCAAGACTGCTGGTCTTGAAGGAATCTGTGAGATTCAAAGATTGTAAAGATATCCTTAGTGGATTTCCTACTCAAGCAGTAGAAGAGTGAACTAGGAGCCTTGAGTGCTATGGATCACTTAAAAACATTGTGTCTCTTATATTCTTGTCATAATTGCTATATTTGCCATAACTGCTTATCTCCTATTAACTCGTTTTATCTTAAAGGGAAAACAAATCTCAAATTCTGTTGTGATTAAATCTTTATCAAAACTAACAAGTATCTTCGAAAATAAATTTTAAAATATCTATTCAACCCCCCTTCTAGATAACTATTTTTTCTCTGGGAACTAACATAGTAGTCTTCACTATTCTATGAAATAGTGTGATAATAAATATAATGAGAACTCCATTTGAGTTTGGATATTGTCTACGAGATAATATCCGTGTTAAAACTCTCAGCTACGTTTTGTCGTATTGTATAAATGTAGTTTGTATTTAAATTCTGTGCCATGTATTTGGCGACTGAGAATGGGTTGTGTATACCTATTTTGGGGGCATCACAGCTGGTATCAAAGCTTAGGGATATGATCCCTGATTGAGATTTGAGGCTAGAACTACGAGGGGAGAGACGGGTAAATCCTTCGCTAGTATGACCTACCTAAGTTTATTTGTTATTTAATTGGTCAGTCAGAATATATGGATAGTATGTGGCATGTCAATTAACCCATATTTTATGGCAGTGTTTGAAAATGACATTTAAAAATGTTGATCAGATAAGCAATGGAGCACATGAGACCATTGAGTAACCACCGATCAATAACCAGGATAATGTGCATCTGCAAGGCAATAATCCTCAGATAAACAACAACACCAACCAAATGATGAACGAAGGGGTGTTCAGAAGCTTTCTGCAATTCATGGAACATCAGGAAAGAGAGACACCTGTTCAAAATATAGGTGAAAACACTGGCAACTCATGGATGGTCACCGCTAAACAATTCAAGGAGCTGGGACCACCAGAGTTTTTGGAAAAGTCAGAACCACTTAAGGCGGAGACGTGGATTAAGCAGATCACCAAGATATTTGATGTCTTGGGATGCTCCGAGGAGCAAAAGGTTCCCTTTGCCACCTTCATGTTGCGAGGTGAGGCAGATCATTGGTGGGAATCTGTAAAGCGTACTCAACCTGCCGCACTAAAGATGTCTTGGGAGAAGTTCCAAGAATTATTCAACGACAAGTACTTTCCTAAAAGTATCCGTCACATGAAGGAGGTAGAATTCATCAAGTTGGAATAAAACAATATGACTGTATTGCAGTACGAGGCTAAATTTGCGGAGTTATCTCGGTTTGCATCCCATTTGGTATATAATGAGGAGCGTATGACGCGAATGTTTTAAAGAGGTTTGAAACCCGAAATATGTCAATACCTCATTTCTCACAAACTTTACTTGTATTTAGATGTTATGAATAGGGCTCAGTTATTGGAGTGCAATAATGAGTCAGCCCAACCAAAAGATAGTAGCCGACAAAACGATAATACCAGTGGTAGCAGTCATTGAAGCAGTGAAAACAAACGTTGAGAAAATTAACATGCCAGAAATGGTAACCACTTTGGTGGTAATCATGGCCAAGATAATAGAAGTGGAAATTTTAAGAAGAGAATATTCAATAATGATGGAAAGACAATAGCACCAGCACCCGTTTTTAAAGAAGGAGAACGACCACTGGTCGTATGCTATAAATGTGGAGGGGAGGGACACATTAGTCCAAATTGTACGCAGCAACTCAAAACGTGTTACAATTACGGAAGAGAAGGTCACCTAGCTTGATTTTGTCGTGTGGTGAAGTCAAGTCCAGCTGGGATAGAGACACCAAAGGCCGTCCCAGACAAGTCAAAGCCGATAGTTCAAGGGAGAGCGTTTGTCGTGACCTCCCAAAAAGCGAGGAACCCGAACGAGGTTATCACGGGTAAGCTAATCATAAATTTTTGCTAAGTCTATACCTTATTTGATACTAGTTCTACGCATTCTTTTATTTTTCCTACTTGTACTCAATGTTTAAATTTAACTCCGAAGAAATTAGAGTTTGACTTATCTGTTAAAACTCCGTTGGGAGAAACCTTACATCCACTTTTTATAAATCTTATTTGATTCAAATCGGCACCCTCACATTACCTGCCGATCTTATCTCTTTGAAAATACTTGTATTTGATGTGATTTTAGGGATTGATTGGTTAACTAATCATCATGCTAAAATTGATTATTTTCGTAAGGTTGATAGCTTTCATATTCCTAACCAACCTATTATGCGAATTCAAGCAACCAAACCACTAAAGTCAATCACTGTCATATCAAGCCATAAAGTTATTCGTTTATTAAAAAATAGATGTCAAGCTTTCTTAGCCCATGTCACGGATTTAAACAAAAATACGTCAGATTTGAATGCTATTTCTATTGTTTATAAATTTCCTGACGTATTCTCTAAAGAACTTCCTGGCCTACCCCTAGAGTGTGAAATCGAATTTTGTATTGACCTTGAACCTGGTGCAAAACCAATTTCCAAAGCCCCATATCGAATGGCTCCTATTAAACTTCAGGAGTTAAAAACCTAACTGCAGGTACTGTTAGACATCGGTTTCATTTGTCCTAGTACGTGTCCTTGGGGTGCTCCTATTTTATTCGTAAAGAAGAAAGATAAAAGTATCCGACTTTGTATTAATTATCGGGAGTTGAATCATGTCATCGTCAAAAATAGGTACCCATTGCCTCGCATTGATGACATGTTTGGCCAGTTGTCAGGTGCCAAATTCTTTTTAAAGATCGATCTTTGTTCTGGATATCATCAGTTAAAGATTAAAATTGATGACATTCCAAAGTCTTCTTTTAGAACTCGGTACGGGCATTACGAATTCTTAGTCATATCTTTTAGATTGACTAATGCTCATGCTGCCTTCATTGATATTATGAACCGAGTATTCAAGAAATATTTAGATCATTTTGTGGTTGTCTTTATTGATGACATCCTCATATACTCTAAAAATCGTGAAGATCATGAGCAACACTTGAGGCTGATACTCCAAAAGCTTCGTAAAAATAAGCTTTATGCCAAGTTGAAGAAATACGAGTTCTGGCTTGAGGAAGTAGCATTCCTTGGGCACGTGATATCGAATCATGGAATATCTGTTGACCCAGCGAAGATTGAAGCAATACAAAGTTGGGAGCAACCTAAGTCAGTGACCGAAGTATGTAGCTTTCTGGGTTTAGCTGGTTATTATCGGAGATTCGTGGAAGGATTTTGTCGAATCGTTACTCCGTTAACTCAGCTGACTCAAAAAGATACAAAATTTGGTTGGAGCGAGGAATGTGAGAGGAGTTTTTAAGAACTCAAGACGAGACTCATTTCAGCACTTGTTCTAACAATACCATCTGGTTCAGAGGGATTTGTCATCTACAACAATGCTTAAGGCAGAGGGTTAAGATGTGTTCTCATGCAACATGGGAAAGTCATAGCCTATGCCTCACGACAACTCAAAGAATATGAGAGGAATTATCATACTCATGATCTAGAGTTGGCAGCTATCGTTTTCGCGCTTAACATCTAGAGGCATTTCCTGTATGGGGAGAAAGTAGAGATCTATACAGATCGTAAAAGCCTCAAATATTTCTTTACCCAAAAGGAACTCAACATGTGGCAATGACGTTAGCTCGAGTTGTTGAAAGATTACGATCATATCATTCAATACCATCCTAAAAAAGTGAACGTGGTAGCTGACGCGTTGAGTAGAAGATCATATACGGGTACAAGTGCGATATTGTCAACTCAAAGGCCCATTTTTTATAACTTACAAAGGATGGAGATAGAGTTAAAGACTCCAGGGACCCACATGATGATGTCAAATATACGAGTAGAACCGACTTTAATCAATAAAGTTAAAGCTGCTCAAGCTACAGATGTGACGCCCCCAAAATAGGTCTACACGACCCATTCTGAGTCGCTAGATATCGCACTATAAAAATCAAATATAAACTTATTTATACAACTGCTGAACTGTCGTGCAGAGTACGACAACAGATAAGCTGTGAGTTTTAATACAAATATATATAACTCTTGTGGTGACTTGACCACAAGACCTTACAATGGTACCTTACATAAAGGTACAGCCCAATAATTGTTTTAGAAATTAAAATCTTTAGAAAATACTCTGGATACCTTCATACATGGGAGGCCATGCGTCTAGATTATGACAGATATCATATGTCCACAGAATTATCCTTGGTTGACCCAAAAGTCCCCAAAGAAAAACAAGAAGATTACTATCATCTTTTTTTCAATGGTGAGTCTTCTCTTGACATATAATTATCTCCGTTGTCTCCAAGTGAAAATTATATTTCAAATAAACTCCAAGATCATATAGGTAGTGCTCGTAGATATACTCAGTAAGTGGATGTGCACAACCCTGTCTTATGATAAGACGAGGTTGTATGTCATTAGACATCTTGTATGATAGTGACAAAACACCCTTCCAAAGTTGGGTTCACCTTACTCTATTCGGTTCACCAAAATTAAATATCAAATGACGTATACAATACAACACACTTATCTAAAGTTCTCAACAAAATTATTTTCATACTATTTAGGGAGAACCTCAACAGCTATAGACCACCGTTCTATTCTCCTGTTATCCCTGCTCGACCCGGCAACACTCTTATTACCTAAAAAGAATTGTGAAGCAAAAAGGGTGAGCACAACTAGCCCAATAAAGAATATCATAAATAAAGATAATTTACATCATCAATAGCCTTCATCAGTAATAAATCAGAGATTTAGAATATATGGTAGATGATAAAACTTTTCAATCATAGTTACAGTGGAACGAGCAATCCATTAGAAGAGTAAAATAGACCATCAGGTCTATTATCTTCTCCATGTTAAAATTCCACCAATAATGTTTTATCCCTGTAACATCAATCAACAATTCATGTCCACAATCATATGAATAACTCGTAATCATAATTGTGATTCTAAATTCCTCTTCACACCAAGGACGAAGATAATTTTCATCACCCATCTTCACCTGAAACATCAAAAATCATGGTTATACCAAATCACAATTCCTGCTCATAATCATACTAATAAATTCATCTTTGCACTACGGCCAAAGATATCCATTAATAATTTATCTTTGCACTACAGGCCAAAGACATACAACTGAATTTTAGAAGAGTTAAGTAGAGCATTATATCTACTATCTTCTACGAATTAAAAGTGTATAATAAATATTTTATCGCTGAGACTCAGCTTAATAAATAATCCACATTATCGAATCATCCCTACACTACGGCCAAGGATATTCATGTAATCATCAATGGTCATGATTATACCGAATAATCCATGGTTATAATCATACCAATAACTGTCCATCAATGTACTACGGGCCAATGAGGACTTTTACCGCATCATATATAACATTACGGGTCATTATTATACCGAATGATCCATGGTCATAATCATACCAATAAACAGTTCATCTATGCGCATAAGCCAAAGATAGTCATCAATCAATAGTTCATCTTTGCACGTAAGCCAAAGATATATAACTGTAAAACCAATAATTAACTGTCTATCTTTGCACGTAAACCAAAGATATACAACTGTAAAACCAATAATCAACAGTCCATCTTTTCACGTAAGCCAAAGATATATAACTGTAAAGCCAATAATCAACAGTCCATCTTTGCACATAAGCCAAAGACATACAACTCTAAAGCCAATAATCAACTGTCCATCTTTGCACGTAAGCCAAAGATGACTTTCATCATAATATAAGCATGAGGATGATGATAATAATATAAGCATTAGTCAAACGAAATCAAGGATAAATATTAAAGACTTTAAATTTATCCAGAGTTTAAAATATCCAAATATTATCAATCACTTAATAATCTCATAATCTAATATCATTAATATTATAACAATATTTTAATCATTTCTTAAACTTATAAATAATTTATTTTAATTATTTACACTTTACCAAATAATACATTTAATCATTCAAAGATGCCACACTCATATGATTTAATCACCAATGATCAAATCCCTTATTAAAAATATGCATATACCTTATATAGAATTTCCAAGCCATAAAATCCTACAGACCAATTTTTCAACTTCACATAACATATTTAATTCATATGTTCGTAACTAAACCATTTTCATGAAAAATAACAAATTAGTACCAAAAAGTTTTTTTCCCTGAGATTTAGCAGAATATAGTCCCATATTGAACATATATTTTTCTCGGAATTTTTAAAATTTATTTACTATTTTTTATATGTCCAAAACTGCCGAATATTTAGACATTTATCATAAACTGTATTTTTGTCCAAAAATTCCAAAATTTACAGGGTATACTCCTGTTATATATATGTACTCCCAATAAAAATTTCACAAATTTTGGAGTTAACCACAAGGAGTTATACATCCAAAAATCGCCATTTTTGGACACAATCTAGAAAACTCATCAAATTATCATTTTAAATTTTTCCAGAATTTTTGAGGGTCAGAATAATTACGAAAATGCAAATGGATTTTTGCCCGCCATGCGGTAATCCACGTAGACAGATCATTTCCACAATTTAATAAGGAATGAATACGAAGGGTCATTCACCATGCATGCGGTAATCCACATAGACAGGTTATTCTAACAGAATAATAAAGAATGGAATAACAGAAGAATTCACCATGCATGCGGTAGTCCGCGTAGACAGGTTATTCCAACAGAATAATAAAGAATGGAATAACAGAAGAATTCACCAGGCATGCGATAGACCGCACAGACAGGTTATTCCAACAAAATAATAAATAACGAAACCAGGTCATGCGTAATTCGCACAAACAGGATATTCCAATAGAATAATAAAGAATGGAACCAGGTCATGCGTAATACGCACAGACAGGATATTCTAACAGAATAATAAAGAATGGAACCAGGTCATGTGTAATCCGCACAGACAGGTTATTCTAACAGAATAATAAAGAATGGAATAACAGAAGAATTTCACCATGTATACGGTAGTCCGCGTATACAGGTTATTCTAACAGAAAAATAAGGAATGGAATAATAATAGTTCTCTTCATGAATACGAAAGAAATAATACCCTTTACCTTAGAAGAAAACTGGAATAGTGAGGTAGCAGACTTCTCTTCTCATTTCTCACTATAATAATTGCTCTATAGCTTTAGTGAATTGGTAAAAAATATTGAAGGAATGAGCTTCTATTTATATGAAAATATAGTTTCAATAATTGCACGTTTTGGGGCTCAAAATATTACAGCATAATACCTCCCTCTTTTTCTTCATTTTTAATTTATTTCTGCAAGTATTATCAAAGTTGCACCACCTCCCCTAATAGTAAATCATGTGAATTAATAGTTCAATCATGTGACTCAATAGTTCTAAACATGTTAAAAAATTAATTATAGTATAGTACCTTCATCTATACCTCTATTTTTAATTTAGTCATACACGTATTATCAATCTTGCACCAACTCCCCTAATAGTAAATCATGTGAATTAATAGTACACACATGTGAACACATAGTTATAAGCATGTGAATTAATATCAATTAATTGCTCATTTATCCTATTAATTACCCGATTGGTCAATATAACCTCCAGACATCAATTATTATCGAAATAAATGTCGATTTTCACTAACACTAATAATTCTAACACAATGGAACTATCAATTTCATCTTTAATCAACACGAACTTATTCATCATTAATATTATAACTCACAATATTTAACAACCAGGTCGTTCCCAAGAAAGAGGGGGCTTTCTAATAAAGATTTCTCCCTATTGGCGAGCAATTAGATGACCAAACATCTCCATGACAGAACTTCTAGACATTGTCAATATTACAAATAATAATATGAATAACTATGTCGTCTCTATTATTGATTTAATAGTATAACATGTTATGCAGATGATACTGTGACAACAATTGAATCAATAATATGAGAGATATGATGCAGTAATTACTGTAGCAATAATTGAGTATAACTGAGTGATTTCTCACGTAAACATCAATAATCAATACCGTGTGCTACTATGCAACCACGCGTATTACTGTACTTTTATCACCGATTATTTTATGATAACTTGTTTACTTTAAAAAAAATTCACATATCACCCTTAACTTTAACCTTTTATCAATTTAACCATTTACTAAATAGAATAATTATAAGAAAATTGAATGCTTTCATTTCATAAAATTTGGGGTCTCATAATCTCCCCTACTTATGAAATTTTGTCCTCGAAATTTACGTACCTAGTTGTTCGAAGAGATAAAAATACCTTGCTTTCTTTTTGGATTGTACCTTCCCGGTTATATCTTTTGTATCATAATTTTTCCATTGCTCATCTCCTGTATTTCAGATATCATTCTAGAATATATCTTCAAAACAAAGGTCAATTGACATATCACAAATTGTCAACTTATCAAGTAAAAATTTCGGCTTAGGTAAGTCACACATTAGCGAAGTATATTACTCATCTCTCCCCTCCTAGTTCTAGATTGATATCTCCGCCAGCGACCATATCCCTAAGCTCTGATACCATTTGTGATGCCCTCAAAATAAGTCTACACGACCTATTCTGAGTTGCTAGATATCGCACTATAAAAATCATATATATACTTCATTTATACAACTGTTGAACTGTCGTGCAGAGTACGACAACAGATAAGCTGTGAGTTTTAATAAAAATATATATAACTCTCGTGGTGCCTTGGCCACAAGACCTTACAATGGTACCTTACCTAAAGGTATAGTCAATAATTATTTTAGAAATTAAAATCTTTAGAAAATACTCAAGGAAACCTTCGTACATAGGAGGCCATGTGTCTAGGTTATGATAGATATCATATGTCCACAGAATTATCCTTGGATGACCTAAAAGTCCCCAAAGAAAAATAAGAAGATTACTATCATCTTCTTTCCAATGGTGAGTCTTCTCTTGACATATAATTATCTCCGTTGTCTCCAAGTGAAAATTATATTTCAAATAAACTCCAAGATCATATAAGTAGTGCTCGTAGATATACTCAGCAAGTGGATGTGCACAGCCCTGTCTTATGATAACACGAGGTTGTATGTCATTAGACATCTTGTATGATAGTGGCAAAACACCCTTCTAAATTTGGGTTCACCTCACCTATTCGGTTCACCAAAATTAAATATCAAATGACGTATACAATACGACACACTTATCTAAAGTTCTCAATAAAATTATTTTCATACTATTTAGGGAGAACCTCAATAGCTATAGACCACCGTTCTATTCCCTTGCTATCCTCGCTCGACCCGGCAACACTCTTATTACCTAAAAGGAATTGTGAAGTAAAAAGGGTGAGCACAACTATCCCAGTAAAGAATATCATGACTAAAGATAATTTACATCATCAATAGCCTTCATCAGTAATAAATCATAGATTTAGAACATATGGTAGATGATAAAAATTTTCAACCATAGTTGCAGCGGAACGAACAATCCATTAGAAGAGTCGAATAGACCATCAGGTCTATTATCTTTTCCATGTTAAAAGTCCACCAATAATATTTTATCCCTGTAACATCAATCAACAATTCATGTCCACAATTATATGAATAACTCGTAATCATAATTGTGATTCTAAATTCCTCTTCGCACCCAAGATGAAGATAATTTTCATCACCCATCTTCACCTGAAACATCAAAAATCATGGTTATACCAAATCGCAATTCCTTCTCATAACCATACTAATAAATTCATCTTTGCACTACGGCCAAATAAATTCATTAACAATTCATCTTTTCACTACAGGCCAAAGACATACAACTATATTTTAGAAGAGTCAAGTAGAGCATTATATCTACTATCTTCTACGAATTAAAAGTGTATAATCAATATTTTATCGCTGAGACTCAGCTTAATAAATAATCCACATCATCGAATCATCCCTGCGCTACGGCCAAGGATATTCATGTAATCATCAATGGTCATGATTATACCGAATAATCCCTGGTTATAATCATACCAATAACTGTTCATCAATGCACTACGGGCCAATGAGGATTTTTACCACATCATATATAACATTACGGGTCATAATTATACCGAATGATCCCTGGTCATAATCATACCAATAAACAGTTCATCTATGCACATAAGCCAAAGATACTAATCAATCAATAGTTCATCTTTGCACGTAAGCCAAAGATATACAACTGTAAAACCAATAATCAACTGTCCATCTTTGCACGTAAGCCAAAGATATACAACTGTAAAACCAATAATCAACTGTCCATCTTTGCACGTAAGCCAAAGATATACAACTGTAAAACCAATAATCAACAATCCATCTTTGCACGTAAGCCAAAGATATACAACTCTAAAGCCAATAATCAGCTGTCCATCTTTGCACGTAAGTCAAAAATGACTTTCATCAGAATATAAGCATGAGGATGATGACAATAATATAAGCATTAATCAAACAAAATCAAAGATAAATATTAAAAACTTTAAATTTATCTAGAGTTTAAAATATCCAAATGTTATCAATCACTTAATAATCCCATAATCTAATATCATTAATATTATAATAATATTTTAATCATTTCTTAAACTTATAAACAATTTATTTTAATTGTTTACACTTTACCAAATAATACGTTTAATTATTCAAAAATGTCACACTCATAAGATTTAATCACCAATGATCAAATCCCTTATTAAAAATCTGCATATACCTTATTTAGGATTTTCAAGCCATAAAATCCTATTGACCAAATTTTCAACTTCACATAACATATTTAATTCATATGTTCGTAACTAAACCGTTTTCATGAAAAATAACAAATTAGTACCAAAAATTTTTTTTTCTGAGATTTAGCAGAATATAGTCCCATATTGAACATATATTTTTATCGGAATTTTTAAATTCATTTACTATTTTTTATATGTCCAAAACTGCCGATTATTTAGATATTTATCATAAACTGTACTTTTGTCCAAAAATTCCGAAATTTACAGGGTATTCTCCTGTTATATATATGTACTCCCAATAAAAATTTTACAAATTTTAGAGTTAACCACAAGGAGTTATAAGGATTTACTTTTAAAATAGTCTTTTCCTATAAAATTCATAACTCCTAATCTATACATCCAAAAATTGTCATATTTGGACATAATCTAAAAAACTCATCAAATTATCATTTTAAATTTTTCCAGAATTTTTGAGGGTCAGAAAAATTACGAAACTACAAATAGATTTTTACCCACCATGCGGTAATCCACGTAGACAGATCATTTTCACAATTTAATAAGGAATGAATACGAAGGATCATTCACCATGCATGCGGTAATCCACATGGACAGGTTATTCCAACATAACAATAAAGAATGGAATAACAGAAGAATTCACCATGCATGCGGTAGTCCGCGTAGACAGGTTATTCCAACAGAATAATAAAGAATGGAATAACAGAAGAATTCACCAGGCATGCGACAAACCGCACAGACAGGTTATTCCAACAGAATAATAAATAACGGAACCAGGTCATGCGTAATTCGTACAGGCAGGATATTTCAACAGAATAATAAAGAATGGAACCAGGTCATGCGTAATACGCACAGACAGGATATTCCAACAGAATAATAAAGAATGAAACCAGGTCATGCGTAATCCGCACAGACAGGTTATTCCAACAGAATAATAAAGAACGGAATAACAGAAGAATTTCATCATATATACGGTAGTCTACGTATACAGGTTATTCTAACAGAATAATAAGGAATGGAATAACAATAGTTCTCTTCATGAATACGAAAGAAATAATTTTCCTAACCATAGAAGAAAACTGGAATAGTGAGATAACAGACTTCTCTTCTCCTTTCTCTCTATAATAATTGCTCTATAGCTTTAGTGAATTGGTAAAAAATAATGAAGGAATGAGCTTCTATTTATAAGAAAATATAGTTCTAATAATTACACGTTTTGGGGCTCGAAATATTACAGTATAATACCTCCTCTTTTTCTTTATTTTTAATTTAGTCCTGCAAGTATTATCAAACTTGCACCACCTCCCCTAATAGTAAATCATGTGAATTAATAGTTCATTCATGTGACTCAATAGTTCTAAACATGTGAAAAATTAATTATAGTATAGTACATTCATCTATAGCTCCATTTTTAATTTAGTTATGCAAGTATTATCAATCTTGCATCAACTCCCCTAATAGTAAATCACGTGAATCAATAGTACACAGATGTGAACATATAGTTATAAGCATGTGAATTAATAGCAATTAATTGTTCATTTATCCGGTTAATTACCCGATTGGTTAATATAACCTCCAGACATCAATTATTATATAAATAAATGTCAATTTTTACTAACACTAATAATTTCAACACAATGGAACTATCAATTTCATCTTTAATCAAAATAAACTTATTCATCATTAATATTATAACTCACAATATTTAACAACCAGGTCGTTCCCAGGAAATAGGGGACGCAATTAGATGACCAAACCTCTCCATGACAAAACTTTTAGACATTGTCAATATTATAAATAATAATATGAATAACTATGTCATTTTTATTATTGATTTAATAATATAACATATTATGCATATGATACTGTGACAACAATTGAATCAATAATATGAGAGATATGATGCAGAAATTACTGTAGTGATAATTGAGTATAACTGAGTGATTTCTCACGTAAGCATCAATAATCAATACAGTGTGCTACTATGTAACCACGCGTATTACTGTACTTTTATCACCGATTATTTTATGATAACTTGTTTACTTTAAAAAAAATATTTCACATATCACCCTTAACTTTAACCTTTTATCAATTTAACCATTTACTAAATAGAATAATTATAAGAAAATTGAATACTTTCATTTCATAAAATTCAGGGTCTCATAACAGACCTGGAGCTGATGCGTATGAAGAAGAAAGTGCAAGAAGGTGCTATTCTGGAAGCTAAAATCGATGAAGAAGGAATACTTCGAGTCAACTCTAGACTTTGTGTTCGTAACGACTCTGATTTAAAGTATAGAATCATGATGGAGGAGCACAACACACCGTTTGTAATCCATCTTGGGAGTACCAAAATGTATCGTGATATTCGACATACATTTTGGTGGAGCAATATGAAGAGAGAGATAGCAGAGTTTATCTCAAGGTGTCTAACTTGTCAACGTGTCAAGGCGGAGTATCAAGTGCCAAAAAGTCCATTACAACTACTTGAAATTCTAGAATGGAAGTGGGAGCACATTACCATAGATTTAGTTACTGGTCTTTCCTAGGTTTCTTAAGGTGTAGATGCAATTTGGGTAATTGTTGATAGATTAACCAAGTCTGCTCATTTCTTACCTATACGAGAAACTTACTAACTTGAACGTCTTGCTCGTTTATACATAAATGAGATTGTAAGACTGCATGGTATGCTAGTATCCATAGTTTCTGATCGAGACCTAAGATTCACTTCACGATTTTGGGTTAGTTTGTAAAAAGCTATGGGCACGAATTTACGATTCAATTAGGCATATCATCCTCAAACGGACGTTCAGTCGGAGAGGACTATTCAAACTCTTGAAGATCTATTAAGACTTTGTGTCTTAGACTAAAGAGGAAGTTGGGACAAGTTCTTGCCATTGGTGGAATTCTCATACAACAACAGTTATCAAGCGAGTATAGACATGGCTCCATTCGAGGCATTGTATGGGCACAAGTGTCGTTTTCTAGTATGTTGGGATGAGGTGGGTGAAGCAACATTGTTAGGATCAAAATTGGTATGCATAACAACGGAAAAGATTCAAATAATTCGACAACGTATAAAAACCTCACAAGATCGACAAAAGAGTTATGATGATCTTCATCAAAGGGACATGGAATTCAATGTTGGAGATTATGTGTTGTTACGTGTTGCTCCATGGAAGGGAGTTACGAGATTCAGAAAGAGAGGAAAACTCAATTCTTGATTCATTGGCCCATTTGAAATCCTCGATCGAGTAGGAACTGTGGCCTATAGACTCGCCTTACCGCCAAGTATGTCTCGTGTTCATAATATTTTTCACATATCTATGTTACGTAAATATGTGGAAGACCCAAACCACATTATTGAATTAGAATTAGAAGAGATAGCGGAAGATTTAATGTATGAAGAGGTACCTGTTAAAATCTTGAATAAGAAGGAACATATTCTACGCTCAAAGGTTATACCTCAAGTCAAGGTTTTGTGGAGAAACCACGATACTGAGAAAACGACCTGGGAGTTAGAATCTTAAATGAAAACAACGTATCCTCACCTCTTCGATATACCAGGTACGCACACTAATTTCGTGGACGAAATTTCATAAGAAGGGGAGGTTATAAGACCCCAACTTTTATGAATAAAGATTTAATTTTATCTAAATATTATTTTGAGTAATAAGGTGTGAATTTGATATAATGTTATAGTTGTGGGTAATATTTAAAAAATTTTTAAAGTAAGCAAGTTGTCATAAAATATTCGTTTGGTCGGAGAATATTCGTTTTACCAGGGAATATTTGTACGACGGCACAATCATTGGTGGACCCCACAACGAAATTACTATCAGAGTGAGAAAACGATAGAAATAACTTTTTATAAAAATAACGGCAAAACTTTTACCGTTAACTGTTGAAATACTCGATGATAAAAGTACAGTAATACGCGTGGTTGCATAGTAGCACACGGTATTTTACCGTAGCTTTGATTATTGATGCTTTTGTGAGAAGTCACTCAGTTTTATTCAATTATTGCCACAATAATTGCTGCATTGTATCTCATATTATTGATTCAATTATTGTCACAGTATCATCTACACAATATTTTATATTATTAAATCAATAATTGAGACGACAAAGTTATTCATATTATTATTTATATTATTGACAATGTCTAGAAAATTCTGTCGAGAAAGGGGGTTTGGTCACCTAATTACTCGCCAATAAAGAGAAGTCCTTATCGGAAAGCCCCCTCTTTCCTGGGAATGACCTGATTGTTAATATTGTGAGTTATAATATTAATGATGAATAAATATTATTAAAAATATGTTTAGTGAAGCCAAGTGAATTGAGATAAATAAAGGGATTTTTTTGAAGTATTGTTGTAAGTTTGTTGAAATTTCATAAGAAGGGGAGGTTTGTAAGACCCCAACTTTTATGAATAAAGATTTAATTTTTTCTAAATATTATTTTGAGTAATAAGGTGTGGATTTGATATAATGTTATAGTTGTGGGTAAAATTTATAAATTTTGCAAAGTAAGCAAGTTGTCATAAAATATTCGCTTGGTCGGGAAATATTCGTTTTATCAGGGAATATTCGTACGACGGCACAATCATTGGTGGACTCCACAACGGAATTACTATCGAAGTGAGAAAAAGACAAAAATAACTTTTTATAAAAAAATTGGCAAAACTTTTACCGTTAACTGTTGAAATACCCGGTGATAAAAGTATAATAATACGCGTGGTTGCATAGTAGCACACGGTATTGTACAGTATCTTTGATTATTGATGTTTACGTGAGAAGTCACTAAGTTTTATTTAATTATTGCCACAGTAATTGCTGCATAGTATCTCATATTATTGATTCAATTATTGTCAAAGTATCATCTGCACAATATTTTATATTATTAAATCAATAATTGAGACGACAAAGTTATTCATATTATTATTTGTATTATTGACAATGTCTAGAAAATTCTGTAAAGGAAAGGGATTTGGTCACCTAATTGTGCGCCAATAAAGAGAAGTTCTTATCGGAAAGCTCCATCTTTCTTGGGAATGATCTGGTTGTTAATATTGTGAGTTATAATATTAATGATGAATAAATGTTATTAAAAATGTATTTAGTGAAGTCAAGTGAATTGAGATAAATAGAGGATTTTTTTTTGAAGTATTTGTTGTAAGTTTGGCTTATTATATGGACCCCCACTTACTCATTTTTCAAAATTATCGGTAGAAAGTTATCTCAGTTTTGTTTTATTAGTTATATATATATATATATATATATATATATATATATTATATAAAGTTTTCGTTTTATTAGAATATTGTATTGCATAGTGCTGCATAGTAATGAATAGTAAATATCAGAAAATTCACGTGAAATCAACGAATTCGCGCCCGTTAATAAAAACTTATGTTCACCCGTGAATATTTTCTGAAATAGTGCCTTGTCATTCTCCCATAAATAGAATGCTTAGTTTAGAATTGAAAATCACACCAGAATCAGAGAATTCATCTTCTATAATATTGGGCGTATTTCTTTAGAGTTTAAGGAAGCTTTGAGTGCAGAAAATAGTATAAATTTTCTTCAAGAATATTTTCGTCATACCAGTCAGAAATACTCTCCTTTTAAGGGAAGGGATATTATTTTTGTTCAATATTCGTATGAAATAATATTTTCTTCCACACTTTGTAGTATGTAAGTAATATTATTTCGTTTCATATTCCTAATTCTACACTCATGTTGATAAGTATTGCTTCTATACTCCTTGAAATTAGTAGAATATCCTTGAAATTTGCATTTCATCTAGTATATTTTCATGAAAATATTCTTCTGAACATTCTTGTTAAATATTTATCTTTTCATGCCGTGATACTATTCACGAGGTACTATTCACTCGGGTACTATTCACCCGGGGTACTATTTATGAAAAAAATTGATTTCTTTTTTGTCCAAATTATTTTTGATACATGAATATTATTCTTAAATTTTACTCCAAAAAGCAGTTATCATGTTGACAATTTGGACATTCTTGAACTCTGGATAAATTAAATTATAAATCTTTAAAATTTATCCTTGCTTTCACTTAATTGAATTCTTATATCATTGTCATCATCCTCATGCTTATATTGTGATGAAAGTCATCTTCGGCCCGTATTGCATAGATGGACTGTTGATTGGTATGATTATGACCAAGAATTTTGTATCGGTATAATCATGACCTGTACTGTTACAAATGATGTGATAAAAGTCCTCATTGGCCCGTAGTGCATTGATGGACAGATGTTGGCATGATCATGACCATTGGTGATAATAACGAATATCCTTGGCCCGTAGTGCATGAATAATTCGTGGATGTGATTACTAACGAATATCCTTGGCCCGTAGTGCATGGATAATTCGATGATGTGGATTATTTACTGAGTTGTGTTACATCGATAAAATATTAATAATAAACTTTTAAATTATAGAAGATAGTAGTTATACTCTACTTGACTCTTTTAATGGATTGTTTATTCCACTGCAGTTAAACTTGTTTTCTATTGTATTCTATCAGTTTAACACTGTTGAAGGCTAACGATAATTTATTCTGCATTATCTTAGTCATAATATTCTTTACTGGGCTAGTTGCACTACTACAAAACAGTAAATAGACAACGCGGAAAAAACGTTGTGGTTTCAGTCAGAAAAATGTTGTGGTTAAGGGTGTCATCTATTTGACACCATTACACAACGTTTTAAAACGTTTTAGTTAAGCACAATACACAACGTTTTTTTAGGAAAAAAACGTTGTAGATTTATTTTTCAAAAATTAGCAGATGCTTAAAAACGTTGTAGAAGGTATAATTCCACAACGTTTTCTGGATAAAAACGTTGTAGTTTAATATATCAGACAACGTTTTTAACCAATTTATACAACATTTTTAAAATGTTGTAGATAAAGAAAAAAAAAGTTGTGGTTCACCTATATTACCAATGCAGCTGCAATATGCTAATGCCATGATATAAAGCTACAAGGTCTAAATTCTCATTTAAATTTAAAGTCAAAATGTATCAACCATTCAAAATACATCCCAATAATACCATCCATTTACAGTTTCAAATTACTATATCCACAAAATATATACCAAACTATCCATATATACATCTCAAATTCACTTTTCAATCCATAAAATAAAATTATCCATAAAATTAAGCTACTACCTAAGGAACTATCATAACGGCAGCTTCCAGCAGGAGTAAGAGAAGAAGGAGAGCCTGCATCAACCACAATAAAAAGGTCGTCAATGAGAATGGTATCAATTAAACAAGGTGGCCAATACATAAAGACATAAATACGCTATTTTAGTGCACTGGAATCAACTACCAAGGAACCAATTAAGAATGCATTATTTTAAAAAGGTAAATAGACCACCAGATGAAACAGATTTACAGAAAAGTAGACGATAACAGGAACAGAGATGAAACAGGAGCACAAATAAATTGTTTAAAATAGAGAGGATCAACTGGTATAACAAGGCACGTTGTAGAGAAATATTAAGTTTAGCTGACAATATTTATTCAGGAAAAACTATTGGAGACCACCATATTAAAAACCAATATGACAAGTAACTTGAGTACTTAACATACACGGGACACTCCTACTGTTAAGAAGTTGTGGCCAAGTTGGGACGATTCCATCTCTTAAAGGAGCTCTTAAAGGCCATGCATGGCCAAACATTCTCGTTCTCACAGGAAGAGGTCTTTCAGTCTCACCTAATTTCCTAAAGCTTTGTGGCAACCTCGCGGTATCAGTTGTAATCTTACTTTCTGGGCCATGATAGGATGGTTCTAGAATGTCGTATATGTTTAATTCCTTAATTTATTGTGTTTAATTAAATTCCAAAAGTAAGTAGGCAATATATCTAAACTCTGTTAACTATTTTAATAGAAAACAAAAATAGTATCTTACAGAATAAACTTTGTCAAGCTTGTTTTCACAACTGTCACTGGCAGGATTATAGTAATTTCTTTTACACAAGAGCATTGCCATCAAACTCTTCATCTGTAACTCCATTTCCCGCCATTGTATCCCTGTGTGAAACAAACTAAGGTTTCAGTTTCAAATTTATTTTTGATCAAGACAATGCGACAAATTACATACCTTGAAATTGAGTATAGGCTTTACATCGGCATCAATACCTATAAATGTCCAGAACTTCCAATTAGTTCTTGTCTTTTAATCAGGAACTGGTATGCAGCTCAAATATCAGAAGAAAATACCTTTCACCACTTCAGAAACCAGAGTTGGTACATATACTCCACCAGATGACTCTCCAGCAATAATAAATGGGTTTGCAATGAACTCTGGGTACAGCTAAAACCACAAGCCACATCAGTAATTTGTGGAAATCAGATACTCAAGGACAGAGAACTATAGAATAAACAAAACATTCCAACTTTTTATGCTCTTTTATCTTCTTTATTCATTTATTCAAAAAATACCTTGAGTAAAAATGTGTGCAAGTCAGAGGTGGTCTGTTGGACTCAGGTAATGTAGTCGGATTCATTTCCTGAGTAAGAAAATCCAGCACCAGCAGGAGAGTCTAAATATATGATGTTGAAAACCGGGGGCAAAAGTCCACAACAAATTATCTCATTTAAGAGACATTCAACAATGGCATTACGTATGCTCTTACTAATATTCAAACAAACATTTAGTCAATAATTAATATAGGAAATAATTCATAAGCTCTGGGTATAGCATAGTAAATCCTGAATCTGATGTGCATCTGGGCTCATTCATAAGCTCCCAGGCCATGATTGTTGGATCATTCTTGTAAACAACTCCAGTTATGGTGTTATATCTGTTAAGAACAGTCTGCAGAAGAAATATACAAAAATAAAAGTACAGATTGTTAGTTTCAGATATCATATAGTCCATTGAACCATTTTAAACCTTCCAAATCAAGAAATAATGTCAAAATGGTAATAGCTGAAAGAAAAAAGAAGAAGAATAACTGAGAATTTATATACCATTTACCTTTATATGGTTCTTGTAATATCCCTTAACAACAGGGTTTCTAAAGAAATAATCATTAGATGTCAAATACTGCCCCTGGATTCTTGCCCAGTCCACATACTGCTTCTTACCCCCAAAGCTCTCATAGTTATTTACTAAACTTAGCATAAGCTTAATCCCATATCTTCTGGCCTCAGCTACCACAAAATCCAATTCTTGTATAGCCTACAATTATGAGTCATATTAGCAAGAATGCAGTGGGATGGAGTCATACAGGTAGAAGTCAGAACATGAAGAGACAGTTAAATAGTAGAATCAAATATGAAGGATCCACAAGTTTAAGCAGCTCTCATTAGTCATTATTAGGTTTGTGGCAAATAAGTTGAATTTCATGCACAAAACATTTTACTTAAGGCGGCTGCTAAGAGAGTTTGAACTTTACAATCAATATGTAGTCAATGAACTCACAAGCCATGGTCATTTTTGCTTTCTTAGTTTCGGCATCTCCACCACAATAGACACCTTGGTCCATTCCTATTTAATCCAAAATCATAGCAAACTAGCAAAGGGACGCAAATAACTTGAAAGTAGACACCAACTTGCAAAATACCTCGCAAGTTATACATAATGTAAAAGGAGATCAGCTGAAGAATTCTTCAACCTGCAGCTCTGCCCCCAGGTGAACATCTCCAAAAACATACCTGCATCATTACATAGAAGTTAAGGAGAAGGCTAGTGAAACGGAATGATATGTCTAAGAGGTAAAGGATATAACCTATATTCACAATGCTCAGACCATGCACAATGAGCTTTTCCATAATCCCAATAGCAGTCCTCATCTCTCAGAGGTCCACGCTTAGCTAACACAAGTAAAATAATGGATTAAAATTTAACCTAACGAGAGGTTTAGAAAAGAAAGGTTTACGTTTCGTAACAAATTTCAAACTTTTATCTGGATGAATATCATGCCACATCTCAAGCCATAGTTCATGCATCAGAACTGAGGATCTTACAATATTTATGTGATTCGCTGCAACGAGGCAGTATCAATTTTCAGTGAGAATTCCTTGTTCCATGTGAAGAAGTAGAAGAGAGCACAGTGTATGACTGAAATTTTAGAAGAGTTCTTCCTAGGGTTATATTAGTGAAAAATTGGGGGAAAACGTACCTTAAGAGAGACAGAAGTAGAGGGACGGCGACGGTGGAAGAGAGGGATGGCGACGGGGAAGAGAGGCCACAGTCGAGAGGCAAGAGGCTGAGGAGTGAAGAATCAAGATTTCAGATCTAGCACCCGCTTACCTCCATCGTAGAGAGAAATACCGATAGAAGAGAGAAGAAAGTATTGTCTTATTTTAATTTCAAATTTTGGGCTTCCGTGTTTTTATCAATTGCTCCGTATTTTTTATATACATGACGTTTGTTTTTAAAAAAACGTTATCTAGTTAAAATCAAAAAAATGACTTTTTAAATAGATAATGTTTTTGCATATATATCTACAACGTTTTTTTTAAAAACATTATAAAAAAAATACCACAACGTTCTTATAAAAAACGATGTAGTTTAAGTGTTGTCTATTTAGTATTTTGTAGTAGTGTTGAGTTCACTTTTTTCTTTAATTGTTCTCTTCAGGAAATGGAATATAGCTGGGACTAGTCGAGGAATGGAGTGATGATCCAAGATGGTGGCTATAGTAGTCCTCACTATTCAATAAAATAGTGTGATAATAAATATAATGAGGACTTTATTTGAGTTTAGATATTGTCTACGAGACAATATTCGTGTTAAAACTCTCAGTTACATTTTGTCATATTGTATAAATGAAGTTTGTATTTAAATTCTGTACCATATATTTTGGCGAATAAGAATGGGTTGTGTATACCTATTTTGGGGGCATCACAACTGGAGCTAAGGAGACTATTATTATCCTATAAGATATAGATGTTTCGGCCTCCTAGAGAGCCGCCATTGAGCTTTGATGATATGGTGGTGACGGAGGGACACAGATGGTGGTACCTTGCTTCTAGTTTGTTGGGGTTGATGTTCTTCGGTCTGGGTTTTGTGCGGATGAATAAGATTTTTGGGTTTGGTGTGATGAATTAGATTTCTAGGTTTGGTTATAAATTGGATTTCTGGGTTTGGTAATTTTGTTTGATAAAAGGATTTTTGGGTTTAGTAATTTGATTTAATAAAATGATTTCTGGATTTTTGGTTTTATGATTTAGTTTGAAGAAAGAGTCCTTCTCCGACTCCAAAATTATATTTTTTTTTGCTATTGCCTCCCAAAAAATGTATAGTATTTATTTCAATTGAATTTTTTTACAGAATTCAGTGTTTAGGTATAATTTGGATACATATACAAAACAAAATTGTATATTTTTGGGAGGGTAATAGCAAAAATAAATAAATTTGGACCAGTCGCTAGACCGGTCGAAGAGGGACAATCCCCCTAGAATTATTGTTGAAGAAATGAGTAGTTAAGTGGTATTGATATTAGTATAATATGTAATACTATACATTTACATGTTTACCCCTTATTTACTCAAAAATATATCAAAAAATGTGTAGTATTTGACAACGTGTGCATGCCACATCATCAATTTATGATGTGACAGGTTCAATTGAACCGAACAAAATTAATAGTTTAATCATTTAATTGAAAAAATTAAAAGGCCGATCACCGAAGTGGGAAAAGATTAATAGTTCAGTGTAGTAATTTATAGTTAAGTCTATTAATTTTAAATTTATAAATGTCTTAAATTTATTTTTAAAAAGCTAATATTAATATTAGAAAAATGATATATATTGCGACTTTATATGTATACTTTTTATTACGATTTACGTAAATAAATCTAATTAGTAATACTTTTACAATAAATGCAATATCAATTTTATAATTATATTCAATCTCATATATTATACTGATATACATCGCAATCGCAATTCTCAATAATATTTTGATAATATATTGCAAGACTTTTAATTTTATAACTTGGAACGAAAGGAGTACCTATATTTTACGGTATAATTTATTTTTGTGAGCCCAAGTACAAATTATGGTTCATATACGACCTAAAGAATTGAATGACAAACAAAAAAGTCAAAAATAAATGTGCGAGACCCGAGAGAAGCCTCCACGTGTCCCGAGACAGAAGACTCGTGGAGGTGACTCATTTTGGAAATTGATTGAGGGATTAGATTGGTGGCTAGAAGGACATGACGATCTGGGCATTACTTTGATGACTAAGGGTAAGTTTGGGATTTCCCCGAAGTTATGTGCCTAGCACATGACCACTCTCCAGAAAGCCCTATAAATACCCCTTCCACTCCATTGGGAAGGGAACCTCACTTTTGACTCTTGGACCTATTGGAGATTCTCTCTCAACCCGAAGACTCAAGAAGGCTCTATGAATCCTTGCTACCCTAACCAAGTTCTTGGATTGTAAGAGTTCTGCCACATGTCATTGGAGTAATCGCTCACCTATTCTTCTCCCCTCTTCAATCAGTCAATCAATTCCGTACTTTTTGTGGATTTCTCTCCTCCTCAGTCAACACGAAACCCTAACCCTAGCAAGGTACGATTTCCTTGCTCACATTTCTTTGGCGACTCTGCTGGGGAGGTGTAGAATTCGTGAAGGGTATTGCCAACAACTCGAAGTGGGAGAACTACAGGAAGAGCTGCTTCACCAAAAAATAGCATTACCTCACCGGATCCAGTTCCAAGGTAAGTAACTCAAGATTTCCAAGGCACAAACCTGGATTTTGACCAACCACTTATTGAAGACGCTTCATAAGGGAGTTCGACGTCACCACATATGGCCAATCAACAACAAACCAACGTAGGAAGGCAAGGCGATAATGCAAGTGGAGAGCAAGCAAATGTTGTGCAACTAGAGATACTCAAGGCGTTGAAGGAAGCACGGGAAGGACAAGGGATGATGATGGCCATGATGCTGGAGATGCAAAGGAAGCAAGAGGAGATGGGAAATTTTTGCCAGTAGTTGATGCAGATCCCTACCTTCAAGGCCATGTTCCCAGACAAATCGCAGGGAGAACAAGCAGGAGTGGAGGATAACAACAATGGCAACAACAACAAAGAAAACCAGATTGTACCTCCATCAACGGAAAGTCAATCGGTTCCAATAATTAACTTGGAGGCTCAAAACAGTGGTGACGTGCCACAACCTAGGTTGGAAGCAAGACAACCTCAGACAAACATTATCCCAACTGCTCTTCCAGCATTTTCACAGGTGCAGATGCCAACCATTCCAAGCCATGTCCAGCGAGTGAGCCAGCAGCTGCCACAAGCGCCAGCTTTGCACGATGCAAGTGTGCATCAACCAATTTCTCTACCATACACACTGCCGATACAGCAGTATATCACAACACCCCAGAGAGTCCTCGCCACGAGCCAGTACGTGACAAAGGATGATATGATTAATGTGATCAATCAACTTCACAGGCAGACATCCCGACCATCGGAGTTAGACTTTACTCCACCTTACCTGGCACACATTCAGAGGCAAACTTACCCGTTAGGGTATATTGAGCATTCCCCGCAGTTTCCAAAATACAACGGGGAGAAAGGAAATGCTAGGGAACATATTGCCAGGTTCGTAGAGTCGATGTCTCCGTGGCTAGGATATGATGAAGTAAACAACCATAACTTATTGATGCGGGAATTCAACAAGACTTTAATGGATAGTGCCTTCAGTTGGTACTATAATTTGGAGAAGGGGTCAGTCCATGATTGGGATGACCTAAAATTACAATTTTTTAAGAAATTTTTTTATGTGCAAAAACAAGTAACCATTGTAGAGCTCATGCGATTCAAGCAAAAGCCGAACGAGGAGCTATCAGATTATGTTGGCAGGTTCAAGGCCCAGGCACAGAAGTGCGCAGAGCCGATTGAAGAAAAAAATTTGGTCATCATTTGCAACAATGGTGCCTTAGATGCCTTCAAGCCCCATCTTATTACAAAGGCATGTGATTCCTTCGCGACCCTCTCGTCTTTTGCACAAGACTTGGGAGGAATCATGACATTGCCCACTAGCCATGCGATGGTTACATGGAAGGGAAAGAGAATAGCAACTATGACTTTGGCTAACTCTTAGTAAAAACCACAAGGGGGCAAGAGGGAGAAGAATGAGAAATTTGAACAAAGCAGAGAAAAGCATGGGGACAAGTATACCAGAATGCCAGTTTCGGAGGCTATCACATGCAGCGAGAAGGCATCCAGAAGCCTGTACGAACAATGGGTTGAGCACAGAGTGGTAAAGCCTCCAAGGCCCCGGCTGGTTGTAACGGAAGAGATGAAAAGAAGACCAGACTTCTGTGTATACCACCAATACGTAGGACATTCTACTATGGACTGTTATAGACTGCGGATGATATACCATGAGAAGCTGGCGGCCGGGGAGATTGAACTAGGAGAAGAAACGTGCAACACTATCACCCATAGTGCAGTCCCGAAAGTCAAGAACCTAAATACTAGCTCTACCATCGAAAAAACTCTGAACTACAGGTGAATTAAAAATCCACCCAAGATGGTGGTCCACCAAAAATGGTGGTTTAAGTCTTCAGGAGTATCCCTTGCCAAGTAATTGGATGACCAAGGGAGGAGGCACAAGAATTGACGAATTAAAAAAAATCCACCCAAGATGGTGGTCCGCTCTAAATGGTGGTCAAGTCCTCGTAGACTGCACTTGCCAAGAAATTGGACGACCCAAGTGACGAGGCACCCGATTTTAAGTCCTCGTAGACTGCACTTGCCAAAGAATTTGGATTACCCAAGTGACGAGGCACCCGATTTCAAGTCCTCGTAGACTGCACTTGGCAAGAAATTGGACGACCCAAGTGACGAGGCACAATATTTTAAGTCCTCGTAGACCGCACTTGCTAAGAAATTGGACGACCCAAGTGACGAGGCACCCGAGTGTTACACTTTATCATCAAAAGTAATTGAAGCACCTGACTATAAGTCCTTGGACTAGACAAGTTATACTTTTAACTTCAAAAGTAATTGAGGCACCTGACTATAAGTCCTCAGAAGTTACACTTTCAACTCTAAAAGTGATTGAGGCAACTTAGTATAAGCCCTCAACCCAAAAAAAAGAAGAAAAAGTTACGCTTTATCTCTAAAAGTGGTGAACGTTATGCTTTCTCTGACAAAAGCAGGATTTATTATTTGAAACGTTATGCTTTTCGTTAAAAGCAATTTTATTATTAATAAATTGTCAAACATCAGCTTATACTTGAATATTTTTTCTGATTTATTAAAAAGGAAAGTATAGATTCAAGTGTTGGTTCGCATGAAATCAAAAAAAGAAAAAAAACATGTTTTCTCTTTAACAAAATTTATGAGGCCTATTGTTATCTTGGAGTATTAATTTGAAAAACTTAAGATCTAATGTTAAATATTGAGTTTTAAGGATTCGTTCAAATTAAAGGCAATCAATAAGGATAAAATAAACTACAATTTGATGAATGAAATATATGTACATGAAATTTTTGATACAGGAAATGGAAAAAACTACTAAAGTTCATGATCTAAAAGCCATAACTTGTCGAACTGAAGAGAGAGGAATAGCTAAAGCCTCCAAGTCGACAATGGTGGTACCCCGAGCCTTTGTATTTGAGGCTATCAGACCTTCAAGGTCTTGGGCAGCTGACTTAATTTCCTAAAAGCTTGGTCTTTAATTTATCTATGGCATCTTGAAGCTCCTAAAGCTCTACATAAAGTAAGTCATTCTCATGGAGACGTGAAGTGACTTCCGAACGAAGTGCAACAACATGATGATTGGAAATAAAGAGATCCAACCTAGAATAGAAGGGAGACATGTCCAAGGAGAGTTAGGAGATACCACGGGAGACGGAAGGTTATTTAACCCACCCAAAATGTATCGTGATCTTCAACATACATTTTGGTTGAGCAATATGAAGAGAGAGATAGCGGAGTTTATCTCAAGGTGTCTAACTTCTCAACGTGTCAAGGCAGAGCATCAAGTGCCAAAAGGTCCATTGCAACCACTTGAAATTCTAGAATGGAAGTGAAAGCACATTACCATGGATTTCATTACTGGTCTTCCCAAGGTTTCTCAAGGCATAGATGCAATTTGGGTCATTGTCGATAGATTAACCAAGTCTGCTCATTTCTTACCTATACGAGAAACTTATTCACTTGAACGTCTTACTCATATATACATAAATGAGATTGTAAGACTGCATGGTATGCCAGTATTCATAGTTTCTGATCGAGACCCAAGATTCACTTCACGATTTTGGGTTAGTTTGTAAAAAGCTATGGACACGAATTTACGATTCTGTTCGGCATATCATCCTCAGACGGACGGGCAGTTGGAGAGGACTATTCAAACTCTTGAAGATCTATTAAGACTCTGTGTCCTTGACTTCAAAGGAAGTTAGGACAAGTTCTTGCCATTAGTAGAATTCTCCTACAACAACAATTATCAAGCAAGTATAGGTATGGTTCCATTCGAGGCGTTGTATGAACGAAAGTGTAATTCTACAATATGTTGGGATGAGGTGGGTGAAGCAACATTGTTGGGACCGAAATTGGTACGCATGACAACGAAAAAGATTCAAATGATCCGGCAACGTATAAAAATCTCACAAGATCGATAAAAGAGTTATGCTGATCTTCATCGAAGGGACGTAGAATTCAATATTGGGGATCATGTTTTGTTACGTGTTGCTCCATGGAAAGGAGTTATGAGATTTAGAAAGAGAGGAAAGCTCAATCCTCGATTCATTGGCCCATTTGAAATCCTCGATCGAGTAGGATTTGTGGTCTATAGACTCGCCTTACTGCCAAGTATGTCTCGTGTTCATAACGTTTTTCATATATCTATGTTACGTAAATACGTGGAAGACCCGAACCACATTATTAATTTAGAACCGGACGAGATAGCGGAAGATTTAACGTATGAAGAGGTACTTATTAAAATCTTGGATAAGAAGGAACATATTCTATACTCCAAGGTTATACCTCAAGTCAAAGTTTTGTGGAGAAATCACGATGTTGAGGAAATGACCTGGGAGTTAGAATCTAAAAAAAAATCAAGATATCCTCACCTCTTCGACATACCAGGTACGTACACCAATTTCGAGGATAAAATTTCATAAGAAGGGGAGGTTGTAAGACCCCAACTTTTATGAATAAAAATGTAATTTTCTCTAAATATTATTCTTGAATATTAAGGTGTGGATTTGATATAATGTTATAGTTGTGGATAATATTTACAAATTTTGCAAAGTAAGCAAGTTGTCAAAAAATATTCAATTGGTCGGGGAATATTCGTTTTAACAGGGAATATTTGTACGACGACACAATCATTGGTTGTCCCCAAAACGGAATTATTGTCGGAGTTAAAAAACGACAGAAATATCTTTTTATAAAAATAATGGCGAAAGTTTTACCATTAACTATTGAAATACACGATGATAAAAGTACAGTAATACGCGTGGTTGTATAGTAGCACACGGTATTGATTATTGATGCTTACGTGAGAAGTCACTCAGCTTTATTCAATTATTGCCACAATAATTGCTGCATAGTATCTCACGTTATTGATTCAATTATAGTCACAATTGTGACACCCCCAAAATAGGTATACAACACCCATTCTGAGTCACCAAATACATGGTACAAAAAGCAAACTACAACTTCAATAATACAATTGTCGTGCAAAAGATGACAACACATATTGTGAGTTTAAATACAAATATTGTCTTCTGGACAATATCCACACTCAAATAAGTCCTCATTACAATTATTCAAACACTATTTTACAGAAATAGTGAGGACTGTTAAAACATCTTTCTATAACTATCACTCCATACCCCGACTAGATCCTGCTATGTTCTCACCTCCTGAGAAGAAAAAAAGAACAAAAAGGAAAAGGGTGAGCTCAACTAGCCCAGTAAAGAATATTATGACTAAGATAATATACAACAAATTATCATTAGTATTCAACAGGAAAAAATCTGATAGAATATAATCGACAACAAGTTTTAGATCAACAACTGCAGCGGAAACAGCAAACCATTAGAAGAGTCAAGTAGAGAATGAATTCTACTATCTTCTGAGATTTAAAAGTCCATCATCAATATTTTATCCATGTAACATCAATTAATAATCATCTTTAACCAAATATTCATCTTTGCACTACAGGCCAAAGATATTCATTTGTATCACCAGTCAGTCATGTTCATCTCAATACCTGTTCATCTTTGCACTATAGGCCAAAGATATTCATCAGGTAATCATACATCTTTGCACTACAGGCCAAAGATATTCAGTAGTATCATCATTAAGGACTGAGGATGATGAAAAATATTTTAAAGAAAACGAATCCAGTGAGATAAAAGTATAAATATTAAGGATTCGTATTACAGTTTATCCAAGTTCAATAATACCCCATAATAACCAATTTTGAAGCAGAATTTAAAAATAAAGATCAAAACATGGATACATTCAAAGATAGTAACCATAATAGACAACTTGGACAAAAAGAAGAAAATTTTATTTTTCGGTGAATAGTGCCGTATACGTGAATAGTAACCCCGACATAAAAAGTTTTAAATTTGATAAAAAGTTCATATCAATATTTCGGCATAATGATTTTGAAGAAAATATCATTTAAGAATAAGATAATATCCCTTACCTCAAAATATCAATACTTTTGATCGGAATATCAGTATAAGGCCGAAGGAAACTTGCACTGATGAATAGAAACTCACAAAGTATCTAAATACTTATAAAATACACTCAATAATCTAGAGAGAGAAAGAGAGAAAACTTGTTTCTGTGTGATTTTCAATTCTAACTTAGCCCTCTATTTATAGGAAAATGTTAGCACGCCGAAGCAGACTTAACCTGCAACCTGATGGCTTTACCTGCTACTATTCCCACCCACCACATTTGAATAAAAATCTCAGCACATTTTCACCAACCAAAAGTGAGGCCCACCAATTCTAGAATTTTCCATCAAAATGACAAATTCCGGAACTTCTACAATTTCTGAACCAGTCATCTCGTAAAATTCATAACAAATCATACGTTCATTTTTAACGGTTCAAAATTTGTGGACATATACTCAACTTATATATGAATAACATATCCAAAAATTACCACGATCCAACGGTCGGATTAAAAATTATAACCCCCGTAATATTTCTCAAAAACCCTGATTTGATTTTTAATACCTCCATTCCGATAAAAATACTGATAAAACACCTCAACATTAACTCATTCATTTTTAACCACAATAAATATATCCAACATTTATATCCACATAGAATAAATATTTCCTTATCATATGAATCAATAATTAATTATTCACAAATAATATTACAGAATCACATTTATGACAACCAGACCATTCCCAGGAAAAAGGGGGCTTTTCAATAAGGATTTATCCTTACTGGCGCGTAATTAGATGACCAAATCTCTCCTTAGACAGAACTTTCTAGACATTGCCAATAATGCTATCTAATAATATTATTTAAATAATATGAATTATTGATCTGATAATGAAAAATACTGTGCAGCAACAATTATTGAAACAACAATAATATAAAATATCAACGCAACAATTATTGAATCAATAAAATATTGAACAGTAACTACTGTAACAATTATTGAGTACTGCCTTCTTATGTAAGAATCAATAATTGGTGCAATACCGTGTGCTACTGTATTTTAACCACCAGGTATTCCAACAGTATTAACGGTAACAACTACGCCGTTAATTATAAACAACTTATACTTGTCGTTTTCTTCATCCAATAGTTTTCTGTTATGGGGCCCACACAAGGCTGCGCCGTCGTACGAATATTTCACGACCAAACGAATATTCACCGACCAAAAATGAATATTTTATAACCACTTACTTATTTGAAATATTTGCGCATTTTACCCATAACTAACCACATTAATCAAATCAACCCTTTCTATTTCAAAATAATAAATAGAGGAAATTTAATTTCATTTATTAATAAGTTGGGGTCTTACAACCTCCCCTCCTTATGAAATTTCGTCATCGAAATTGACGTACATACCTGGTGTTTCGAAAAGGTGAGGATACCTCGCTTTCTTTTCTGATTCTAACTCCCAGGTCATTTCTTCAATAGCATGGTTTCTCCACAAAATCTTAACTTGTGGTATAACCTTCGTGCGTAGAATATGCTATTTCCTATCCAACATCTTAACAGGTACCTCCTCGTACGTTAAATCTTCGGCTATCTCATCTGGTTCTAACTCAATTATGTGGTTCGGGTCTTTCACATATTTACGAAGCACAGATATGTGAAAAACATTATGAACACGAGACATGCTTGGAGGTAATGCAAGTCGATATGCCACATTTCCTATTCGGTCAAGAATTTCAAATGGACCAACAAATCGTGGATTGAGCTTTTCTCTCTTTCCAAATCTTGTAACTCCTTTCCATGGTGCAACACGTAACAATACATGATCCCCAATACTAAATTCTACATCCTTTCGATGAAGATCTGCATAACTCTTTTGTCGATCCTGTGACGTTAGTATACGTTATCGAATCATTTGGATCTTCTCTGTAGTTATGTATACCAATTCTGGTCCCAACAACGTTGCTTCACCCACCTCGTCCCAGCATACTGGAGAACGACACTTTCGTCCATACAAGGCTTCAAATGGAGCCATACCTATACTTGCCTGATAACTGTTGTTGTAGGAGAATTCCACCAGTGGCAAGTACTTATCCCAACTTCCTTTGAAATCTAGAACACAGAGTCTTAATAGATCTTCAAGGGTTTGAATAGTCCTCTCTGATTGCCCGTCCATTTGAGGATAGTATGCTGAACTAAATCGTAAATCCGTGCCCATAGCTTTCTGTAAGCTAACCCAAAATCATGAAGTGAATCTTGGGTCACGATCTGAAATTATGGATACTGGCATGCCATGCAATCTCACAATCTCATTCACGTACATACTAGCAAGACGTTCAAGGGAATAAGTCTCACGTATAGGTAAGAAATGAGCCGACTTGGTTAATCTATCAATAATGACCCAAATCGCATCTATGCCTTGAGAAACCTTGGGAAGACCTGTAACAAAATCCATAGTAATGTGTTCCCACTTCCATTTCAGAATCTCAAGTGGTTGCAATGGACCCTTTGGTACTTGATGCTCCGCTTTTACACGTTGACAAGTTAAACACCTCGAGATAAACTCCGCGATCTCTCTTTTCATATTGCTCCACCAAAATGTATGTCGAAGATCGTGATACATTTTGGTACTCCCAAGATGGATTGCAAACGGTGTGTTGTGTGCCTCCATCATGATTCTATGCTTCAAGTCAAAATCGTTAGGAACACAAAGTTTGGAGTTGACTCAAAGTATTCCTTCTTTATTGATTCTTGCTTCTGGAATAGCACCTTCTTGCACTTTTTTCTTCATACGCATCAGCTCCATGTCCGTAGCTTGAGCGGCTTTAACTTTATCAATTAAAGTCGGTTCTACTTGTATATTTGATATCATCATGTGGGTACTTAGAGCCTTCATCTCTATCTCCATCCTTTGCAAATCATACGAAATGGGCCTTTGTGTTAACACCATTGCACTCGTACCCGCGTATAATCTTCTACTCAATCCGTCAGCTACTACGTTCGCTTTTCTAGGATGATATTGGATGGTATGATCGTAATCTTTCAACAGCTCAAGCCAACGTCGTTGCCGCATGTTGAGTTCCTTTTGGGTGAAGAAATATTTGAGGCTTTTATGATCCGTATAGATCTCCACTTTCTCCCCATACAGGTAGTGTCTCCAAATCTTCAACGCGAAAACGACTGCTGCCAACTCCAAATCATGAGTAGGATAATTTCTCTCATATTCTTTGAGTTGTCGCGAGGCATAGGCTATGACTTTCTCATGTTGCATGAGAACACATCCTAACCCTTTGCCTGAAGCATCGCTGTAGATAACAAATCCATCAGAACCAGATGGTATTGTCAGAACAGGTGCCGAAATGAGTCTCCTCTTGAGTTCTTGGAAACTCTTCTCGCATTGCTCACTCCATACGAATTTTGTATCTTTCCGAGTCAGCTGAGTTAACGGAGTAGCGATTTTAGAAAATCCTTCCACGAATCTCCGATAATACCTAACTAAGCCCAGAAAGCTACGTACTTCGGTCACCAACTTCGGTTGCTCCCAACTTTGTATGGCTTCAATCTTCGTCGGGTCGACAGATACTCCATGTTTTGACACCACGTGCCCAAGGAATGCTACTTCCTCAAGCCAAAACTCGCATTTCTTCAATTTGGCATATAGCTTATTTTCACGAAGCCTTTGCAGTACCAGCTTCAAATGGCGCTCATGATCTTCACGGCTTTTGGAATAGATGAGGATGTCATCAATAAAGACAATAACGAACTGATCTAAATATTCTTTGAATACACGGTTCATCATATCCATGAAAGTAGCAGGAGCATTAGTCAATCCAAAAGACATGACTAAGAATTCATAATGCCCGTACCGAGTTCTGAAGGCAGTCTTTGGAATATCCTCAGTTTTAATCTTCAGCTGATGATATCCAGAACGAAGGTCGATCTTTGAAAAGAATTGTGCTCCTTGTAACTGGTCGAATAGGTCATCAATGCGAGGTAACGGATACCTATTCTTGATGGTGACATGGTTCAATTCCCTATAGTCGATACAAAGTCGCATACTCCCGTCTTTCTTCTTTACGAATAAAACAGGAGCACCCCAAGGAGATGTACTAGGACGAATAAAATCGATGTCCAACAACTCCTGTAGTTGGACTTTTAACTCCTGAAGTTCAATAGGAGCCATTCGATATGGGGTTTTAAAAATGGGCTTTGTACCGGGTTCAAGGTCAATAAAGAATTCAACTTCATGTTCTGGGGGTAGACCAGGAAGTTCTTCAGGAAATACGTCAGGAAATTCACTAACAACAGAAATATTATTCAAATCTGACGTGTTTTTGTTCAAGTCCATAACATGGGCTATGAAAGCTTGACATCCATTTTTCAATAAACGAATGGCTTTATGGCTTGATATGACAGCGATTGATTTTAGTGGCTTGGTTGCTTGAATTCGCATAACAGGTTGGTTAAGAATATGAAAACTAACAACCTTACGAAAATAATCAATTTTGGTATGATGAGTAGTTAATCAATCAATTCCTAAAATCACATCAAAAGCAAGTATCTTTAAAGAGATAAGGTCAACAGGTAATGTGATTGTGCCTACTTGGATTAAGCAAGATTTATAAACTGTAGATGTAATGAAAGTTTCTCCTAACGGAGTCTCCACAGATAGGTCAAAGTCTAATTTTTCCGAAGTCAAGTTTAAATGTTGAGCACAAGCAGGAGAGATAAAAGAATGGGTAGAACCGGTATATAATAAGGTATAAACTTCGCAAGAGTTTATGATTAGCTTACCCGTGATCACCTCGTTTGGGTTCCTTACGTTTTGGGCAGTCACGACAAATGCCCTTCCAGGAACCACCGACTTTGACTTGTTCGGAACAGCATTCGGAGTCACTATCCCCATTGAACTTGGTTTCGTAACAAGAAAATCTTTAGCTATATGACCTTCTTTAGCTATATGACCTTCCGTTCCACAGTTATAACATACCTTGAACTGTTGTGAGCAGTTTGGGCTGATGTGTCCCTCCTTCCCGCATTTATAACAAATGACTGGTGCTCGTTCTCCTCCCTTAAATCAGTTGATGTTTGTCCTGACGTCTTCACGTTATCATTGTTGTACCTTCTCTTCTTAAAATCTCCTCCCGACTCGCTCCTTCTATTATCACGGCCACGATTACCACCAGAGTGGTTATCGCTTTTGTCCGAATGTTTTCTTCCCTGTTGGTTTTCATTGCTTCGATGACTGCCGCCACCGGTATGACCCTGGTTGTGGTCCCTCGGTTGCACATACTCATTATCTCGCTCTAATAATTGAGCCCTGTTTCTAACATCTGAATATAAAGAAAATTTATGAGAGATAAGATATTGCCGAATCTCGGGTTTTAGACCTCTCAGAAACATCCTTGTCATTTGTTCCTCATTTTCGAGCAAATGAGGTGCAAACCTGGTTAACTCTATAAACTTCGCCTCGTACTGGGACACCGTCATGTTGTTTTGTTCCAGTCTGATAAACTCCACCTCCTTCATATGACGAATACTTTCAGGAAAGTACTTGTCATTGAACAGTTTCTGAAATGTTTCCCAGGACATGTTTAGTGCGTCAGGCTGGGTACGCTTCACAGACTCCCACCAATAGTCTGCCTCACCGCGGAACATAAAGGTGGCGAATGAAACCTTCTATTCCTCCGTGCATCCCAAGACATCGAATATCTTGGTAATTTGCTTGACCCACATTTTCGCCATGATCGGATCCGGCTTTCCCTTAAATTCTGGTGGTCCCAATTCTTTAAACTTCTTGGCTGTGACAAACCGCGCGTTGTTATCATTTCCACCTGTATTCTGCACACGAGTCTCCCTCGTCTGATTTTGCATGAACTGCAAAAAGCTCCTAAACATTCCATCATTCATCGTTTGCTCGGTAACGTTGTTTACAGGAGGAATATTGTCTTCTTGTTGCACGTTCCCCTAGGTGGTGATCAAAGATATCTCCACGGTCTGATTTACTCCATTATTAACGTTCTCAGCTACCATTCTTAAATACTGCCATAAAATAAGGGTTAATAGTCATGTCATATATTATCCCTATACTCTAATTGACCAAATAAACACCAAAGAAACTTAGTCAGGTCATACTAGCGAAGGAATTCCCCGTCTCTCCCCTCCTAGTTCTTGTCTCACATCTCAGCCAGGGATCATATCCCTAAGCTCTGATACCAAATGTGACGCCCCCAAAATAGGTATACAACACCCATTCTGAGTCGCCAAATATATGGTACAAAAAGCAAACTACAACTTCAATAATACAATTATCGTGCAAAATACGACAACACATACTGTGAGTTTAAATACAAATATTGTCTTCTAGATAATATCCACACTCAAATAAGTCATCATTACAATTATTCAAACACTATTTTATAGAAATAGTGAGGACTGCTAAAACATCTTTCTAGAACCATCACTCCATACCCCGACTAGATCCTGCTATGTTCTCACCTCCTGAGAAGAAAAATGGAACAAAAAGGAAAAGGGTGAGCTCAACTAGCCCAGTAAAGAATATTATGACTAAGATAATATACAACAAATTATCATTAGTATTCAACAGGAAAAAATCTGATAGAATATAATTGACAACAAGTTTTAGATCAACAACTGCAGCGGAAACAGCAAACCATTAGAAGAGTCAAGTAGAGAATGAATTCTACTATCTTCTAAGATTTAAAAGTCCATCATCAATATTTTATCCCTGTAACATCAATTAATAATCATCTTTAACCAAATATTCATCTTTGCACTACAGGCCAAAGATATTCATTTGTATCACCAGTCAGTCATGTTCATCTCAATACCTGTTCATCTTTGCACTATAGGCCAAAGATATTCATCAGGTAATCATACATCTTTGCACTACAGGCCAAAGATATTCAGTAGTATTATCATTTAGGACTGAGGATGATGAAAAATATTTTAAAGAAAACGAATCCAGTGAGATAAAAGAACAAATATTAGGGATTCGTATTACAGTTTATCCAAGTTCAATAATACCCCATAATAACCAATTTTGAAGCAAAATTTAAAAATAAAGATCAAAATATGGATACAATCAAAGATAGTAACCATAATAGACAACTTGGACAAAAAGAAGAAAATTTTATTTTTCGGTGAATAGTGTCGTATTCATGAATAGTGTCGTATACGTGAATAGTAACGTATACGTGAATAGTAACCCCGACACAAAAAGTTCCAAATTTGATAAAAAAAAAGTTCATATTAATATTTCGGCATAATGATATTGAAGAAAAAATCATTTAAGAAGAAGATAATATCCCTTATCTCAAAATATCAGTACTTCTGATCGGAATATAGGTATAAGGATGAAAGAAACTTGCACTGATGAATAGAAACTCACAAAGTATCAAAATACTTCCAAAATACACTCAACAATTTAGAGAGAGAAAGAGAGAAAACTTGTTTCTGGTGTGATTTTCAATTCTAACTTAGCCCTTTATTTATAGGAAAATGTTAGCACGCCGAAGCAGACTTAACCTGCAACCTGATGGCTTTACCTACTACTATTCCCACCCACCACATTTGAATAAAAATCTCAGCACATTTTCACCAACCAAAAGTGAGGCCCACCAATTCTAGAATTTTCCACCAAAATGACAAATTCTGCAACTTCTACAATTTCTGAACCAGTCATCTCGTAAAATTCATAACAAATCATACGTTCATTTTTAACGGTTCAAAATTTGTGGACATATACTCAACTTATATATGAATAACATATCCAAAATTTATCACGATCCAACGGTCGGATTAAAAATTATAACCCCCGCAATATTTCTCAAAAACCCTGATTTGATTTTTAATACATCTATTCTGATAAAAATACTGATAAAATACCTCAACATTAACTCCTTCATTTTTAACCACAATAAATATATCTAACATTTATATCCACATAGAATAAATATTTCCTTATCATATGAATCAATAATTAATTATTTACAAATAATATTACAGAATCACATTTATGACAACCAGGTCGTTCATAGGAAAGAGGAGACTTTCCAATAAGGATTTCTCCTTACTAGCGCACAATTAGATGACCAAACCTCTCCTTAGACAGAACTTTCTAGACATTGCCAATAATGCTATCTAATAATATTATTTAAATAATATGAATTATTGATCTGATAATAGAAAATACTGTGCAGCAACAATTATTGAAACAACAATAATATAAAATATCAACGCAGCAATTATTGAATCAATAAAATATTGAACAGTAACTACTGTAAGAATTATTGAGTAGTGCCTTCTTACGTAAGAATCAATAATTGGTGCAATACCATGTGCTACTGTATTTTAACCACCAGGTATTCCAACAGTATTAACGGTAACAACTACGATGTTAATTATAAATAACTTATACTTGTCGTTTTCTTCATCCAATCGTTTTACGTTATGGGGCCCATACAAGGCTGCGCCGTCGTACGAATATTCCCCGACAGCAAGAATATTCCACAACCAAACGAATATTCACCGACCAAAAATGAATATTTTATAACCACTTGCTTATTTGAAATATTTGCGCATTTTACCCATAACTAACCACATTAATCAAATCAACCCTTTCTATTTCAAAATAATAAATAGAGGAAATTTAATTTCATTTATTAATAAGTTGGGGTCTTACAACAATATTTTATATTATTAAATCAATAATTGAGACGACAAAGTTATTCATATTATTATTTGCATTATTGACGATGTCTAAAAAGTTCTATCGAGGAAAGGGGTTTGGTCACCTAATTGTGCGCCAATAGGGAGAAATCTTTATCGAAAAGCACCCTCTTTCCTAGGAATGTTCTAGTTGTTAATATTGTGAGTTATAATATTAATGATGAATGCTATTAAAAATATGTTTTGTGAAGCCAAGTGAGTTGAGATAAATAGAGTGGATTTTTATGAAGTATTTGTTGTAAATTTTTCTTATTATATGAACCCCCACTTACCCATTTTTCAAAATAGTCGGGAGAAGGTTATCTCAGTTTTATTATATATATATATATATATATATATATATATATATATATATATATATATATATATATTATAATAAGTTTTATTTTTTATAAAAAATAAAATACATTATATTTTATTATGCATAGTATTTGTATAGTGCCACATAGTAAAATCAGAAGAAAAAAAAATCAGTCGATCGGTGTGTGCCCGTGATTGTCCTCATGTGCAGTCCATGATTTTATTTTCTAAATAGTATCCTTCCATTCTCCTATAAATAGGATGCTTAGTTTAGAATTGAAAATCACACCAGAATCAGAGAATTCGTCTTCTATAATATTGAGCATATTTCTTTAGATTTTAAGGACGCTTTGAGTGTAGAAAATAGTACAAATTTTCTTCAAAAATATTCCCGCTATACCAGTCGGAATACTCTTCTTTTTAAGGTAAGGGGTATTATTTATTTCATATTCGCTTATAATATTATTTTTCGTATTCATAAGAAATTTTATTTCGTTCAATATTCGCAATAAATTTTATTTTCGTTCAATATTCGTACGGAATATTATCTTCGTTTAATATTCGTAAGAAATATTATTTTCGTTCAACAGTCGTAAGGGAAATTATTTTTGCTCAATATTCATAAGAAATAATATTTTCTTCCATACTCTGTAGTATGTAAGTAATATTATTTCGTTTCAGATTCTGAATTTCACACATTTTGTTAAGTATTGCTTCTATACTTCTTGAAATTAGTAGAATATCCTTGAAATTTGCGTTTCATCTAGTATTTTTTCACGAAAATATTATTCTGAACATTCTTGATAATTTTTAATCTTTTCATGTCGGGGTACTATTCACGGGGTACTATTCCCGAAGTAATATTCACGGGGTACTATTCATTCGGGTACTATTCACCCGAGATACTATTCATGATAAAAATTGATTTCTTTTCGGTCCAAATTATTTTTAATACAATATTATTTTTGAATTTTACTCCACAAAGCAATATCATGTTGACAATTTGAACATTATTGAATTATGGATAAATTAAATTATTAAATCTTTAAAATTTATCCTTGCTCTCATTTAAATAAATTCTTATATCATTGTCATCATCCTCAGGCTTATATTGTGATGAAAGTCATTTTTGGCTCGTAGTGCATAGATGAACTGTTGATTGGTATGATTATAACCAGGAATTATTTGGTATAATCATGACATGTAATGTTACAAATGATGTGGTAAAAGTCCTCATTGGCCCGTAGTGCATTGATGGACATTTGTTTGCATGATCATGACCATTGGTGATAACACGAATATCCTTGGCCCGTAGTGCATAGATAATTCGTGGATGTGATACTAATGAATATCTTTGGCCCATAGTGCATGGATAATTCAATGATGTGAATTATTTATTGAACTGAGTCTCAGTGATAAAATTGATGATAAACTTTTTAAATCATAGAAGATAGTAGAAATCATGCTCTACTTGACTCTTCTAATGGATTGCTTGTTCCGCTGCAGTTAAACTTGTTGTTTATTGTATTCTATAAATTTAACACTGTTGAAGGCTAACGATAATTTATTCTGCATTATCTTAGTCATAATAATTCTTACTAGGCTAGTTGAGCTCGCCTTTTTACTTTCATTATTCTCTTCAGGAAATGAGAACGTAGCCGAGACTAGTCGGGAAATAGAGTGACGGTCCGAGATGGTGGTTGTAGTAGTCCTCACTATTTTATAAAATAGTGAGATAATAATTTTAATTAGGACTCCATTTGAGTTTGGATATTGTCTAGAAGACAATATTTGTGTTATAACTCTCAACTCATGTTGTATAATTAAGTTTGTATTTGTATTCTGTACCACGTATTTGGCGACCCGAGATTGGTGATGTATACTTATTTTGGGGGCGTTACAAATCTCGTTCAGGGTAACTCTGCGCCTCAAGCCTGTAAAGGTCATAAACTGTCAGCTCATGTCACCGATAGCCATCCGAGCGCAAGGCCTATCCAATGGTAAGTCTGCAAGACTCTCGTACTCCTCCAATGTTGGAGTCAACTCCTGCGTATCAAATCTGAATGCCTGCCTATCTGGTAACCAATGCTCCAGCATGCCCTCTATAAATCTCGGTGGAACCTGAAACGTTAGGAGGGTCATAGAGTGACGCATCAGCTGATCAACTGTCACCCGATCTAGGGAGGACAAATTGTCATACCACAATCTCAAGGAAGATGCCACCAACACTGCTGGGGTATGCTCAATCTGGCTAACTGTGGATGAAGACATATGTAGGGTCGTGTCATAAGAATATCCAGGGGTCAATGCTAAATTCATCTCTAGAAATGTATGTCAATAACATAATGCATGTATAATAAATAACAGATGAAAATATGATGTAGGGAATGGAAAACAGTATATATACATTTCTAAGTACATCATCATCTAAATACATCAGCTCTGTATACAGCTGAAAAATATAGGGAAATGGGGCACAACCGCCCAACAACTAACAGAGGCATATCAAAAGATATAACGATAATGGGGCACAGTCACCCAATATTTAAAAGAGGCCTATCAAAAGATATAGCGAAAAATGCATCAGAAGAAGTTAATAGTGTTGATGTCCACATCATCTAACCTATCCATCTGATGTAACTCCTCCTGAGTCACTGAATCTCTGCCAGTAGGGATATCAGGTCGATACAATGGAGGATCTGTATTGGCAAAGCCATCTGAATATGGGCCACCTGAAGGGCCAGCCCCAGAGCTGGAAGGATCAAAAGTATCTGCCTCGAAAGGATCTCTGCCTAAATGCCGGATAAAGAAATGTGCATGGTCCAACTGTTGGGTCAAACTATCAATCTGTGTCAAATGAGTAGGCTCTCGGACGCAGGCAATCCAATCCGTCATCATGAAGGAGCCATGAACTATATCCCCCATAAACTGTGTGGCGTGGGTCTAGCCTCCAATGGTGTGAGGGAACCACCAGCGGTAAAATGCCTTCTGAGTGAAAGGTCCCTCTGATAAACTAAAGCCATCAATACCCATCAATGGGACCTCAATGATCAGCTGCAAGAAAGGCCAATGACGCCTGACAGGAGGACAGATCAGAATATGAATCTCTCATGTGGTGCTCCTAATAGCACTTTCTCCTAAATAAGGCTCCCAACCTTCGTCTGTAAAGAGAGAAATCCGACGGATGGACAATACATACTCGATGCCAGTCGGGAAACCACCCTCGAAGCCAACTGTTAAGTGGTCCTCAGAGTAACGAACCCATGTAATGACATCAGTTGTCAACAACTCCAACTATAAGCGCGAATGGGTAAAACCCTCAGCTAAAAGAACCTCCGTCAAAGTGGAGTGATGCCATTGTCGTCCCCGTGGATAGGTGTTTAAACCTAACAGGTTAATAGGACAAAGACATGGGAGCCTCTCGTAGGCCCAAAACTTCCAATACAAGATCAAATATATGTGGTAAGTCAAACTCTCAACCCGAACAAGGGAAATTAAAAGAGAAAATACTCACCAGCAGGAATGGGTAGAGCCCTAACCAAGCTTTGGGTTGCTGCGTATAGTTTGGATGAATGTGTCCCTCATGTCTGTATTGGTAACGTACGACCAGTGGTCGTTCGTCTTCCTTAGAAACAGGTGTTGGTGCTGCTGCCGACGTCTTTCCGTCATTGTTGAATCTTCTCTTCTTAAAGTTATTCTCACTTAATTCACCTTTCCTATTATCTTGGCCATGATTACCACCAAAGTGGTTACCATTTTTGCCATGATAATTTCCACCACGATGGTTATCGTTGTTCCGATAGTCATTGCCACAGGTACGATTATTATTGTGTTGTTGGTCGTTGCCTTTTGGTTGAGCTGGCTCATAATCGCGTTCTAATAACTGAGCCCTATTCACAACATCTGAATATAAACAAATTTTGTGAGAAATGAGGTATTGACAAATTTCAGGTTTCAAACCTCGCAGAAACATTCGCGTCATACAATCCTCATTATCTACCAAATGGGATGCAAACCAGGATAACTCGACAAACTTAGCCTCGTACTACGACACGATCATATTATTCTGTTCCAACTTGATGAATTCCACCTCCTTCAGGTGACGAATACTTTCGGGAAAGTACTTGTCATTGAACAATTCTTGGAACTTCTCCCAAGATATCTTTAGTACGGAAGGTTGAGTACGTTTTGCAGATTCCCACCAGTAATCTGCTTCTTCATGCAACATAAAGGTGGTGAATGGAACCTTTTGCTCTTCTGAGCATCCCAAGACATCAAATATCTTGGTGATTTGCTTAGTACATGCCTCTGCCTTAAGTGGCTTTGGCTTTCCCAAAAACTACGACGGTCCCAGCTCCTTGAACTGTTTAGCGATGACCGACCGTGAGTTTCCATTGACTCCACCTGCATTATTAACAGGAGTCTCTCTCGTTTTGTTTTGCATGAATTCTAGAAAACTCCTAAACGTACCATCGCTCATCATTTGATCAGTGTTATTATTTACACGAGGATTATTGCCTTTCTAATGCACATTATCCTGGTTATTGATCGTCGATAATTTAACGGTCTCATGTGCTTCATTGCTTATCTTAACATTTTTAGATGTCATTTTCAAATACTGTCACAAAACAAGGGTTAATAGACATGCCACATATTATCCATATATTCTGACCGACCATTTAAATAACAAATAAACTTAGGTAGGTCATACTAGCGAATGATTTACCCGTCTCTCCCCTCCTAGTTCTAGCCTCACATCTCAGCCAGGGATCATATCCCTAAGCTTTGATACCAACTGTGACGCCCCCAAAATAGACATACATCACCCATTCTGATTCGCCAAATGCATGATACATAATCTAAATATAAACTTAATTTATACAATTGTAAAGTGTCGTGTAGAATATAACAAAACATAAGTTGTCAGTTTTAATACGAATATTGTCTCCTAGTCAATATCCAAACTCAAAATAAGTCCTCATTACAATTATTATCACACTATTCTTATAGAATAGTGATGACTACTATAGCAATCATCTTGGACCATCACTCCATTCCCTGACTAGTCTCAACTATATTCTCATTTCCTTAAGAGAATAATAAAAGAAAAGGGTGAGCTCAACTAGCCCATTAAAGAATATTATGACTAAGATAATGCAGAATATATTATCGTTAGCCTTCAACAGTATAAAAACTGATAGAATACAATAGAAAACAAGTTTTAGATCAACAACTGTAGTGAAAATAACAATCCATTAGAAGAGTTAAGTAGAGCATGATATATATTACCTTCTATGATTTAAAAGTTTATCATCAATTTTATCGCTGAGACTCAACTTAATAAATAATCCACATCACTGAATTATCCACGCACTACGGGCCAAGGATATTTATTATTATCACATCCACGAATCATCCATGCACTATGGGCCAAGGATATTTGTTATTATCACCAATAACAACAATTCATCTTTACACCCTTGGTCAAAGAAAACGCATGGTCATGATCATACCAACTTCTGTCAATCAATGCACTACGGACCAATGAGAACTTTTACCACATCATTTATAACATTACAGATCATGATTATACCGAATTATTGAAAGTAGTATGCACACAAGTCAATCATATTTGATGATAAAGCATATACTTTGTAACAATCTTATTCATTTATTAATAAAAAGTATTAATTTATTAAAGACTTTTAATTATCTATATGATGCTGCTTTATAATATGTGATAAACCCATAGTTTTAAGCAATGCTTTTAGAATAATGATGACGATCATTCTAATGAGATCTAAATTCTTAGAAAGCTTAAAACTAAAATAGTTCCCAATCGTTAGATTACTAAATTAGGGATTACTGAATCTGGATAGATTGGTACATAAGTTGCTTGCTCATTGGATGAGGATGATTGATCTCATGATCATTTGTGTGGAGACATTGAAGCAAGTATGTAAGTGCTTATTAAAGAATAAGTTCACTGAACGTGGCTCGCTAAGGAATACATAATGGAGTTTTACATTTCTGTCAATAGGAATTCCTGTAGTGATAGTAGTACAAGTGATCTTTGGACTTAAGATCATCATAGTATCTTATGTATGATAAAATATACTTTGACTTATTCCTTAAGACCCTTATGATATATCAATGGGTATGCTTGGGTATAATAAGTTGTACATAGAGATAATGTATGATCAATAAAGAATCTACTGCTTCTAGTAAAAGAAGAGAAATGTCCTATGTGATTCGATAAATGACAATCCAGTAGTCCTTGGCCAAGACAGAATGAAATTAGAAAGTAGTTTCTAATTTGCATTATTTGGAGTTGTGCATTTAAGAGTTAAAATACATATAATTAAATAAAATAAGACTTGACAGTAATTCTATGTCTTATATTTAATTGGGACATTGTATAGTGGAAGGATTGAATTGTACGGTAACTATTTACTCAAAAGTTCTTTTATGATTAATGTTGAAATCTATATTATCTGGAAAGTCGTTAATCGTTAGGGAGGCTTATCCCTATTTTAGAATAAATATTATTTATTTAAATAAATTAATTATTTAATTTATTTATTTAAATAAGATTAGAATTGTTCTAATTGATTTATTCACAACCGGTTTAATATGGAGAACCTAAAGGGTAACACCATAAAATGAAGAATAATTATTTAAGAAGCAAATGACATAATCGTAATATTAAGTTAAGTATATTTAATTTAATCTATGGTGATAAAATAAATTAAATAGCTTAATATTTATTATTTAATATTTAAAAATATTAAATATAAATTAATAAGAGGAGTCTTATTATTATTATTACTATTATTATTATTTAATTCCTAAAGGAGTTTGGGAATTAATTAATAAAAGTACTCTCATATATTCTAATATGATTAGGAGACTAATTAATTAAAAGAGTTTAATTAATTATTCCTAATAAGATTGGAAGCTTAATTAATTAAAAGAGTTTAATTAATTAAAATAAAACTTTATTCCTTAATTGTTAAATAAGGTTGCCTACATCTATAAATAAGAGCAGCCTTATTATGGGTGAGGGTGGACACTTTCAAAAAACACGTGAATACGTAATTTCAATAGTTGGGAGAGTACATCCTTTTCTATGAGAGATAGAAAAATTAGAGTTTTTCCAAACACTCATCTTCTTAGATCTTTCTTCTTCCTTGGTGGATCACCTCTAAAGGCCAAACACTTCGGTGGCTAACGTTGATCAAAGGAAGGAACCAAACCCGGTGGATTCAAGTTGAACGCGAAAAAGATTTGGAGGTGAAGTTGTACCTGAGGAAGCTCGAATCTTCAAGGGTATGATTCTTGTTTTTTATCTTTTCGTTTAATTAATAATTGCGCATAAAGGATGATCCGGATATATGATTTATAAAATTTTAAAACTCTATTTTTCCATGCTTCCGCTTATTTTGTGCAATTTGATTGCGTTCATGAATATTACAAACCTAACAGTGGCATCAGAGTCAAACCTTTATGCAAATTATTAATTGTTCAGATTTGATACGTGTTTAGAACAATTTAATTAGACATAATTTTTTTGTATAAAATTTATTAAAAAAAAGGGCTTGATTTATTGATTCCGTCCTTAAAGGGATTATTTATATAATATATATAGTTTATAAAAGTAATCCTACAGGATATGTTTATATGATCCTGGACTTGAAAGGATGAATGGATTTATTTTTTCAAAAATCATGTGGGTTTGATTACGATAATATATATATATATATATATATATATAGAACTGATCAGGTTCGGGAGTCCGGACCTGATCAAATCCGGACTAATTTTTATTTTTTTTTTAAAAACAACTATATTTTTTTTAATATTTTATGAAACTAAATTTTTTCCATAATACAATGTTTTGGACGTGTTTTGGATACCTATACCAAAAAATAGTGGTATAGTCTGCACAGACTGTACCACTATGTTTTGTTATACGTACCCAAATCACACCCAAAACACTGTATTATGAAAAAATTTCAATTCCATAATTTTTTATTTATTTATTTTTAGTTGTTTTTAAAAAAAAGCAAAAAAAAAGGTCCGGATTTTGGTCTGGTCCGGGAGTCCGGACCTGATCCGGACTCTATATATATATATATATATATATATATATATATATATATATATATATATATCTTAATTATTTTATTTTTTTAAAAAAAAGTTTATTTTAATCTTAAAATTAAATTTCATGCTAATTAGAGTTAAAATTGGATTCCATGATAACTAATTGAAGTTAAAATTAGATTCCATATTTTTTTAAATAAAGGAGTTTATTTAGATATGAAATAAGATTTCATATTATTTAAAATAAAGGAGTTTATTTATGAATAGGAAAGAGAATCCGTATTTCTTTAAATAAAGGAATTTATTTAGTTATGAAATAAGATTTCATATTATTTAAAATAAAGGAGTTTATTTGTGAATAGGAAAGAAAGTATATGTTTCTTTAAATAAAAGAGTTTATTTTTACTTGAGATTGGATTCCATAATTAATTAAAATAAATGAGTTTATTTTGATTAAAGAATTTGATTAAAATAAAATAATTTATTTTATTCAAAATTGGATGAATTAAAATAAAAGAGGTTTATTTTGATTTAAATTTGGATTAAAATAAAATAGTTTATTTTGATTCAAAATTAGATTTTATACTAACTAAATTTGCCCATTAAATGATATCAATATATATATATATATATATATATATATATATATATATATATATATATATATATATATATATATATATATATATATATAGGTAATTGTTAAATTCACAACACTTTTTATTATTTTCACAATAAAAGTGTCGCTTTTCACCGTCGCTATAGGATCTATAGCAACACTTTTGTTGTAGAAATAATAATTTCTGTTGTGGATTTAACAATTCCCTATATATATTGAATGTTTATTATTCATGAGATGAATGTTATTTATTGATGCATATGGTGATGTGCATGATAATAAATGAGATTGATTATGGACTATTGACCAATGTGATTAGATTTTATTTTAGTTGGGTGCATGAATGTATGGGTTTTATTAATAGGCTCTGCGTACCTCGTCTTCTCTAATTTTTCTTAATGTAAATTCTATCTCCCTCCTATGTACTTCCCCTTGACTGCTGATCAAGCTTTCTATTTATTTTAAATAGTTTTGTGATAGGAATAGTTAGAATTAATTTTGAAGAATTAGAGATCAAAGAGCAAGGAGCGCTTGAAGACCCGTTTGTAATGGAGACCGAGTTTAAATGTAATAGTTATATTTACATTTAATTCTTGCACCTTAGGTTTGACCTCTTAGTTCACTTGGTGGCTATAGTGAACCAAACTAGAAAAAAATTCATAATCAATCCGGGTAGAATATAATATTATATATGTGCATGCTTATACTATATATGTATGTAGTTTCTGACTGCTTAGTTAGATCTGTTTAATCAAACTTCTCTTTCTTTTTCAAAATTATCTTCTTCTTCAAGTGTTCTGAAGTCACCTTACTTACCTGTAGACCACCTAGTTCGTGTCTAACCTTTGTAAGTCTCCACGGTGTGAGCAGTGTCGGGTTATAGAATATAGGTATGAGTTTACTTAGGGTAAACGGGGTATGCATGAATGAACCTTGAGTCAGAATTTATTTTGAAAACAGTTAAGATGAGTAAATTATTTAGATCCAACTCCTCAGTTAGCAACAGGTCGACTTTGCCTCCAATTCCAGACATATTTAACCAAGAAGAACAAAATTATGAAAACCTTAATCAAGTTTTGAATAATTGGAACATACCTAGGGTTTCCCCTAAAGAAATTTAGCAGTCAACATTTTCAGATAAATTTAAAACGGATTATAATGTTAAAACAGTTGAAAGAGTTTTTGCAATTAATAAAGAATATGAAAATTGTAGCCTTTTATCTCCAGAAGTTATTAAAAAACACAGAAAAAAGGGTTATAATTTTATTCATATAGGATTAATTCAAGTTGCAGTTAAACCACTTAATAGGAAATGAATTAATTCATCAATCTACCTTTGTCTTAGAGACGCCAGATTTTTAAATTATTATCCTAGTATAATTGGTGCCATGGAAGCCAGTTTACATAATGGACCAATTCACTTTAATTGTTTTCCAGATTTCACCTTAAGTCTTAGTGATCAGAACTTATTTAAAGCATTAACATTAAATATTAAAACTGAAGGAGAGATTACTCAAATGATTGAGGGATCTCAGCCTATTGCCTTGATCTACCAGATCTACTATAAGACCATGAAGTCAAATCTGAATGTTCATGCTCTTAATAAGAGTCCCAAAGATCAGACATTTTTAATTCAAAGTTCGACTAGTGATGCTAATATCCAGATCCCTAGAGCAATCCTCTGGAAGGATATTACTTTACCCAGTCAATGGACTTTGCCAAATGAATTACCACAGCAACCCATAGTTAATAATTCTTTAAACATTAAAAACATCAAACAGTTTTCTGATGGAACTGTTAAAATTAGTTTTGAACGCACTAGAACTCCAGTTATTATTGAAGATATTTCCAGTTCTTCAACCCCTTCAGTTATTCATACTAGAAGAGATTCAGAAATAATCGGTAACCCTTCGATTAAAGACGTCAAACTAAAAGGTATACTTAATCAAGGACAAGTTAGTCACCCCTGTTATACCCAGAACGACCCTGAGGAAGATGAAGGATCTTCTTCTCCAGCGTCTTCTGTGTATCCTACACAGTCTGATTTTAATGCCCCTATTCATAATCAACTAAGAGTCATTAAAAAAGAATTTATTCTAGAATGGGATAACTTAGTAAAAGATTTTAATTCAAAATCTAATAAAGAAAAAAGACATCTATTTAGATCTAATCACCCTACTGAAAAGGAAAGAAATACGATAGTCAATAGATGGAAGCGATTCATCAAAAATGAACAGATTAACATTACTTTTTACGACTGGTATGAACAATACCAAAGTAAGTGTAATGTTATTAGTAAGACACAATGGATTAAAGAAGACAAAACAAAAATTACATCTAGCCACCCACCCCTAGAGACAGTTTTAGTCCCAGTCAAGAACACCTCAGTTATCGCCAGTCCCTTTAAAATTCCAGATGGAATTAAAGATGATAAAAAAATAATTGAACAATTAAACTTTAGCAATCAGTATCTAGCAACAGTTGGAAAACAGCTAGATAGAATCGAAGAAAAATTCGAAGAAAATATTATTAACAAACCTGATTCAAAGATTGAACATCCCTTAATAAAATTACCAGAAAATAGAAACAAATTAGGTTTACCTAATAAGGATGAAGAATTAGTTCAATCCATAGATAAGTTATTTAAAAAAATTAAAAATGAAGCTGGTTCGAGTGGAACTATTGCTGTCATTGATCAAGTTGAATCTGATAATGACGAAGACAGTTCTTCTATTCACTCATCAACTTCTAACCTTAATGAACAGCTAAATAAGTTAACTGTTAATAACACCAGTATTACCAGAAATTGGTACTCTAGGCCTACTCCTCCGGACTTACAGTTCGAAGAGAGAAACCTAGATAAACAATTCTCTGTTTCATCCAATAAAGTATATGAATGGAATATAGATGGATTTAGTGAACAAGAAATTCTTAATAAATTGAATCATATGTCAATGGTAGCAAATAGCTATATCACCAAATTCAACGATTTATCCCAACCAGATATAGTTGAATTAATAGCTAATGGATTCACTAGTATTCTTAGATCTTTGTGGGAGAAACATCTCACAGAAGATATTAGGATATCAATTATTCATGCTATCCAGAGAGATGATGACGGCAATCCCATCTTCAATGAAGAAGTTGGTATGGGTCTGCCAGATGGAGTTAATACTTTAATTTTTACCATAATTAAACATTTTATTGGAACTCCTAGTAATATCACAGAAAGAATTCATGACCAATTAAGTAATCTTACTTGTCCTACTCTAAGTGATTTTAGATGGTACAAAGATGTATTCACCTTTAGAGTTATGATGCGAAATGACAGTAATAAGCCATTCTGGAAGGAAAAGTTTTTGAATGGTCTACCGTCGTTATTTGCACATAAAGTTAGAGAAGAATTAAGCAAAAATTTAGGATATATTGATTACGATAATTTAACTTATGGAGACATTATAAGTTATATTCAGAAAATTGGATTAAAAATGTGTATTGACTTTAAATTAGCTAAACAAGCTAATAAAGATAAAAAGAAAGGTAAATATGAGTTGGGTACCTTCTGTGAACAATATGGTTTACCGCATGTTGCTCCCTCTAGAAGAAAGCACCGGCATCCCAATAAACATATTGAATCACAAAGAAGTCACAAACATCATAAAAAATGATATAATCAAGATAAGAAAATTATTAACAAAGACTCTTACTATAAGAAACCTCAGTCAACACACAAAAAATCAACCAAAAAATCAAAAAATTTTGATAAAAGTAAAATTGTCTGTCACAATTGTGGGCAGAAAGGACATTTTAAAAGTGAATGTAGAATTAAGCAAAAATTAAGTCAGTTGAATATCTCAGCCGAAGACACTGAGCAATTACTTGCGTTAATGAGAATTGAAAATAACGACAGTATTAATGAAGCTTCAGATGTCCCTGAATCTTCTAGCAGTAGCAGTACTTGTAATGATGAATCAAATACTGACAACGAAGTTACTGTCTGTACGGAAAACTGTAGTAACAATTGTTGTAAGAGAATTAATGTAATTACTAAAGAAGACGAAGAGTGTTCGTTATTAGTTGATTTAATTAGCAAAATCACAGACCCAGGATTAAAGACTCAGTATCTAAATCAATTAAAAAATTTATTAAACAAGGATAAGAAAGTTACTGACAAAGCTCTTAAAGCCAAAGAAAAACCGGTATTTAGTCTTAATAAAACACTTGAGAGATTTAAATCACCAGCTAGAGAAATTTCTCTCCCTGAATTAAATCATGAAGTTAATAAATTAAAGAAAGAAATTGTTAACCTAAAATTAGATATTTCTAATCTAAGAAAAGAAATTGATGATAAAAAGTCAGATCTTCAAATACACGATTCTTCTTTCAGTGATGAATGTCATGAAGAACCAAAATCATCTGGTGTTAAAGATGAACCTGATCTTTTTATTCAAGCTCTTTCACTTAAAAGAATTAAAGACATTACCATTCAAAAATGGTACATTTCTATTAAGTTAGTTATTGATAAATCCTTCTCTATTCAGCTCTCTGCCTTAGTCGATACTGGTGCAGATCTGAACTGTATTCAAGAAGGACTTATTCCCACTAGATATTACAGAAAGACTAGTGAAAAGCTTAATTCAGCTAATGGTAGTAATATGGAAATAAAATATAAGTTACCTAAAGTCCATATCTGTCAAGATGATATGTGTTTTAAAACCTCTTTTGTTTTAATCCGCAATCTTACAGATAAAATTATTTTAGGATTACCATTTATATATTTATTGTATCCATTCACTACCAGTAATAAAGGATTAAGCTGTGAGCATTTAGGAAAGAAAATTACATTTAAATTCCTAATCAAACCTAAAGAAAGAGATTTAAAATTTATTCAAGAAGAATCAATTTCTAAATCAGTGAATCTGTTAAACTGTAAAGTTACCCACTTAAGTTTCCTCAAAGAAGAAGTTAGGTATCAACAAGTTGAAGAACAACTTAAAAGCAGCAGAGTTCAAGAAAAAATTAGTGAATTAAAAGATTATTTAACAAAAAATCAATGTTCTGACTCTCCCAATGCTTTTTGGCATAGGAAGAAGCACACAGTTAGATTACCGTATGCAAAAGAATTTAAAGAACACTTAATTCCCACTAAAGCCAGACCAATTCAAATGAGTCATGAACAAATGGAATTATGTAAAAATGAAATTAATGACCTCCTTAGTAAAGGATTAATTAGACATAGTAAGTCACCATGGTCTTGCCCAGCCTTCTATGTTAATAATGAAGCTGAGAAAGAGAGAGGTGTCCCTCGTCTAGTTATTAATTACAAGCCATTAAACAAAGTTCTAGAGTGGATTAGGTACCCTTTACCCAATAAGGAAGACCTCCTTAGCAGGTTAAGTGTTTCCACCATTTTTAGAAAATTTTCCTTAAATTAGGATTCTGGCAAGTTCCTATTCATCCCGACGATAGGTATAAAACCGCATTTACCACTCCGTTCGGACATTATGAATGGAATGTTCAGTCATTTGGACTAAAAAATGCACCTAGTGAATTTCAGAATATTCTCAATAATATTTTGAATCCTTTCAGTCATTTTATATTATTGTATACATCAATGATATTCTTGTATTCTCCAAGACTATTGAAGAACATATTAAACATTTGAATTCATTCTTCAAAACAGTTAAAACCAATGGTCTTGCTCTTTCATCTTCCAAGTGCAGTCTGTTTCTGACAAAAGTCAGGTTTCTCGGTTTAATCCTCTATCACGGACTTACTCGGCCTATTGACAGAGCTATTCAATTTGCCGACAGATTTCCAGATAAGATTACCGATAAAACTCAGCTACAGAGATTTCTTGGCTCGCATAATTATATAGGCAAGTTCTACAAGAATCTCAGGAAGATTTGTAAGCCTCTTTTTCAGCGCTTGCAAAGTAATCCCCCTCCTTGGACTGACATTCATACTTCTGTCGTCCAGCAAGTTAAAAAATATGTCAAGGTTTTGCCTTGCCTTGGCATCTCTAATGATTCAGCATTCAAAATAGTTGAAACAGATGCCTCCGACATTGGATTTGGTGGCATACTCAAACAACAGTTAACCCCCACTTCTGACGAGCAAATTGTTCGTTTCCATTCGGGCTCATGGAACCCTACACAGTTACAATACAGTACTATAAAAAAGGAAATTTTATCACTTGTTCTATGTATTAAGATATTTCAGAGAGATTTACTAAATCAAAAATTCCTAGTTAGGATAGACTGCAAGTTAGCTAAATTCATACTTGAGAAAGATGTTGAAAATGTCGCCTCTAAGCATTCTTTCGCTAGATGGCAAGCCATATTAAGCATTTTTGATTTTGATATTGAATATATTAAAGGTAGTAACAACTCAGTTCCTGATTTTCTCACACGTGAATTCATTAACACAGGTACTATTGCAGCACCATGAGTGTTCGAGGAGGATCATCTTCTCGAGGTCATGTCCGTTCTTCAGGTCCAGTTAATCAGTCAAAAGGAACTGTTGTTCCTCATCCAGTTACTTAAACCTATAATAAATTCCAGGTGCTTGGTACAGTCCTCAAGCCCTATGCGTCAGTTCTTGCTAGTCAACCCAAACCGTTTGATATTTTTGCTAATCAAACTAAAGCATCTTCATCAAACCTTAGTAACCCCGCTTCGGAGTATCGTGCTAAATATGATCAGCACTTATTCCACATAGAATTACCCATGAAGCCCAAAAATGACCCAGTTAAATTAGCTGCCCAGTATTTTCCTACTGGATGGCATTTTCTTCCTCTCGCTCCTTATAAATCTTTAGTCTTTTATAAGGATATTCTTATTGAAACTGAGTCAGTATTTATCAAGCCTATTTATGCCAACGATGATAATTCTAAGCTTCTTTATCATTCGTTGTATATTAAACAGGTTCTCAATCTTTCTGATTGGGGTAGTCATCCTTCTGATCTCAAGTCACTCTCTAATCATTCTAGCCCCTACTGCTATTATGACTATATTGAGGCTTGGTTCAAAATCATGCTTCACCAGAATGATGATCATAGTCATTCTTGATTTTTCCAATTTGATCAAAAGTTCAAGAGTCAGTTTCCCAAGTGGTTCATTCTCTGGTGGACTAGGCATGGTCTTGATCATGCAATTTTCCCAGAACCACTTATGGTTCAGTTAGAACATTTTTGTCATCATAGTAACTACCTCCCGAAGTATGAGGAAATTCCTGCATTCCTTATATTTTGTAGTAAATATAAAATCCCTTGGATCCTTAAATGGCAATATGTCGTTACGGCCACCCAAGAAGTCACGGTATTCCAGCCTCCTTCTTCCATAGGAATTAGGTCAGCTCAAACAGTTATCTCCCCAATTTCTCAGGTCTCTCGCCGTTTTTATATTAAATGGTGAGATAAATTCGGTATCGATAGGATAATTGGTCAAGTTCAGAAGGAATTTCCACCTTCTCCACCATCTCCCTTGACCTCCCCAGTTACCAAGACTCCAGCCATTGAGTCTTCCAGTAAATCTTCAGTTAAAGCATCTAAAAAATTAAAGTCAGTTGCTCCGTCAAGCCCGCGAAAGGTCACGGATGTTTTCGGTTATTCTAGTTCTTAATTAAAAGTTCTCACAGATGCCATCCAGGCATGATTAGACCAGTTAGACGAAAAATCAGATGCAGTTTCTTCTCATTCCAGAGGAGAAAATGATAGTCAAAATCTAGATGATGATGATGATGATAATGATGATTGTGACCCCTATGGCACGATCAATCTTCAAGATGCTCAGGATCCTTTTGCCTGAACGTCTCAGTCAGCACCTGCTCCGGCAGCCTAGTCAAACTCAGTCAACCAGTACCAGCTCCGGCAAACTTGTCAGCAGCATCTTTTGCTCAGACAGCCTCGTCAGCAGCATCTTTTGCTCCGACAGCCTCGCCAGCAGCATCTTCTGCTTTTCCACCAAAAGCAGCACTCAGTCAGACATCTGGCCCCACGGCCCCTTTAGTCAAAAGAAGACGTCTGCTTTTTCACCGAAAGTAGATTATTTTTCTTTTACTTTACTTTAGTAAATATGTAATATGTTTTTACTTTTACTTTACCCCAGTCATTGTAATAGTAATGTTGTAATAGTTCGTTTCCTTATTCTATAAAAGGAAATCGAATTCAGTTGTATGCGGCAGACTTAGAAAGACTCAGAGCTCCTTCTTTGACTAATCTTTAGCCTCCACCGCTGTTAAGCCTACTTAGCCTCTCTTCCTCTTATGTTCTTCTTCTTTTAGTTATCTTGTAAGTTAAAATTTTCCTGCACTTGTAAATAGTTTCAATCAATAATAGTTTCAATCAATAAAACTTATTTTTATTTTAGTAATTTAACTTGTGTTTGTATGCGCATCTATCTGTTCTTCTTCTATTCCTGCTTCCAGTTTCCAAATGGTATATATATATATATATATATATATATATATATATATATATATATATATATATATATATATATATGTGTGTGTGTGTGTGTGTGTGTGTGTGTGTGTGTGTGTGTGTGTGTGCGCGTGCGTGTATGCGCGCTAAACAAGATGAGACAAATTACTAACAAACCCCTCAAATTTTTTATATTAAGTCCTAAGCGTTCAAAGATATTTGGAATATCGAACGTCGTCTTCTAGCATGATAAAAATAATAGAGTATCAATTAATTATTATAAGTTTGTTGTGTCACTGCAAGCCTTATCTTAATTCTTTGAGATGTTAATTTCATCACATTTGATGCTTATAAAAAAAATTGAACAATGTTGTTTTGTTGTGTCACCACAAGGACAATATTTTTCTTTTTTGAATATATGGAGTTCTAGGTTTGACTGAACTTAAATCATTTTAGTTCGGATGTGCACACACTTGACCATTATGATATAAGAGGCAAAATATAAGGAGTTGCATAGTTGATGTAATTGACAAGAGTTGTCTACCTATTTATTTATATATAATTTCTTGTGTCACCACAAGGTTATATACATTTGAAATGAGATTCTTATTCTTACTAGCAAATCTTTAATTAGATTTTGCCAAACTATATAAGTGAGGGTAATATAGTTTGATGAAAATAGTGGGAGATACCAATTTAAAAAAAAGACCTAATTTATTTTGGTAATTAATAAAAGAATGTATGCTAAAATATTATTAATTACAAATTCATTTACAGAATTTTACAATGTCTAAATTACTATTGTAAGACCCCAAATTTTATGAAATAAAAGTATTCAATTTTTCTATTTAGTAAATGGTTAAATTGATAAAAAGTTAAAGTTAAGGGTGATATATGAATATTTTTCAAAATAAGTAAGTGGTTATAAAATATTCATTTTGTCGGGGAATATTCGTTTGGTCGTGGAATATTTTTTCTGTCGGGGAATATGCGTACGACGACGCAGCTATTTATGAGCCCCATAACGAAAAGCGATTGGATGAAGAAAACGACAAGTATAAGTTGTTTATAATTAACGGCGTTAAAATACAATAGCACACGGTATTGCACCAATTATTGATTCTTACGAAGGAAGGCACTACTCAATAATTGTTACAGTAGTTACTGTTTAATATTTTATTGATTCAATAATTACTGCATTTATATTTTATATTATTGTTGTTTCAATAATTGTTGCTGCATAGTATTTTCCATTATCAGATCAATAATTCATATTATTTGAATAATATTATTAGATAGCATTATTGGCAATGTCTAGAAAGTTCTGTCTAAGGAGAGGTTTGGTCATCTAATTGCGTGCCAATAAGGATAAATTCTTATTGAAAAGCCCCCTCTTTCCTAGGAACGGCCTGGTTGTCATAAATGTGATTCTGTAATATTATTTGTGAATAATTAATTATTGATTCATATGATAAGGAAATATTTATTTTATGTGGATATAAATGAGGGATATATTTTTGTGGTTAAAAATGAAGGAGTTAATGTTGAGGTATTTTATTTGTATTTTTGTCGGAACGGAGGTATTGAAAATCAAATTAGGGTTTTTGAGATATTTTGCGAGGGTTATAATTTTTAATGCGACCGTTAGATCGTGGTAATTTTTGGATATGTTATACATATATAAGTTGAGTATATATATGTCCACAAATTTTGAACCGTTAAAAATGAACGTATGATTTGTTATGAATTTTACGAGATGACTGGTTCAGAAATTATTGAATTTTCGGAGTTAATCATTTTGGTAGAAAATTCTAGAATTGGTGGGCCCCACTCTTGGTTGGTGAAGAAATATGCTGAGATTTTTATTCAAATATGGTGGGTGGGAATAGTAGCAGGTAAAGCCATCAGGTTGCAGGTTAAGTCTGCTTCGGCATGCTAACATTTTCCTATAAATAGAGGGCTAAGTTAGAATTGAAAATCACACCAGAAACATAAGCTTTCTCTCTTTCTCTCTCTATATTATGAAGCATATTTTGTGAGTATTTAGATACTTTGAGAGTTGCTATTCAGTGCAAGTTTCCTTCGGCTTTGCATTTCAGTCAGAAATACTGCACTTTTGAGGTAAGGGATAGTAAGGAATTTTAAGGGTTATTATGTTTTTCAGTTCGTAATTCTTCTGATCTTCAAAAAATTCTGGAAAAATTTAAAATAATATTTTGATGAGTTTTATTGATTGTGTCCAAAAATGGTGATTTTTGGATGTATAGATTAAGAGTTGTGAATTTTATGAGAAAAGACTATTTTAAAAGTAACCGCTTATAACTTCTTGTGGTTAACTCCAAAATTTATGAAATTTTTATTGGAAGTATATCTATATAATATCAGTGTACTATGTGAATTTCAGAATTTTTGGATAAAATTACAATTTATGATAAATGTCTAAATATTCGGCGGTTTTGGCCATATGAAAAATAGTAAATGAGTTTTAAAAATTCTGAGAAAAATATATGTTCAATATGGGACTATATTCTACTAAATCCCAGAAAAGAAATATTTTTAGAACTGATTTGGTATTTTTTATAAAAATGGACTAGTTATGAGTAAATAAATTAAATATGTTATGTGAAGTAAGAAAATTAGAAAATAGGATTTTATGGTTTGAGAATCCTATATGAGGTATATGCAGATTTTTTATGAGGGTTTTGGTTATTGGTAATGAAATCTTATGAGTTTAGCATTTTAGGATGATTAAATGCATTATTTAGTAAAGCGTAAATAATTAAAATAAATTGTTTATAAGCTTAAGAAATATTATTCTTTCAATATCATTATACCGAAATATTGGTATGTATTTTATTGTAGAATTTTTATCTTTTTGTGTCGGATTTACTATTCATGAGTTATTATTCACGAGTTACTATTCATGAGTTACTATTCACGAGTTACTATTCACAGAAAAATTATTTTTTTTTCTGACCAAATTATAGTTGATTTATGAACATTACTCTTGAGATTAAAACTATATGTTGATCATATTGTTTTTATTATCATATATAATATTTTTATAACCCTGATGTTGAAATTCTCTTTCACTTGAGTGTAAAGATGGATAGATTGTTGGTATGATCATGACTATGGGTTATCTTTGGCCAGTAGTGCAAAGTTGAATTATTGACTGGTACGATCATGACCATTGAATTTATAACTGAATATCTTTAGCTTAAGTGTAAAGGTGAATTGATCAACATGGTTATAATTATTGTTTATATAATTCTGAAATGATTATATATTGCTTTGAGATATTAATATATTTGGCCTATAGTGCAAATATGAACTGTTGAAGAATATCTTTGGTCTGTAGTACAAAGATGAATTATTGATGAATATCTTTGGCCTGTAGTGCAACGATGAATTATTGATGAATATCTTTGGCCTGTAGTGCGAAGATGAACTGTTGTTGAATATCTTTGGCCCGTAGTGCAAAGATGGTTTGTTGATGAATATCTTTGGCCGTAGTGCGAAGATGGATTTATTAGCATGATTATGAACAGGAACTGTGATTTGGTATAACCATGATCTTTGATGTTTCAGGTAAAGACAGGTGATGAAAATATTCTTCGTCCTGGGTGCGAAGAAAAATTTAGAATCACAATTATGATTATGACTTATTCATATGATTGTGGAAAGGAACTGTTGAGTGATGTTACAGGGATAAAACATTGTTGGTGGATTTTTAACATGGAGAAGATAATAGACTTTATAGCCTATTTGACTCTTCTAATGGATTGCTCGTTCTGCTGCAACTATGGTTGAAAATTTTTATCATCTACCATATGTTCTAAATCTCTTATTTATTACTAATGAAGACTATTGATAATTTATTTATCTTTAGTCATGATATTCTTTACTGGGCTAGTTATGCTCACCCTTTTATTTCACAATTCCTTTCAGGTAATAAGAGTGTAGCTGGGTCGAGCGGGGGTAACAAGGGAATAGAACGGTGGTCATCATTTAGTAGTTATATTTGGTGAAGAAAATAGGGTGAGGCGAACCCAACGTTGGAAGTGTGTTTTGTGTGACACCCCCAAAATCCCGATACTTCATTTCCTCAAGATTTGGTGTTCACGTAATCAAAACATTCATTACTAACTACCCAATTGATAAAATTGAATAAATAAAACCTGCCCATACAGGATTAAACTTAAATAAAAATCTCCCAGGTTATCTAACCTTTACAAACATTCATTCATGCGGAAATTAAATTAATATAAACATCTTTACAATCTTTAAACAAAGTCTAAAAATAAACTGTCTAACTATTACAGGTCTTCAACATTGCTTAATCTTTCCTTTCCCTTTACTGGTGCTAGGTATATCACCAGTTTCAACCTTAGCTGTAAGAATGTTTACAGGCAAGAGTGAGCAAACAAGGCCCACTTGAAATAATAATAAATAAATCAGTTAACTTTACATCATGTAACAACATTAGGTTTAATAGAACTGAACAATAAGTTCTATTACTTTCTAAAAACTTTAATCAATTACTGAGGGTCTAATGACAACGAATCATGTCCACAGTTATAAGTAATTTTTCAACTTAAACTTTAACAGTCATAAGACTATAAGGACTTCACGTACTTAGGGGGATCAACCCTTCGTACAATGTATTGTGCACAATCATTTCAACGCTAAGCGTAACCTCTTATAAAAGAGTTGTTCTTCTTAGTATTTAGAATACAAGTCCGTACCAAAGTGAGTTTGGTTTGGATACATCATGGGGTAATTTAGAATTCAACGGTAATCAACTAAGGGTTAGTTGATTACAAACAACATAACTGTATACTATGGAATAATCATAGTTGAATGGATATTTATAAACTAACATCATGCTTTAGGAATAATTTAATAGCATAATCATGGAATAATCATAACATGCATCCTCGTAAACCAATAGATACACGAGCTTAATCAACAATAAACAATCTAACTCTACGAAAGTGTAAAGTTAGCCATTTGTACAATTGAAATGGAATTAAAGCAATAATGTGTTTAACGAATTCAATCTTGTACAATGAAGTTCTAGTATTAGATAAAACTTGCTCAATATCAAAAGATAAGATTTATAAATCTTGCATACAACGAAACAAGTTAAAGACAATAATAACTTGTTCAATATCAAAAGATAAGGTTTAGAAAACTTGCTCAGTTATAAAAATAGAGTTAAGGAAACTTGCACAATGAAGTTTTGAGTTAGATAACTTGCATAAGTATAACATAACAGTGAAAAGTAACCTTGCTGAATAATAAAGTAGAAAAGGTTAGGGAACTTGCCTCGTGTGTAGGTTAAACAATTACTATTCACGTTCACCCCAAGTCCTACACATACCATATGCATTGACAATACACATTAGTTACACTAACATTACCTTTATGAGTTCCTTTATTACTCTTAGTATAGCTACTAACTAAGTTTAAGTTTAAACAACACATCTTTCATGAACATTACTTTTTAGCTTTATTACAACTACTTAAATGATCATGCCATTGCACCACATGTACATTAACAACTTGATACAACATCCTAATACATGTCCAATATGTTATCATTAAGTTATACTAATACCCAAAGGGTTGCACTTGCATTCGTGCATCCCGACGCCCTCCGATTGGCTCCAAACACACAACAGTCCTAAAGATGGCCATTTTGACTACTGTTACAGACCTCAAATTAAAAAACTTAAAGAATGAAAGTTGTAGGTCTACTCGTCCTCTTTCCGAATCATCTTGAATTCCTAAATCGGAGTTCGTATGAAAAAGTTATGGCCATTTTACTACAGGAGGTCAAAACTACCCAACTAGGCCACTTTTTCGGCGCCGGGGCGCGGAACAGTGGCGCTGGGGCGCGAGCTACGGCCCTGGGGCGCGAGCATCAGTGCTGGGGCGCGAGCTTCAGCGCTGGGCGCGAGCTACGGGCCCATTTTTGACGCGCGCGAACCTTGGCGCCAGGGCGCGAGATTTGGCGCTGGGGCGTGAATTTTGACGCTGGGGCGCCGAAACTCATAGAGCCAACCCCGAAAGACAGAGCAAAGCTACTGTCTAATTTATTTTTAACAACCAATGGCATCTAACACATGTATAACTTCATGAAAATTACACATAAAAGTTAACAATCATCAATATATCCATCACCAATCATTAATTATCAATACCATAAACTAATTCTTTGAAACACTTTGTTTTAAAGTAAAAATCCATTAATGAAATATAAATTACAGTGAACGAAAATTTCCACTGTTATCAACAAATTTTTATTCCTTTGAAATACAACTATACCAACATAACAAATTAACATGTATAGTTCAATTCCTCAGTTAGCATACAATTTATCGAATCACATACAAATTTTGTTATTTTTCAAAACATATGTTCGTATATAAATTTTCACTGAAAAACCAAGTTATCTTCCTCAATGATAATTTAGCATACAACACCTGCACACCTATATATACATGCTAGTTATAACAACACAACATGTAATACCAAAACAATTTCTGGAACAAGGTTTACAGACAATTTGGTAAAACTTATACACGGTTATGACAAAAAAATAAAGACATACAATTTCTCAAAAACTATATAACGTAAACATATATTATAAGGTTTGTACAACCTACCTTTAATTTGTTCTAGAAAACTTGTAATTCAAAACTTGTTTTGGACAATCTTGCACTTGGCTTCTTCTCAAAATCTCTGAACTTTTCCTTTCTCTTTTCTTACTTCTCTCAATGATAGACTAGGTACTAACAATGAGCGTAAACCCAAAACTGATATACGTAGAATAAAACTGATATGGCAATAATAAGCCTACTTATTATATCAGTTATTAAACATATAACGTATAACTAATAAATATAAATATATTTCATTTATATATTTGTTTTATTTTATTAATAATTTTAATTCAAAAGATACCCAAAAGCCATAAGGCTTCGTTTGGCAACCCATTTAAAATTTAAGGATTAATACTTAAGCCTTGTTTGGTAAAGAACTAAATTAAACTACTTTAATTTAATTTAATAACTCTTTATAACATAGTTAGTTGTCACACTTTATGAAATAATAATTTATTAAATAAATCACTTAACCACATACCTCAATCCACATAACACATTAATTATTTAACAAATAAATAATTAACTAATTACATTAATTATTTAGCAAATAAATAATTAACTAAATAAACTCAATCAAATTGAACAATTACTTATTCACTAATAAACACATCCAATAAATATTTATATAAATCAATAAATATTTATAACTTACATTTTAAAAAAAAATATGGAATGTTACATCATTTCCCCCATATAAGGATTCTGTCCTCAGAATCACAACTCAAACAACACATTCGTTACATTCTTCCCTACTTACAAAGATTCTATCCTCAGAATCGAAGACACAGATTAAACAAATAACTCAGGGTATTCTTTCAACATTTTCTCTTCGAGTTCCCACGTTGCTTCTTCAGCGTTGTGGTTCCTCCAAATCACCTTCACAGAAGGTATCACTTTATTCCTGAGCACCTGTTCTTTCCTGTCGACTATCTGGATAGGAACATCTTCATAAGACAAATCTTTCTCAAACTGCAACGGTTCGTACTCGATTACGTGCTTGTAATCGGGTTTATATGGTCGTAACACCGAAATGTGAAAAACATTATGAATATTTTCCAACACTGGAGGTAGAGCTACCTCGTAATCCACTTCTCCCACTCTTCGCAGCACTTCAAAGGGTCCAATAAACCTCGGGCTTAGCTTTCCCTTTTTACCGAAACGAATTTTCCCCTTCCAAAGAGAAACTTTTAGGAATACATAGCTTCCTATGTTAAATGCACGATCTTGCCTGTGTTGATCAGCATACTTCTTCTGTCGGTCTTGAGCTGCTACCAATCTTATCCTGATGAGTTTGATAACCTCAGCAGTTTGTTGCACCAATTCTGGTCCTAACAGTTGACGTTCACCAACTTCATCCCAGTACAGTAGAGTTCTGCACTTTCTGCCGTATAACGCTTCGTAAGGCGGCATGCCGATACTCGCGTGATAACTATTATTGTAGGCAAATTCCACCAACAGTAATTGCTCTTCCCAGCTTCCTTTGAAATCCATGACGCATGCTCTCAACAGTTCTTCCAATGTCTGGATCGTTCGTTCGCTTTGGCCATCTATTTGCGGATGATATGCCGTACTCATTCGCAACTGTGTTCCCATACATTCTTGTAGTCTCTTCTAGAAGTTTGGTGTGAACCTCGGATCTCTGTCTGACACAATTGACACTGGAATTCCATGTCTTGCAACGATCTCTTTAATATATAGTTTTGCCAGCTGATCAAGATTGAATCTAATCTTTATTGGCAAAAAGTGTGCAGATTTTGTCAATCTGTCTACTATTACCCAAATTGCATCGTATCCTTTCTGAGTAGTTGGAAGACTCACCACAAAATTCATCGTGATATGTTCCCACTTCCATTCCGGTATTTCCAACGGTTGAAGCAATCCGCTGGGTCTTTGATGTTCGGCTTTTACTCTTTGACATGTCAAACATTAGCCACGCATTCTGCGACATCCCTTTTCATATTCGGCCACCAAAAATGTGGACGTAAATCTTGATACATCTTCGTGCTTCCTGGATGAATCGAATATCTTGAGCTATGAGCTTCGGTCAGGATTTCGTTTTTCAGTTCTGGTGTTGCTGGAACCCAGATTCTTCCCTCGTACCGTAGTAATCCTTCGGTATCGACCTTGTATTTCGTATTGTTACCATCAACCATATTCTCTTTTATCTTTCCATATTCTTCATCATGTAACTGAGCGTTTTTCACCTTGTCCAGTAAAGTTGGACCTGCTTCTAGATGAAATAGTCATTCGTCGGTTTCCTGCGAAAATTTGATTTCCAGTTCTAATTTTGTCATTGCTGAAATGAGCTCCTCCTGAGTTGTTATCAGCATTAATTTTTCCCGACCTTTCCTGCTTAAAGCATCTGCAACCACATTCGCTTTGCCCAGATGATAAAAGATCTCACAATCGTAATCCTTTATCAATTCCATCCATCTCCTCTGACGCATGTTCAGGTCCTTCTGATTGAAAATATACTTCAGACTTTTGTGGTCTGTGTAGATCTCACATTTCCCTCCATACAGATAATGTCTCCATATCTTGGGAGCAAATACCACTGCAGCCAATTCTAAATCATGAGTCGGGTAACCTTTCTCGTAATCCTTCAGTTGTCTTGATGCATAGGCAATAACTTTGCCGTTTTGCATAAGAACACAACCTAACCCTTTGTGTGAGGCATCACTATATACCACAAAATTTTCTGTATTATCTGGCAGGGTTAACACAGGTGCCATACTTAGCTCCTTCTTCAAATCTTGGAAGCTCTCTTCACATTTCTCCGTCCACACGAATTTCACAGCTTTTCGTGTCAAATTTGTTAACGGAGTGGCTATCTTAGAAAAATTTTGTATAAATCTTCTATAATAACCGGCCAGTCCCAAGAAACTCCTCACCTCCGAAGGTGTTCTTGGTTGTTCCCAATTGATTACAGGTTCCACTTTCGATGGATCTACTGAAATCCCATCTTTGTCAATCACATGACCCAAAAATTGTACACCATCGAGCCAAAATTCACACTTAGAGAACTTCGCGTACAACTTTTCCTTTCTTAGTGTCTCCAACGTCAAACGTAAATGTTCCACATGTTCTTCTTGAGTTTTGGAATACACCAGAATGTCGTCGATAAGCACCACTACGAACTTGTCTAAAAATGGTTTAAATACCCTGTTCATCAAATCCATGAACGCAGCAGGGGCATTTGTTAAACCAAAAGACATCACCAGAAACTCGTAATGTCCGTACCGAGTTCTGAATGCCGTTCTAGGTATATCCTCCTTTCTTACCTTCAATTGGTGATACCCACTTCTCAAATCTATTTTTGAGAAGTATTTAGCACCCTTCAACTGATCAAACAAGTCATCTATTCTAGGTAACGGATACCTATTCTTAATAGTGACCTTGTTTAACTCCCTATAATCAATGCAAAGACGCATTGATCCGTCCTTCTTCTTCACAAATAATACCAGCGCTCGCCACGGTGACACGCTTGGTTGAATATACTTCTTGTCCAGTAGTTCTTGCAGTTGCACCATGAGTTCCTTCATTTCTACCGGAGCCATTCTGTACGGGGCCTTCGATATCGGTGCTGTTCCGGGTACTAAATCGATTACGAACTCAATTTCTCGGTCAGGCGAAAGTCCTGGCAAATCCTCTAGAAACACGTCTTCGAATTCTCTCACTACCGGTATTTCTTCTAGTTTTACTCCCTTCTTCTGAGTATCGACTATGTAAGCGAAATAGCCCACATAACCATGACTCAACAATTTCTTGGCCTGCATAGTCGTCAGACATTTCATTTGTCTAGGCGACTTGCTACCATAAAATACTACATTTGACGGAGTCATAAGGTTTACACACTTCTTTTGGCAGTCAATTACCGCTCCGTATTTGAACAACCAATCCATTCCCAAAATTACATCAAATTCCCCGAGTCTAATCGGAATCAAATCTACCAACAAGATATTCTCCTTAATGTTCACCCTACAGTTCTTGTATACGAATCTAACAGGGATTACTTCCTTATTCGCAATTTCTATGTTCAAAGGAAAATTCAGTTCTTCTCTAGGCAATTCTAACCTCTTGGCAAATTCATCAGATATAAACGAGCAAGTAGCACCCGAATCAAATAATACATATGCATTAATATCATTGATTGGGATAATACCTGACACCACATCTTTTGATTGCACAGCATCTTGCACAGTCATGTTGAAGGTTCTGGCTGTGGGTTTGTTTGATGCTGCAGGTCCTGTAATGGCCCATGTACTTCCATTGTTACCTCCATTGCTTCTGGTTGTCCCTCCCTCCTTCTTCTTAGGGCATTCACGAGCAAAATGATCCTTGGATCCGCACGTGAAGCACGCCTTCTTCTTTGGTTGAGTGCAATTTGGGGCGATGTGACCCTCCTGACCATAATTGTAGCAAACTCGTTTCCCCATCAAGCACGCACCCTTGTGAAATTTCCCGCATGTCGCACATGCTTCAAACTTTTTATTTTGCTGGTTACCCTGATGGTTTCCAGCACCCATGTTCCCATTCCACTTTCTCTTCAAGCTGTTGTTGCTGTTGTTCTTGTTGTTTCCACTGCTACCACCTCCATTCTTAATATCATTCTCATTCTTTTTCTTCTTCTGTTCCTGATTGAACTTTGTCACTGCCTCACCTCCACCTTCAGCGAGTACTGCTTTCTCCATCACCGCTGCAAATGTCTTCAACTGGAATACGGAAACCCTACTGTACAGTCAGGGCTTCAGTCCCCGTTCAAATCTCTTCGCCTTACGTTCATCTGTGCTAACCTGATATGGCGCAAACCTCGCCAACTCGTTGAATTTTGCGGCATACTCAGATACCGTCATCGTCCCTTGCTTCAGCTCCAGAAACTGTACTTCCAGCTGACTCTTTGAACTCTCCAGGAAATAGGTCTCGAAGAACAGTTCCTTGAACCTATCCCAGGTCATCACTCCTGGCCCTTCCCGAGTTTTATTGGCTTGCCATCAATAACTAGCTTCTGCTTTCAACATGAAAGTTACGAAAGCAGTCTTCTGCTCATCCCCTACCCTAGCGACATCGAACACCTTCTCTATTTCCATAATCCAGGTTTGTGCTTCGACTGGATTCATGGACCCACGGAATTCAGGTGGTCCAACCACCTTGAAATCCTTAAACGTTGTGCCTTGGTTTTGAGGTTGATTCTGCAACGCTCCTGTCAATAGTGCCACTAGTTGTTGAACGGGATTCGCATCAACATTGTCGTTAGCTTCTTTGGTGGTTCTCTGTCGTGTTGTTTGACGTCTGGGAGGCATTTTCTATTAAAGAAAACATCTATTAGACCATTACTCAACTTCTTTACGTATTTCTAATTAATTTGCCTCAACAAAGAAATAATCACATAGCACATAACACTTTGAATAAAATAATAACTTTTATTTATTCATAACTTTTTGAAAATATAACACAATAGCATCTCTGCTATCTACATTACTTTCCTGAACTACAAAAGTTTCAGGGCAACATCATCATTCTCATATCCCATGGTTACTAAACACTCGAGACTTACACATTATTTAACACTTATTACTTGCAAAACAGACAAATTTCCTACGATGATCTATTAAGATAATCAGTCGCCTTTTGACGCTCTTCTTCCATAACACGGAACATGGTTCGGCGATCTAACACGTATGATGGCAGAGTCTCGAACTGAATTGGATAACCCATGACCCGATCTTGAGCTCGATTGAACACGATATTAAATACTTTATCCATCTCTTCCATCTTCATCCTCTTTGCTTGTGCGTCCCTTACTGCTCTTCCAGTTCGTTGATAAGCTTCCTCGTATGCATCTTCAGCTCTTATCCTCTTAGCCGCTTCTTCTCTCAGCCTGCCCTTCAGTTCAGCAACCATCTCGATCAACTGTTCCTTGTCCCCTTCAGTCTGTGTTAGTTTTTCCTCGGCGTTTGTCAGTCGTTCCTCACGATCCTGGATCACGCCGTCTTTTTGTGCCATTGCAGCCTGTTGTTCAGCTACTATCTCCTGTAACTCCTCAACTATATCCTGAAGTTTCACGTTACGGTCATGCACTTCATCATATACACGGCCAGCTATCGAGTTAAGCGGAATCCTTTCCTCCTCATCCTCGTCATCTTCATCCTCCTGCGGTAACTCAATGGGATCCTCCTCGTCTGTCTCCACATCATCATCCTCATCCTCAACTACTGTGACCAACGGGGCTGACTCCCGTGGCAATAGTTGTTCCCAAACTACCTGAACATCGCGAGGTTCCTCCTCTATAGGCATTTGAGGTCCCTCCTCCCTAGCCTGACTGGACTCTCCAACATTAGTCATCCTGACAACAAAGTTTTAAAGTTTTAATTAATAATCATTACTACTCGACACCCACGAGTACATAAACATAAACACATAAGCACATAAGTGTTTTATTACTTCTTTCTTAAAACTCGATAAGAGTTAACTCCACTATCTTTTCAAAAGGTTACTTCCTAAGGCTTTTCCCCCACCTAAGGTTCATAACCTAAAGCTCTGATACCAACCTGTGACACCCCCAAAATCCCGGTACTTCATTTCCTCAAGATTTGGTGTTCACGTAATCAAAACATTCATTACTAACTACCCAATTGATAAAATTGAATAAATAAAACCTGACCATACAGGATTAAACTTAAATAAAAATCTCCCAGGTTATCTAACCTTTACAAACATTCATTCATACGGAAATTAAATTAATATAAACTTCTTTACAATCTTTAAACAAAGTCTAAAAATAAACTGTCTAACTATTACAGGTCTTCAGCATTGCTTAATCTTTCCTTTCCCTTTACTGGTGCTAGGTATATCACCAGTTTCAACCTTAGCTGTAAGAATGTTTACAGGCAAGAGTGAGCAAACAAGGCCCACTTGAAATAATAATAAATAAATTAGTTAACTTTACATCATGTAACAACATTAGGTTTAATAGAACTGAACAATAAGTTCTATTACTTTCTAAAAACTTTAATCAATTACTGAGGGTCTAATGACCACGAATCATGTCCACAGTTATAAGTAATTTTTTAACTTAAACTTTAACAGTCATAAGACTATAAGGACTTCACGTACTTAGGGGGATCAACCCTTCGTACAATATATTGTGCACAATCATTTCAACGCTAAGTGTAACCTCTTATAAAAGAGTTGTTCTTCTCAGTATTTAGAATACAAGTCCGTACCAAAGTGAGTTTGGTTTGGATACATCATGGGGTAATTTAGAATTCAACGGTAATCAACTAAGGGTTAGTTGATTACAAACAACATAACTGTATACTATGGAATAATCATAGTTGAATGGATATTTATAAACTAACATCATGCTTTAGGAATAATTTAATAGCATAATCATGGAATAATCATAACATGAATCCTCGTAAACCAATAGATACACGAGCTTAATCAACAATAAACAATCTAACTCTACGAAAGTGTAAAGTTAGCCATTTGTACAATTGAAATGGAATTAAAGCAATAATGTGTTTAACGAATTCAATCTTGTACAATGAAGTTCTAGTATTAGATAAAACTTGCTCAATATCAAAAGATAAGATTTATAAAACTTGCATACAACGAAACAAGTTAAAGACAATAATAACTTGTTCAATATCAAAAGATAAGGTTTAGAAAACTTGCTCAGTTATAAAAATAGAGTTAAGGAAACTTGCACAATGAAGTTTTGAGTTAGAGAACTTGCATAAGTATAACATAACAGTGAAAAGTAACCTTGCTGAATAATAAAGTAGAAAAAGTTAGGGAACTTGCCTCGTGTGTAGGTTAAACAATTACTATTCACGTTCACCCCAAGTCCTACACATACCATATGCATTGACAATACACATTAGTTACACTAACATTACCTTTATGAGTTCCTTTATTACTCTTAGTATAGCTACTAACTAAGTTTAAGTTTAAACAACACATCTTTCATGAACATTACTTTTTAGCTTTATTACAACTACTTAAATGATCATGCCATTGCACCACATGTACATTAACAACTTGATACAACATCCTAATACATGTCCAACATGTTATCATTAAGTTATACTAATACCCAAAGGGTTGCACTTGCATTCGTGCATCCCGACGCCCTCCGATTGGCTCCAAACACACAACAGTCCTAAAGATGGCCATTTTGACTATTGTTACAGACCTCAAATTAAAAAACTTAAAGAATGAAAGTTGTAGGTCTACTCGTCCTCTTTCCGAATCATCTTGAATTCCTAAATCGGAGTTCGTATGAAAAAGTTATGGCCATTTTACTACAGGAGGTCAAAACTGCCCAACTAGGCCACTTTTCCGGCGCCAGGGCGCGGAACAGTGGCGCTGGGGCGCGAGCTACGGCGCTGGGGCGCGAGCATCAGCGTTGGGGCATGAGCTTCAGCGCTGGGCGCGAGCTACGACCCCATTTTTGACGCTGGGGCGCGAATCTTGGCGCCAGGGCACGAGATTTGGCGCTGGGGCGTGAATTTTGACGCTGGGGCGCCGAAACTCATAGAGCCAACCCCGAAAGACAGAGCAAAGCTACTGTCTAATTTATTTTTAACAACCGATGGCATCTAACACATGTATAACTTCATGAAAATTACACATAAAAGTTAACAATCATCAATATATCCATCACCAATCATTAATTATCAATACCATAAACTAATTCTTTAAAACACTGTGTTTTAAAGTAAAAATCCATTGATGAAATATAAATTACAGTGAACGAAAATTTCCACTGTTATCAACAAATTTTGATTCCTTTGAAATACAACTATACCAACATAATAAATTAACATGTATAGTTCAATTCCTCAGTTAGCATACAATTTATCGAATCACATATAAATTTTGTTATTTTTCAAAACATATGTTCGTATATAAATTTTCACTGAAAAACCAAGTTATCTTCCTCAATGATAATTTAGCATACAACACCTACACACCTATATATACATGCTAGTTATAACAACACAACATGTAATACCAAAACAATTTCTGGAACAAGGTTTACAGACAATTTGGTAAAACTTATACACGGTTATGACAAGAAAACAAAGACATACAATTTCTCAAAAACTATATAACGTAAACATATATTATAAGGTTTGTACAACCTACCTTTAATTTGTTCTAGAAAACTTGTAATTCAAAACTTGTTTTGGACAATCTTGCACTTGGCTTCTTCTCAAAATCTCTGAACTTTTCCTTTCTCTTTTCTTACTTCTCTCAATGATAGACTAGGTACTAACAATGAGCGTAAACCCAAAACTGATATACGTAGAATAAAACTGATATGGCAATAATAAGCCTACTTATTATATCAGTTATTAAACATATAACGTATAACTAATAAATATAAATATATTTCATTTATATATTTGTTTTATTTTATTAATAATTTTAATTCAAAAGATACCCAAAAGCCATAAGGCTTCGTTTGGCAACCCATTTAAAATTTAAGGATTAATACTTAAGCCTTGTTTGGCAAAGAACTAAATTAAACTACTTTAATTTAATTTAATAACTCTTTATAACATAGTTATTTGTCACACTTTATGAAATAATAATTTATTAAATAAATCACTTAACCACATAACTCAATCCACATAACACATTAATTATTTAACAAATAAATAATTAACTAATTACATTAATTATTTAGCAAATAAATAATTAACTAAATAAACTCAATCAAATTGAACAATTACTTATTCACTAATAAACACATCCAATAAATATTTATATAAATCAATAAATATTTATAACTTACATTTTAAAAAAAAATATGGAATGTTACATTTTATCACTATCATACAAGATGTCTAATGACATACAACCTCGTGTCATCATAAGACAGGGTTGTGCTCATCCACTTGCTGAGTATATCTACGAGCACTACCTATATAATCTTGGTGTTTGTTTGAAGTATAATTCACGATTAAAGACAGTGGAGATAATGATAAGTCAAAAGAAGACTCACCATTGGGAAGAATATGATAGTAAACTTCTCGTTTTTCTTTGGGGTCTATTGGGTCAACCAAGGATAATTATGTGGCCATATGATATCTATCATAACCTAGAAGCATGGCCTCCCATGTACGAAGGTTTCCTTGAGCACTTCCCAAAGATTCTAATTTTTAAAACAATTTTTGACTATACCTTTATGTAAGGTATCATTGTGAGGTGTTGTCCACGATTGGGACATGAGTCACATTTGGTATATATTTGTATCCAAACTCACAACATATGTGTAGTTGTATTTTGCACAACAATTGTTGCAATAAAGTTGTAGTTATTTTCTGTACCATGTATTTGGCGACTCAGAATAGGTTAGATGGAATGGACCTATTTTGGGGACGTTACAACTATCACTATAAAGCATATTAGATGCTATTTAACCTGATCGAATTAAACGGATTGGTTAAGAAAAATGAGAATAGTTCTCACGGCTGAAAAGCTATCTTATGTCCTTAATACGCCTATCTCTGCCATGGTTGCAGACAATGCCTCTGAAGAAGAGATTGCTACTTTTAGAAAGTGGCAAGATGATACACAGTTGGCTCAGTGCATCATGCTCGCATCCATGAGTAACGAGCTTCAGCGTCAGTATAAAACTATGGATGCTCTTACTATATACATGCACATCAAGTAGCTGATGGTGAGGAAAGTAGGACTGAAAGATATCAGATATCTAAGGAGCTCTTCCGATCTAGAATAACCAACGACACTACAGTATAAATACATGTCCTAAACATAATCAATTTGATTGATCAATTAGGACAACGGGTTTTTGTCATGGATGGAGAGTTGATTCAAGATTTGATCTTGCAGTTACTCCCGGACTCCTTCTCACAATTGTTGTAAATTTTTTCATATGAACAGGCTAGATATCAGCTTCACTGATTTGCTTAACATATTAAAAAATGCCGAGAGTCACTTTCCAACCAAGAAAGACCAAGTCTTACTGGTAGGGGCCAAAGGATCTTCTAAAAAGAAGAACGATTCAAAGAAGGTAAATAGAAAGGTAAAAACAAAGGATAATAAGAACAAAACTGATACGGATAACAAAGGAGTTTGCTTCCACTGCAATAAGCCTGGACACTAGAAAGAAACTGCAAGAAATATCTTGTAGAGGATAACCAGAAGAAGCTTAGTGAAGTTTCAGTTACAAATACAATTTTGTTCATGATTTAAAATAAATTTTTCTTAAAGTCAAGGTTCTACTTGGGTATTGGATACCAACTTTGGTTATCATAAATATAGATTTATGAAGGGACCAAGTAGAAGTAGAAAGCTAAACAAAGATAAGTAATCCTATATGTGGGAAATGAAGCAAAGGTTGCTACATTAGCCATAGAAACTTATAGTTTAGCATTGCCTACGAGCAAACCTATTAAGTAAATAAGTTATTATTGTATTCCAATTCTCGTTAGAAACACTATTTCCATTTTATTGTTGAACAATGAAATCTTTGGTATTATATTTAAGAACAATTATTGTTCTATTTATAATAATAATATTTTGTATAGAACTGGAATATCACTTAATGGATTTTCTATACTTGACTTACGTGAAAATAATTCTACATATTGAACAAATTAGTATAAGAAAATGAGATGATCATTCAAAGAGTTGAATGTATGTTTTTACTGAAATATAGGTGTGAATTATTTGAAAGGTTTAAAGAATTCAGAAGTGAAACTAATTTCAAAAGTATTAAGATTCTTTGATTAGATCAAGGAATAAATACTTGTGCAATAAGTTTCTAGATCATCTCAAAATGGTTTTCCCATAATGGACGCCTCCTGATATGTAATAATTGATTGATGTATCTAAAAGAAAAAATCATACCTTGTTGGTTATGGTATGGTCCATAATGATTTTACTGACATTCTAGTATCCCTCTAGGGTCATGTCCTAGAAATGGCTGCATATCTACCAAAAGGTAACCTTAAAATTCGGCCCCAAGACTTTATAAGAGTTATGGACATGGAGGATTCCTAATCTTAAGTATGTTAAGATAAGGGGTTGTCCAGCTTATGTGAAAAAGGTTTCAAAGGATAAGCTTGTGACAAGATTTGACAAGTATAGATTTGTGGGACATCCTAAAGTAAGTTTAGGGTATATGTTTTATAATTCTACTTAGCAAAAGGTGTTTGTTGTGAAACATGCTGCCTTCTAATATAAAGATGTTTATCATTGAAGGGGCTAGTGGGAGGATAATTGATCTTGAAGAGTTCAAGAACCACAAAATAATATAAGTCAAATAAGAGGAACATGTAGATAGACCTATTGTACCACAACCGAATCGTAAATCTAGAATAGTACCGAAGATACCTAGGAGGTATGGATTCATCATAGATGATGATGATGAGGTACACATCATAGAAGATGATGATCTAGTTACATACGATGAGGTAAGAGTTGTAGACACTCAGAGAAACAGATTGAAGCAAGCTTCTCAAAAATGGAACATTCGTTTTGATGAAACAATCAAAAGAGCTTGATTTTATCAAAAACAAGAATGAACCTAGTGTGTACAAAAGGGTCAGTGGGAGCGTCGTGACATTCCTAGTATTATATGTTGATATACTACGGATAAGGAATGATATACCAATACTATAATCAGTAAAGATAAAGTTGTCTAAACATTCATCTATGAATGATTTGGGAAGAGTATCTTAATTAGGGATAAAAATCTATATAGATAGATTTAAAAGGATGCTCAACTTAACCTAAGGAATGTATATTCATTTGAAGTTAAAGTCGTTTAGCATGGCAAACTCCAAGAGATGTCTCATGTTGATGAACTCTGGAGTGTATCTCTCTTAATAATCTCCATAGACTCCTAAAAGAGAGATCGCATGAGTGACAATCATGTATACAATAAAATATATGAGACCTGATGTAGATCAGTCATATTCTTGAGAAGTTCACTATGAGTCAGTGAAAAATATCTTAAAGTACTTAACCAACACTAAGGATGTGATCATATTCATGGTGGGTCTGATTTAAAACTAGAGGGCTTAACAGACTCGAGTTTTTTCAGACAGACCAAGACGAAAGAAAATACACTTTAAGGTAAAGCGTTACCTTGAACGGTGGTGCAGTAAATTAGAAAGGTTTCAAACAGCAAAGAGTTGATAGTTTAGTGATAAAGACAAAGTATATAGCTATAAATGAAGGTATAAGTTGATTATTTGGATGAAAAGTTCATTATAGAACTCGGAATAGTTTCTAAGTCTCATCTTGGATCTAAACATGTGTTGTGGCACTTTTATTTGATTATAGGAATCACTGAAAGATGAGAAATCACTATAGAGATAGTGGACTCTCAAGAACAACATTACATATCCATTAACTAAAGCTTATCCAACAGCAGGATAATCGTCACTTAGAGAAGAATGGTATGAGATACCATGGCGATTGGCTTTAGTGCAAGTGGGAGATTGAAAGTAGTATGCACACAAGCCAATCATGTTTGATGATAAAGCATATACTTTGTAACAATCTTATTCATTTATTAATAAAAAGTATTAATTTATTAAAGACTTTTAATTATCTACATGATGCTGCTTTATAATATGTGATAAACCCATAGTTTTAAGCAATGCTTTTAGAATAATGATGATGATCATTCTAATGAGATCTAAATTCTTAGAAAGCTTAAAACTAAAATAGTTCCCAATCGTTGGATTACTAAATTAGGGATTAGTGAAGCCAGATAGATTAGTACATAAGTTGCTTGCTCATTGGATGAGGATGATTGATCTCGTGATCATTTGTTTGGAGACACTGAAGCAAGTATATAAGTGCTTATTAAAGAATAAGTTCACTGAACGTGGCTCGCTAAGGAATACCTAATGGAGTTTTACTTGTCTGTCAATAGGAATTCTTGTAGTGATAGTAGTACAAGTGATCCTTGGACTTAAGATCATCATTGTATCTTATGTATGATGAATTATACTTTGACTTATTTCTTAAGACCCTTATGGTATATCAATGGGTATGCTTGGGTATAATAAGTTGTACATGGAGATAATGTATGATCAATAAATAATCTACTGCTTCTAGTAAAAGAAGAGAAATGTCCTATGTGATTCGATAAATGACAATCCAGTAGTCCTTGGCCAAGACAGAATGAAATTAGAAAGTAGTTTCTAATTTGCATTATTTGGAGTTGTGCATTTAAGGGTCAAAATACATATAGTTAAATAAAATAAGACTTGACAGTAATTCTATGTCTTATATTTAATTGGGACATTGTATGGTGGAAGGATTGAATTGTACGGTAACTATTTACTCAAAAGTTCTTTTATGATTAATGTTGAAATCTATATTATCTGAAAAGTCGTTAATCGCCAGGGAGGCTAATCCCTATTGTAGAATAAATATTATTTATTTAAATAAATTAATTATTTAATTTATTTATTTAAATAAGATTAGAATTGTTCTAATTGATTTATTCACAACCGGTTTAATATGGAGAACCTAAAGGGTAACACCATAAAATGAAGAATAATTATTTAAGAAACAAATGACATAATCGTAATAATAAGTTAAGTATATTTAATTTAATCTATGGTGATAGAATAAATTAAATAGCTCAATATTTATTATTTAATATTTTAGAAATATTAAATATAAATTAATAAGAGGAGTCTTGTTATTATTATTACTATTATTATTATTTAATTCCTAAAGGAGTTTGAGAATTAATTAATAAAAGTAATCTCATATATCCTAATAAGATTAGGAGGTTAATTAATTAAAAGAGTTTAATTAATTATTCCCAATAAGATTGGGAGCCTAATTAATTAAAAGAGTTTAATTAATTAAAATAAAACTTTATTCCTTAATTGTTAAGGAGGGTTGACTACATCAATAAATAAGATGAGTCTTATTATGGGTTAGGGTGGACACTTTCAAAAAACACGTGAATACGTAATTCCAATAGTTTGGAGAGTACACCCTTTTCTATGAGAGATAGAAAAACTAGGGTTTTGTCAAACACTCATCTTCTTGAATCTTTCTTCTTCCCTGGTGGATCACCTCTAAAGGCCAAACACTTGGGTGGCTAACGTTGATCAAAGGAAGGAACAAAACCCGGTGGATTCAAGTTGAACACGAAAAAGATTTGGAGGTGAAGTTGTATCTGAGGAAGCTCGAATCTTCAAGGGTATGATTCTTGTTCTTTATCTTTTCGTTTAATTAATAATTACGCATAAAGGATGATCCGGGTATATGGTTTATAAAATTTTAAAACTCTATTTTTTCATGCTTCTGCTTATTTTGTGCAATTTGATTGCGTTCATGAATATTACAAACCTAACAATAATTCCTGGCTAGCATCATACCAATCAACAGTCCATCTATGTACTATGGGCCAAAGATGACTTTTATCATAATATAAGTATGAGGATGATGACAATGATATAAGCATTAATCAAACGAAATCAATGATAAATATTAAAGACTTTAAATTTATCTAGAGCTTAAAAATGTCTAAATTGCCAACATGATAACTGCTTTGTGGAGTAAAATTCAATAATAATATTCACGTATCAAAAATAATTTGGACAGAAAATAATCAATTTTTTCGTCATGAATAGTACCCCGGGTGAATAGTACCCAAGTGAATAGTGCCATACGTATGAAACCGGCATGAAACGCTTAAAATTTAACAAGAATGTTCAAAAAAATATCATTGTGAAACGATACTAGATGAAACACAAATTTCAAGGATATTCTACTAATTTAATATGTGTGTGTATATATATATATATATATATATATATATATATATATATATATATATATATATATATATATAACAAAACTGAGAAAACTTCTCCCGATTATTTTGAAAAATGGGTAAGTGGTGGTTCATAAAATAAGTTAATTACAACAAATACTTCATAAAAATCCCCTCTATTTATCTCAACTTACTTTGCTTCACAAAATATATTTTTAATAACATTCATCATTAATATTATAACTTGAAATATTAACAACTAGATCATTCCTAGGAAAGAGGGGGTTTTCCGATAAGGACTTCTCCTTATTGGCGCGTAATTAGGTGACCAAACCCTTTCCTCTACACAACTTTCTAGACATTGTCAATAATGCAAATAATAATATGAATAACTTTGTCGTCTCAATTATTGATTTAATAATATAAAATATTGTGACAATAATTGAATCAATAACGTGAGATACTATGCAACAATTATTGTGACAATAATTGAATAAAACTAAGTGACTTCTGACGTAAACATCAATAATCAATACCATGTGCTATTATGCAACCACGCGTATTGCTGTACTTTTACCACAGGGTATTTCAACAGTTAACGGTAAAACTTTCGCCGTTATTTTTATAAAAAGATATTTCTGTCGATGAGCCTGGATTTTATATCCGGAGCGTTTACTGCTTTAATGTATATATATATATATATACTTATATATATTACTTGTTGTCGGACTTTATTCGATGAGCCTGGATTTTATATCCGGTGCATTTACCGCTTTTATATATATACAATTATTTATTTATATTTCGTCCCGCTTGGAGTTTCTTTCGTGACGGTTGATCGCTTTTACAGCTTTATTTATATTTTCGATCCCCCATGGAGGTGCTTCGTGGTTGGTGATCATGTTAATATATATATATATATATATATATATATATATAATTGCTTACAGCTTTCATATAAACTACGACATCATGTGAGCCTAGGAATCATGTGATCACAGATTCAGTCTACTGAATCTAGATTAGGTTCCCGTGATGGACATTTTTCAGCTGTAAGTAGCTTGTAAATTTATTCACGGTGTTTGGATTTCCTCAGATGGTTGTCATGCCCATGAGGAATTCGGCACTGCTTTGTACATTATTTTTCTCAAAGATGCTTCGCATCTCAAAAATAAAAGCAATCCAGCCGAACACGTAATAAAATGGAAGTGTAAAAAGTCTCAATTACTATTGAGCATAAGGGTTTGAAAAACCTCTTTTATAAAACATCACTGCCATATCTTGTTTAAAATTGAATTTTTGCATAAATTCAAACCCTATGTATGTAGGTGCGAACGAGGCCTCGCATTACTTTCAAATAACAGCACGTTGACCCACACACACACATACATTCATATAACAATTTCTTGAAAAGTGGCGGTCACCGTGGTAACACGGATGTCGGGGGGTACCTAACACCTTCCCTCCGCATAAGCAAGTCCCCGGACCCTAATGAATCTCGGTTTCACAGACCCGTTTAGCAGTGTCACATCACTGGGTCAATGTGCAAACCTTTTCTCGGTTGTGTTGGTACAACCAGTTAAAAAATTAACTGGCAACTCTTACAGTCAAATCGTCGACATATAAATGTCGGTACTTTTCATAACTTATTTTTTTAAACAAATCTCACATAACATGAGAACACCAAAAAATAAGAGCAGAAAGGGACAAATAAAAATCCCGATGCCGACAACTATAACATTATATCAAATCCACACCATAATATTAAAAAAATATTTCGAAAAAATTAAATCTTTATTCATAAAAGTTGGGGCCTTACAACCTCCCCTTCTTATGAAATTTCATCCTCAAAATTGGTGTACGTAATTGGTATGTCGAAGAGGTGAGGATACCTCATTTTCATTTCAGATTCTAACTCTTGAGGTATAACCTTGAAGCGTAGAATATGTTCCTTCTTATCTAAGATTTTAACAGGTGCCTCTTCATACGTTAAATCTTCCACTATTTCGTCTAGTTCTAATTCAATAATGTGGTTCGGGTTGTTCACATATTTACGTAACATCGATACGTGAAAAATGTTATGAACACACGACATAATTAACGGTAAGGCGAGTCTATAGGCCATAATTCCTACTCAATTGAGGATTTCAAATAGACCAATAAAATCAAGGGTTGAGATTTCCTCTCTTCGTCGATTCTTACTTCTAGAATAATGCCTTCTTGCACCTTCTTCTTCACATTCATCAGCTCTGAGTCTGTAGCTTGAGCGACTTTAACTTTATCAATTTAAAGTCGATTCTAATCGTATATTCGTCATCTTCACGTGGGTCTCTAGAGTCTTTAACTCTATCCCCATTTTTTATAAGTCATACGAAATGGGTCTTTGTGTTAATAATATTGCACTTGTAAATGCATACGATCTTCTACTCAACGCGTCAGCTACCACATTCGCTTTTTCAGGATGGTATTGAATGATACGATCGTAATCTTTCAATAGCTCGAGCCAACGTCTTTGGCGCATGTTACGTTCGTTATGGGTGAAGAAATATTTGAGGGTTTTGTACCGGGTTCAAGGTCGATACAAAATTCGATTTCACGCTCTGGGGTAGGCTAGGAAGTTCTTCGGGGAATACGTCAGGATATTTATTAATAATAGAAATATCATTCAAAACAGTGACTCTCATCCAAGACTTGGATAGCACCTCACATTGATACCTATCAACTTGTCAGCGTTATTCACGGCGTCCCCTACGAAAAGTCTGGCTTCGGTGCATCCCACATAAGGAAGTCACCAGCGAAAGGCTCGGGGGTCTTTACTTATGGCTTGATATGATAGTGTTTGACTTTAGTGGTTTGGTTACTTGAATTCGCATAACAGGTTGGTTAGGAATATGAATGCTAACAACCTTACGAAAATAATCAATTTTAGCATGATGAGTAGTTAACCAGTCGATTCCTAAAATCACATCAAAGGCAAGTATTTTAAAAGAGATAAGATCGACAGGTAACATGAGGGTGCCGATTTGAATCAAACAAGATTTATGAACAGTGGATGTAATGAAGGTTTTTTCTAACGAAGTTTCAACAGATGAGTAAAAATCTAATTTCTTAGGAGTCAAGTTCAAACGTTGAGCTCAACTAAGTGAAATAAAAGAGTGGGTAGAACATGTATCGAATAAGGTATAGACTTCACAAGAGTTTATGATTAACTTACCCGTGATAACTTCGTTCGGGTTCCTTGACAAACGCTCTCACTTAAACTACCGGCTTTAACTTGTCTGGGACATCCTTTGGTGTCACTATCCCAGCTGGACTTGACTTCACTATACGACAAAATTGAACTAGGTGAACTAGGTGACTTTTCGTCATTGTTGAATCTTTTCTTCTTAAAGTTGTTCTCACTTAATTCACCTTTCCTATTATCTTGGTCATGATTACCACCTAAGTGGTTACCATTTTTGGCATGATAATTTCTTCCACGATGGTTATCGTTATTCCGATGGTCGTTGCCACCGGTACGATTATTATCGTGTTGTTGGTCGTTGCCTTTTGGTTGAGCTAACTCATAATCGCGTTCTAATAACTGAGCCATATTCACAGCATCTGAATACAAACAAAGTTTGTGAGAAATGAGGTATTGACGAATTTCAGGTTTCAAACCTCGTAGAAACATTCGCGTCATACGCTCCTCATTATCTACCAAATGGGATGCAAACCGGGATAACTCGGCAAACTTAGCCTCGTACTGCGACACGGACATATTTTTCTATTCCAGCTTGATGAATTCCACCTCCTTCAGGTGACGAATACTTTCAGGAAAGTACTTGTCGTTGAACAATTCTTGGAACTTCTCCTAAGACATCTTTAGTACGGAAGGTTGAGTACGTTTTATAGATTCCCACCAGTAATCTGTTTTTTCACGCAACATAAAGGTGGTGAATGGAACCTTTTGCTCTTCTGAGCATCCCAAGACATCAAATATCTTGGTGATTTGCTTAGTCCATGCCTCTGCATTAAGTGCCCTTGGCTTTCCTAAAAACTCTGGCGGTCCCAGCTCCTTAAATTGTTTAGCGGTGACCAGCCGTGAGTTTCCATTGACTCCACCTGCATTATTAATAGGAGTCTCTCTCATTTGATTTTGCATGAATTCTAGAAAACTCCTAAACGTACCATTGTTAGTTATTTGATCGGTGTTATTGTTTACATGAGGATTATTGCCTTCCTGATGGACAGTATCCTGATTATTGATTGTCGGTGACTCAACGGTCTCATGTGCTTCATTGTTTATCTCAACATTTTTAGATGTCATTTTCAAATACTGCCACAAAACAAGGGTTAATTGACATGCCACATATTATCCCTATATTCTGACCGTCCATTTAAATAACAAATAAACTTAGGTCGGTCATACTAGCGAATGATTTACCCATCTCTCCCCTCCTAGTTCTAGCCTCACATCTCAGCCAGGGATCATATCCTTAAGCTTTCATACCAACTGTGACACCCCCAAAATAAGTATACATCACCCATTCTGAGTCGCCAAATACATGGTACATAATTCAAATACAAACTTAATTAACTATTAAGTGTTGTGCAGAATACGACAAAACATAAGCTGTGAATTTTAATACGAATATTGTGACGCCCCCAAAATAGGTATACATCACCCATCTTGAGTCGCCACTTACATGGTACAGAATACAAATACAAACTTAATTATACAACTGTCGTGTACAATACGACAAAACATAGCTGAGAGTTTAAACAAGAATATTGTCATCTAGACAATATCCACACTCAATGGTGTCCTCATTACATTTATTGTCACGCTATTTTATAGAATAGTGAGGACTACTAAAGCCATTTATCCTGGACCAACTCTCCATTCCCCGACTCGTCCCAGCTATATTCTCATTTCCTGAAGAGAACAATAAAAGAAAGGGTGAGCTCAACTAGCCCAGTAAGAAATATTATGACTAAGATAATGTAGAATAAATTATCCTTAGCCTTCAACAATATAACAACTAATAGAATATAATAGACAACAAATTTTAGATCAACAACTGCAGCGGAACAAGCAATCCATTAGAAGAGTCAAGTAGAGCATAAAATCTACTATCTTCTATGATTTAAAAGGTTTTTCATCACTTTTATCGCTGAGACTCAACTTAATAAATAATCCACATAATCGAATCACCCCTGCACTATGGCCAAGGATATTCTTTAGTATCACGACCACAAATTATCCATGCACTACGGGCCAAGGATATTCGTGTATTCAGTAATGGTCATGATTATACCGAATAATCCCTGATCATAATCATACCCATAACTGTCCATCAATGCACTACGGGCCAATGAGGACTTTCACCACATCATTCGTCACATTACGGTCATGATTATACCGAATAATCTCTGGTCATAATCATACCAAGTCCATCTATGCACGTAAGCGAAATATGACTTTCATCACAATATAAGTATGAGGATGATGACAATGACATAATAATTCAATAAAACAAGTTTAAGGATAAATTTTAAAGATTTATAATCTAATTTATCTTGAAATCAAAAACGTCCAAATTGTAAACATGATACTGCTTTGTGGAGTAAAATTCAAAAATAATATTCATGTACCAAAAATAATTTGGACATAAGATAAATATATTTTTCAGGAAAATAGTACCCCGTGAATAGTACTTCGGGAATAATACCTCGTGAATAGTATCCCGTCATGAAAAGTACTCTAAATACCCGAGTGAATAATATTCAGGTGAATAGTAATTTGGGTGAATACTAACCCGTGAATAGTAACTCGTGAATAGTACTCCGACACGAAAAGTTTCTCGAATACCCGAGTGAATAATACTAGAGTGAATAGTAATCGGGTGAATAGTAACCCCTGAATAGTAGCTCGTAAATAAAATACCAATTAAAATGATATTTCATGACGAGTACAAAAAAAATGATATCTCATACGAGTATAATAGAATATACGAAACTGCAAATAGATTTTCACCTGTCATGCGGTAATCCACGTAGACAGTTCATTTTCATAATTTAATACAGAATGAATACGAAGGATCATTCACCATGCATGTGGTAATCCACACAGACAGTTTATTCCAACATAATAATAAAGAACGGAACTAGGTCATGCGTAACCCGCACAGACAGGATATTCCAACATAATAATAAAGAACGGAACCAGGTCATGCGTAATCCGCACAGACAGGATATTCCAACAAAATAATAAGGAATGGAATAACAACAGAATTCACCAGGCATGCGATAGACCGCACAGACAAGTTATTCCAACAGACTAATAAAGAATGGATTAATAGAAGAATTTCACCATGTATGCGGTACTTCGCATAGACAGGTTATTCCAACAAAATAATAAAGAATGGAATAACAATCCTTACGAATATTGAAAGAAAATAACTCTCTTCATGAATACGAAAGAATAATACCCCTTACCTTAGAAGAAACTGGATACTGGAATAGTGAGGTAGCAGACTTCTCTTCTTCTTTCTCTCTATAGTTTCTCTCCATAATAATTGCTCTTGTAAGACTTAGTGAATTGGTGAGAAATGAAGGAAGAATGAACTTCTATTTATAGAAAAAATATAGTTTCGATAATTGCACATTTTGGGGCTCAAAATATTACAGTATAATACCTTCCTCTTTTTCTTCATTTTTAATTTAGTCATGCAAGTATTATCAAACTTGCACCACCTCCCCTAATAGTAAATCATGTGAATCAATAGTTCTAGACATGTGAAAATACGAATTATAGTATAATACCTCCATCTATACCTCCATTTTTAACTTAGTCATGCAAGTATTATCAATCTTGCACCAACTCCCCTAATAGTAAATCATGTGAATCAATAGTACACACATGTGAAAACATAATTATAAGCATGTGAATTAATAGCAATTAATTGCTCATTTAGTCGATTAATTATCCGATTGATCAATATAACTTCCAGACATTAATTATCATTGAAATAAATGTCGATTTCCACTAACATAATAATTCTCACACAATGGAACTATCAATTTCATCTTTAATCAACACGAACTTATTCATCATTAATATTATAACTCACAATATTTAACAACCAGGTCGTTCCCAGGAAAGAGGGGACTTTTCAATAAGGATTTCTCCCTATTGGCGCGCAATTAGATGACCAAACCTCTCCTTGACAGAACTTCTAGACATTGTCAGTATTGTAAATAATAATATGAATAACTATGTCATCTCAATTATTGATTTAATAATATAACATATTATGCAGATGATACTGTGACAACAATTGAATCAATAATATGAGAGATATGATGCAGCAATTACTGTAGCCATAATTGAGTATAACTGAGTGATTTCTCACGTAAGCGTCAATAATCAATACCGTGTGCTACTATGCAACCACGCGTATTACTGTACTTTTATCACCGATTATTTTATGATAACTTACTTACTTTTAAAAAAAATTCACATATCACCCTTAACTTTAACCTTTTATCAATTTAACCATTTATTAAATACAATAATTATAAGAAAATTAAATATTTTTAATTCATAAAATTCGGGGTCTCACAATCACCCTTCCTTATGAAATTTCGCCCTCTAAATTTACGTACCTGGTAGTTCGAAGAAATGAAAATACATTACTTTCTTTTCGGATTGTACCTTCCCGATTATTTCCTCTCTATCATGATTTCCCCATTTTTCATCTCCTGTATTTCAGATATCATTCTAGAATATAGTTTCAAAATAAGGGTTAATTGACATGCCACATATTATTCGCATACTATAACCGACCAATTAAATAACAAATAACTTAGGTAGGTCATACTAGCGAAGAAATTACCCGTCTCTCCCCTCGTAGTTCTAGTCTCACATCTCAGCCCTGGATCATATCCCTAAGCTTTGATACCAACTGTGACGCCCCCAAAATAGGTATACATCACCCATCTTGAGTCGCCATTTACATGGTACAGAATACAAATACAAACTTACTTATACAACTGTCGTGTACAATACGATAAAATATAGCTGAGAGTTTAAACAAAAATATTGTCATCTAGACAATATCCACACTCAATGGTGTCCTCATTACATTTATTGTCACACTATTTTATAGAATAGTGAGGACTACTAAAGCCATTTATCCTGGACCATCACTCCATTCCCCGACTCGTCCCAACTATATTCTCATTTCCTGAAGAAAACAATGAAAGAAAGGGTGAGCTCAACTAGCCCAGTAAGAAATATTATAACTAAGGTAATGCAGAATAAATTTTCCTTAACCTTCAACAGTATAACAACTGATAGGATATAATAGACAACAAGTTTTAGATCAACAACTATACCGGAATAAGCAATCCATTAGAAGAGTCAAGTAGAGCATAAAATCTACTATCTTCTATGATTTTAAAGGTTTTTCATCCCTTTTATCGCTGAGACTCAGCTTAATAAATAATCCACATCATCGAATCACCCCTGCACTACGGCCAAGGATATTCTTTAGTATCACGATCACAAATTATCCATGCACTACGGGCCAAGGATATTCGTGTATTCATCAATGGTGATGATTATACCGAATAATCCTTAGTCATAATCATACCCATAACTGTCCATCAATGCACTACGGGCCAATTAGGACTTTCACCACATCATTCGTCACATTACGATCATGATTATACCGAATAATCCCTGGTCATAATCATATCAAGTCCATCTATGCATGTAAGCCAAAGATGACTTTCATCACAATATAAGCATGAGGATGATGACAATGACATAATAATTCAATAAAACAAGTTCAAGGATAAATTTTAAAGATTTATAATCTAATTTATCCTGAAATCAATAACGTTTAAATTGTCAACATGATACTGCTTTGTGGAGTAAAATTCAAGAATAATATTCATGTACCAAAAATAATTTGGACAGAAAAGAAATATATTTTTTGGGTAAATAGTATCCCGTGAATAGTACCACATGAATAGTACTTCGGGAATAGTACCTCGTGAATAGTACCCCATCATGAAAAGTACTCCAAATACTCGAGTGAATAATATTTAGGTGAATAGTAATTTGGATGAATAGTAACCTGTGAATAATAACTCGTGAATAGTACTCTGACACGAAAAGTGCCCCAAATACCCGAGTGAATAATACTAGAGTGAATAGTAACCCGTGAATAGTAACTCGTAAATAAAATACCAAATAAAATGATATTTCATGACGAGTTCAAAAGAAATGATATCTCATACGAGTGTAATAGAATATACGAAACTGCAAATAGATTTTCACCCGCCATGCGGTAATCCACGTAGACAGATCATTTCCACAATTTAATATAGAATGAATACGAAGGATCATTCACCATGCATGCGGTAATCCACACAAACAAGTTATTTCAACAGAATAATAAAGAATGGAACCAGGTCATACGTAATCCGCACAGACAGGATATTTCAACAAAATAATAAAGAACGGAACTAGGTTATGTGTAATCCGCACAGACAGGATATTCCAACAGAATAATAAAAAATGGAACCAGGTCATGCGTAATCTACACAGACAGGATATTTCAACAGAATAATAAAGAATGGAATAACAACAGAATTCACTAGGCATGCGATAAACCGCACAGATAGGTTGTTCCAACAGAATAATAAAGAATAGAATAATAGAAGAATTTTACCATGTATGCGGTACTTCGCATAGACAGGTTATGTGAGACCCCAAATTTTATGAAATAAAAGTATTCAATTTTTTTATTTTGGTAAATGGTTAAATTGATAAAACGTTAAAGTTAAGGGTGATATGTAAAAAATTTTCAAAGTAGACAAGTTGTCATAGAATACCCGGTTACTATTCACTCTAGTATTATTCACTCGAGTATTTGGAGTACTTTTTGTGTCAGAGTACTATTCACGAGTTACTATTCACGAGTTACTATTCACGAGTTACTATTCACGAGTTACTATTCGTGAGTTACTATTCACGAGTTACTATTTACGGGAAATATTCGATTAGTCGGGGAATATTCGTACGACAGTACAATCATTGGTGGACCCCACAACAGAATTATTGTCGGATTGAGAAAACGACAAAAATATTTTTATGAAAATAACGGCTGAAGTTTTACCGTTAACTGTTGAAACACCCGGTGTTAAAAGTACAGTAATACGCGTGGTTGCTTAGTAGCACACGGTATTGATTATTGATGCTTATGTGATAAGTCACTCAGTTTTATTTTATTGGTATTATTAATGTAATAAAACAGAAATTTTTTTTATATAAAACAGAATACTTTTATAAAGTTATTCTATAAATAGAATATATTATATTCTATTATGCATAGTATTTTGCATAGTAAAATCTTTTTATATAAAACAGAATACTTTTATAAAGTTATCTGTTTTATTAAACAATAATTAGAATATATTATATTTTATTATGCATAGTATTTGCGTAGTGCCTGCATAGTATTTGTATAGTAAAATCTTTTATAAAGTTATTCGTTTTATTAGATTATAAATAGAATATATTATAGTTTATTTAAAAGATTTTGCTTTAAATATGGACCGTCAGATTAAAGTAAATCAATCTCGACCGTCCATAAGTTAGTTACTATGCAGTCCATTCTTCTATAAATAGAAGCTCATTCCTTCATAATTTCTTACGAATTCACTGAAACTCTAGAGAGAAAACTATAGAGAGAGTTCTTCTTCTATAATCTTGAGCATATTTGTTTAGAGTTTAAGAAAGCTTTGAGCGTAGTGCAAGTTTTCTTCTAGTATATCCTCGACCTACTAGTCGGAGTACTCTTCTTTCAAAGGTAGGGAATATTATTTATTGTACTCGTAAGGGGTATTATTTCTTTTGTATTCATGAAGAGAACTTTTGTTATTCCATTCTTTATTATTCTACTAGAATAACCAGTATACGCGGATTACCCTATACTTGGTGACATTCTTCTATTATTCCGTTCATTATTATTCTGTCGGAATATCATGTCGGTGTGTATTACGCCTGACCTGGTTCCATTATTTATTATTTCGTTCTTTATTATTCTATCGGAATATCCTGTCTGTGTGTTTACGTCGGACCTGGTTCCATCATTTATTATTCCGTTCTTTATTATTCTGTCGGAATATTCTGTCTGTGCGTTTACGCTGGACCTAGTTCCATTCTTTATTATTCTGCTAGAATATCCAGTCTGTGCATTTTACGCCTGACCTGGTTCCGTTGTTTATTATATTATTGGAATAACCTGCCTGTGTGGTCTATCGCATTCATGGTGATTTATTTTGTTATTCCATTCTTTATTATACTCAGTTGGTTAAAACTTTGACTTCTATACTCCATGAAATTAGTGGAATATCCTTGATATTTGCGCTTCATCCAGTACCTTTTCATGAAAATATTCTTCTGAGCATTCTTGAATTTTACTCTACAAAGAAGTATCATGTTGACAATGTGGACGTTATTAGTTCCTGTATAAAATAATTCTTGAACTTGTTTTTATTGAATTCTTATATCATTGTCATCATCCCCATGTTTATATTTTGTTGAAAGTCATCTGTGGCCTGTAGTGCATAGATGGACTTGGTATGATTATGACCAGGGATTATTCGGTATAATCATGACCGTAATATTACAAATGATGTGGTAAAAGTCATCTTTGGCCCGTAGTGCATAGATGGACTTGGTGTGATTATGACCAGGGATTATTCGGTATAATCATAACCGTAATGTTACAAATGATGTGAAAAAAGTCCTCATTGGCCCGTAGTGCATTGATGGACAGTTTTTGGTATGATTATGGCTATGGATTCTCTTTGGTCGTAGTACAAAGATGAATTATTTTATGGCATGATCAGGACCGTTGATGAAAACATGACTATCTTTAGCCGTAGTGCATGGATAATTCGTGGTCGTGATACTAAAGAATATCCTTGGCCGTAGTGCAGGGGTGAATAATAAAGAATGGAATAACAACCCTTACGAATATTGAAAGAAAATAACTCTCTTCATGAATACGAAGGAATAATACCCCTTACCTTAGAAGAAACTGGATACTAGAATAGTGAGGTAGCAGACTTCTCTTCTTCTTTTTCTCTATAATTTCTCTCTATAATAATTGCTCTTGTCGGACTTAGTGAATTGGTGAGAAATGAAGGAAGAATGATCTTCTATTTATAGGAAAATATAGTTTCGGTAATTGCACATTTTGGGGCTCGAAATATTATAATATAATACCTTTCTCTTTTTTTTTCATTTTTAATTTAGTCCTACAAGTATTATCAAACTTGCACCACCTCCCCTAATAGTAAATCATGTGAATCAATAGTTCTAGACATGTAAAAATACGAATTATAGTATAGTACCTCCATCTATACCTCTATTTTTAACTTAGTCATGCAAGTATTATCAATCTTGCACCAACTCCCTTAATAGTAAATCATGTGAATCAATAGTACACACATGTGAACACATAGTTATAAGCATGTGAATTAATAGCAATTAATTGCTCTTTTATTCGATTAATTACCCGATTGATCAATATAACTTCCAGACATTAATTATCATCGAAATAATTGTCGATTTCCACTAACACTAATAATTTCCACACAATGGAACTATCAATTTCATCTTTAATCAACACGAACTTATTCATCATTAATATTATAACTCATAATATTTAACAACCAGGTCGTTCCCAGGAAAGAGGGGGTTTTCCAATAAGAATTTCTCCCTATTGGCGCGCAATTAGATGACCAAACCTCTCCTTGACAGAACTTCTAGACATTGTCAATATTGTAAATAATAATATGAATAACTATGTCATCTCAATTATTGATTTAATAGTATAACATATTATGCAGATGATACTGTGACAACAATTGAATCAATAATATGAGAGATATGATGCAGCAATTACTGTAGCAATAATTGAGTATAACTGAGTGATTTCTCACGTAAGCGTCAATAATTAATACCGTATGCTACTATGCAATCACGCGTATTACTGTACTTTTATCACCGATTATTTTATGATAACTTGCTTACTTTAAAAAAAATCGCATATCACCCTTAACTTTAACCTTTTATCAATTTAACCATTTATTAAATACAATAATTATAAGAAAATTAAATATTTTTAATTCATAAAATTCGGGGTCTCACAATCACCCTTCCTTATGAAATTTCGTCCTCTAAATTTACGTACCTGGTAGTTCGAAGAAATGAAAATACATTGCTTTCTTTTCGGATTGTACCTTCCCGATTATTTCCTCTCTATCATGATTTCCCCATTTTTCATCTCCTGTATTTCAGATATCATTCTAGAATATAGTTTCAAAATAAGGGTTAATTGACATGCCACATATTATTCGCATACTATAACCGACCAATTAAATAACAAATAACTTAGGTAGGTCATACTAGCGAAGAAATTACCCGTCTCTCCCCTCGTAGTTCTAGTCTCACATCTCAGCCCTGGATCATATCCCTAAGCTTTGATACCAACTGTGACGCCCCCAAAATAGGTATATATCACCCATCTTAAGTCGCCACTTATATGGTACAGCATACAAATACAAACTTAATTATACAACTATCGTGTACAATATGACAAAACATTGCTGAGAGTTTAAACAAGAATATTGTCATCTAGACAATATTCACACTCAATGGTGTCCTCATTACATTTATTGTTACACTATTTTATAGAATACTGAGGACTACTAAAGCCATTTATCCTGGACCATCACTCAATTCCCCGACTCGTCCCAGCTATATTCTCATTTCTTGAAGAGAACAGTGAAAGAAAGGGTGAGCTCAACTAGCCCAGTAAGAAATATTATAACTAAGGTAATGCAGAATAAATTATCCTTAGCCTTCAATAGTATAACAACTGATAGAATATAATAGACAACAAGTTTTAGATCAACAACTGCAGTGGAATAAGCAATCCATTAGAAGAGTCAAGTAGAGCATAAAATCTACTATATTCTATGATTTAAAAGGTTTTCATCACTTTTATCGGTGAGACTCAGCTTAATAAATAATTCACATCATCGAATCACCCCTGCACTACGGCCAAGGATATTCTTTAGTATCACGACCATAAATTATCCATGCACTACGAGCCAAGGATATTCGTGTATTCATCAATGGTCATGATTATACCGAATAATCCTTGGTCATAATCATACTCATAACTGTCCATCAATGCACTACGAGCTAATAAGGACTTTCACCACATCATTCGTCACATTACGGTCATGATTATACCGAATAATCCCTGGTCATAATCATACCAAGTCCATCTATGTACGTAAGCTAAAGATGACTTTCATCACAATATAAGCATGAGGATGATGACAATGACATAATAATTCAATAAAACAAGTTCAAGGATAAATTTTAAAGATTTATAATCTAATTTATCCTGAAATCAATAACGTCTAAATTGTCAAAATGATACTGCTTTGTAGAATAAAATTCAAGAATAATATTCATGTACCAAAAATAATTTGGACAGAAAAAAAATATATTTTTTGGGTAAATAGTACGCCGTGAATAGTACTTCGGGAATAGTACCTCATGAATAGTACCCCGTCATAAAAAGTACTCCAAATACCCGAGTGAATAATATTCAGGTGAATAGTAATTTAGGTGAATAGTAACCCGTAAATAGTAACTCGTGAATAGTACTTCGACACGAAAAGTGTCCCGAATACCCGAGTGAATAATACTAGAGTAAATAGTAACTCATAAATAAAATACCAAATAAAATGATATTTCATGACGAGTACAAAAGAAATGATATCTCATACGAGTATAATAGAATATACGAAACTGCAAATGGATTTTCACCCGCCATGCGGTAATCCACGTAGATAAATCATTTTCACAATTTAATACAGAATGAATATGAAGGATCATTCACCATGCATGCGGTACTCCACACAGACAAGTTATTCCAACATAATAATAAGGAATTGAACCAGGTCATGCGTAATCCGCACAGACATGATATTCCAACATAATAATAAAGAACGGAACCAGGTCATGCGTAATCCGCACAGACAGGATATTCTAACAGAATAATAAAGAATAGAATAACAACAGAATTCACCAGGCATGCGATAGACCGCACAAACAGGTTATTCTAATAGAATAATAAAGAATGGAATAATAGAAGAATTTTACCATGTATGCGGTACTTCGCGTAGACAGGTTATTCCAACAAAATAATAAAGAATGGAAAAATAACCCTTACAAGTATTGAAAGAAAATAACTCTCTTCATGAATACGAAGGAATAATACCCTTTACCTTAGAAGAAACTTGATACTGGAATAGTGAGGTAGCAGACTTCTCTTCTTCTTTCTCTTTATAATTTCTCTCTATAATAATTGCTCTTGTGAGACTTAGTGAATTGGTTAGAAACGAAGGAAGAATGAGCTTCTATTTATAAGAAAATATAGTTTCGATAATTGCACATTTTGGGGCTCAAAATATTACAGTATAATACCTTCCTCTTTTTCTTCATTTTTAATTTAGTAATGCAAGTATTATCAAACTTGCACCACCTCCCCTAATAGTAAATCATGTGAATCAATAATTCTAGACATGTGAAAATACGAATTATAGTATAGTACCTCCATCTATACCTCCATTTTTAACTTAGTCATGCAAGTATTATCAATCTTGCACCAACTCCCCTAATAGTAAATCATGTGAATCAATAGTACACATATGTGAACACATAGTTATAAGCATGTGAATTAATAGCAATTAATTGCTCATTTATTCTATTAATTACCCGATTGATCAATATAACTTCAAGACATTAATTATCATCGAAATAAATGTCGATTTCCACTAACACTAATAATTCTCACACAATGGAACTATCAATTTCATCTTTAATCAACATGAATTTATTCATCATTAATATTATAACTCACAATATTTAACAACCAGGTCGTTCCCAGGAAAAAGGGGGCTTTCCAATAAGGATTTCTCCTTATTGGCGCGCAATTAGATGACCAAACCTCTCCTTGACAGGACTTCTAGACATTGTCAATATTGTAAATAATAATATGAATAACTATGTCATCTCAATTATTGATTTAATAATATAACATATTATACAGATGATATTGTGACAACAATTGAATCAATAATATGAGAGATATGATGCATCAATTACTGTAGCAATAATTAAGTATAACTGAGTGATTTCTCACGTAAGCGTCAATAATCAATACCATGTGCTACTATGCAACCACGCGTATTACTGTACCTTTATCACTGATTATTTTATAATAACTTGCTTACTTTAAAAAAAAATTCACATATCACCCTTAACTTTAACCTTTTATCAATTTAACCATTTATTAAATAGAATAATTATAAGAAAATTGAATACTTTCATTTCATAAAATTCGGGGTCACAAATATTGTCTCCTATACAATATTCAAACTCAAAATAAGTCATCATTACAATTATTATCACACTATTCTTATAGAATAGTGTGGACTACTATAGTAATCATCTTGGACCATCACTCCATTTCCTGACTAGTCCCAACTATATTCTCATTTTTTGAAGAGAACAATGAAAGAAAATGGTGAGCTCAACTAGCCCAGTAAAGAATATTATGACTAAGATAATGCAGAATAAATTATCGTTAGCCTTCAACAGTATAACAACTGATAGAATACAATAGACAACAAGTTTTAGATCAACAACTGCAGTGAAAATAACAATCCATTAAAATAGTCAAGTAGAGCATGATATCTACTATCTTCTATGATTTAAAAGTTTATCATCAATTTTATCGCTGAGACTCAGCTTAATAAATAATCCACATCACTGAATTATCCATGCACTACGGGCCAATGATATTCATTATTATCACATCCACGAATCATCCATGCACTACGGGCCAAGGATATTTGTTATTATCACCAATGGTCATGATAATGCCAAACAACAATTCATCTTTGCACCCTTGGCCGAAGAGAACGCATGGTCATGATCATACCAACTACTGTCCATCAATGCACTTCGTACCAATGAGGACTTTTACCACATTATTTGTAACATTACAAGTCATGATTATACCGAATAATTCCTGTTCATAATCATATCAATCAGCAGTCCATCTATGCACTACGGGCCAAAGATGACTTTTATCACAATATAAGCATGAGGATGATGACAATGATATAATCATTAATCAAACGAAAAGATAACTACCAACATGATAACTGCTTTGTGGAGTAAAATTTATCCAGAGTTTAAAAATGTCTAAATTGCCAACATGATAACTGTTTTGTGGAGTAAAATTTAAGAATAATATTCACGTATCAAAAATAATTTGGACAAAAAATAATTAATTTTTTCGTCATGAATAGTACCCCGGGTGAATAGTACCGGAGTGAATAGTACCCCGTAAATAGTACTTCGTGAATAGTACCCCGTGAATAGTGCCATATATATGAATAGTGCCATACATATGAATAGTACCGTATATATGAATAGTGTCGTACGTATGAATAGTACCCATGAATAGTATTCCGACATGAAAAGCTTAAAATTTAACAAGAATGTTCAGAAAAATATCCTTGTGAAACGATACTAGATGAAGCACAAATTTCAAGGATATTCTACTAATTTCAAGGAGTATAGAAACAATACTTAACAAAATGAGTGTAGAATTCGGAATCTAAAACGAAATATTATTACTTACATACTACAGACTATGGAAGAAAATATTATATCTTACGAATATTGAACAAAAATAATATCATTTACAACTGTTGAACGAAGATAATATTCCTTACGAATATTGAACGAAGATAATATTCCTTACGATTATTGAACGAAAATAATATTCCTTATGAATATTGAACGAAAATAAAATTCCTTACGAATACGAAAAATAATATCGTAAGCGAATATGAAATAAATAATACTCCTTACCTTAAAAAGAGGGCAATTTCGACTAGTATAGCGGAGATATTCTTGAAGAAAATTTGTACTATTTTCAACACTCAAAGCTTCCTTAAACTCTAAAGAAATACGCTCAATATTATAGAAGAAGAATTCTCTGATTATAGTATGATTTTCATTTCTAAACTGAGCATCCTATTTATAGGAGAATGACATGATACTATTTGAATTTAAAAAATCACGGACTGCACAATAAGGAATCACGAATTTTTGACGATTTTTTCTTATTTTACTATGCAAACACTATACAGATACTATGCAAATATTATGCATAATAAAATATAATATATTCTATTTTTCATAAAAAAAACCAAACTTATAATATATATATATATATATATATATATATATATATATATATATATATATATATATATATATAACAAAATTGAGATAACTTCTCTTGACTATTTTGAAAAATGAATAAGTGGGGGTCCATAAAATAAGCCAATTTTATAATTAATACTTCATAAAAATCCCCTCTATTTATCTCAACTTACTTGGCTTCACAAAACATATTTTTAATAATATTCATCATTAATATTATAACTTGTAATATTAACAACCAGATCATTCTCAAGAAAGAGGGGGCTTTCCGATAAATGCTTCTCCTTATTGGCGCGTAATTAGGTGACCAAATCCCTTTTCTTAGACAGAACTTTCTAGACATTATCAATAATGCAAATAATAATATGAATAACTTTGTCGTCTCAATTATTGATTTAATAATATAAAATATTGTGACAATAAATGAATCAATAACTTGAGATACTATGCAACAATTACTGTGACAATAATTGAATAAAACTGAGTGACTTCTCACGCAAGTATCAATAAATAATACAGTGTGCTACTATGCAATCACGCGTATTACTGTACTTTTACCACCGAGTATTTTAACAGTTAACGATAAAACTATCGTCGTTATTTTTATAAAAATATATTTTTGTTGTTTTCTAACTCTGACAATAATTCTGTTGTGGAGTCCACCAATGATTGTGTCGTCTTACGAATATTCCCTGATAAAACGAATATTCCTGACCAAACGAATATCTTATAACAACTTGCATACTTTGCAAAATTTATAAATATTACCCACAACTATAATATTATATCAAATCCACACCATAATATTAAAAAAAATATTTTGAGAAAATTATATTTTTATTCATAAAAGTTGGGGTCTTACAGATAACCCTAGGGACAACGACAGGGGAGGATGGAGAAGATAACCTCGAAGCGCCAAGCATGCACAATCTCTCGGTACTCTGGATGAAGAGTCTGGTATAGAGAATGTATGCTGAACCAGTTCCCTCGAACCTGCGTAAAGCCAAAAATCCGCATCACAATGCAAATCAACATCAAATCCCTTGCCCTCACAAATTGGAAAAGGAAGATCAACACGGCTTTTACCTCATTCGCATGTAGATAGATCGAGGGGTGACGACTCAAATCATCCAGAAGCTCTGGAATCATCACATTTATAGCTAAAAGCTCCCTACGAGGAATAGAAGAAGAAGGAGCAGGATCCGCAACCGGTACATCCTCCTCCTCATCCTCAACATCTGGTCTCTCAACCCAGAAGGACGAATCACTGACTCCATCAACCGACGAGGCTGTCGGGCTGGGCAAGGCCGAGGCACATCTGAAGCTCTCCTCTTCACACCTGAAGAGGTCCTACGGGAGCTACTCGGCTAATCTGGATCGATATATCTGGACAAAAGTCTCCAAATCACCTCAGAAAGGGTGTGATAAATTCTAACCTAGAACTCATTAAATGCATTTCATAGCTATATGAATGCATGCATTACTTTAACATACGTCTACAGTAGAGTTAAAAATGCATGTTCATTCAATGCCTAGATTCGTGAATTTTTTTTGCTAGAGTCTCTTTTGCAAAAAGGAATATCCATATACGCGTAGGCATGACTAGGTGGCCATTCAGTAGCACACCAACTCAAAGTCATAAACATCCTATATTATTGAAAACTATCAAAGTCATAATCCATAAGGGTATCCTAATTACCAGGATTACTTTGCTTCAAAACCTTTGCTCATTTATCCTCAAATAAGATGAAAAAATAACAGAAAAAGGTGCCAAATTGAGTGTTTCAAAAGTTATTTTTTTTTCGCATCAATACGTTCAGCATGGTCAAATACTAACATTTACTATGTTGAATAATTTTATCAAGTCATATGAGCATGCATATTCACTACTATGTGTTTTGAAGCATTTCGTATGATATTCCATTTTCCAACGATCAAAACTGGAAAAGAAAACATGTAAACGTTACCAAGATAGTGCAGAACAATTGTACTGTGAAGGATTTTATAGAAAACAGTCTAAACTCAGTAGATCTGAAGATGAAATCTCGGATTTTATATGCGGCTTCAAGTTGAAAATGACTTGTGAAAGGGAAAGGCAAATGAGATTTAACCCACAGGTGGCTGCGGGTTTACTCGCGACAGCCGCTGGTCTACTTGCGGCTACCCTGGGTGCTCCTCACCCCCTTTGGCTCGATCAAATTTAAGTTGCAAAGGAGATCTCACAAGCTAAAAAGTCAAATCAGGAAAAAAGATGGTACACGATTAAACGGAAAAGTCTAAAATCCTGATTTTCAAAGACCAATGATCAAAGCTGTTGATTTTCAAAGACCAATGATCAAAGCTGTCTACATATCAATCATTGGTATTTGTCCAAACACAGGGTTCATAAAAACTGATGATCAAAGCTGTTGAAAGCTACCCTTGGCAATACCTCAAAAAGGTCTGATGCCATCAATCGGGGGTTGTAATTGCAATCAAAAGCATACATCTTGTCATAAATCCATCCCCAGCGGAGGTTTCATACATCCTTGGCCATTAAAAGGTTTTTTAATGAAGGTCAGGCATCCCAGACATCACCAGTCGTTGGCAGTAACTCCAGCGAAGCATCGGAGGTGGTCCGATGATGTTAGTCGTTGAAAGCTATTTCAATGAAGGTCAGGCATCCCTGACATCACAAGCCATTGGCAGTAACTCCAGCAAAACATCGGAGGTGGTCCGATGATGTCAACCGTTAAAAGCTATTTCAATGAAGGTCAAGCAGCCCTAACATCACCAGCTATTGGCAGTAACTCCAGCGAAGCATCGGAGGTGGTCCAATGATGTTAGCCATTGAAAGTTATTTCAATGAAGGTCAGGCAACCTTGACATCAGCATCCGTTGGCAGTAACTCCAGCGAAGCATCGGAGATGGTCCGATAATGTTAGCCGTTGAAAGCTATTTCAACGAGGGTCAAGCAGCCCTAACATCACCAGCAGCTGTTGGCATTAACTCCAACAAAGCATTGGAGGTGGTCCGATGATTCTAGCCGTTGAAAGACATCTTAACGAGGGTCAGGTAGCCTTGACAGTATAAACCATTGGCAGTAACTCCAGCGAGGTGTCAGAAAGACCTGACGATGCAAACCATGGAAAACCATCCTCATCGGGTAGGTCCGATGATGGAATCTGTTATACAGATCCTCAGCAATCAAAATGTAATTCCCAAAAGAGTCTCTCGCATATGAGAAGAGCATCTTTAGTGGAAAGCCTGTAATGAGAATTAAGGACTTTGGTGATAACCCCAATTTCAACATCATGTGGTCTCAATCATGGAGAAACCTCCACTCCAAAGATTTTAAAGACATCTTTGGAACTTGTCAGCAAATCAGTCTCAAATAGCACTGATGGACAGTTCAAACCGCTGGAGATAACCCTCAGCATTTCATCAGGAGATTCCTGTGGTAAGAGCTTTGGAAACTATCGGTCGAGTAGACATCCAAGCAGTTCAACATGGTCATCATTGACAACTCCATCCCCCGAAAAAGCAGGAGCAGGTAGTTATCACATCCGGTTGGAAATCATTCTAACAAACAACACTCAGTATACATTCACATCATGGTGCATTACATTTGCATCATGTGTATCTTGTCATATTTCAAGTGTCTAGTGATCTTTATCATATTCATGCCATTACATTGCATGAATGATAAAGAGGGGCATCTGTAGACACTTAAAATTTTGCATTCCTGTTACTAACCCTGCAGGAGGGCAATAATCGTCTTCCAGAGATAACCTTAGAACTCAAATTAGTTCAACCCCGGAGATAAGCCTGAGAGACTCAGTTTCAATCCCAGAGATAACCCAAGCAGATTCAGTTCCAAACTCGGGGATGTAGTTTAAGTTCAGAAGATAAACCCGAAAAAGTCAGTTCAACCCCGGAGCCAACCCCAGGACAGTTCCAACCCCGGAGATAACCTCGGGAGGTCAAGCACACCTCAGAGATAACCTTGAGGACATTCAGCATTCACAGCAGGCCAATCTCAGAGATAACCCTGAGCAACGACTGCTACATCTACGAAAAAGCTGGAGATAACCTCGATAGGGGGAAAATTATCATTTTGCCACCTCAACACCACATTCACATCGTCTTAACACATTTCAATCCACACTACGTACCATGGTGTCCCACAAGAACCATAGCTCAAATCCTGAGTGAGAACTACACAAGACAGTACAACAGATAGACTTTGAAGACTTGGAGATCTGGTCATGGATCCATCTTCCCAGCTTCGTAAAACCTCTAATCCCATGTCATTGTGTATCTCTCGACAATAGCTTTTTGAAAAGGTACAACACTCCTTTATCGGAAGCCCGGATTGAAACTTATGAAGGTTCGAGCGGACAGCGCGTAGCCAAAGTGCATGTACTTCGAGACGACATGACATGCATGGCCCGGGGCAGTCCATGCAACCGCAGGTAGACCTGCGGCTGCCGCTGGTAGACCCGCGGCTATCTGGTCTTTATATATGAGATTGGCAGCTCATTTAAAAAAAGAGAGAAAACTCTGTCCATTTCAGCCAGTAACCCCTACTAGAGTGCTCTAAACTGAGTGATTCTTTTTTTTTAAACACTTGTAAGCTCGTGTTTTGTAACATAATGAAGTTTAACCTGTGGAAACCGAGTTTTCAGGTGTCAAAAGCTACCTGAAGTCTTCTTGGCAGCCAACTGCAAGATTTTTCAGATTTTTAAGCTTTCTACTACTTCTATATATTTATATCTACTAACGTTGAGAGTCGCGTTGTGTGGGTATGACCGGATCATCGATCCGTGGCTTTTTAACGCTTATATATATATATATATATATATATATATATATATATATATATATATATATATATATATGTCCGGTTCCAATCCGGACTCCCGCACGGTACTTAAATACGGACTGTACAGACTTGTTTTGTTATATGTATCCAAATCACGCCCAAAACACTGTATTATGAAAAAATTCCAGTTCCATAAAATATTAAAAAAAATTAGTCGTTTTAAAAAAAAGCAAAAAAAATTAAAAATCAGGTTCACATTTTAGCTCCATTCGAGAGTTCAGACCTGATCCTCATTCTATATATATACTGTTGAACTCGAACTCGAACTCGAATGAGCCTGGATAGAATATCCGGAGCGTTTACAGCTTATATAAATATATATACTTATATATATATATATATATATATATATATATATATATATATGTGTGTGTGTGTGTGTGTGTGTGTGTGTGTGTGTGCGTGTGTGTGTGTGTGTGTGTGTGACCCCAGATTTTATGAATAAATATTTAATTTTCTCGAAATAATTATGGTGTGGATTTGATATAATATTATTGTTGTGGGTATTATTTATAAATTTTGCAAAGTAAGCAAGTTGTTTTAAAATATTCGTTTGGTCGGGGAATATTCTTTTTGTCGGGGAATATTCGTACGACGACACAATCATTGGTGGACCCCACAACAGAAGTATAGTCGTAGTTAGAAAACGACAAAATTATCTTTCTATAAAAATAACGGCTGAGGTGTTACCGTTAAAACCGTTAAAACTATTGAACTACCCGGTAGTAAAAGTACAGTAATACGCGTGGTTGCATAGTAGCACACGGTATTGATTATTGATGCTTACGTGAGAAGTCACTCAGCTATACTCAATTATTGCTGCAGTAATTGCTGCATCATATCTCTTAAATTATTGTCATAGTATCATCTGTATAATATGTTATATTATTAAATCAATAATTGAGACATTGTGGTAAGTTTGGTTATTTTTATGGGGGGCCATATGTCATCATCTAAGAGTCTCTTCGTCAATAGTAATTACCGTCGTCAATAGTATTTACCTTGGTCAATAGTATTTACCTTGGTCAATAGTAATTACCTTCGTCAATAGTATTTACCTTGGTCAATAGTATTTACCTTGGTCAATAGTAATTACCTTCGTCAATAGTATTTACCTTGGTCAATAGTAATTACTTTCGTCAATAGTAGTTGTCCCTTCAATATTACCAAGAGTCATTTGACCCTTCATTAAGACCAAGAGTCATTTGACCCTTCGTTAAGACCAAGAGCCACCCTCAGTTTTTCTATAAATAGAGGCCTAGGGCTTCATTATTTTTCACGAATTCATTCAAGCTATAGAGAGAGAAAGTATAGAGAGAATAAGAGAGAGAGAGAATAAAAGTATTCTGCTACTTCACTTTTCTAATATCCAGTTCTTTTAAGGTAGGGAATATTATTTCTTTTATATTCATGAAGAGAACTTCTGTTATTCCATTCTTTATTATTCTATTGGAATAACCAGTATACGCGGTCTACCCTATACTTGGTGATATTCTTCTATTATTCTGTTGGAATATCCTGTCTGTGTGTTTTACACCGGACCTGGTTCCGTCTTTATTATTATTCTGTCGGAATATCCTGTCTGTGTGCTTTACACCGGACCTGGTTCCATTATTTATTATACGGTTCTTTATTATTCTGTCGGAATATCCTGTCTGTGCGTTTACGCCGGACCTGGTTCCGTCTTTATTATTATTTTGTTGGAATATCCTGTCTGTGCGTTTACGCCGGACCTGGTTCCATTATCTATTATTCTGTTGGAATAACCTGTCTGTGCGGTCTATCGCATGCATGGTGATTTCTTTTGTTATTCCATTCTTTATTATACTCAGTTGGTTAAGTTTTGACTTCTATACTCCATGAAATTTGTGGAATATCCTTGATAATTGCGGTTCATCCAGTATCTTTTCATTAAAATATTCTTCTAAGCATTCTTGAATTTTAATCCACAAAGCAGTATCATGTTGACAATTTGGACGTTGTTAATTCTTGGATAAATTAATTCTTGAATTTGTTTTATTGAACTCTTATATCATTGTCATCATCTTCATGTTTATAAAATGTTGAAAGTCATATGTGTCTTGTAGTGCATAGATGGACTTGGTATGATTATGACCAGGGATTATTCGGTATAATCATGACCGTAATGTTTCAAATGATGTGGTAAAAGTCCTTATTGGCCAGTAGTGCATTGAGGGACAGTTGTTGGCATGATCATGACCATTAATGAATACCCGAATATCCTTGGCCGTAGTGCAGGGGTGATTCGATGATGTGGATTATTTTATTAAGTTGAGTCCCAGCGATAACAGTGTTGAAAAACCTTTTAAATCATAAAAGATAGTAGAGTTTATTTTCTACTTGACTCTTTTAATGGATTGCTTGTTCCGCTGCAGTTAAACTTGATGTCTATTATATTTTATCAGTTTAACATTGTTGAAGACTAATGATAATTTATTCTGCATTATCTTAGTCATAATATTTCTTACTGGGCTAGTTGAGCTCACCCTTTCTTTCACTGTTCTTTTCAGGAAATGAGAACGTAGCTGGGGCAAGTCGGGAAACGGAGTGATGGTTCGAATGATAGTATTAGTTAGTAGTACTCACTATTCTATGTAATAGTGTGTTAATAAATGTAATGAGGACTCCTTTTGAGTATAAATACTCTCTAGAAGATAATATTTGTATTCAAACTTGCAGTTTATGTTCTGTCGTATTGTACACGACAGTTGTATTAGTAAGTTATATTTGTATTCTGTACTTTGTATCTGACGACCCAAGATGGGTGATGTATACCTAATTTTGGGGGCGTCACAATATATATATATGTAGGGTCAGGATCAGGTCCGAACTCCCGGACGGGAGTAAAATCTGGACACATAATAAAATGGAAGTAACAAATGCCTCAATTACTATTGAGCACAAGGGTTTGAAAAACCTATTTTGCAAAACTTCACTTATATATCTTGTTAAAATTAAACTTTTATACAAAAGTCAAACCCTTTGTATATAGGTGCAAATGAGGCATAGCACTTGTGACACCCCCAAATCCGGTACTTCCATTTCCACAGGATTCGGTGTTCACGATACAAATATCATCTATCTATCTACGCATAAAAAAAATACAAACCATGCAATAGATAGAATTAAAATCTTCCCTTAAGGGTCACAACATTTGAATAATAATAATACAATCCCAGGTTAAACTAAACTTAAACATTTGTGCGGAATCATAAACAAATAAGTCTTAAACAATAACATTAACTCAAGTCTTAAACAAATACATCGTCAAATAAAACAAGTCTTCGTCACTTGCTAACTTTGCCCTTACCTTTACTAGTGGAAGGTTCATCAGTTCTTTCGTTCTTAACTGCAATGTTATTATTAAGCAAGAGTGAGCACAAATGCCCACAAGTATAAAAATGAAATAACAGTATAATAACATGCGAATAAATCAAAGACATCTGAATAAAAACTCAACTTTTGAATCAAGAGTGAATAACAAGAATCAAAAGAATTCTGAGGGTCATAAGACCTTGAACTATGTTCTAGGTTAACAAGGGTTATACTTGAAACCTTTAACAATCATAAAATTATGGACCTTCTTCTCGTACTTAGGGGGATCAGCCCTTAGTACCATACTGTGCACAATATCTTAACGCTAAAGCGTAAATAATCCCCTATACAGGGTTGTTCATCTCAGTTTGACATTCGAGTCCGCCCCAAAGGAAGTTTGGTTTGGATAATTCATCAAGGGTTCTGAAATTTAGAACGCTCATCAACTATGGACTAGTTGAATCATTAAGGTTTCACTAGTCTAATATGGTTCAACAATAATGATATTCAATTTGAATAATAATCTCAAGAAGTATACAATAGAACAATTATTGTATAACTAAATCATACTTTGAAGAGATAATCAATCTTTAATAAATCATTTGAACTTGAATAATAGTAACGATAGTTTATTCAAGGTAAATAATAAGCTTGAACAATAATAACAAGTAGGGTTAGGGAACTTGCCTCGTGCGTAGATTATACTTTAATTAATCACGTTCTTTGAATTAAATCCTACAAACCATTCACATTCACAATACCAGTTAATTATAACTTAACTAATCATCATAAACTTATTCTCTTTGTCTACTTTGATTATTGACTATACTTAATCAATTTACCACTTTGTCACATAATTTGTACTTCATGAATTATCAAGCTAATTATGTATTCAATAATTCAATTCACATGTAATTATGTTATTTACATGTTAAACAACTATTTTATCATTTCATTATATTTCTAACAGGTTTACATGTTCATTACATTAAGTTACTAACACATTGCTAGACTTAACATTTAAAAAAATTTACATTTCTGGACATTCTGGAGAGTGGCGCTGTGGCGCCACTGTTATACTTGATCTTCGCGCTGCGGCGCCGTGGCGCTGCAGCCGGACACATGGCACTGCGGCGCTGTGGCGCTGCTACTGGAATCTTGGCGATGTGGCGCGGTGGCGCTGCGGCGCGGATGTTTAGGCGTGAGTCTGGCGCCGCGGCGCGGTGAACCAGAAACTGTTCTGTAATTCGCGAAAATTGCAGAACACAGCCAAAAACTACAATTTAATTTATTACTACACAAATTTAGACATACCCACATGTTATAATTCATGTATAATCATAATACAACATCTATAAAGTGATTTTTACTCATTAAAACATATAATCACAGAATTAAAACATAAAATTTTCCTCTGTTCTTGATGTTCTTGAAGTTTTTAACATAAATTCCTAAAATTCAACGCCACGGATTCGTTATAAAGCCAAATCCGTTCATTTAAAGTTTGGTCTCTTCGTATTAACATGCAAAATAATATACGAGTGTAAAATCTACGAAAACATTTATGTTTGACATACTAAAATCACGTATAAGGCCATAAGGCCAAAAACCCAAACTCTGTATATTTTTGAAATAGCAAGTCATCAGATTAACGACACTTAGGATATGGAATCATGCAATATACATATAAAACATGTTATGCTACTCTTATTATTACATATATCCATATAATAGCACAATTTCTCAATTACAGAAACATAACAGCGGTTTTGAAAACCAAAAACTATGAAACCCAAAGACGTAAAAATAGAATTTGGAAAAGAAGAGATTACCCTGTAGAGTATAAAAAGATGATTAATGATGATCCTTTCACAAGTATTTGATTGATTACACACAAATTCTCTCTGACTCTCAAATGCTTTCCTTCTCTATTTTCAGACTTAAACAAATAATGAAGAATAAAGAGAAGACGTATTGTTAAAAAGGAGAAAACTGACGCGCGTTATGGAGGTCAGTTGCCTAACATCAATTCCCATTAGGGCTCCGTTTGGCTAGTTAGAATAGATTTCAAAAGCCATTTAATTTAATAAACTTTATCATATAGTTTGAAATTGTCTCATTCCTTATAAAATAATCCAATATATTATTTAATATCAATAAAATATAATAACTTCTCATAATTTCACATAGTCACATAATTAATTTTCTCATTAATAAATAATGTCAAATTATAAATTCTCTAATTAATAATTAAATTAATTAAAATAACATCATGATTAATCAAACAATTCATTTAGTTCAATAAGTTCACATAATTACATACTTGAATAATAATTATTCTCTACATTAATTTAATAAATGCAACACATATAATTAAATTAATCTACCATAATTGCATCGATTAATTATTAAATCTAATAATTAAATCATCGAAAATATTTATTTACTTCAATAAATATTAAAATTAAATTACAAAATCTCGTTCGTCACATCTTTCCCCCCTTAAAAGGATTCTGTCCCCAGAATCACGACTCAATAAATTTCGACCCGTTACATTCTCCCCCCTCCCTTACAAAGATTATGTCCCCAGAATCGCTTACAAATAATTAAGTAAATAAATGAGGGTAATTCTTCATCATATTCTCTTCCAGTTCCCACGTAGCTTCTTCAGCATTGTGGTTTCTCCAAATTACCTTAACTGAAGGTATAACTTTATTTCTCAGAATTTGTTCTTTTCGGTCAACAATTTGGAGAGGAATTTCTTCGTAAGATAAGTCTTTCTCAAAATGTAGGAGTTCATATTCAATTACATGCTTGTAATCAGGCTTGTAGGGTCGTAACACAGAAACATGGAAGACGTTATGGATATTCTCGAGTGCTAGAGGTAAGGCTACCTCATACGCAACTTCTCTGATTCTTCTCAGTACTTCAAAGGGTCCAATGAATCTTGGGCTCAATTTCCCTTTCTTTCCGAACCTGATCTTCCCTTTCTAGGGAGAGACCTTCAAGAAAACATAACTACCTGATTCAAACTCGATAGTTTTATGATGTGGATCAGCGTATTTCTTCTGTCGGTCTTGAGCCGCTACCAGTCGTGCTCAGATTACTTTGGCTATTTCTGTTGTCTGCTGTACCAATTCTGGCCCTAGCAATTGTCTTTCACCAACTTCATCCCAGTAAAGCGGAGATCTGCACTTTCAGCCGTATAAAGCTTCATAAGGCAGCATGCCAATACTAGCGTGGTAACTGTTGTTGTAGCCGAACTCTACTAATGGTAGGTGATCATCCCAATTTCCTTTAAAGTCCATCACACAGGCTCTTAGCATATCTTCTAATGTCTGAATCGTTCTCTCACTCTGTCCATCTGTTTGAGGGTGGTAAGCTGTACTCATTCGCAATTGCATACCCATGCATTCCTGAAGACGTTTCCAAAAATTTGATGTGAAGCGCGGATACCTATCTGAAACAATTGATACCGAAACTCCGTGCCTCGAAACAATCTCTTTTACGTCTAGCCTGGCCAACTGATCTAAGTTGAATCTTATTTTGATCGAAAGGAAGTGTGCAAATTTCGTCAGTCGGTCAACGATAACCCATACTGCGTCGTAGCCTTTCTGAGTCGTCGGAAGGCCAACCACGAAGTCCATTATAATATGTTCCCATTTCCACTCTAGGATCTCTAACGGTTGTAGCAATCCACTCGGTCTCTGATGTTCCGCTTTCACTTTCTGATAGGTCAGACACTTGGCAACACATTCTGTAACATCACGCTTCAAATTCAGCCACAAAAAATGTTGTCGAAGATCTTGGTACATTTTGGTACTACCAGGGTGAATCGAATATCGTGAACTATGAGTCTCGCTTAAAATATCTTCCTTAATCTCTTGTACTGGCGGTACCCAAATTCTACTCTCAAATCTCAGTATTCCTTCCTTATCCATCTTAAATCTCGGTTCGGTCCCTTCGGATATCTTCTTTGCCACCTTTTTGCATTCATCATCCTGAAGCTGAGCCTCCTTCACTTTATCTAGTAAAGTTATACCAGATTGCATCTGAAATAGCTTCTCATCAATCTCCATTGGATACTTCACTTCCAACTCCAGTTTCTCCATTTCTGTGATTAGCTCCTCCTGAGCAGTCAACATCATTAATTTCTCACGACCCTTTCTACTTAAGGCGTCGGCAACTACATTCGCTTTATCCGGATGGTATAAAATCTCACAGTTATAATCCTTAATTAATTCTAACCATCTTCTTTGACGCATATTCAAATCCTTTTGTATGAAAATATATTTCAGACTCTTGTGGTCCGTATATATCTCACACTTCTCCCCGTAGAGATAGTGCCTCCAAAATTTTAAAGCAAAAACAACTGCAGCTAACTCCAAATCATGGGTCGGGTATCCCTTCTCGTAATCCTTCAACTGTCGTGATGCATACGCGATGACTTTACCATTTTGCATTAGCACACAACCAAGTCCTTTATGCGACGCATCACTAAAAATAACAAAATTGCATGTATCATCCGGAAGAGATAACACAGGTGCCGAACTCAACCTCTTCTTTAATTCTTGAAAGCTCTCCTCACACTTCTCCGTCCAAATAAATTTCACACCTTTTCGAGTTAAATTCGTTAACGGAGTTGCGATCTTGGAAAAATCTTGAATGAATCTTCTATAATATCCCGCCAATCCAAGAAAACTTCTTACTTCTGATGGCGTTCTCGGCTGATCCCAGTTAATCACAGCTTCTACTTTGGATGGATCTACCAAAATTCTGTTTTTATCGATCACGTGACCAAGAAATTGTACTCGCTCGATCCAGAATTCGCATTTTGAAAATTTAGCGTACAACTTCTCCCTTATCAATACTTCTAACGTTAACCTCAAATGTTCTTCGTGTTCTTCTTTGGTTTTGGAATATACCAGAATGTCGTCTATAAATACCACCACGAATTTGTCCAAAAACGGCTTGAACACACCATTCATTAGTCCCATAAATGATGCAGGAGCATTCGTTAGACCAAACGACATTACTAAAAATTTGTAGTGACCGTATCGCGTTCTGAACGCTGTCTTCGGTACATCCTCTGGCCTCACCTTTAGTTGGTGATAACCACTCCTCAAGTCTATCTTGGAAAAGTATCTTGCTCCCTTTAATTGATCAAACGGATCGTCGATTCTTGGTAATGGATATCTATTCTTAATCGTGACCTTGTTCAGTTCTCTGTAGTCAATACAGAGCCGCATCGATCCGTCCTTCTTTTTCACAAACAACACCGGCGCTCCCCACGGCGATACGCTCGGTTGAATGTACTTTTTGTCCAGCAATTCTTGTAGTTGGACCATCAGTTCTTTTATCTCTACTGGTGCCATTCGGTATGGTGCCTTCGATATTGGAGCTGTTTCGGGCGCCAAATCGATCACGAAATCTACCTCTCTACCTGGTGGAAGTCCTAGCAAATCGTCTGGAAATACGTCGATGAAGTCCCTCACAATCGATATTTCTTCTACCTTCGAATTCTCTTTTCGACTGTCGACTATGTAAGCTAAGTATCCTACACAGCCTTGTCTTAATAACTTCCTGGCCTGCATCATCGTCAGACAACTCGCTTGTTTAGGCGACTTGCTACCATAAAATACAACCTTTGATGGAGTCATATGGTTAATACATTTCTTCTGGCAGTCAATTACCACCCCACAATTGGATAACCAATCCATACCCAAAATAACGTCAAATTCCCCAAGCCGAATAGGGATAAGATCTACGTTCATGATATTACCCTTAATATCCACCCTACAGTTCTTAAACACGTACTTAACAAGAATTATCTCTCTATTCACAATTTCTATATTCATGGGATATTCCAACTCATCCATAAGCAAATCTAAACTATTAGCAAAGTCTTCGGATATAAAGGAACATGTAGCACCCGAATCAAATAAAACATAAGCATTAATTTCATTGATCAGAATGATACCTGACACCACATCACGAGACTGGATTGCGTCCTACACTGTCATATTGAAAGTTTTGGCGGTCGGTCGATTTGTTGTGGTTGGTCCGGTGATGGTTAAGGTAATTCCACTGCTATTTCCACGGTTACCTCCTTGCACTGCTCCTCCTGAACCCTTCTTAGGGCAGTCTCTTGCTAGATGATTCTTAGAACCACAGTTAAAACAAGCACCTTTCTTTGGGTTTGGACAGTTTGGTGCTATGTGGACTTCCTGACCACAATTGTAGCACACTCGCTTCCCTTTCATGCAAACTCCCAGATGAGCTTTTCCGCAGTTTGAGCACGCTTCAATTTTCTTCTTCTGCCCTCCTTGTTGACTTCCAGCTGACGAATTATCCGTCCACTTCCTCTTCTGATTATGACTACCCCCAGTGTTACTCCCACCAGTGTTGTTATTTCCTTCACCTTCACTCTTCTTCTTCTTCTTCTGCTCTTGATTGTACTTGGTCACCGCATCGTTTCCACCTTCAGCGAGGATGGCCTTTTCCAGTACTCCGGCAAATATGTTTATCTGAAACATTGACACCTTACTGTAAACCCAAGGCTTTAGTCCTTGTTCAAATCTTCTGGCCTTTCTTTCGTCAGTGTGTACTTTGTACGGGGCAAACCTTGCCAACTCATCGAATTTAGCCGCGTAATCAGGTACGCTCATGTTTCCCTGCTTCAGTTCCAGAAATTGAATCTCCATCTGATTCTGCTAACTAGTTGGGAAGTACATTTCGGAAAGCATTTCTTTAAATCTCTCCCACGTAATTACACCTTCACCTCCTTGCACTTTGTTTGCTTGCCACCAGTAGCTAGCCTCAGACTTCAACATAAACGTTGCGAAAGCGGTTATCTGGACTTCTCTAACCCTAGCAACGTCGAATACTTTCTCCATTTCCATGACCCACGGTTGAGCCTCGATTGGGTTCCTGGAACCTTTGAACTCTGGCGGTCCCACCGCCTTGAAGTCTTTAAACTTTGTGTTTGGTGGAGCTTGAGGTTGATTGTTCATTGCTCCCGTCAGTAAGTACACCAACTACTGAACAGGATTAGCGTTGGCGTTATTGTTATTAATGGTTGACTCTTCCTGAGCCGGTTAACACTGTTGTCTTCTCTTTGGCAGCATTTTCTGTTAAATACACGCTTATTAGAACTTTATTTATTTCTCTAAATATTTAAGGCATTACTCAACAATTTAACATACTCATTTATCACATCATCTCAAACAACTTAATATATTTAATTCAACTCAAAGTTTTAACATCAAACTATAGCATAACTGCTATTTACATCAACTATCCTGGAATAAATAATCCACAGGATTTAAAATATTAACATATTCCTTCGTTCATAAACACATCGGAATTTACATATAAAAACTAATTAAGTCTTTCACATAATTAAACAGATTTTAATCCTGTTCATCAAGGTGATGAATAGCCTTGCCACGCACCTCATCCATGATACGAGACATCGTCCTGCGATCCAGCATATATGACGGAAGTCCTTTGAACTGGATGGGGTATCTCAAAACTCATTCCTGAGCCTCATCCATTGCATGATTAAGTGTGGAGTATGTCTCTTCAAGCTTTGCCTTCTTTGCACGACTATCATCTTCTGCACGATCAGCTCGACGTGATTCTTTTACCCATCCTTCCTCTGCTATTTTCAGTCTTCCAGAGGTTTCTTTCAGTTCCTTCTTCAGCTTCTCTATCTCCTCGGTCTTATCTTCGGTTTGACCCTTCTCATGGATCAAATCCCATTCTACATTTCCCAATCGTGAGTGAAGAGTAAAATCTCCCTCTCCTTCTCCTCTAAAGTGGACTGCTGAACAGTTGCTCGCTCAGTCAATTCCTGAACCTCGTCTTGTAATTCCACGTTATGGTCGTATAACGTGTCATACATCTCCGCATCAACGGTGTACCGTGGTAACTCCTCTTCTTCCTCTTCCTCATCAAACTCCTCCTCAGGATCCTCCTCAGGATCAGTCTCGGGCTCATGCTCCTGACCAATAACGGTGATCAATGGAGATGACTCCCTCTGAACTAACTGTTCCCTAACAACATGTATGTCTCGGGGCTCCTCCTCTGTAGGTACTATAGGTAATCGGGGTTCTTCCTCCCCAGCTTGACTAGCTTCTCCAACATTCGTCATCCTGACAACAAAATTTTAAGTTTTAGTTACTAAGTCGTACTAACGAGCACATAAATTAACACATAAACACATAATGTATTTTATTATCTTCAATAAATTACCAAAAATTCATTTCTTAAAACTCGATAAGAGTTTTCATTTACTATATTCTCTCTATAAGGCTACTACCTAAGGTTGTTCCCCCAGCTAAGGTTCATAACCTACGGCTTTGATACCAACCTGTGAGACCCCCAAATTCGGTACTTCCATTTCCACAGGATTCGGTGTTCACGATACAAATATCATCTATCTATCTACCCATAAAAAAAATGCAAACCATGCAATAGATAGAATTAAAATCTTCCCTTAAGGGTCACAACATCTGAATAATAATAATACAATCCCAGGTTAAACTAACCTTAAGCATCTGTGCGGAATCATAAACAAATAAGTCTTAAACAATAACATTAACTCAAGTCTTAAACATATACATCGTCAAATAAAACAACAAGTCTTCGTCACTTGCTAACTTTGCCCTTGCCTTTACTAGTGGAAGGTTCATCAGTTCTTTCGTTCTTAACTGCAATGTTATTATTAAGCAAGAGTGAGCACAAATGCCCACAAGTATAAAAATGAAATAACAGTATAATAACATGCGAATAAATCAAAGACATCTGAATAAAAACTCAACTTTTGAATCAAGAGTGAATAACAAGAATCAAAAGAATTCTGAGGGTCATAAGACCTTGAACTATGTTCTAGGTTAACAAGGGTTATACTTGAAACCTTTAACAATCATAAAATTATGGACCTTCTTCTCGTACTTAGGGGGATCAGCCCTTAGTACCATACTGTGCACAATATCTTAACGCTAAAGCGTAAATAATCCCCTATACAGGGTTGTTCATCTCAGTTTGACATTCGAGTCCGCCCCAAAGGAAGTTTGGTTTGGATAATTCATCAAGGGTTCTGAAATTTAGAACGCTCATCAACTATGGACTAGTTGAATCATTAAGGTTTCACTAGTCTAATATGGTTCAACAATAATGATATTCAATTTGAATAATAATCTCAAGAAGTATACAATAGAACAATTATTGTATAACTAAATCATACTTTGAAGAGATAATCAATCTTTAATAAATCATTTGAACTTGAATAATAGTAACGATAGTTTATTCAAGGTAAATAATAAGCTTGAACAATAATAACAAGTAGGGTTAGGGAACTTGCCTCGTGCGTAGATTATACTTTAATTAATCACGTTCTTTGAATTAAATCCTACAAACCATTCACATTCACAATACCAGTTAATTATAACTTAACTAATCATCATAAACTTATTCTCTTTGTCTACTTTGATTATTGACTATACTTAATCAATTTACCACTTTGTCACATAATTTGCACTTCATGAATTATCAAGCTAATTATGTATTCAATAATTCAATTCACATGTAATTATGTTATTTACATGTTAAACAACTATTTTATCATTTCATTATATTTATAACTTGTTTACATGTTCATTACATTAAGTTACTAACACATTGCTAGACTTAACATTTAAAAAAATTTACATTTCTGGACATTCTGGAGAGTGGCGATGCGGCGCCACTGTTATACTTGATCTTCGCGCTGCGGCGCCGTGGCGCTGCAGTCGGACACATGGCACTGTGGCGCTGCGGCTGGAATCTTGGCGCTGTGGCGCGGTGGCGCTGCGGCGCGGATGTTTAGGCGTGAGTCTGGCGCCGCGGCGCGGCGAACCAGAAATTGTTCTGCAATTCGCGAAAATTGCAGAACACAGCCAAAAACTCCAATTTAATTTATTACTACACGAATTTAGACATACCCACATGTTATAATTCATGTATAATCATAATACAACATCTATAATGTGATTTTAACTCATTAAAACATATAATCACAGAATTAAAACATAAAATTTTCCTCTGTTCTTGATGTTCTTGAAGTTTTTAACATAAATTCCTAAAATTCAACGCCACATATTCGTTATAAAGCCAAATCTGTTCATTTAAAGTTTGGTCTCTTCGTATTAACATGCAAAATAATATACGAGTGTAAAATCTACGAAAACATTTATGTTTGACATACTAAAATCACGTATAAGGCCATAAGGCCAAAAACCCAAACTCTGTATATTTTTGAAATAGCAAGTCATCAGATTAACGACACTTAGGATATGGAATCATGCAATATACATATAAAACATGTTATGCTACTCTTATTATTACATATATCCATATAATAGCACAATTTCTCAATTACAGAAACATAACAGCGGTTTTGAAAACCAAAAACTATGAAACCCAAAGACGTAAAAATAGAATTTGGAAAAGAAGAGATTACCCTGTAGAGTATAAAAAATGATTAATGATGATCCTTTCACAAGTATTTGATTGATTACACACAAATTCTCTCTGACTCTCAAATGCTTTCCTTCTCTATTTTCAGACTTAAACAAATAATGAAGAATAAAGAGAAGACGTATTGTTAAAAAGGAGAAAACTGACGCGCGTTATGGAGGTCAGTTGCCTAACATCAATTCCCATTAGGGCTCCGTTTGGCTAGTTAGAATAGATTTCAAAAGCCATTTAATTTAATAAACTTTATCATATAGTTTGAAATTGTCTCATTCCTTATAAAATAATCCAATATATTATTTAATATCAATAAAATATAATAACTTCTCATAATTTCACATAGTCACATAATTAATTTTCTCATTAATAAATAATGTCAAATTATAAATTCTCTAATTAATAATTAAATTAATTAAAATAACATCATGATTAATCAAATAATTCATTTAGTTCAATAAGTTCACATAATTACATACTTGAATAATAATTATTCTCTACATTAATTTAATAAATGCAACACATATAATTAAATTAATCTACCACAATTTCATCGATTAATTATTAAATCTAATAATTAAATCATCGAAAATATTTATTTACTTCAATAAATATTAAAATTAAATTACAAAATCTCGTTCGTCACAGCACTACTTCCAAACAGCTGCACATAGGCCCTACACACACATACGTAGATAAAAGTTTAAATGAAAAGTGGCGGTAACCGTGTTATCACAAAAGTCGGGAGGTGCCTAACATCTTTCCTCCACTTAATCAAGCCCCGGATCCTTACGAATCTCAGTTTCTCAGACCAGTTAAACAGTGTCAAATCATTGGGTCTTTGTGCAAACCTTTTCTCGATCGGTTGAGTTGGTGCAACCATTTAAAAATACCAACTAGCGACTCTAACAGTCAAATCGTCGACATATACATGTCGAACCTTTTCAAACTTGTTTTTTCAAACAAATCTCGCCTAAAATGAGAACACCAAAAGACAAGAATAGAAAGGGGAAAATAAAAATCCTGACGTCGACACAAAGCTTAGAACTTAAGGAAAGATCTCCATAGTCCCTAAATCCATAGATCACACAACAAAGCCATAATATCACGAGGGACGAGATCTATTGAGAATACTTAGAATCTAGTAAATCAAATCCATAGATCTAGAAAATAACATAATCAAGATCTAATGGGAGATATATCTCGAATTGGCTATTAGGAGATTCAATTCTTTAAAATCCCTTGCCAACCAAAAGGTGGGATCCTCTCACCACTAGATATAGATCTGGAATATTTGGATGACCTAGGAATCAATTAAAACAAACTTTCAACCAAACTAATAAGAAAAAAAGAGTCTAATCAAAGTAAAATTGATAAAGCACAAAAAGGATATCATCAATAATTAGGAGGAGATTAAATACATGAGAAATCCTCTCTAATCATCCATAATCCCACAAATAGTATTCATACATCCCTAGATATGATCTAGGATGCTTAGAGAGCCTCAAACAAAAAAATTAATTCACAACAATCAAAGCTCAAGCACAATAATTTACAAAATAACCAAAATATAGGCTAGATATATGCTAAATTTATATAAAGGTGAAAACTTTCACCTTGGGAATGATGAATTCTTCCTTGTTAAGCTTTAAAATAGACGGATTGACTCAATTTTATAAGAGATTTGATGAATAAACTAGATTTGGATTGCATCTAGAGAGAATTTTATCTTCCTTTCTGTATTTGTCTCTCTAAATACCACATATTCTCTCTACAAATGCCTCCCCTTTTTAAAAAAAATCAGCAAAACTGACCTTATATATATATATATATATATATATATATATATATATATAGGCATCTTGTGCCTGTCGCAGGTCCATTTGTGGTAGTCATCGATCCACTTGTAGCTGGCCTATGGTGGGGGCCACCTATAATGATTCTCGTATCGTAACGTCATTTTTTTTGTACTGCGTGCTAGAATGCCCATAAAATTCAAACCATGAAGAGTTATCAATCGTGCCATAACATTTCGGAAGGCTCTTTTTGAGTGCTACATAAGGGCATCAAGTTTGATAGATTCCAGGTTTGGGAAAATCAAGAAAAAGGGGAAAACCACTCCTTTGGCAAATATCTGCTAGTCGCTTGTCTTGACTTTCGTAGTCTACTGCTCGAAGGTTATTGTAGACACTCGAATTTTTGCGTTCCTATTACTAACTACAGGAAGGAAGAATCGTCTTCCATAGATAACCCTGAAAGTCATATAAGTTTCAACCCCGGACACAACCCCGAGAGATCCAATTTTAACCTCAGAGATAACCCCGAGGGATACATTCCAAGTTCCGGAGATAACCCCGAAAAAGTCAGTTCCAACCCCAGAGATAACCCCGGGAGGTCATGCCAACCTCTGAGATATCCCTGAGGACATTCAAAATCAACAACAACCAAATCTCAGAGATAACCCTGAGAAACGACTGCTACCACTGCGCCAAAGTAGGAGATAACCCCGATGGGGACAAAATCATGATTTTGCCACCTCAACATCACTTCCCCGTCGCCTCACCATAGTTCAGCTCAAACTGCATACAAGGATGTCCCACAAGAACCATAGATCAAATCCCGAGTGACAACTGCGCAAGGCAACACAACGGATAGACTTTAAAAACTTGGAAATCTGATCATGGACCCATCTTCCCAGCTTCGTACAACCTCTAATCCCATGTCATTGTGTAGCTCTCGACAACAACATTTCAAAAAGGTACAACAATCCTTTATCGAATGCCTGGATTGAAAGTTATGAAGGTCTGAGCAGACAGCGCGTAGACCGAGTGCACGTACTTCAAGATGACAGGACCCGCATAGCCCGGGGCAGCCGCAGGTAGATCCGCAGTTATCGCGGGTTGACCTGCGACCATCTGGTCTTTAAATATGAGCTCTTGGTATCTCATTTGAAAAAAAAAATTAGAAGTGAGAGAAAACTCTATCCATTTCAGCCAGTAACCCCTACTAGAGTGCTCTAAACTGAGTGATTCTTCTTTCTAAACACTTGTAAGCTCGTGTTCTGTAACATACTGAAATTTAACCGGTGGAAACTGAGTTTTCAGGCAACAAAAGCTATCTGAAATCTTTTTTGCAGCCCACTATAAGATTTTTCAGATTTTTAAGCTTTCTATTACTTTAATATTTATACATATACTAACGTTGAGAGTCTCTTCGAGTGGGTACGCCTGGATCGTTGATCCGTGGCTTTTTATTGCTTATATATATATATATATATATATATATATATATATATATATATATATATATTTCTGTCAGGCCTGGAGTTTACTTCGTGGTCATTTACTTACATTTCTGTCTGGCTTAGAGTTTACTTCGTGGCCTTTTACAGCTTTTATATATATAAATATATATATTTACATTTCAAATCCTGCCTGGAGTTTACTTCATGACAGTTGATCGTCTATATATATAGACCTATATATATATTTATCGCTTTTATATATATCTTCTTTAACTGCTTTCATAATGTAGATATTTAACTTTCCAGTTTGTGGACTACATTTGCCTAAATCTGGCTACTTCTTACTTTGATCGGTTTAAAAGTGACTAAACTTGAACTGTTGAAGGTAGAATGGTTTAGATTTACTCAAATCTAGTTCTTTTTCTAGCTTTTGTACATATTAATCTATCATGTGAGCCTAGGAGCCATGAGATCGAAGATTCAGCCTGTGAATCTAGATTCGGTTCCCACGATGGACATTTCTCAGCTGTAGCCAGCTTGTAAATTATCTACGATGTCTGGATATCCTTGGATAGCTATCATGCCCATAAGGAGTCCAGCACTGCTATGTATCTTATTTTCACGAAGATGGCTTGCATCTCAAAAATAAAAGCAATCAAGTCGAATACATAATAAAATAGAAGTATCAAAGGCCTCAATTACTATTGAGCATAAGGGTTTGAAAACCTATTTTCCACAACTTCATTGCTATATCTTATTAAAATTGAACTTTTATACATAAGTCAAACCCTTTGTATATAGGTAGAAACGAGGCATAGCACTACTTCCAAATAAACGCAATTAGGCCCAACTCACACTCACACTCACACTCACACTCACACATACACAAATAAAAAGTTAAACACAATTGTTGTGGTATCCAAGGAAAATCCGTTATATCTCTCTCCACGAGTGATAAAGCCAGTCATCAGATCTAAGGGGAAAGTGCCCAAGGAGAAAATTGAAGAATTCCTCCGCAAGATGGGACATAATGAAGCTAAGGTGGTGCGAAGCTTGAAAGAAGCACCTCAATAGATATCTATTCTGGACTTGGTATTCTCTTCGGAAGATCATCGGAAGGACTTAATGAAGATATTAGAAGAAGCCCACTTGTCAAAGACGGTGGATGTTGAAAAGTTTCATCATTTGGTAGATCACATTTTTAACAACAATATGATATCCTTCACTGATTATGACATACCCCCCGAAAGGACGAGTCATTGCAAGCCACTGGACATAGCAGTGGTGTCTTTGGATATATGGTCGGAGGTGTGCTAATAGATGGAGGATCATCCCTAAACATCTGCCCATATGCTACATTGGAAAGAATGAAGATCAATCCCAACCGGATCTGAAGCAGCCACATAGTCATCAGAGCCTTTAATGGGTCTCGACGAGATGCTGTAGGAGAGGTTGAATTACAAGTGGAAATCGGTCCACATATATTCTATATATTCTTTCAAGTGCTCAAAATCACTACATGATATAATTTACTGTTCGAAAGACCTTGGATCCATATGGTAGGAGTCGTCCCATCTACCTCAAGTATATCATCAACAGTAATCTGGATTCATATAGCTCAAGTATATCATCAACAGTAATCTGGTCACTGTCAATACTGAACCAGAATATCCTATCCAAAGTGATATGCCTATCAGTTTCAATGAAGAAGTTGAGCCTATCAGCTTCCAATCCCTCGAGGTGAGCAACACTCACTATCAATCCATCGGGACTCCAGCTTTGAAACCCAGAGTTTCTTCTGAGGTAATGTTCACCAGTCAAGAGATGATATCCTTGGGTTTCCAGCCAGCACAAGGGTTAGGAAAGAATCAGTAAGGAATCAAAAGCCCAATTCAAATTCCCAGCCAGACAGGGAAAGCTGGACTAGGCTATTCCTCTAGGTCAAGTCACAGGAACTCATAAAAGCATACACTGGTTCCTTCATCTATGATTCTATTGCCTAAACCTACAGATACAGATTTTGTACGGCCTCTAAGGAAAATCCTTGTCTCTGTGGCAGGTATGATGTTTCCTAAGCCCAGACCGGCTAGTGGGAAAGAAGTCCTAATTCCAGACCTAGATATTGAGGAAAGGAATCAAAGGCGCAAACAAGACATAAGACACGGTTATCGAAGGTGTACTTCCTGGTGCATACCGAGGGTATGAACAAGGATATCTCAGATAGCGACTGCTCAAATGTCATGGTCATTATTCAAGAGGAGGAGGATGATAACCGCCCCTTCGTCACAGCCGTCCATCAAGACTTGACCCTCGGCAATTGGAGCAGTACTCCTTGCATTTACCGAAAAGGGACTCAAGAGTTAGATTTGTCTAAACTTGCTGATGGAATGCCAATTCCTCACAATGACTGCAACTTTGATGTAAAGTTGGACTTCGACTGGATGGAGATTGAGCAAGAGGACTATGAGGTGCCTGAGGAGATCAAAGAATGGGTCGAAGATAAACCCAAACCAAACTTTAATCAAACCACCTCCTTTAACCTCGGAACCTCAGAAAATCCCAAACAAATCCAAATTGGCATGGACCTTACCCCAACCCAAAGGAATGACATGGTTACTTTATTGACCCAATTCCAGGATGTGTTTGCATGGTCTCATGAAGACATGATCGGTTTGTCAACTGATATCGTCATTCATCGCCTACCCATGAAGAGGGATTCAAGCCAATCAAACAGAAGCTTAGGCAATTAAAACCTAAGTGGAGTTTAAAAGTTAAGGAAGAAATTGTGAAACAATTCAAAGCCGGCATCATCAAGGTATCAACATATCCTTAGTGGTTATCCAACATAGTTCCCGTACCTAAACCCAAAGGGAAGGTACGAGTATGCGTGGATTACAGGGATTTGAATAAAGCTTGTCTCAAAGACAACTTCCCGATACCATTTATCCACATACTCATTGAAAATACAACTCAGTATGATATGTACTCCTTTGCCGACTGCTTAGCTAGATACCACCAAATCATGGTTGTTGAAGAGGACCGGGAGAAGACAACATTCATCACTCCTTGGGAAACCTTTTGCTACTGACGATTATCATTCGGCCTCATCAATGCTGGAGCTACCTATCAACGAGTCATGATAGCTCTTTTCCATGATTTAATGCACAAAGAGATAGAAGTCTATGTGGACGACATCATTGTCAAATCCCGAAGGGAAGAACACCATTTAGACCATCTCAAAAAGCTCTTCAACCGGTTACACAAGTATAACTTGAAGCTAAATTTGGCCAAGTGCGCCTTCGGCATCAAGTTACGCAAGTTGCTGGGATTTCTAGTGAGCCACAAAGGCATTGAGCTGGATCCTGTAAAAATTCAAGCCATAACTGAGATGCTCGTGCCCCAAATAGAGAGGGAAATATGAGAATTTCTGGGAAGAATCAACTTCATCAGCAAATTCATCTCCCAACTCACAACAACCTGTGAGCCCATCTTCAAGTTGTTAAGGAAGAATTTCTCCAAGAAATGGAACGAACAGTGTCAAAAAGCCTTCTTTTCCATCAAAGAGCAATTGGTCAAAGCTCCTGTCTTGGTACCTCCAAGGGATGACATTCCCCTGTTTATACACCTGTCAATCAATGACAATGCCATGGGTTGCATGCTGGGACAGAAAGATGTTGGGTAAAATCTAATTACGCACAACACGCAAGTATACGTGGTCAACAAGTAATAAAGGGAAAATAGAGTATCATTCCCACGAGGGATTGTTTAATAAAAATCACCAAGTACTAACTCGTAACCAACTCAATCTTATTTAAACGAATGAATTTCAATTTATAAGTAAACTAATTTCAATTACCAATAGTTAAATTAAGATTACGAAGATTTAAGATCACAACTTCACTTATTGCTTCATTTAAGTTAACACACTTCTCATCAATTATTCTCTACCCTGAATTATTAATCAAGAACACTAAAGCAGATAAAATCACCTCTCGATGCATAATACTCATACTCACTTAAATCCACAGATGATAGAATTAAGCAATACACCCTAATTAACTAATTCACTATATCTCAATATGAATTATAATTAAAAAGGATTTAAAGCACAAGTTCTCTATAAGATTACATATGGCGTAAAGGCATATCTCTATCCTAAACACGAATCATAAATTCCATCTATGCAGAAATCACAAACACATACTATCATGATCATATCTAAATCTATACTTCATCTCTCGAGTTCATATAGATTATCACGGTAATTGATAGCCAATCAATTAAATAATTAAGTCCAAATCACAATAGACAACCCTCACAATAGAACATAATAATTGATAGCGAAGCATATTAAAATAAACTACATAATAAGATCCATTGTAATCTCAAACAAAGAACTAGTTCATTGAATTAAAACTAAGAATCCACACTTGAATACACATTAAAAGACAAGAATAAGATTAGAGTAAAGAATAAATCTGTTGTCAGCAAATCTCCATCTTCCTCAAGCTCCCCCTCTTGATCTTCAATGGTCTCCAAGTTGCTTCAATCTCCAACTCTAATAAGAACTAGGGTTTTAATCCTAATCTACTCTAATCTAATCTAATGGAATCCTTCAAAACTAGCCTCCCAATCCAAGTTAAACTCAAGTATTTATAGATCTAATTGACACCCTAGCAAGTTAGGCAACTAAGAATCCTATTCTAGCTCAATTTGGACATCAGATAACCCAAATAAGTTATTTCCCAGTCGATTGGCGCACCTAGCGCTATTCCTAGGCCATTTTGGGCGCGCCCCGTGCTACTGTAGTAGAGAATCTGCTGGCCCGGCACGCCCCGTACCATTTTTAGTTCATTTATGGCGCGGCCCGCGCCACTCTGTTTTCTGCTGCGACGTAATTTGGTAAAACAGACATAACTTTTGATCCGCTAGGAGTTATGAGGCCTGCCACCTATCAAATCGAAGATATCGACGAGATCTACAACTTTCATTCTTTGAGAATTGACAGATTCTGGCCGAATCAAGATCGGAATTAGGCTTGAAGTGGATGCTATGTAAATTGCATGCAGGACAACTTTGAGCTTTAATCTTCGTTGATAAAAAGGTCATAACTCTCGCATCCGAACTCCGATTGGGATGATTCATGATGTTCCGAAAAGCTAAGAAGTAGATCTACAATAAAATCTAAGTTCCAAGCCAAGAACATGCATCCAACTTGGTGTTAAAAGTCCTTCAATATTCCCTTCTTGCATTTACTTGCGTATTTTAGTCCAAAAGATGTCCGAATTTATTTTCCTTGCTTCTTCATGCCAATGTCGTGTCATAGCCTACAAAATAACATAAAATGTATGAAATGAACACACAATGCATGCAAAGTAACTACAAAACATAGGTTTAAGCAACTAATTCAAGTAATAGATACCGGATAAGTAGGTATAAAGCCTACTTATCAAATACCCCCAAACTTAAACAATTATTTGCCCTCAAGAAAAAACATAAAGCAACAATGCTATGCAATGCAACTAATCTACATGCCTACAAATCTAGCAGTAATGACAGAAACAAGTCTATTCAGCCGGCCTTAGAGAAATTAAGTAAACATGATAATACATCATATCAAAACAAATCATTAACTTCCCAATCAATCATGAACTCTTAGACTGTTATCACTAATATAGTGCGTGTGTGCTCCACAACAATGTTAACTGATATAAAATCAAATTTAACACATAATAAGTCTCTTCGAAGGCATCATACAGTGTAAACTCAAGAAATCCAAAAATAAGCTAGATCCAACTAAAATTAAACAATTACCAATATCGAGGGTCAACATGGGATACTTATGCTTCATTTTTGATCTACGGGGACTCTTTGCTCTTATTTCCCGCTTTATTCATTTTTTTTTCTTTTGTTTTATATACACATAGCTATGCAATGTCTTATTCCCTTAGGCTTTTCAATGCTAGCTTAACGAGCTTTCGACCAACAACTCTCAGACCATTAAGACCTTAGGGCGCTAGGTGTAAAGACAATCCCCTCGGGCTTACTTACTCAAGTAACAAAAGGCCACAAAACTAGACAAGCACGCTACGGTGTTTATTCATACTTTCTTTTTTTTTTCTTTTTTGTATAGCTTATATACTCCAAATATTCCCCCAAACTTAGGTTCTTGTCTAACTTTAGTCATCACTACTTATTCTTGTCATTCTTTCATTTAAACTAGCATTATCCTTTAGAGTCCCATTATGTATCAATTTAAACTCAATCAATCAACAAGTTATTTTTACTGTGATATCCTTATTATACCAGTTTCAAACAGAAAAAGACTCAATTCATAACAAGAAATCACATCAAAGCTCTAATAGTCAGTACTATACTTGTCTACCCAATTTCAATCTCATCATTGGCCAAAACAAATTGTAAATATCAAACAGCTGGACTCATGCAAGATGTACTAAATGATTTATAAACATAGTAAACTAACTACTAATTTTTTAATTTTTTAATTTTTTTTATTTCAAGAAACTGAATGCAAAAACTAAATGTAACTATATGAACTACAATGTAAATAACTAACTATATGCAATACAACAATAAAATGCCCCCCCCAAACTTAAACTAGACATTGTCCTCAATGACTGGAATAGGAAAAAATAAAAGAGAGGACTTCCCTGAAAATACAGTATTTTCTTCCTTGTCTGCTAAGTCTGAAGAATAGGCCAAACACATTGGAATAAATCGGGAACCACACTTGAGTTGGACTTGACTAACATTGCAATTAAAACACTTTTAACGCCTAGAATTTTCGAGTGGTGCGGCCCGTTCTGTATGTATGCCTGAGATGGCGCGCCCCGCGCTATGGGGTCAATTGGTTCTGGAGTAGTAGCGCGCCCCGCGCTATGGGATCGACAAATTGGCGCGAACCACACTGGAAAGTCAGTAGCTTAGTGAGGTGCTCGCGCACCCCGTGCCGTTTCTGTGCGTTAGGTGGCGTGGCCCGCGCTATGGGACCAGTAGCTTTGTGACACCCCCAAATCCGGTACTTCCATTTCCACAGGATTTGGTGTTCACGATACAAATATCATCTATCTATCTACCCATAATAAATACAAACCACGCAATAGATAGAAATAAAATATTTCCTTTAAGGGTTACAACATCTGAATAATAATAATACAATCTCAGGTTAAACTAACCTCAAACATTTGTGCGGAATCATAAACAAATAAGTCTTAAACGATAACATTAACTCAAGTCTTAAACAAATACATCATCATATAAAACAACAGGTCTTCGTCACTTGCTAACTTTGCCCTTGCCTTTACTAGTGGAAGGTTCATCAGATTTTTCGTTCTTAACTGCAATGTTAGTATTAAGCAAGAGTGAGCACAAATGCCCATAAGTATAATAATGAAATAACAGTATAATAACATGCGAATAAATCAAAGACATCTGAATAAAAGCTCAATTTTTAAATCAAGAATGCATAATAAGAATCAGAAGAATTCTGAGGGTCATAAGACCTTGAACTATGTCCTAGGTTATCAAGGGTTATACTTAAAACCTTTAACAGTCATAAGACTATGTACCTTTCTTCTTATACTTAGGGGGATCAGCCCTTAGTACCATACTGTGCACAATATCTTAACGCTAACGCATAAGTAAATCCCTTTGCAGGGTTGTTCATCTCAGTTTGACATTCGAGTCCGCACCAAAGGAAGTTTGGTTTGGATAATTCCATAAGGGTTCTGAAATTTAGAACGTTCATCAACTAAGGACTAGTTGAATCAATAAGGTTCACTAGTCTAATAAGGTTCAACAATAATGATATTCGATTTGAATAATAATATCAAGAGTATACAATAGGACAATTATTGTATAACGGAATCATGCTTTGAAAAGATAATAAATCTTTAATATAACATTTGATTTTGAATAATAGTAATGATAATTTACTCGAGGTAAATAATAATCTTGAACAGTAATGACAAGTAGGGTTAGGAAACTTGCCTCGTGCGTAGATTACACTTTAACTAAGCACGTTCTTTGAATTAAATCCTACATATCATTCATATACACAATACCAGTTAATTATAACTTAACTAATCATTATAAACTCATTCTCTTGTCTACTTTGATTATTAACTATACGTAGTCAAATTATCGCATTTACTGTCACATAATATCATTTCATGAATAATAATTTAATTATGAAATCAATAATTCAATCCACATGTAATTATATTATTTACATGCTAAGTATCTATTTTAATATCTCATTATACTTATAACATAATTTTATGTTCATTGGATTAAGCTAACATCACATTCATGAACTTTAACACTTTAAAATTTTTGTTTCTGAAATTTTTGGAGAGTGGCGCTGCGGCGCCACTTTTGTACTAAGGCTTCGCGCTGCGGCACCGTGGCGCTGCGGCTTGAGACCTGGCGCTGCGGCGCGGGACATAAGGCTCTGGACTGGCGCCGCGGCGCGGCGAGCCAGAAACTGTTCTGCAATTCGCGAAAATTGTAGAACACAGCCCAAAAATTCCAATTAAATTACTACTACACGAATTTAATCATATACACATGTTATAATTCATGCATAAACATAACCCAACATTTATAAATTGATTTTAACCATTTAAAACACATAATCATAGAATTAAATTATGCAAATTGTACTGTTCTTGATGTTCTTGAAGATTTTGAACAAAAACATATAATTTAACGCTACGGATTCGTTATAACACCGAATCCATTCGTTTAAGGCTTAGTCTCTTCGTATCAACATGCATAATCAAATAAGTGTGTAAATTTTATGAAAATATTTATATTTGACACCTTAAAGTTACGTATAAGGCCATATGGCCAAAACCCAAACTCTATAAATTTTTGAAATAGCAAGTCATCAGATTACGAAACTTAGGATATGGAATCATGCAATATATATATAAAACATGTTATGCTCCTCGTATTATTACATATATCCTTATAACAACACCAATTCTTAATTCACAGAGATTAACAGAAGTTTTGAAAGCCATTTTTATAAAACTTGAATACGTGAAATAGAAATTTAGGAAGGAGAGATTACCCTTAGAATAAAGTATATATATGTAGACTTAGATTCTTTCTCCAATCACTGAGTTCTCACAAATCCTCTGAACTCTCTCTTGAATTCTCTCTGACTCTCAACTTAGCAAAATAATGAAGAAAAGAGAAGATGTATTGTTAAAAAAAGGAGAAAACTGACGCGCGTTATGGAGGTCAGTTGCCTAACATGGGTAACTGGTCCAACTCCCATTAGGGCTCCGTTTGGCTAGTTAGAATAGATTTCAAAAGTCATTTAATTTAATAAACTTTATCATATAGTTTGAAATTGTCACATTCCTTATAAAATAATCCAATATATTATTTAATATCAATGAAATATAATATCTTCTCATAATTTCACATAGTCACATAATTAATTTTCTCATTAATAAATAATGTCAAATTATTAACTCTCTAATTAATAATTAAATTAATTAAATAACATCATGCTTAATTAAATATTTCATTTAATTCGATAAGCTCACATAATTAAATATTTGAATAATAATTATTCTCTACATTAATTTTATAAATGTAACACATATAATTAAATTAATCTACCACAATTGCATCAAATAATTATTTAATCCAATAATTAAATCATCGAAAAATATTTATTTAATTCAATAAATATTAAAATTAAATTACAAAAATCTCGTTCGTCACATCTTTCCCCCCTTAAAAGGACTCTGTTCCCAGAATCACGACTCAAAAATTTTGACTCGTTACATTCTCCCCCTCTTACAAAGATCATGTCCCCAGAATCGCTTACATATAATTTAAGTAAATAAATTAGGGTAATTCTTCATCATATTCTCTTCGAGTTCCCACGTAGCTTCTTCAGCATTGTAGTTTCTCCAAATTACCTTAACAGAAGGTATAACTTTATTTCTGAGAACTTGTTCTTTTCGGTCGACAATTTGGACAGGAATTTCTTCGTAAGATAAGTCTTTCTCAAAATACAGGGGTTTGTATTCAATTACATGCTTGTAATCGGCTTTGTATGGTCGTAATACAGAAACATGGAAAACGTTGTGGACATTCTCAAGTGCTGGAGGTAAGGCTACCTCGTACGCAACTTCTCCGATTCTTCTCAGTACTTCAAAGGGTCCAATAAATCTTGAGTTCAATTTTCCTTTCTTTCCGAACCTGATCTTCCCCTTCCAAGGAGAGACCTTCAAGAAAACATAACTACCTGATTCAAACTCGATATTTTAACGATGTGGATCAGCATATTTCTTCTGTCGATCTTAAGCCGCTACCAGTCGTGCTCGGATTACTTTGACTATTTATGTCGTCTGCTGTACCAATTCTGGCCCTAGCAATTGTCTTTCACCAACTTCATCCCAGTAAAGCGGAGTTTTACACTTTCTGCCGTATAGCGCTTCGTAAGGCGGCATGCCTATACTAGCGTGGTAACAACTGTTGTAGCCGAACTCTACTAATGGTAGGTGATCATCCCAATTTTCTTTAAAGTCCATCACACAGGCTCTTAGCATATCTTCTAATGTCTGAATCGTTCTCTCACTCTATCCATCTGTTTGAGGGTGGTAAGCTGTACTCATTCACAATTGCGTACCCATGCATTCTTGAAGACGTTTCTAGAAATTTGATGTGAAGCGCGGATCCCTATCTGAAATAATTGATACCAGAACTCCGTGCCTCGAAACAATCTCTTTTACGTATAGCCTGGCCAACTGATCTAAGTTGAATCTTATTTTTATTGGAAAGAAGTGTGCAAATTTTGTCAGTCGGTCAACGATAACCCATACTGCGTCGTAGCCTTTCTGAGTCGTCGGAAGGCCAACCACGAAGTCTATTGTAATATGTTCGCATTTCCACTCTGGGATCTCTAACGATTGTAGTAATCCACTCGGTCTCTGATGTTCCGCTTTCACTTTCTGACAGGTCAGACACTTGGCAACACATTCTGTAACATCACGCTTCAAATTCGGCCACCAAAAATATTGTCTAAGATCTTGGTATATCTTGGTACTACCAGGGTGAATCGAATATCGTGAACTATGAGCCTCGCTTAAAATATCTTCCTTAATCTCTTGTACTGGCGGTACCCAAATTCTACTCTTAAATCTTAGTATTCCTTCCTTATCCATCTTAAATCTCGGTTCGGTTCCTTCAGATATCTTCTTTGTCACCTTTTTGCATTCATCATCCTGAAGCTGAGCCTCCTTCACTTTATCTAGTAGAGTTGTACCAGATTGCATATGAAATAGCTTCTCATCAATCTCCATTGGATACTTCACTTCCAATTCTAGTTTCTCCATTTCCACAATTAGCTCTTCCTGAGCAGTTAACATCATCAATTTCTCACGACCCTTTCTACTTAAGGCATCGGCATCCACATTCGCCTTACCCGGATGGTATAAAATCTCACAGTCATAATCCTTGATTAATTCCAACCATCTTCTCTGACGCATATTTAAGTCCTTCTGTGTGAAAATATATTTCAGACTCTTGTGGCCCGTATATATTTCACACTTCTCCCCGTAGAGATAGTGCCTCCAAATTTTCAAAGCAAATACAACTGCAGCTAACTCCAAATCATGGGTCGGATACCCCTTCTTGTAATCCTTCAATTGTCGTGATGCATACGCAATGACTTTACCATTTTGCATTAGCACACAACCAAGTCCTTTATGTGACGCATCACTAAAAACAACAAAATTGCCTGTATCATCCGGAAGAGATAACACAGGTACCGTACTCAACCTCTTCTTTAATTCTTGAAAGCACTCCTCACACTTCTCCGTCCAAACAAATTTCACAGCTTTTCAAGTTAAATTCGTTAACGGAGTTGCGATCTTGGAAAAATCTTGAATGAATCTTCTATAATATCCCGCCAATCCAAGAAAACTTCTTACTTCTGACGGCGTTCTCGGCTGATCCCAGTTAATCACGGCTTCGACTTTAGATGGATCTACCGAAATTCTGTTTTTATCGATCACGTGACCAAGAAATTGTACTCGCTCGATCCAGAATTCGCATTTCAAAAATTTAGCGCACAACTTCTCCCTTCTCAATACTCCCAACGTTAATCTCAAATGTTCTTCGTGTTCTTCTTTGGTTTTGGAATAATCCAGAATGTCGTCTATAAATACCACCACTAATTTGTCCAAAAACGGCTTGAACACACCATTCATTAGTCCCATAAATGCTGCAGGAGCATTTGTTAGACCAAACGACATTACAAAAAATTTGTAGTGACCGTATTGCGTTCTGAACGTTGTCTTCGATACATCCTCTGGCCTCACCTTCAGTTGGTGATAACCACTCCTCAAGTCTATCTTGGAAAAGTATCTTGCTCCCTTTAATTGATCAAACAGATCGTCGATTCTTGGTAATGGATATCTATTCTTAATCGTGACCTTGTTCAGTTCTCTGTAGTCAATGCAGAGCCGCATCGATCCGTCCTTCTTTTTCACAAACAACACCGGCGCTCCCCACGATGATACGCTCGGTTGAATGTTCTTTTTGTCCAGCAATTCTTGTAGTTGGACCATCTGTTCTTTCATCTCTACTGGTGTCATTCGGTATGGTGCCTTCGATATTGGAGCGGTTTCGGGCGCCAAATCGATCACGAAATCCCCCTCTCTATCTAGTGGAAGTCCTGTCAAATCGTTTAGAAATACGTCGACGAATTTCCTCACAATCGGTATCTCTTCTACCTTCGGATTCTCTTTTCGACTGTCGACTATGTAAGCTAGATATCCTACACAGCCTTGTCTTAACAACCTCCTGGCCTGTATCATCGTTAGACAACTCCCTTGTCTAGGCGACTTGCTACCATAAAACACAACCTTTGACGGAGTTATAAGGTTAATACGCTTCTTCTGGCAGTCAATTACCGCCCCATAATTGGATAACCAATCCATACCAAAAATAATATCAAATTCCCCTAGTCGAATAGGGATAAGATCTACGTTCATGATATTACCCTTAATATCCACCCTACAGTTTTTAAACACGCACTTAACAAGAATTATCTCTCTATTCGCAATTTCTATAATCATGGGATATTCCAACTCATCCATAAGCAAATCTAAACTATTAGCAAAGTCTTCGGATATAAAGGAACAAGTAGCACCCGAATCAAATAAAACATAAGCATTAATTTCATTGATCAGAATGATACCTGACACCACATCACGAGACTGGATTGCGTCCTGCACTGTCATATTGAAAGTTCTGGCGGTCGGTCGGTTTGTTGCGGTTGGTCTGGTGATGGTTAAGGAATTTCTACTGTTATTTCCACAGTTACCTCCTGGTACTGCTCCTCCTGATCCCTTCTTAGGGCAGTCTCTTGCTAGATGATCCTTCGAACCACAAGTGAAACAAGCACCCTTCTTTGGGTTAGGACAATTAGGTGCTATGTGGCCTTCCTGACCACAATTGTAGCATACTCTCTTTCCCTTCATACAAACTCCTAGATGAGCTTTCCCGCAGGTCGGGCATGCTTCGATCTTTTTCTTCTGCCCACCTTGTTGACTTTCAGCTGACGAGTTATCCGTCCACTTCCTCTTCTGATTATGATTACCCCCAGTGCTACTCCCACCAGTCTTGTTGTTACCTTCGTTCTCACTCTTCTTCTTCTTCTGCTCTAGATTATACTTGGTCACCGCATCACTTCCAGCTTCAGCGAGGATGGCCTTTTCCAATACTCCGGCAAATGTGTTTAGCTGAAACATTGATACCTTGCTGTATACCCAAGGCTTTAGCCCTTGTTCAAATCTTCTGGCTTTTCTCTCGTCAGTGTGTACTTGGTATGGGGCGAACCTTGCCAACTCGTTGAATTTAGCCGTGTAGTCAGGTACGCTCATGTTTCCCTGCTTCAGTTCTAGAAATTGAACCTCCATCTGATTCTGTGAACTAGCTGGGAAGTACATTTCGAAAAACATCTCTTTAAATCTCTCCCACGTAATTACACCTTCACCACCTCGCACTTTGTTTGCTTGCCACCAGTAGCTAGCCTCAGACTTCAGCATAAACGTTACAAAAGTGGTCTTCTGGTCTTCTCTAGCCCTCGCAACGTCGAAAACCTTCTCCATCTCCATAACCCACGTCTGAGCTTCAATCAGATTCATAGAGCCTTTAAATTCTGGCGGTCCCACCGCCTTGAAATCTTTGAACGAAGTATTCGGTGGAGCTTGAGGTTGATTGTTCATTGCTCCAGCTAGAAGGTTTACTAATTGTTGGATGGGATTAGCATTGGCGTTATTGTTGTTATTCGTTGACTCTTCCTGAGCTGGTTGACGGTTTTGTCTTCTTCTTGGCGGCATATTTTTGTTAAGAATACCCTTATTAGGTCTTTATTAAATTCTCTAAATAGTTAATGCTTAACTCAACAATTTAACATAATCACTTAACACATTATCTCAAACAACTTGATATATTTATTCAAATCAAAAGTTTTAACATCAAATGATAGCATCACTGCTATTTACATCAACTATCCCGAGATAAAGAATCTACAGGATTTAAAACATCAAAATATTCCTTTGTTTATAATTGCATCGGAATTTACGTCATTAACTACCAAATAGTTTCACATAATTAAACTAATATTATCACTATCTGTTAAGGCTCTGAACAGCCTTGCTACATTCCTCTTCCATGATACGAGACATCGTTCTGCGATCCAGCATGTACGATGGTAGACCTTCAACTCGATCCTGGGCTTCATCCATTGCATTATTAAGTGTAGAGTATGTCTCCTCAAGTTTAGCCTTCTTCGCACGGCGATCGTCTTCTGCAAGATCAGCACGACGTGACTCTCGTACCCAGCCCTCCTCTGCTATGGCCAAGCCTCTCTGAGCTTTCCTTCAGTTCCTTCTTTAACTTCTCTATTTCTTCAGACTTCTCCTCATTTTGACCCTTCTCGTGGACAAAATCCCATTCTACATTTCCCAGTCGTGTGTGAAGAGTCTCAACCTCTCTCTCCTTCTGCTCGAGAGTAATCTGCTGACTAATCGCCCGCTCAGTCAAATCTTGAACAGTATCTCGTAATTCTTCGTTACGGTCATATAACGCGTCGTACATCTCAGCATCGATGGAGTTAGGTGGGAACTCCTCTTCTTCCTCTTCCTCCTCAAGATCCTCCTCTGGATCGGTCTCAGGCTCATGCTCCTGACCAACAACAGTGATCAATGGAGATGGCTCTCTCTGAATCAACTGCTCCCTGACAACATGAATGTCTCGGGTTTCCTCCTATGTAGGTACTATAGGTACACGGGGTTCTTCCTCCCCAGCTTCTCTAACATTCGACATCCTGACAACAAAATTTTAAGTTTTAGTTACTAATCTGTGCTAGCGAACACATAGATTAACACATTAGCACATAGAGTCTTCTATTATCTTCAATGAATTAAGAAATTCATCTCTTAGAACTCGATAAGAATTTTCCTTCACTATGTTCTTTCTATAAGGCTATTACCTAAGGTTGTTCCCCCACCTAAGGTTCATAACCTACAGCTTTGATACCAACCTGTGACACCCTCAAATTCGGCACTTCCATTTTCACAGAATTTGGTGTTCACGATACAAATATCATCTATCTATCTACCCATAATAAATGCAAACCATGCAATAGATAGAAATAAAATCTTCCCTTTAAGGGTTACAACATCTGAATAATAATAATACAATCCCAAGTTAAACTAACCTCAAACATCTGTGCAGAATCATAAACAAATAAGTCTTAAACAATAACATTAACTCAAGTCTTAAACAAATACATCATCATATAAAACAGCAGGTCTTCGTCACTTGCTAACTTTGCCCTTGCCTTTACTAGTGGAAGGTTCATCAGATTTTTCGTTCTTAACTGCAATGTTAGTATTAAGCAAGAGTGAGCACAAATGCCCACAAGTATAATAATGAAATAACAGTATAATAACATGTGAATAAATCAAAGACATCTGAATAAAAGCTCAACTTTTGAATCAAGAATGAATAACAAGAATCAGAAGAATTCTGAGGGTCATAAGAACTTGAACTATGTCCTAGGTTATCAAGGGTTATACTTGAAACCTTTAACAGTCATAAGACTATGGACCTTTCTTCTCGTACTTAGGGGGATCAGCCCTTAGTACCATACTGTGCACAATATCTTAACGCTAACGCATAAGTAAATCCCTTTGCAGGGTTGTTCATCTCAGTTTGACATTCGAGTACGCACCAAAGGAAGTTTGGTTTGGATAATTCCATAAGGGTTTTGAAATTTAGAACGTTCATCAACTAAGGACTAGTTGAATCAATAAGGTTCACTAGTCTAGTAAGGTTCAACAATAATGATATTCGATTTGAATAATAATCTCAAAAGTATACAATAGGACAATTATTGTATAACGGAATCATGCTTGGAAAAGATAATAAATCTTTAATATAACATTTGAATTTGAATAATAGTAATGATAATTTACTCGAGGTAAATAATAATCTTGAACAGTAATGACAAGTAGGGTTAGGAAACTTGCCTCGTGCGTAGATTACACTTTAACTAAGCACGTTCTTTGAATTAAATCCTACATACCATTCATATACACAATACCAGTTAATTATAACTTAACTAATCATTATAAACTCATTCTCTTGTCTACTTTGATTATTAACTATACGTAGTCAAATTATCGCATTTACTGTCACATAATATCACTTCATGAATAATAATTTAATTATAAAATCAATAATTCAATCCACATGTAATTATGTTATTTACATGCTAAGTATCTATTTTAATATCTCATTATACTTATAACATAATTTTATCTTCATTGCATTAAGCTAACATCACATTCATGAACTTTAACACTTTAAAATTTTTGTTTCTGAAATTTTTGGAGAGTGGCGCTGCGGCGCCACTTTTGTACTAAGGCTTCGCGCTGCGGCACCGTGTCGCTGCGGCTTGAGACCTGGCGCTGCAGCGCGGGACATAAGGCTCTAGACTGGCGCCGCGGCGCGGCGAGCCAGAAACTGTTCTGCAATTCGCGAAAATTACAGAACACAGCCCAAAAATTCCAATTAAATTACTACTACACGAATTTAATCATATACACATGTTATAATTCATGCATAAACATAACCCAACATTTATAAATTGATTTTAACCATTTAAAACACATAATCAGAGAATTAAATTATGCAAAAACTACTATTCTTGATGTTCTTGAAGATTTTGAACAAAAACATATAATTTAACGCTACGGATTCGTTATAACACCGAATCCGTTCGTTTAAGGCTTAGTCTCTTCGTATCAACATGCATAATCAAATAAGAGTGTAAATTTTACGAAAATATTTATATTTGACACCTTAAAGTTACGTATAAGGCCATATGGCCAAAACCCAAACTCTGTAAATTTTTGAAATAGCAAGTCATCAGATTACGAAACTTAGGATATGGAATCATGCAATATATATATAAAACATGTTATGCTACTCGTATTATTACATATCCTTATAACAACACCAATTCCCAATTCACAGAGATTAACAGAAGTTTTGAAAGCCATTTTTATAAAACTTGAATACGTGAAATAGAGATTTTGGAAGGAGAGATTACCCTGAGAATAAAGTATATATATGTAGACTTAGATTTATCTCCAATCACTGAGTTCTCACAAATCCTCTGAACTCTATCTTGAATTCTCTCTGACTCTCAACTTAGCAAAATAATGAAGAAAAGAGAAGATGTATTGTTAAAAAAAGGAGAAAATCGACGCGCGTTATGGAGGTTAGTTGCCTAACATGGGTAACTGGTCCAACTCCCATTAGGGCTCCGTTTGGCTAGTTAGAATAGATTTCAAAAGCCATTTAGTTTAATAAACTTTATCATATAGTTTGAAATTGTCACATTCCTTATAAAATAATCCAATATATTATTTAATATCAATGAAATATAATAACTTCTCATAATTTCACATAGTCACATAATTAATTTTCTCATTAATAAATAATGCCAAATTATTAACTCTCTAATTAATAATTAAATTAATTAAATAACATCATGCTTAATTAAATATTTCATTTAATTCGATAAGCTCACATAATTAAATATTTGAATAATAATTATTCTCTACATTAATTTAATAAATGTAACACATATAATTAAATTAATCTACCACAATTTCATTAAATAATTATTTAATCCAATAATTAAATCATCGAAAAATATTTATTTAATTCAATAAATATTATAATTAAATTATAAAAATCTGGTTCGTCACATATTTCCCCCCTTAAAAGGATTCTTTCCCCAGAATCATGACTCAAAAATTTTGACCCGTTAAATTCTCCCCCTCTTACAAAAATTCTGTTCCAAGAATTGCTTACACATAATTTAAGTAAAAAAATGAGGGTAATTCTTCATCATATTCTCTTCGAGTTCTCACGTAGCTTCTTCAGCATTGTGGTTTCTCCAAATTACCTTAACAGAAGGTATAACTTTATTTCTGAGAACTTGTTCTTTTCGGTCGACAATTTGGACAGAAATTTCTTCGTAAGATAAGTCTTTCTCAAAATGCAGGGGTTCGTATTCAATTACATGCTTGTAATCGGCTTTGTATGGTCGTAATACAGAAACATGGAAGACGTTGTGGACATTCTCAAGTGCTGGAGGTAAGGCTACCTCGTACGCAACTTCTCCGATTCTTCTCAGTACTTTAAAGGGTCCAATAAATCTTGGGTTCAATTTTCCTTTCTTTCCGAACCTGATATTCCCCTTCCAGGGAGAGACCTTCAAGAAAACATAACTACCTGATTCAAACTCGATATTTTTACAATGTGGATCAGCATATTTCTTCTGTCGATCTTGATCCGCTACCAGTCGTGCTCGGATTACTTTGACTATTTCTGCATTCTGCTGTACCAATTCTGGCCCTAGCAATTATCTTTCACCAACTTCATCCCAGTAAAGCGGAGTTCTGCACTTTCTGCCGTATAGTGCTTCGTAAGGCGGCATGCCTATACTAGCGTGGTAACTGCTATTGTAGCCGAACTCTACTAATGGTAGGTGATCATTCCAATTTCCTTTAAAGTCCATCACACAGGCTCTTAGCATATCTTCTAATGTCTGAATCGTTCTCTCACTCTGTCCGTCTGTTTGAGGGTGGTAAGCTGTACTCATTCGCAATTGCGTACCCATGCATTCCTAAAGACGTTTCCAGAAATTTGATGTGAAGCGCGGATCCCTATCTGAAACAATTGATACCGAAACTTCATGCCTCGAAATAATCTCTTTTACGTATAGCCTGGCCAACTGATCTAAGTTGAATCTTATTTTGATTGGAAGGAAGTGGCAGATTTCGTCAGTCGGTCAACGATAACCCATACTGCGTTATAGCCTTTCTGAGTCGTCGAAAGGCCAACCACGAAGTCCATTGTAATATGTTCCCATTTCCACTCTGGGATCTCTAACGGTTGTAGCAATCCACTCGGTCTCTGATGCTCCGCTTTCACTTTCTGATAGGTCAGACACTTGGCAACACATTCTGTAACATCACGCTTCAAATTCGGCCACCAGAAATGTTGTCTAAGATCTTGGTACATCTTGGTACTACCTGTGACGCCCCCAAATTCGGGTACTTGAAACTCGAAATCGGTGCTTCACGATACCATTTCTATGAGCAAAATTCTACGAATAATAATAACAATAACTTAATTTACATAATTATCAGAGTTTATCTCCCCAGGTACGAGACCTTAAAGTACATTCCAAACAATACATGATATTATTTATATATATATCATTGTCTTAATAATATAAACTATTACAGCAACTACCACAAATCTTATTCAGTTAGCTTTCCTTTTCCTTTATTTCTGCACGAGCTTTCTGGTTCTTCAAACTTAACTGAAAACATTTAAATTAAGCAAGAATGAGCATTTAAGTGCCCAGCAAGTAATAACAATAATATATATTAGCTGAAAGAATTAAATGTTTTCTTTGAAAGACACTTCTACAACGAATCAACAGTTCTGAAGTAAGTTGTACCAAGAATAATAATAACATAACAACTCTCTTTCACATTTTTGAAACTACGTATTGACTATTAGTAGGGTTAAGTGACATATTATGAACATTATTTTCTTTTTTTCGAAAAGGTTAAACAGAAATTCATCTGCAAACCGTCATAACTTACGGACACGAGGGTGATAAGCCCGTTGTGCCCTGCATTGATCAATACTACATTTCAAGAACTCTCTCCGCCTTGGGCGCATAAAAGTTTTCCCTTTGTAAGGGATGTTCATACTTGTCTGGGTTCTAAAGTAAAGGTTTTATCTTGTTCTATAATTCAACATATATATATAAGGGTAATTGACAAAGGTATATCAACATGTGATTAAATACAATGATTATCCAAGTGGGGACACTTATATAACCATTTTATAGAAATTGACGAACATAATATATATAACATGTTGATAAACAATGAGCAGATATAGAATATGTCGCAGTAGAGTTGATAATATAGCATAATAATAATTTAATTCTGAAACTTTTTACTCATGTCCATTGCATAAAGGAAATGCAAAGGTATGATACTTGCCTGAGCTGCTGCTTACAATAACGCAACTTAGTTTAATCTTTTATACAGCGACCTATCAGTAATAAGATCATTCGTTCGATTAGAATAATATACTATAACACATAGTACTGCATTTCGCAGTCAGCACATAACCTAATCACATTATCACACATATCCAACAGCCATTGAATCATAATTAATCATTAATACAGTCAAAATATCTAAGTCTAGATGAATTTCTGAAATATGTTGGTGTACCGACAGCTTTATTTAATAATTATCGAGTCTAAGACTCTATTCTGTATCTCAATATTCATAAGTATCAGTCATATTATTTTTAATTGACTTAAAATAATTTTTAAACACTTATTATAATTTATCAAGAATTTTCAAACATCGGAATCATAATTAAATGATTTAAATATCAAATAATTTTATTATCATTAACATTTAATCAATATTAAATTATTAATGAAACTGTTGCCAAAATATTAAAGTTATGTACAATAACTCAAAATACTTTTAAAACATTTATATTACTCTTAAATGATTTTTAAAACATTTAAAATTATTTTTAAATAATTACCATTAATATTAAAATATTAATGCACTATTTATCCAAATATTAAAAGTCATTTATTATAACTTAAAATATTTTTAATTCATTTATATCCTTTTTAAATGATTTTTAAATAAATAAAACTATTTTTAAACTATTTATTTAATATAATTATTAAATAAACTAAATATCATCAATATTAGATTAATATCATTAATATTAAATTAATAATATTTTTCATGACAAAATATCCAAAGTCATATTTTATAACTCAAAATATTTTTATGATACTTTAAATGATTTTTAAAATCATTAATTTTATTTTTCATAATTATTTCATACATTTATTAAATAACTTAAACATCATTAATATTAATTAATTAATGAACTTTCATCACAAAATATTAAAATTCATCAAAAATAACTTAAAATATTTTCTAACACAATAATATAATTTTTCATGATTTTTCATGAATTAAAATAATTTATTTAATATTATAATTAAATAAATAAATACCTTTTTATATTCCAAAAATACTAAATATTTTTGAAATATACTCAAAATAGTTAAAAACTATTTTTTAGACTTTAAAATAATTTTTCATAATTTATTAAGTATTTTTAATAATTAAAATCTAATTTTTCAAATTTTTAAATCATTTTCGGAATTTTCAAAAATTAAAAATTTTAAAATAAATCAAAACTGTCGCTAAAGGCTTTAGCGACGCTTATCTGTTGCCTTAGGTGTTCTTGAGCCTCAAGAACACTGACAAGGCAGTTATCAAGGTGCCTAGTTTGACCGATTATAATTCTCAATCCATTACGTTTCTGGGCAATCTAACACTTGGATCTTGTAGTGCTCATGTAATACTACAATTACCAACAAACATCATGACTAAAAAAAATATCAGATCTAAGAGTTATTAGCCATCAAAAAGTCTGACAAGGCTATTCTTCGACTGAATAACAGTCGAGGTGCCTACTTTGGATCCTTATAACTTCTAATATGTGTATTGTTTGTGTGATCTATCAATTAGAGTATGTAGACAACATGTAGGACTACAACTACAAAGCATCATAACACATTAACATCATAACATGAGCAAAATCTAGCTGGTCAAACTTCAACACGGAATCTGCTCAAAAAAATTCTGGGTTTGTGTTCTTCAGCGTTTTCGGTCAATGGGTTTTGACCATGAATAACTCCCGATCTACAAAAGCTATGAACTTGATTCTTTTTGCATATTAAAGACCACATATCTGACTACACATAACAACTTTTAAATAACAAAAATCGTGATCGAGCAAAGATTTATAAGCTCTGACATTTGCCAAAAAATATTTTCTGGACACTTAGAATATTTTCTGGGTTTGAAGAACAGCCGGTCAATGTCGGTCAACCCACTTTGACCTTAAATAACTTTTGATCCAAAATAGATATGGACCTGATTCGTTTTGGAGATTAAATACCACATAACAAGCTAGACATATCAACTTTTAGAACACAAAACACATTAAGGATCACAGAGATATAAGGCTTGACATTTGCCAAAAAATCACAGAAAATGAAATTTCTAGATTTTGGAAATCTTCAAATCCGAGCTTCTAAATGTTATGGATCCAACATCTAGCAACCCAGATCATCCTTAGACACTATAATCAACATGTTCTAACATTTAAATATAACATCTAACACCAAAAATTTTAAAAAAAATCAAGCTAGAGTTTATACCTTTTCTAAGCTTTGATTCTTGATTCTAGCTACTGATTTGGTTATGGCTGATCGTGGGGCTTGATTATAGACTGATATATGATGATATTTTCGGAGGTTCTAGAGAGAGAAGCTCAAGAATGAGAGTAGGACAAAATGTTAGTGTATGATTACATTTATTTAACTCCAATCTATTTATAGACCAAGTGGATTGCCTTGGATGCTTGAATCGAATGATTTCATCTGATTTATTGAGCCTTGGATGCTAAGTGGGTAGGGTAGGAATGTTGGCTAGCAATGATACACCAATAATTCATTAAAAATACACTAAAAGGGCATTTTGGTAATTTCCATTAAAACTGAAGGGCATTCTTGTCCAATGTGATTAAATCTAGGGTTTAATCACTAGATTGTAAATCTTAAAATTACCCAAATAATTCCTAGGGTTTGACAATTTAAAATAATTGTACAATAACATTTTAATTAAGCACAATAAATTAAAATTAGGGTTTTTAATTAGAAAAATAGGGTTTCTTAATATTAACAATTAGGGGTTCCTAATTGTCTGTATATTTTACTAACACATTAATTACAATTTCTAATTTCAACCAATTAGGGTTATTTAAATAATAATTAGGGTTTCTCCTAATTACGAAAATTCTAATATACACAATAAAATTCATATAACGCAATTTCTACTCAGTCTTGAACTCACAACTGAGTTTAACAATTAAGGCTTAAAAATACGATATAAGGGTCATGATATAAATTTACCATAATTAACCAATCGTTATCTGTCCACACATATACAGTACATATATATAGCACTGAAAATTCAAAATATATATAATATTATATTATTATTCTCATCTCTTGATAAAAATCCAATTTAGGGTTTGGATTCCATAACTGACTTATCCATCGTATACAACATCAATAATCAAGTTAAAATAATTAACTTAAATATTCTGAACAGATTCATATAATAAAATATTTATTATCATAATTCTAATTGTCTCTTCATATATTATTTAAATAATATCCAATCATGTTTTCATGGAAAATAATTAATAAAAATATTTCTGCTTACAGAAATTAATTATCATAAGAATATAATTTGTAGTAATTAATAATTCTAAAAATTATTTCTAATTTTTCAAGTAATAAATATATTTGCATTTATCGTACACATTACTTGACACTTATTCTAAAAAAAAATTCATATGCAAAAATTCCTTATTTATTTTTATAGAAAATATCGGGTTATTACATTCACCCTCCCTTATTAGGATTCCGTCCCCGGAATCATCGCTTTAAAACTCATATATACAAGGGTCATAGCATATATAATCATTGCAAGTAGACCTCGATCATAATTGATCGAACTGATCTTTTACTATTCAGCATAACGCTTGTCTACCTGATTAAACAGAAGTTTGATTTTTAAAAGGACTCAAATTCTTCATTCAAAATTTCTTTATAAATTAATTTACTATATATATAAGAAAATCATATAAGATATATAAGTTATTCGAATAACACCTGGAGTTCCATTTCCAGCTGCCACAGTATCCTGGACCGTCATGTTGAAGACCCTCGGAGTTGCTTTTGTTGGGTTATTGGTTGAGGTCGGTCCTGTGATTGCTAAAGTCCCACTGCCTTTTCCCGTGGTTACATTTCCTGCCTCCATTCTCCTCTTTGGACAATCCTTCACCTTATGTTCAGTCGATCCACATATAAAACACCCACTGTTCATCCTTGGGTTGGGGCAGTTGGGAGAGATATGACCCTCCTGCCCGCACTTGTAACATACAAACTTACCCTTCAGGCACTCACCAGAGTGATTCTTCCCGCAATTCTTGCACTGCACTACCTGCTTCTTCACACCTTCCTGTTTCACCTGAACATTCCCAGAAAAATTCCCCTTTCTTTTCTCACCCCTATTTCTACTATTTCCTTCCACCTTCAAAGATCCTTCTACCTTGCTTTTGTTCTTCTTCTCCTTGTTGTAGAAGCTCATGGCCTCACTCCCCTCCTCAGCTATGATAGCCTTCTCCATGAGTGCTGCAAAAGTATTGATTTGCAATACTGCCACCTTATTGTAGAGCCAGGGTTTTAAGCCTAGCTCAAACCTCCTTGCCTTTCTAGCCTCTGTATCAACTTGATGTGGAGCAAACCTAGCCAACTCATTAAACTTTGCGACATACTCCGCAACAGTCATGTTCTCCTGCTTTAAATTCAGAAATTTCACCTCCATCCTAGCTTGCATACTAGCTGAGAGATAGTTTTCGTAAAATAAAGTCTTAAACCTATCCCAAGTAACTACTCCTTCTCCTGCCCTAGTTTTATTTGCCTCCCACCAAAAGTTGGCTTCTCCTTTCATCATAAAAGTGGCAAAAGCAGTCTTTTGCCCCTCATCTACCCTAGCAATTATGAACGTTTTTTTCTATTTCATTAACTCATGTCTGGGCTTCTATAGGGTCAGCTGATCCTCTGAATTCCGGTGGTCCTACTGCTTTGAAGTCTTTAAATTTTGCCAAGCGATTATCTGGCTGGTTCCCTGCGGCTGGTATTCCCTGCTGCATAGCCTGAGCTACCATGTTTGCAAAGTTTTGCATCGGGTCTTGTTGTTGTTCCTCAGTATTGTTGAGAGATTCTTCTACCCTTTGGTTTTGAGTTTGACGTCTTGGCGGCATTATCTGGTTAAGTAAAATCATAAATTATACTTTATTAACTTACATTCTGAACCTTATTGCATAAGATTAATATATTAAACTTGTTTCATTTCTCAAACTTAGATTCATATTCATTCATCGAATATTTTACATAACATAGCACATACTGCTTTAAACACCAGCTATCCCTTTGTGACTACAAAAGTCGGGATTTACAAACTTGACCAACACACATATTATATTAAACATACCTACTCAACATAACCTAAAGCTTTTTCTTGGACATCTTTTCGCTTGATGACCTTTCCTCCCACAAATAAAACATGAACCTGGTACAAGGTAAGGACAATAAGGAGAAGTATGTCCTTCACGTCCGCAATTATAACATATCATTTTCCTTTTCTTCTTACTAGGTCTTTCTAAGTCATAGTCTTCTATCTTTCTTTCATTATCTCTCGGAGCTGCACGCGATGTGTTGCTTGAGGCTCCTATCTGATCAATTTGGATTTTAAGCTTATCCTGTTCTTTCATTGTTTCTATTAACACTTGACGCAGTTGAATATTCAACAGCTTTTCTATTTCCCACAGCTTTTTCAAAGAAGAAACCTTGTTCCTCAAATCCTGCACCTCCGTTGATGCTTGATCAGCTTCAACTTTAGTGTCCGAATCACTATCTGTCAGTTCCACTATTTCCGGATCTGGTACTACATTTTCCACAATAACCACCTCGTCCGAGTTAGTTTCATTGTGAGCCTTTATTTCAGCTATTGGCTTCGATATTAGCTCGGGTGTATGGATCTGATTCTTCTTCAAGTTATAAGCCCATAACAATCCTTTTCCACCAGACATCTACACACATAAATTATCCTGATTAGCATATAGTATATACACACAGCAAACAATAGTTTTATAAGAGTTATCTTTTATTTTGTTCAACGATGAATTTATTCAATTCATCTCCTTTTAAAACTCTATATGAGTTATTTGTATTTTTAACGTTTCCCCGTGTCCTAAGGTTATAGCCTAAGGTCGATCCCACCTAAGGTTTCTAACCCTAAAGCTCTGATACCAACCTGTGACGCCCCCAAATCTGGGTACTTAAAACCCGAACTCGGTGCTTCACGATACCATTTCTATGAGCAGAATTCTACGAATAATAATAACAATAACTTAATTTACATAATTATCAGAGTTTATCTCCCCAGGTACGAGACCTTAAAGTACATTCCAAACAATACATGATATTATTTATATATATATATATATATATATATATATATATCATTGTCTTAATAATATAAACTATTACAGCAACTACCACAAATCTTATTCAGTTAGCTTTTCTTTTCCTTTGTTTCTGCACGAGCTTTCTGGTTCTTCAAACTTAACTGAAAACATTTAAATTAAGCAAGAATGAGCATTTAAGTGCCCAGTAAGTAATAACAATAATATATATTAGCTGAAAGAATTAAATATTTTCTTTGAAAGACACTTCTACAACGAATCAACAGTTCTGAAGTAAGTTGTACCAAGAATAATAATAACATAACAACTCTCTTTCACATTTTTGAAACTACGTATTGACTATAAGTAGGGTTAAGTGACATATTATGAACATTATTTTCTTTTTTTCGAAAAGGTTAAACAGAAATTCATCTGCAAACCGTCATAACTTACGGACACGAGGGTGATCAGCCCGTTGTGCCCTGCATTGATCAATACTACATTTCAAGAACTATCTCCGCCTTGGGCGCATAAAAGTTTTCCCTATGTAAGGGATGTTCATACTTGTCTGGGTTCTAAAGCAAAGGTTTTATCTTGTTCTATAATTCAACATATATATATATATATATATATATATATAAGGGTAATTGACAAAGGTATATCAACATGTGATTAAATACAATGATTATCCAAGTGGGGACACTTATATAACCATTTTATAGAAATTGACGAACATAATATATATAACATGTTGATAAACAATGAGCAGATATAGAATATGTCGCAGTAGAGTTGATAATATAGCATAATAATAATTTAATTCTGAAACTTCTTACTCATGTCCATTGCATAAAGGAAATGCAAAGGTAGGATACTTGCATGAGTTGCTGCTTACAATAACGCAACTTAGATTAATCTTTTATACAGCGACCTATCAGTAATAAGATCATTCGTTCGATTAGAATAATATACTATAACACATTACTGCATTTCGCAGTCAGCACATAACCTAATCACATTATCACACATATCCAACAGCCATTGAATCATAATTAATCATTAATACAGTCAAAATATCTAAGTCTAGATGAATTTCTGAAATATGTTGGTGTACCGACAGCTTTATTTAATAATTATCGAGTCTAAGACTCTATTCTGTATCTCAATATTCATAAGTATCAGTCATATTATTTTTAATTGACTTAAAATAATTTTTAAACACTTATTATAATTTATCAAAAATTTTCAAACATCGGAATCATAATTAAATGATTTAAATATCAAATAATTTTATTATCATTAACATTTAATCAATATTAAATTATTAATGAAACTGTTGCCAAAATATTAAAGTTATGTACAATAACTCAAAATACTTTTAAAACATTTATATTACTCTTAAATGATTTTTAAAATATTTAAAATTATTTTTAAATAATTACCATTAATATTAAAATATTAATGCACTATTTATCCAAATATTAAAAGTCATTTATTATAACTTAAAATATTTTTAATTCATTTATATCCTTTTTAAATAATTTTTAAATAAATAAAACCATTTTAAACTATTTATTTAATATAATTATTAAATAAACTAAATATCATCAATATTAGATTAATATCATTAATATTAAATTAATAATATTTTTCATGACAAAATATCCAAAGTCATATTTTATAACTCAAAATATTTTTATGATACTTTAAATGATTTTTAAAATCATTAATTCTATTTTCCATAATTATTTCATACATTTATTAAATAACTTAAACATCATTAATATTAATTAATTAATGAACTTTCATCACAAAATATTAAAATTCATCAAAAATAACTTAAAATATTTTCTAACACAATAATATAATTTTTCATGATTTTTCATGAATTAAAATAATTTATTTAATATTATAATTAAATAAATAAATACCTTTTTATATTCCAAAAATACTAAATATTTTTGAAATATACTCAAAATAGTTAAAAACTATTTTTTAGACTTTAAAATAATTTTTCATAATTTATTAAGTATTTTTAATAATTAAAATCTAATTTTTCAAATTTTTAAATCATTTTTGGAATTTTCAGAAATTGAAAATTTTAAAATAAATCAAAACAGTCGCTAAAGGGATTTAGCGACGCTTATCTGTTGCCTTAGGTGTTCTTGAGCCTCAAGAACACTGACAAGGCAGTTATCAAGGTGCCTAGTTTGACCGATTATAATTCTCAATCCATTACGTTTCTGGCCAATCTAACACTTGGATCTTGTAGTGCTCATGTAATACTACAATTACCAACAAACATCATGACTAAAAAAAATATCAGATCTAAGAGTTATTAGCCATCAAAAAGTCTGACAAGGCTATTCTTCGACTGAATAACAGTCGAGGTGCCTACTTTGGATCCTTATAACTTCTAATATGTGTATTGTTTGTGTGATCTATCAATTGGAGTGTGTAGACAACATGTCGGACTACAACTACAAAGCATCATAACACATTAACATCATAACATGAGCAAAATCTAGCTGGTCAAACTTCAACACGGAATCTGCTCAAAAAAATTCTGGGTTTGTGTTCTTCAGCGTTTTCGGTCAATAGGTTTTGACCATGAATAACTCCCGATCTACAAAAGCTATGAACTTGATTCTTTTTGCATATTAAAGACCACATATCTGACTACACATAACAACTTTTAAATAACAAAAATCGTGATCGAGCAAAGATTTATAAGCTCTGACATTTGCCAAAAAATATTTTCTGGACACTTAGAATATTTTCTGGGTTTGAAGAACAGCCGGTCAATGTCGGTCAACCCACTTTGACCTTAAATAACTTTTGATCCAAAATAGATATGGACCTGATTCGTTTTGGATATTAAATACCACATAACAAGCTAGACATATCAACTTTTAGAACACAAAATACATTAAAGATCACAGAGATATAAGGCTTGACATTTGCCAAAAAATCACAGAAAATGAAATTTCTAGATTTTGGAAATCTTCAAATCCGAGCTTCTAAATGTTATGGATCCAACATCTAGCAACCTAGATCATCCTTAGACACTATAATCAACATGTTCTAACATTTAAACATAACATCTAACACCAAAAATTTAAAAAAAAATCAAGCTAGAGTTTATACCTTTTCTAAGCTTTGATTCTTGATTCTAGCTACTGATTTGGTTATGGCTGATCGTGGGGCTTGAATATAGACTGATATATGATGATATTTTCGGAGGTTCTAGAGAGAGAAGCTCAAGGATGAGAGTACGACAAAATGTTAGTGTATGATTACATTTATTTAACTCCAATCTATTTATAGACCAAGTGGATTGCCTTGGATGCTTGAATTGAATGATTCCATCTGATTTATTGAGCCTTGGATGCTAAGTGGGTAGGGTAGGAATGTTGGCTAGCAATGATACACCAATAATTCATTAATAATACACTAAAAGGGCATTTTGGTAATTTCCATTAAAACTAAAGGGCATTCTTGTCCAATGTGATTAAATCTAGGGTTTAATCACTAGATTGTAAATCTTAAAATTACCCAAATAATTCCTAGGGTTTAACAATTTAAAATAATTGTACAATAACATTTTAATTAAACACAATAAATTAAAATTAGGGTTTTTAATTAGAAAAATAGGGTTTCTTAATATTAACAATTAGGGTTTCCTAATTAACCATTAGGGGTTCCTAATTGTCTGTATATTTTACTAACACATTAATTACGATTTCTAATTTCAACCAATTAGGGTTATTTAAATAATAATTAGGGTTTCTCCTAATTACGGAAATTCTAATATACAAAATAAAATTCATATAACGCAATTTCTACTCAGTCTTAAACTCACAACTGAGTTTAACAATTAAGGCTTAAAAATACGATATAAAGGTCATGATATAAATTTACCATAATTAACCAATCATTATCTGTCCACACATACACAGTACATATATATAGCACTGAAAATTCAAAATATATATAATATTATATTATTATTCTCATCTCTTGATAAAAATCTAATTTAGGGTTTGGATTCCATAACTGACTTATCCATCGTATACAACATCAATAATCAAGTTAAAATAATTAACTTAAATATTCTAAACAGATTCATATAATAAAATATTTATTATCATAATTCTAATTGTCTCTTCATATATTATTTAAATAATATCCAATCATGTTTTCATGGAAAATAATTAATAAAAATATTTCTGCTTACAGAAATTAATTATCATAAGAATATAATTTGTAGTGATTAATAATTCTAAAAATTATTTCTAATTTTTCAAGTAATAAATATATTTGCATTTATCGTACACATTACTTGACACTTATTCTAAAAAAAAAAATTCATATGCAAAAATTCCTTATTTATTTTTATAGAAAATATCGGGTTATTACACTACCAGGGTGAATCGAATATCGTGAACTATGAGCCTCGCTAAAAATATCTTCCTTAATCTCTTGTACTGGCGGTACCCAAATTCTACTCTCAAATCTCAGTATTCCTTCCTTATCCATCTTAAATCTCGGTTCGGTTCCTTCAGATATCTTCTTTGTCACCTTTTTGCATTCATCATCCTGAAGCTGAGCCTCCTTCACTTTATCTAGTAGTAGAGTTATACCTGATTGCATATGAAATAGATTCTCATCAATCTCCATTGGATACTTCACTTCCAATTCCAGTTTCTCCATTTCCACAATTAGCTCTTCCTGAGCAGTTAACATCATCAATTTCTCACGACCCTTTCTACTTAAGGCATCGGCAGTCACATTCGCCTTACCTGGATGGTATAAAATCTCACAGTCGTAATCCTTGATTAATTCCAACCATCTTCTCTAACGCATATTTAAGTCCTTCTGTGTGAAAATATATTTCAGACTCTTGTGGTCCGTATATATTTCACACTTCTCCCCGTAGAGATAGTGCCTCCAAATTTTCAAAGCAAATACAACTGCAGCTAACTCCAAATCATGGGTCGGATACCCCTTCTTGTAATCCTTCAATTGTCGTGATGCATACGCAATGACTTTACCATTTTGCATTAGCACACAACCAAGTCCTTTATGCGACGCATCACTAAAAACAACAAAATTGCCTGTATCATCCGGAAGAGATAACACAGGTACCGTACTCAACCTCTTCTTTAATTCTTGAAAGCACTCCTCACACTTCTCCGTCCAAAAAAATTTCACAGTTTTTTGAGTTAAATTCGTTAACGGAGTTGCGATCTTGGAAAAATCTTGAATGAATCTTCTATAATATCCCGCCAATCCAAGAAAACTTCTTACTTCTGACAGCGTTCTCGGCTGATCCCAGTTAATCACGGCTTCGACTTTAGATGGATCTACCGAAATTCTGTTTTTATCGATCACGTGACCAAGAAATTGTACTCGCTCGATCCAGAATTTTCATTTCAAAAATTTAGCGTACAACTTCTCCCTTCTCAATACTTCCAACGTTAATCTCAAATGTTCTTCGTGTTCTTCTTTGGTTTGGGAATATACCAGAATGTCGTCTATAAATACCACCATGAATTTGTCCAAAAACGGCTTGAACACACCATTCATTAGTCCCATAAATGCTGCAGGAGCATTTGTTAGACCAAACGACATTACTAAAAATTCGTAATGACCGTATCGCGTTCTGAACGCTGTCTTCGGTACATCCTCTGGCCTCACCTTCAGTTGGTGATAACTACTCCTCAAGTCTATCTTGGAAAAGTATCTTGCTCCCTTTAACTGATCAAACAGATCGTCGATTCTTGGTAATGGATATCTATTCTTAATCGTGACCTTGTTCAGTTCTCTGTAGTCAATGCAGAGCCGCATCGATCCGTCCTTCTTTTTCACAAACAACACTGGCGCTCCCCACGGCGATACGCTTGGTTGAATGTACCTTTTGTCCAGCAATTCTTGTAGTTGGACCATCAGTTCTTTCATCTCTACTAGTGTCATTCGATATGGTGCCTTCGATATTGGAGCGGTTCCGGGTGCCAAATCGATCACGAAATCTACCTCTCTATCTGGTGGAAGTCCTGGCAAATCGTTTGGAAATACGTCGAGGATTTTCTTTTCGACTGTCGACTATGTAAGCTAGATATCCTACATAGCCTTGTCTTAAAAACCTCCTGGCCTACATCATCGTCAGACAACTCACTTGTCTAGGCGACTTGCTACCATAAAACACAACCTTTGATGGAGTCATAAGGTTAATAAGCTTCTTCTGGCAGTTAATTACCGTCCCATAATTGGATAACCAATCCATACCCAAAATAACATCAAATTTCCCAAGTCGAATAGGGATAAGATCTACGTTCATGATATTACCCTTAATATCCACCCTACAGTTCTTAAACACGTACTTAACATGAATTATCCCTCTATTCGTAATTTCTATAATCATGGGATATTCCAACTCATCCATAAGCAAATCTAAGCTATTAGCAAAGTCTTCGGATATAAAGAAACAAGTAGCACCCGAATCAAATAAAACATAAGTGTAACGCCCCCATAATAGGTCCATTCCACCCAACCTATTCTGAGTCGCCAAATACATGGTACAGATAACAACTATAACTTTATTACAACAATTGTCGTGCGAAATACAACAACACATATGCTATGAGTTTGGGTACAAATATATACCAACTATGACTCATGTCCCAACCTTGGATAGCACGTCACAATGACACATTACATAAAGGTATAGTCAAAAACTGTTTTAGAAATTAGAATCTTTGGGAAGTGCTCAAGGAAACCCTCGTACATGGGAGGCCATGCTTCTAGGTTATGATAGATATCATATGGCCACAGAATTATCCTTAGTTGACCCAATAGACCCCAAAGAAAAATAAGAAGGTTACTATCATATTCTTCCCAATGGTGAGTCTTCTCTTGACTTATCATTATCTCCACTGTCTCTAATTGAGAATTATACTTCAAACAAATACCAAGATTATATAGGTAGTGCTCGTAAATATACTCAGCAAGTGGATGAGCAAAACCTTGTCTTATGATGACACGAGGTTGTATGTCATTATACATCCTGTAAGATAGTGGCAAAACACCCTTCCAAGTTAAATTCACCTCACCCTCAATATCTATAGACCACCGTTCTATTCCCTTGTTATCCCTCGCTCGACCCAGCTACACTTTTATTACCTGAAAGGAATTGTGAAGCAAAAGGGTGAGCACAACTAGCTCAGTAAAGAATATCATGACTAAAGATAAATTATCAATAGTCTTCAACAGTAATAAATCAGAGATTTAGAACATATGGTAGATGATAAAACTTTTCAACCATAGTTGCAGCGGAACAAGCAATCCATTAGAAGAGTCAAATAGACTATAAAGTCTATTATCTTCTCCACGTTAAAAGTCTACCAACAATATTTTATCCCTGTAACATCAATCAATAGTTCCTTTCCACAATCATATGAATAATTCATAATCATAATTGTGATTCTAAATTTCGCTTCCAAGACGAAGATAATTTTCATCACCTGTCTTTACCTGAAACATCAAAGATCATGGTTATACCAAATCACAGTTCCTGTTCATAATCATACTAATAAATTCATCTTTGCATCACGGGCCAAAGATATTCATCAACAGTTCATCTTTACACTACATGCCAAAGATATTCAACAACAAGTCATCTTTGCACTACGGGCCAAAGATATTCATCAACAACTCATCTTTGCACTACAGGCCAAAGATATTCCTCAATAGTTCATATTTGCACTACAGGCCAAATATATTATTATCTCAAAGAAATATATAATCATTTCAGAATTTATATAACCAATAATTATAACCATGTTGATCATTTCACCTTTGCACTTAAGCTAAAGATATTCAATTATAAATTCAATGGTCATGATCATACCAGTCACAATTCAACTTTTCACTACTGGACAAAGAGAACTCTAGTCATGATCATACCAATAATATACCCATCTTTACACTCAAGTCAAAGAGAAATATCATCATTAGGGTTATAAAAATGTTATATATGATAAAAAAATAATATGATCAACATATAGTTTTAATCTCAAGAGTAATATTCATAAATTAACTATAATTTGGTTAGAAAAAGAAACCAATTTTGTCATGAATAGTAACTCGTGAATAGTAACCCATGAATAGTAACTCATGAATAGTAACTCATGAATAGTAACTCGTGAATAGTAACTCATGAATAGTAACTCGTGAATAGTAACTCATGAATAATAACTCGTGAATAGTAACTCATGAATAGTAACTCATGAATAGTAACTCGTGAATAGTAACTCATGAATAGTAACTCGTGAATAGTAACCCCGACATGAAAAGTTCCAAATTTGATAAAAAGTTCAGATCAATACTTCGGCATAATGATATTGAAGAAAATAATATCATTTAAGAAGAAATAACATCCCTTACTATCCCTTACCTCAAAAGAGCAGTACTTCTGACTAGAATAACGCTGAACGAACTTGCACCGTATATCAACACTCAAGATATCAAAAAAACTCACAAGAATACACTCGATAATATAGAGAGAGAAATAGAGAGAAAACTTTAGTTTCTGGTGTGATTTTCAATTCTAACCTAAGCACCCTATTTATAGGAAAATGCTTAGAACACCAAAGCAGAAAATTTAATATAATAATAATATATTTAACAAATTTTCCTTAGCCCACCTTGACCATCTGAATTCAGCCATAACACATGTTAATGATGTCCACAAAATACAAAAAAAACGTTTTTCTAAACAAAAATAATTAAAACATCCAAAAATCAATTATTTCGGAACTTCAGAACTTCAATAATTCATAATAAATAGCCCTTTTATCAGAAAATTCAAATCTCGCGATTTTTTATAGGAAATTCAATTCTCTACAACTTTGTAGAAGAAAGTTTTTCTAAATTCCAAACAGAAATTGACCGAAATCCACAAACGGACGATTTTACAGTCAATAATAAATTTTCGGTCAAGAATTGTGTCCACCAACACACAAAACATGTGTTAATCATTTAATGCCACAAAAATACTCTTCCTCATATACTCATATATTCCACATTCATTGTAAAAATATCACCATCAATATATTATTAAAATAATATATTTAAATGAATTATTTTATCAGAAAAAGATAAAATATTAATTTTCAACAATTGTCACATTAAAAATTTTCTCCATCTATATCCACATAAAATCAATATTTTCCTCATCATATAAATCAATAATTAATTATATACAAATAATATTACAGAATCACAGTACTGGCAACTAGGCCGTTCCCAGGAAAGAGGGGGCTTTCCAATAAGGATCTCTTCCTTACTGGCGCGCAATTAGATGACCAAACCTCTCCTTAGACAGAACTTTCTAGACATTGCCAATAATGTTATCTAATAATATTATTCAGATAATATGAATTATTGCTCCGATAATAGAAAATAATGTGTAGTGACAATTATTAAAACAACAGAAATATAAAATATCAACGCATCAATTATTGAATCAATAAAATAAAATACTGAACAGTAATTACTGTAATAATTATTGAGTAATGCCTTCTTACGTAAAAATCAATAATTGGTGTAATACCGTGTGCTACTGTGCAACAATGCGTATTACTGTATTTTAACCACCGGGTATTCCAACAGTGTTAACGGTAACAACTACCCCGTTATTTATAAACAACTTACTCTTGTCGTTTTCTTCATCCAATCGCTTTCCGTTATGGGGTCCACAAAAGACTGCGCCGTCGTACGAATATTCTCCGACAGTAAGAATATTCCACGACCAAGCGAATATTCCCCGACAACAATGAATATTTTATAACCACTTGTGTATTCCGAAAAAAAATTCATATATCACCCTTAACTTTAATATTTATCAATTTAACCATTTACTAAATAGTAATTATAAGAAAAATTGAATACTTTTATTTCATAAAATTCGGGGTCTTACAATCTCCCCTCCTTATGAAATTTCATCCTCGAAATTTACGTACCTGGTATTTCAAAGAGTTGAGAATACCTTGCTTTCATTTCAGATTCCATCTTTCCTGTCATCATAATTTCTTCATTGCTCATCTCCTGTATTTCAGATATCATTCTAGCATACAACTTCAAAACAAAGGTTAATTAAACAAATTAACATATCACATAATATCCCGATATTATGACTGACCAACAAATAAGCTTAGGTAGGACACACTAGCGAAGGATTTACTAGTCTCTCTCCTCCTAGTTCTATTCCCCGATCTCCGCCAGAGATCATATCCCTAAGCTCTGATACCAACTGTAACGCCCCCAAAATAGGTCCATTCCACCCAACCTATTCTGAGTCGCCAAATACATGGTACAGATAACAACTATAACTTTATTACAACAATTATCGTGCGAAATACAACAACACATATGCTATGAGTTTGGGTACAAATATATACCAACTGTGACTCATGTCCCAACCTTGGATAGCACGTCACAATGACACATTACATAAAGGTATAGTCAAAAACTGTTTTAGAAATTAGAATCTTTGAGAAGTGCTCAAGGAAACCCTCGTACATGGGAGGCCATGCTTCTAGGTTATGATAGATATCATATGGCCACAGAATTATCCTTAGTTGACCCAATAGACCCCAAAGAAAAATAAGAAGGTTACTATCATATTCTTCCCAATGGTGAGTCTTCTCTTGACTTATCATTATCTCCACTGTCTCTAATTGAAAATTATACTTCAAACAAATACCAAGAATATATAGGTAGTGCTCGTAAATATACTCAGCAAGTGGATAAGCACAACCTTGTCTTATGATGACACGAGGTTGTATGTCATTATACATCCTGTAAGATAGTGGCAAAACACCCTTCCAAGTTAAATTCACCTCACCCTCAATATCTATAGACCACCGTTCTATTCCCTTGTTATCCCTCGCTCGACCCAGCTACACTTTTATTACCTGAAAGGAATTGTGAAGCAAAAGGGTGAGCACAACTAGCTCAGTAAAGAATATCATGACTAAAGATAAATTATCAATAGTCTTCAACAGTAATAAATCAGAGATTTAGAACATATGGTAGATGATAAAACTTTTCAACCATAGTTGCAGCGGAACGAGCAATCCATTAGAAGAGTCAAATAGACTATAAAGTCTATTATCTTCTCCACGTTAAAAGTCTACCAACAATATTTTATCCCTGTAACATCAATCAATAGTTCCTTTCCACAATCATATGAATAATTCATAATCATAATTGTGATTCTAAATTTCGCTTCCAAGACGAAGATAATTTTCATCACCTGTCTTTACCTGAAACATCAAAGATCATGGTTATATCAAATCACAGTTCCTGTTCATAATCATACTAATAAATTCATCTTTGCATCACGGGCCAAAGATATTCATCAACAGTTCATCTTTACACTACATGCCAAAGATATTCAACAACAAGTCATCTTTGCACTACGGGCCAAAGATATTCATCAACAACTCATCTTTGCACTACAGGCCAAAGATATTCCTCAATAGTTCATATTTGCACTACAGGCCAAATATATTATTATCTCAAAGAAATATATAATCATTTCAGAATTTATATAACCAATAATTATAACCATGTTGATCATTTCACCTTTGCACTTAAGCTAAAGATATTCAATTATAAATTCAATGGTCATGATCATACCAGTCACAATTCAACTTTTCACTACTGGACAAAGAGAACTCTAGTCATGATCATACCAATAATCTACCCATCTTTACACTCAAGTCAAAGAGAAATATCATCATTAGGGTTATAAAAATGTTATATATGATAAAAAAATAATATGATCAACATATAGTTTTAATCTCAAGAGTAATATTCATAAATTAACTATAATTTGGTTAGAAAAAGAAACCAATTTTGTCATGAATAGTAACTCGTGAATAGTAACCCATGAATAGTAACTCATAAATAGTAACTCATGAATAGTAACTCGTGAATAGTAACTCATGAATAGTAACTCGTGAATAGTAACTCATGAATAATAACTCGTGAATAGTAACTCATGAATAGTAACTCATGAATAGTAACTCGTGAATAGTAACTCATGAATAGTAACTCGTGAATAGTAACCCCGACATGAAAAGTTCCAAATTTGATAAAAAGTTCAGATCAATACTTCGGCATAATGATATTGAAGAAAATAATATCATTTAAGAAGAAATAACATCCCTTACTATCCCTTACCTCAAAAGAGCAGTACTTCTGACTAGAATAACGCTGAACGAACTTGCACCGTATATCAACACTCAAGATATCAAAAAAACTCACAAGAATACACTCGATAATATAGAGAGAGAAATAGAGAGAAAACTTTAGTTTCTGGTGTGATTTTCAATTCTAACCTAAGCACCCTATTTATAGGAAAATGCTTAGAACACCAAAGCAGAAAATTTAATATAATAATAATATATTTAACAAATTTTCCTTAGCCCACCTTGACCATCTGAATTCAGCCATAACACATGTTAATGATGTCCACAAAATACAAAAAAAACGTTTTTCTAAACAAAAATAATTAAAACATCCAAAAATCAATTATTTCGGAACTTCAGAACTTCAATAATTCATAATAAATAGCTCTTTTATCAGAAAATTCAAATCTCGCGATTTTTTATAGGAAATTCAATTCTCTACAACTTTGTAGAAGAAAGTTTTTCTAAATTCCAAACAGAAATTGACCGAAATCCACAAACGGACGATTTTACAGTCAATAATAAATTTTCGGTCAAGAATTGTGTCCACCAACACACAAAACATGTGTTAATCATTTAATGCCACAAAAATACTCTTCCTCCTCATATACTCATATATTCCACATTCATTGTAAAAATATCACCATCAATATATTATTAAAATAATATATTTAAATGAATTATTTTATCAGAAAAAGATAAAATATTAATTTTCAACAATTGTCACATTAAAAATTTTCTCCATCTATATCCACATAAAATCAATATTTTCCTCATCATATAAATCAATAATTAATTATATACAAATAATATTACAGAATCACAGTACTGGCAACTAGGCCGTTCCCAGGAAAGAGGGGGCTTTCCAATAAGGATCTCTTCCTTACTGGCGCGCAATTAGATGACCAAACCTCTCCTTAGACAGAACTTTCTAGACATTGCCAATAATGTTATCTAATAATATTATTCAGATAATATGAATTATTGCTCCGATAATAGAAAATAATGTGTAGTGACAATTATTAAAACAACAGAAATATAAAATATCAACGCATCAATTATTGAATCAATAAAATAAAATACTGAACAGTAATTACTGTAATAATTATTGAGTAATGCCTTCTTACGTAAAAATCAATAATTGGTGTAATACCGTGTGCTACTGTGCAACAATGCGTATTACTGTATTTTAACCACCGGGTATTCCAACAGTGTTAACGGTAACAACTACCCCGTTATTTATAAACAACTTACTATTGTCGTTTTCTTCATCCAATCGCTTTCCGTTATGGGGTCCACAAAAGACTGCGCCGTCGTACGAATATTCTCCGACAGTAAGAATATTCCACGACCAAACGAATATTCCCCGACAACAATGAATATTTTATAACCACTTGTGTATTCCGAAAAAAAATTCATATATCACCCTTAACTTTAATATTTATCAATTTAACCATTTACTAAATAGTAATTATAAGAAAAATTGAATACTTTTATTTCATAAAATTCGGGGTCTTACAATCTCCCCTCCTTATGAAATTTCGTCCTCGAAATTTACGTACCTGGTATTTCAAAGAGTTGAGAATACCTTGCTTTCATTTCAGATTCCATCTTTCCTGTCATCATAATTTCTTCATTGCTCATCTCCTGTATTTCAGATATCATTCTAGCATACAACTTCAAAACAAAGGTTAATTAAATAAATTAACATATCACATAATATCCCGATATTATGACTGACCAACAAATAAGCTTAGGTAGGACACACTAGCGAAGGATTTACTAGTCTCTCTCCTCCTAGTTCTATTCCCCGATCTCCGCCAGAGATCATATCCCTAAGCTCTGATACCAACTGTAACGCCCCCAAAATAGGTCCATTCCACCCAACCTATTCTGAGTCGCCAAATACATAGTACAGATAACAACTATAACTTTATTACAACAATTGTCGTGCGAAATACAACAATACATATGCTATGAGTTTGGGTACAAATATATACCAACTGTGACTCATGTCCCAACCTTGGATAGCACGTCACAATGACACATTACATAAAGGTATAGTCAAAAATTATTTTAGAAATTAGAATCTTTGAGAAGTGCTCAAGGAAACCCTCGTACATGGGAGGCCATGCTTCTAGGTTATGATAGATATCATATGGCCACAGAATTATCCTTAGTTGACCCAATAGACCCCAAAGAAAAATAAGAAGGTTACTATCATATTCTTCCCAAAGGTGAGTCGTCTATTGACTTATCATTATCTCCACTGTCTCTAATTAAAAATTATACTTCAAACAAATACCAAGAATATATAGGTAGTGCTCGTAAATATACTCAGCAAGTGGATAAGCACAACCTTGTCTTATGATGACACGAGGTTGTATGTCATTATACATCCTGTAAGATAGTGGCAAAACACCCTTCCAAGTTAAATTCACCTCACCCTCAATATCTATAGACCACCGTTCTATTCCCTTGTTATCCCTCGCTCGACCCAGCTACACTTTTATTACCTGAAAGGAATTGTGAAGCAAAAGGGTGAGCACAACTAGCTCAGTAAAGAATATCATGACTAAAGATAAATTATCAATAGTCTTCAACAGTAATAAATCAGAGATTTAGAACATATGGTAGATGATAAAACTTTTCAACCATAGTTGCAGCGGAACGAGCAATCCATTAGAAGAGTCAAATAGACTATAAAGTCTATTATCTTCTCCACGTTAAAAGTCTACCAACAATATTTTATCCCTGTAACATCAATCAATAGTTCCTTTCCACAATCATATGAATAATTCATAATCATAATTGTGATTCTAAATTTCGCTTCCAAGACGAAGATAATTTTCATCACCTGTCTTTACCTGAAACATCAAAGATCATGGTTATATCAAATCACAGTTCCTGTTCATAATCATACTAATAAATTCATCTTTGCATCACGGGCCAAAGATATTCATCAACAGTTCATCTTTACACTACATGCCAAAGATATTCAACAACAAGTCATCTTTGCACTACGGGCCAAAGATATTCATCAACAACTCATCTTTGCACTACAGGCCAAAGATATTCCTCAATAGTTCATATTTGCACTACAGGCCAAATATATTATTATCTCAAAGAAATATATAATCATTTCAGAATTTATATAACCAATAATTATAACCATGTTGATCATTTCACCTTTACACTTAAGCTAAAGATATTCAATTATAAATTCAATGGTCATGATCATACCAGTCACAATTCAACTTTTCACTACTGGACAAAGAGAACTCTAGTCATGATCATACCAATAATCTACCCATCTTTACACTCAAGTCAAAGAGAAATATCATCATTAGGGTTATAAAAATGTTATATATGATAAAAAAATAATATGATCAACATATAGTTTTAATCTCAAGAGTAATATTCATAAATCAACTATAATTTGGTTAGAAAAAGAAACCAATTTTGTCATGAATAGTAACTCGTGAATAGTAACTCATGAATAGTAACTCGTGAATAGTAACTCATGAATAGTAACTCGTGAATAGTAACTCATGAATAGTAACTCGTGAATAGTAACTCATGAATAGTAACTCGTGAATAGTAACTCGTGAATAGTAACTCATGAATAGTAACTCGTGAATAGTAACCCCGACATGAAAAGTTCCAAATTTGATAAAAAGTTCAGATCAATACTTCGGCATAATGATATTGAAGAAAATAATATCATTTAAGAAGAAATAACATCCCTTACTATCCCTTACCTCAAAAGAGCAGTACTTCTGACTAGAATAACGCTGAACGAACTTGCACCGTATATCAACACTCAAGATATCAAAAAAACTCACAAGAATACACTCGATAATATAGAGAGAGAAATAGAGAGAAAACTTTAGTTTCTGGTGTGATTTTCAATTCTAACCTAAGCACCCTATTTATAGGAAAATGCTTAGAACACCAAAGCAGAAAATTTAATATAATAATAATATATTTAACAAATTTTCCTTAGCCCACCTTGACCATCTGAATTCAGCCATAACACATGTTAATGATGTCCACAAAATACAAAAAAAACGTTTTTCTAAACAAAAATAATTAAAACATCCAAAAATCAATTATTTCGGAACTTCAGAACTTCAATAATTCATAATAAATAGCTCTTTTATCAGAAAATTCAAATCTCGCGAGTTTTTATAGGAAATTCAATTCTCTACAACTTTGTAGAAGAAAGTTTTTCTAAATTCCAAACAGAAATTGACCGAAATCCACAAACGGACGATTTTACAGTCAATAATAAATTTTCGGTCAAGAATTGTGTCCACCAACACACAAAACATGTGTTAATCATTTAATGCCACAAAAATACTCTTCCTCCTCATATACTCATATATTCCACATTCATTATAAAAATATCACCATCAATATATTATTAAAATAATATATTTAAATGAATTATTTTATCAGAAAAAGATAAAATATTAATTTTCAACAATTGTCACATTAAAAATTTTCTCCATCTATATCCACATAAAATCAATATTTTCCTCATCATATAAATAAATAATTAATTATATACAAATAATATTACAGAATCACAGTACTGGCAACCAGGCCGTTCCCAGGAAAGAGGGGGCTTTCCAATAAGGATCTCTTCCTTACTGGCGCGCAATTAGATGACCAAACCTCTCCTTAGACAGAACTTTCTAGACATTACCAATAATGTTATCTAATAATATTATTCAGATAATATGAATTATTGCGCCGATAATAGAAAATACTGTGTAGTGACAATTATTAAAACAACAGAAATATAAAATATCAACGCATCAATTATTGAATCAATAAAATAAAATACTGAACAGTAATTACTGTAATAATTATTGAGTAATGCCTTCTTACGTAAAAATCAATAATTGGTGTAATACCGTGTGCTACTGTGCAACAATGCGTATTACTATATTTTAACCACCGGGTATTCCAACAGTGTTAACGGTAACAACTACCCCGTTATTTATAAACAACTTACTCTTGTCGTTTTCTTCATCCAATCGCTTTTCGTTATGGGATCCACAAAAGACTACGCCGTCGTACGAATATTCTCCGACAGTAAGAATATTCCACGACCAAGCGAATATTCCCCGACAACAATGAATATTTTATAACCACTTGTGTATTCCGAAAAAAATTCATATATCACCCTTAACTTTAATAGTTATCAATTTAACCATTTACTAAATAGTAATTATAAGAAAAATTGAATACTTTTATTTCATAAAATTCGGGGTCTTACAATCTCCCCTCCTGTATTTTAGATATCATTCTAGAATACAACTTCAAAACAAAGGTTAATTAAACAAATTAACATATCACATAATATCCCGATATTATGACTGACCAACAAATAAGCTTAGGTAGGACACACTAGCGAAGGATTTACTCGTCTCTTCCTCCTAGTTCTATTCCCCGATCTCCGCCAGAGATCATATCCCTAAGCTCTGATACCAACTGTAACGCCCCCAAAATAGGTCCATTCCACCCAACCTATTCTGAGTCGCCAAATACATGGTACAGATAACAACTATAACTTTATTACAACAATTGTCGTGCGAAATACAACAACACATATGCTATGAGTTTGGGTACAAATATATACCAACTGTGACTCATGTCCCAACCTTGGATAGCACGTCACAATGACACATTACATACAGGTATAGTCAAAAACTGTTTTAGAAATTAGAATCTTTGGGAAGTGCTCAAGGAAACCCTCGTACATGGGAGGCCATGCTTCTAGGTTATGATAGATATCATATGGCCACAGAATTATCCTTAGTTGACCCAATAGACCCCAAAGAAAAATAAGAAGGTTACTATCATATTCTTCCCAATGGTGAGTCTTCTCTTGACTTATCATTATCTCCACTGTCTCTAATTGAGAATTATACTTCAAATAAATACCAAGATTATATAGGTAGTGCTCGTAAATATACTCAGCAAGTGGATGAGCACAACCTTGTCTTATGATGACACGAGGTTGTATGTCATTATACATCCTGTAAGATAGTGGCAAAATACCTTTCCAAGTTAAATTCACCTCACCCTCAATATCTATAGACCACCGTTCTATTCCCTTGTTATCCCTCGCTCGACCCAGCTACACTTTTATTACCTGAAAGGAATTGTGAAGCAAAAGGGTGAGCACAACTAGCTCAGTAAAGAATATCATGATTAAAGATAAATTATCAATAGTCTTCAACAGTAATAAATCAGAGATTTAGAACATATGGTAAATGATAAAACTTTTCAACCATAGTTGCAGCGGAACGAGCAATCCATTAGAAGAGTCAAATAGACTATAAAGTCTATTATCTTCTCCACGTTAAAAGTCTACCAATAATATTTTATCCCTGTAACATCAATCAATAGTTCCTTTCCACAATCATATGAATAATTCATAATCATAATTGTGATTCTAAATTTCGCATCCAAGACGAAGATAATTTTCATCACCTGTCTTTACCTGAAACATCAAAGATCATGGTTATACCAAATCACAGTTCCTGTTCATAATCATACTAATAAATTCATCTTTGCATCACGGGCCAAAGATATTCATCAACAGTTCATCTTTACACTACATGCCAAAGATATTCAACAACAAGTTATCTTTGCACTACGGGCCAAAGATATTCATCAACAACTCATCTTTGCACTACAGGCCAAAGATATTCCTCAATAGTTCATATTTGCACTACAGACCAAATATATTATTATCTCAAAGAAATATATAATCATTTCAGAATTTATATAACCAATAATTATAACCATGTTGATCATTTCACCTTTGCACTTAAGCTAAAGATATTCAATTATAAATTCAATGGTCATGATCATACCAGTCACAATTCAACTTTTCACTACTGGACAAAGAGAACTCTAGTCATGATCATACCAATAATCTACCCATCTTTACACTCAAGTCAAAGAGAAATATCATCATTAGGGTTATAAAAATGTTATATATGATAAAAAAATAATATGATCAACATATAGTTTTAATCTCAAGAGTAATATTCATAAATCAACTATAATTTGGTTAGAAAAAGAAACCAATTTTGTCATGAATAGTAGCTCGTGAATAGTAACTCATGAATAGTAACTCATGAATAGTAACTCATGAATAGTAACTCGTGAATAGTAACTTATGAATAGTAACTCGTGAACAGTAACTCATGAATAATAACTCGTGAATAGTAACTCATGAATAGTAACTCATGAATAGTAACTCGTGAATAGTAACTCATGAATAGTAACTCCGATATAAAAAGTTCCAAATTTGATAAAAAGTTCAGATCAATACTTCGGCATAATGATATTGAAGAAAATAATATCATTTAAGAAGAAATAACATCCCTTACTATCCCTTACCTCAAAAGAGCAGTACTTCTAACTAGAATAACGCTGAACGAACTTGCACCGTATATCAACACTCAAGCTATCAAAAAAACTCACAAGAATACACTCGATAATATAGAGAGAGAAATAGAGAGAAAACTTTAGTTTCTGGTGTGATTTTCAATTCTAACCTAAGCACCCTATTTATAGGAAAATGCTTAGAACACCAAAGCAGAAAATTTAATATAATAATAATATATTTAACAAATTTTCCTTAGCCCACCTTGAGCATCTGAATTCAGCCATAACACATGTTAATGATGTCCACAAAATACAAAAAAAATGTTTTTCTAAACAAAAATAATTAAAACATCCAAAAATCAATTATTTCGGAACTTCAAAACTTCAATAATTCATAATAAATAGCCCTTTTATCAGAAAATTCAAATCTCTCGAGTTTTTATAGGAAATTCAATTCTCTACAACTTTGTAGAAGAAAGTTTTTCTAAATTCCAAATAGAAATTGACCGAAATCCATAAACGGACGATTTTACAGTCAATAATAAATTTTCGATCAAGAATTGTGTCCACCAACACACAAAACATGTGTTAATCATTTAATGCCACAAAAATACTCTTCCTCCTCATATACTCATATATTCCACATTCATTATAAAAATATCACCATCAATATATTATTAAAATAATATATTTAAATGAATTATTTTATCAGAAAAAGATAAAATATTAATTTTCAACAATTGTCACATTAAAAATTTTCTCCATCTATATCCACATAAAATCAATATTTTCCTCATCATATAAATTAATAATTAATTATATACAAATAATATTACAGAATCACAGTACTGGCAACCAGGCCGTTCCCAGGAAAGAGGGGGCTTTCCAATAAGGATCTCTTCCTTACTGGCGCGCAATTAGATGACCAAACCTCTCCTTAGACAGAACTTTCTAGACATTGCCAATAATGTTATCTAATAATATTATTCAGATAATATGAATTATTGCTCCGATAATAGAAAATACTGTGTAGTGACAATTATTAAAACAACAGAAATATAAAATATCAACGCATCAATTATTGAATCAATAAAATAAAATACTGAACAGTAATTACTGTAATAATTATTGAGTAATGCCTTCTTACGTAAAAATCAATAATTGGTGTAATACCGTGTGCTACTGTGCAACAATGCGTATTACTGTATTTTAACCACCGGGTATTTCAACAGTGTTAACGGTAACAACTACCCCGTTATTTATAAACAACTTACTATTGTCGTTTTCTTCATCCAATCGCTTTCCGTTATAGGGTCCACAAAAGACTGCGCCGTCGTACGAATATTCTCCGACAGTAAGAATATTCCATGACCAAGCGAATATTCCCCGACAACAATGAATATTTTATAACCACTTGTGTATTCCGAAAAAAAATTCATATATCACCCTTAACTTTAATATTTATCAATCTAACCATTTACTAAATAGTAATTATAAGAAAAATTGAATACTTTTATTTCATAAAATTCGGGGTCTTACAATAAGCATTAATTTCATTGATCGGAATGATACCTGACACCACATCACGAGGCTGGATTACGTCCTGCACTGTCATATTGAAAGTTCTGGCGGTCGGTCGGTTTGTTGCGGTTGGTCTGGTGATGGTTCAGGCATTTCCACTGTTATTTCCACGGTTACCTCCTGGTACTGCTCCTCCTGATCCCTTCTTAGGGCAGTCTCTTGCTAGATGATCCTTCGAACCACAAGTGAAACAAGCACCCTTCTTTGGGTTAGGACAATTAGGTGTAATGTGGCCTTCCTGACCACAATTGTAGCATACTCTCTTTCCCTTCATACAAACTCCTAGATGAGCTTTCCCGCAGGTCGGGCATGCTTCGATCTTTTTCTTCTGCCCACCTTGTTGACTTCCAGCTGACGAGTTATCCGTCCACTTCCTCTTCTGATTATGATTACCCCCAGTGCTACTCCCACCAGTCTTGTTGTTACCTTCGTTCTCACTCTTCTTCTTTTTCTGCTCTTGATTATACTTGGTCACCGCATCGCTTCCACCTTTAGCGAGGATGGCCTTTTCAAATACTCCGACAAACGTGTTTAGCTGAAACATTGATACCTTGCTGTATACCCAAGGCTTTAGCCCTTGTTCGAATCTTCTGGCTTTTCTCTCGTCAGTGTGTACTTGGTACGGGGCGAATGTGACAACCCCAAAATAGGTCCATTCCATCCAACCCATTCTGAGTCGTCAAATACATGGTACAGAAAATAACTACAACTTTATTACAACAATTGTCGTGCAAAATACAACAACACATATGCTGTGAGTTTGGATACAAATATATACCAAATGTGACATTGGACACCATCATGTATCAGCACCTCACAAAGGTACCTTACATAAAGGTACAGTCAAAAACTATTTTAGAAATTAGAATCTTTGGAAAGTGCTCAAGGAAACCTTCGTACATGGGAGGCCACGCGTCTAGGTTATGATAGATATCATATGGCCACAGAATTATCCTTGGTTGACCCAATAGACCCCAAAGAAAAACGAGAAGATTACTATCATATTCTTCCCAATGGTGAGTCTTCTCTTGACATATCATTATCTCTACTGTCTCTAATTGAGAATTATACTTCAAACAAACACCAAGATTATATAGGTAGTGCTCGTAGATATACTCAGCAAGCGGATGTGCATAATCATGTCTTATGATGACACGAGGTTGTATGTCGTTAGACATCTTGTATGATAGTGGCAAAACACCCTTCCAACGTTGGGTTCGCCTCACCCTATTTTCTTCACCAAATATAACTACTAAATGATGACCACCGTTCTATTCCCTTGTTACCCTCGCTCGACCCAGCTACACTCTTATTACCTGAAAGGAATTGTGAAGCAAAAGGGTGAGCACAACTAGCTCAGTAAAGAATATCATGACTAAAGATAATTCAATTATCAATAGCCTTCATCAACAATAAATCAGAGATTTAGAACATATGGTAAATGATAAAAATTTCAACCATAGTTGCAGCGGAACGAGCAATCCATTAGAAGAGTCAAATAGACTATAAAGTCTATTATCTTCTCCATGTTAAAAATCCACCAACAATGTTTTATCCATGTAACATCACTCAACAGTTCCTTTCCACAATCATATGAATAACTCATAATCATAATTGTGACTATAAATTTTTCTTCGCACTCAGGACGAAGAATATTTTCATCACCTGTCTTTACCTGAAACATCAAAGATCATGGTTATACCAAATCATAATTCCTGTTTATAATCATACTAACAAATCAATCTTTGCACTACGGGCCAAAGATATTCATCAACAAACCATCTTTGCACTACGGGCCAAAGATATTCATCAACAAACCATCTTTGCACTACGGGCCAAAGATATTCAACAACAGTTCATCTTTGCACTACAGGCCAAAGATATTCATACACAAACCATCTTTGCACTACGGGCCAAAGATATTCAACAACAGTTCATCTTTGCACTACAGGCCAAAGATATTCATCAACAGGCCATCTTTGCACTACATGCCAAAGATATTCATCAACAATTCATATTTGCACTACAGGCCAAATATATTCATATCTCAAAGAAATATATAATCAATTCAGAATTTATGTAAAGAATAATTATAACCATGTTGATCAATTCACCTTTGCACTTAAGCTTAAGATATTCAATTATAAATTCAATGGTCATGATCATACCAGTCACAATTCAACTTTGCACTACAGGCCAAAGAGAACCCTAGTCATGATCATACCAATAATCTACCCATCTTTACACTCCAGTGAAAGAGAATTTCAACATCAGGGTTATAAAAATGTTATATATGATGATAAAAAAATAATATGATCAACATATAGTTTTAATCTCAAGAGTAATATTCGTAACACATGAATAGTAACCCCGACACAAAAGATAGAAATTCTACAATAAAATTCATACCAATATTTCGGTATAATGATATTGAAAGAATAACATTACTTAAATTTATAAACAATTTATTTTAATTGTTTACACTTTACTAATTAATGCATTTAATCATCATAAAATGCCAACTCTTACAATTTCATCATCAATAACCAAAACCCTCATCAAAAATCTGCATATACCTCATATAGGATTCTCAAGCCATAAAATCCTATTTTCCAATTTTCTTACTTCACATAACATATTTAATTCATTTACTCATAACTAAACCATTTTCATGAAAAATATCAAATCAGTTCCAAAAATATTTTTTTTCTGAGATTTAGCATAATATAGTCCCATATTGAACATATATTTTTCTCAGAATTTTTAAAAGTCATTTACTATTTTTCATATGGCCAAAATAGCCGAATATTTAGACATTTATCAAAAATTGTACTTTTATCTAAAAATTCTGAAATTCACAGAGTATACTCCTATCATATACATGTACTCCCAATAAAAATTTCATCAATTTTGGAGTTAACCACAAGGAATTATAAGCGGTTACTTTTAAAATAGTCTTTTCTCATAAAATTCATAACTTTCAATCTATACATCCAAAAATCACCATTTTTGGACACAATCAAGAAAACTCATCAAAATATCATTTCAAATTTTTCCAGAATTTTTGAAGATCAGAAAAATTACGAAACTGAAAATCATAACAACCCTTAAAATCCATTACTATCCCTTACTATCCCTTACTATCCCTTACCTCAAAAGAGCAGTACTTCTGACTGGATATCGGATATGATGCTGAAGGAAACTTGTATTGATGAATAGTAACTCACCAAGTATCTAAAAATTCACAAAATATGCTTCATAATATAGAGAGAGAAAGAGAGAAAGCTTATGTTTCTGGTGTGATTTTCAATTCTAACTTAGCCCTCTATTTATAGAAAAATTTTGGTAGGTTTGACCTGCAACCTGATGGCTTTACCTGCTACTATTCCCACCCACCACATTTTGAAATATAATTCAGCACATTTCTTCACCAACCACAAGTGGGGCCCACCAATTCTAGAATTTTCCACCAAAATGATAAACTCCAAAAATTCAACAATTTCTGAACCAGTCATCTCGTAAAATTCATAACAAATCATACGTTCATTTTTAACGGTTCAAAATTTGTGGGCATATACTCAACTTATATATGTATAACATATCCAAAAATTACCACGATCCAACGGTCGGATTAAAAATTATAACCCCCGCAAAATATCTCAAAACCCTAATTTTTAATACCTCCATTCCGACAAAAATACGGATAAAAATCTCAACATTAACTCCTTCATTTTTTAACCACAAAAATATATCCCTCATTTATATCCACATAAAATAAATATTTTCTTATCATATGAATCAATAATTAATTATTCACAAATAATATTACAGAATCACATTTATGACAACCAGGCCGTTCCCAGGAAAGAGGGGGCTTTCCAATAAGGATTTCTCCTTACTAGCGCGCAATTAGATGACCAAACCTCTCCTTAGACAGAACTTTCTAGACATTGCCAATAATGTTATCTAATAATATTATTCAAATAATATGAATTATTGATCTGATAATAGAAAATACTGTGCAACAACAATTATTGAAACAACAATAATATAAAATATCAACGCAGCAATTATTGAATCAATAAAATAAAATATTGAACAGTAATTACTGTAACAATTATTGAGTAGTGCCTTCTTACGTAAGAATCAATAATTTCAAAAATACTATGCAATACCGTGTGCTACTGTGCAATAACGCGTATTACTGTATTTTAACCACCGGGTATTCCAACAGTGTTAACGGTAACAACTACGCCGTTATTTGTAAAAACTCAAATTTGTCGTTTTCCTTCACCCGACAGTTATTCGTTATGGGGCCCACAAATAGCTGCGCCGTCGTACGAATATTCTCCGACAGAAAGAATATTCCACGACCAAACGAATATTCCCCGACAACAATGATTATTTTATAACCACTTGCTTATTTTGAAAAAAAATTCATATTTCACCCATAACTTTAAAATTTTATCAATTTAACCATTTACTGAATAGAAAAATTGAATACTTTTATTTCATAAAATTCGGGGTCTTACAATCTCCCCTCCTTATGAAATTTCGTCCCCGAAATTTACGTACCTGGTATTTCAAAGAGTTGAGAATACCTTGCTTTCATTTCAGATTCCATCTTCCTTATCATCATGATTTCTCCATTGCTCATCTCCTGTATTTCAGATATCTTTCTAGAATACAGCTTCAAAACAAGGGTTAATTGAACAAATTAACATTTCACATAATATCTCGATATTATGACTGACCAACAAATAAGCTTAGGTAGGACACACTAGCGAAGGATTTACTCATCTCTCCCCTCCTAGTTTTATTCCCCGATCTCCGCCAGAGATCATATCCCTAAGCTCTGATACCACCTGTAACTCACGTCCCATCAGTGGACAGCACCTTACAGTGGTACCTATCAGTTTGCCACCGCAGAACGGCGTCCCCTACGGAGAGTCTGGCTTCGGTGCATCCCCCATCAACAGGAAGTCACCAGCGAGAGGCTCGGGGCTCTTTACTTATAGCTCTGATACCACCTGTGACGACCCCAAAATAGGTCCATTCCATCCAACCCATTCTAAGTCGTCAAATACATGGTACAGAAAATAACTACAACTTTATTACAACAATTGTCGTGCAAAATACAACAACACATATGCTGTGAGTTTGGATACAAATATATACCAAATGTGACATTGGACACCATCATGTATCAGCACCTCACAAAGGTACCTTACATAAAGGTACAGTCAAAAACTGTTTTAGAAATTAGAATCTTTGGGAAGTGCTCAAGGAAACCTTCGTACATGGGAGGCCACGCGTCTAGGTTATGATAGATATCATATGGCCACAGAATTATCCTTGGTTGACCCAATAGACCCCAAAGAAAAACGAGAAGATTACTATCATATTCTTCCCAATGGTGAGTCTTCTCTTGACTTATCATTATCTCTACTGTCTCTAATTGAGAATTATACTTCAAACAAACACCAAGATTATATAGGTAGTGCTCGTAGATATACTCAGCAAGTGGATGTGCATAATCCTGTCTTATGATGACACGAGGTTGTATGTCGTTAGACATCTTGTATGATAGTGGCAAAACACCCTTCCAACGTTGGGTTCGCCTCACCCTATTTTCTTCACCAAATATAACTACTAAATGATGACCACCGTTCTATTCCCTTGTTACCCTCGCTCGACCCAGCTACACTCTTATTACCTGAAAGGAATTGTGAAGCAAAAGGGTGAGCACAACTAGCTCAGTAAAGAATATCATGACTAAAGATAATTCAATTATCAATAGCCTTCATCAACAATAAATCAGAGATTTAGAACATATGGTAAATGATAAAAATTTCAACCATAGTTGCAGCGGAACGAGCAATCCATTAGAAGAGTCAAATAGACTATAAAGTCTATTATCTTCTCCATGTTAAAAATCCACCAACAATGTTTTATCCATGTAACATCACTCAACAGTTCCTTTCCACAATCATATGAATAACTCATAATCATAATTGTGACTATAAATTTTTCTTCGCACTCAGGACGAAGAATATTTTCATCACCTGTCTTTACCTGAAACATCAAAGATCATGGTTATACCAAATCACAATTCCTGTTTATAATCATACTAACAAATCCATCTTTGCACTACGGGCCAAAGATATTCATCAACAAACCATCTTTGCACTACGGGCCAAAGATATTCATCAACAAACCATCTTTGCACTACGGGCCAAAGATATTCAACAACAGTTCATCTTTGCACTACAGGCCAAAGATATTCATACACAAACCATCTTTGCACTACGGGCCAAAGATATTCAACAACAGTTCATCTTTGCACTACAGGCCAAAGATATTCATCAACAGGCCATCTTTGCACTACATGACAAAGATATTCATCAACAATTCATATTTGCACTACAGGCCAAATATATTCATATCTCAAAGAAATATATAATCATTTCAGAATTTATGTAAAGAATAATTATAACCATGTTGATCAATTCACCTTTGCACTTAAGCTTAAGATATTCAATTATAAATTCAATGGTCATGATCATACCAGTCACAATTCAACTTTGCACTACAGGCCAAAGAGAACCCTAGTCATGATCATACCAATAATCTACCCATCTTTACACTCCAGTGAAAGAGAATTTCAACATCAGGGTTATAAAAATGTTATATATGATGATAAAAAAATAATATGATCAACATATAGTTTTAATCTCAAGAGTAATATTCGTAACACATGAATAGTAACCCCGACACAAAAGATAGAAATTCTACAATAAAATTCATACCAATATTTCGGTATAATGATATTGAAAGAATAACATTACTTAAATTTATAAACAATTTATTTTAATTGTTTACACTTTACTAATTAATGCATTTAATCATCATAAAATGCCAACTCTTACAATTTCATCATCAATAACCAAAACCCTCATCAAAAATCTGCATATACCTCATATAGGATTCTCAAGCCATAAAATCCTATTTTCCAATTTTCTTACTTCACATAACATATTTAATTCATTTACTCATAACTAAACTATTTTCATGAAAAATATCAAATCAGTCCCAAAAATATTTTTTTTCTGAGATTTCGCAGAATATAGTCCTATATTGAACATATATTTTTCTCAGAATTTTTAAAAGTCATTTACTATTTTTCATATGGCCAAAATAGCCGAATATTTAGACATTTATCAAAAATTGTACTTTTATCTAAAAATTCTGAAATTCACAGAGTATACTCCTATCATATACATGTACTCCCAATAAAAATTTCATCAATTTTGGAGTTAACCACAAGGAATTATAAGCGGTTACTTTTAATATAGTCTTTTCTCATAAAATTCATAACTCTCAATCTATACATCCAAAAATCACCATTTTTGGACACAATCAAGAAAACTCATCAAAATATCATTTCAAATTTTTCCAGAATTTTTGAAGATCAGAAAAATTACGAAACTGAAAATCATAACAACCCTTAAAATCCATTACTATCCCTTACTATCCCTTACCTCAAAAGAGCAGTACTTCTGACTGGATATCGGATATGATGCTGAAGGAAACTTGTACTGATGAATAGTAACTCACCAAGTATCTAAAAACTCACAAAATATGCTTCATAATATAGAGAGAGAAAGAGAGAAAGCTTATGTTTCTGGTGTGATTTTCAATTCTAACTTAGCCCTCTATTTATAGGAAAATTTTGGTAGGTTTGACCTGCAACCTGATGGCTTTACCTGCTACTATTCCCACCCACCACATTTTGAAATATAATTCAGCACATTTCTTCACCAACCACAAGTGGGGCCCACCAATTCTAGAATTTTCCACCAAAATGATAAACTCCAAAAATTCAACAATTTCTGAACCAGTCATCTCGTAAAATTCATAACAAATCATACGTTCATTTTTAACGGTTCAAAATTTGTGGGCATATACTGAACTTATATATGTATAACATATCCAAAAATTACCACGATCTAACGGTCGGATTAAAAATTATAACCCCCGCAAAATATCTCAAAACCCTAATTTTTAATACCTCCATTCCGACAAAAATACGGATAAAAATCTCAACATTAACTCCTTCATTTTTTAACCACAAAAATATATCCCTCATTTATATCCACATAAAATAAATATTTTCTTATCATATGAATCAATAATTAATTATTCACAAATAATATTACAGAATCACATTTATGACAACCAGGCCGTTCCCAGGAAAGAGGGGGCTTTCCAATAAGGATTTCTCCTTACTAGCGCGCAATTAGATGACCAAACCTCTCCTTAGACAGAACTTTCTAGACATTGCCAATAATGTTATCTAATAATATTATTCAAATAATATGAATTATTGATCTAATAATAGAAAATACTGTGCAACAACAATTATTGAAACAACAATAATATAAAATATCAACGCAGCAATTATTGAATCAATAAAATAAAATATTGAACAGTAATTACTGTAACAATTATTGAGTACTGCCTTCTTACGTAAGAATCAATAATTTCAAAAATACTATGCAATACCGTGTGCTACTGTGCAATAACGCGTATTACTGTATTTTAACCACCGGGTATTCCAACAGTGTTAACGGTAACAACTACGCCGTTATTTGTAAAAACTCAAATTTGTCGTTTTCCTTCACCCGACAGTTATTCGTTATGGGGCCCACAAATAGCTGCGCCGTCGTACGAATATTCTCCGACGGAAAGAATATTCCACGACCAAACGAATATTCCCCGACAACAATGATTATTTTATAACCACTTGCTTATTTTGAAAAAAAAATTCATATTTCACCCATAACTTTAAAATTTTATCAATTTAACCATTTACTGAATAGAAAAATTGAATACTTTTATTTCATAAAATTCGGGGTCTTACAGCGAACCTTGCCAACTCGTTGAATTCAGCCGCGTAGTCAGGTACGCTCATGTTTCCCTGCTTCAGTTCTAGAAATTGAACCTCCATTTGATTCTGTGAACTAGTTGGGAAGTATATTTCGAAAAACATCTCTTTAAATCTCTCCCACGTAATTACACCTTCACCTCCTCGCACTTTGTTTGCTTGCCACCAATAGCTAGCCTCAGACTTCAGCATAAACGTTGCAAAAGTGGTCTTCTGGTCTTCTCTAACCCTCGTAACGTCGAAAACCTTCTCCATCTCCATAACCCACGTCTGAGCTTCAATCTGATTCATAAAGCCTTTAAATTCTGGCGGTCCCACCGCCTTGAAATCTTTGAACGAGGTATTCGATGGAGCTTGAGGTTGATTGTTCATTGCTCCAGCTAGAAGGTTTACTAATTGTTGGACAGGATTAGCATTGGCATTATTGTTGTTATTCGTTGACTCTTCCTGAGCTGGTTGATAGTTTTGTCTTCTTCTTGGCGGCATATTTCTGTTAAGAATACCCTTATTAGGTTTTTATTAAATTCTCTAAATAGTTAAGGCTTAACTCAACAATTTAACATAATCACTTAACACATTATCTCAAACAACTTGATATATTTATTCAAATCAAAAGTTTTAACATCAAACGATAGCATCACTACTATTTAGATCAACTATCCTGAGATAAAGAATCTATAGGATTTAAAACATCAAAATATTCCTTTGTTTATAATTGCATCGGAATTTACGTCATTAACTACCAAATAGTTTCACATAATTAAACTAATACTATCAATGTCTGTTAAGGCTCCGAACAGCCTTGCTACGTTCCTCTTCCATGATACGAGACATCGTTCTGCGATCCACCATGTACGATGGTAGACCTTCAAACTGGATTGGGTACCTAAAAACTCGATCCTGGGCTTCATCCATTGCATTATTAAGTGTAGAGTATGTCTCCTCAAGTTTAGCCTTCTTCGCACGGTGATCGTCTTCTGCAAGATCAGCACGACGTGACTCTCGTACCCAGCCATCCTCTGCTATGGCAAGCCTCTCTAGGCTTTCCTTCAGTTCCTTCTTTAACTTCTCTATTTCTTCAGACTTCTCCTCATTTTGACCCTTCTCGTGAACAAAATCCCATTCTACATTTCCCAGTCACGTGTGAAGAGTCTCAACCTCTCTCTCCTTCTGCTCGAGGGTAATCTGCTAACTAATCGCCCGCTCAGTCAAATCCTGAATAGTGTCTCGTAATTCTACGTTACGATCATATAACGCGTTGTACATCTCAGCATCGATGGAGTTAGGTGGGAACTCCTCTTCTTCCTCTTCCTCCTCAGGATCCTCCTCTGGATCGGTCTCAGGCTCATGCTCCTGACCAACAACAGTGATCAATGGAGACGGCTTTCTCTGAATCAACTGCTCCCTGACAACATGAATGCCTCGGGTTTCCTCCTCTGTAGGTACTATAGGTACACGGGGTTCTTCCTCCCCAGCTTGACTAGCTTCTCCAACATTCGACATCCTGATAACAAAATTTTAAGTTTTAGTTACTAATCCGTGCTAGCGAACACATAGATTAACACATAAGCACATAGAGTCTTTTATTTTCTTCAATGAATTAAGAAATTCATCTCTTAGAACTCGATAAGAATTTTCCTTCACTATGTTCTTTCTATAAGGCTATTACCTAAGGTTGTTCCCCCACCTAAGGTTCATGACCTACAGCTTTGATACCAACCTGTGACACCCCAAAATTCGGTACTTCCATTTCTACAGGATTTGGTGTTCACGATACAAATATCATCTATCTATCTACCCATAATAAATACAAACCATGCAATAGATAGAAATAAAATCTTCCCTTTAAGGGTTACAACATCTGAATAATAACAATACAATCCCAGGTTAAACTAGCCTCAAACATCTGTGCGGAATCATAAACAAATAAGTCTTAAACAATAACAGTAACTCAAGTCTTAAACAAATACACCATCATATAAAACAACAGGTCTTCGTCACTTGCTAACTTTGCCCTTGCCTTTACTAGTGGAAGGGTCATCAGATTTTTCGTTCTTAACTGCAATGTTATTATTATGCAAGAGTGAGCACAAATGCCCACAAGTATAATAATGAAATAACAGTATAATAACATGCGAATAAATCAAAGACATCTGAATAAAAGCTCAACTTTTGAATCAAGAATGAATAACAAGAATCAGAAGAATTTTGAGGGTCATAAGACCTTGAACTATGTCCTAGGTTATCAAGGGTTATACTTGAAACCTTTAACAGTCATAAGACTATGGACCTTTCTTCTCGTACTTAGGGGGATCAGCCCTTAGTGCCATACTGTGCACAATATCTTAACGCTAACGCATAAGTAAATCCCTTTGCAGGGTTGTTCATCTCAGTTTGACATTCGAGTACGCACCAAAGGAAGTTTGGTTTGGATAATTCCATAAGGGTTTTGAAATTTAGAACGTTCATCAACTAAGGACTAGTTGAATCAATAAGGTTCACTAGTCTAGTAAGGTTCAACAATAATGATATTCGATTTGAATAATAATCTCAAGAGTATACAATAGGACAATTATTGTATAACGGAATCATGCTTTGAAAAGATAATAAATCTTTAATATAACATTTGAATTTGAATAATAGTAATGATAATTTACTCGAGGTAAATAATAATCTTGAACAGTAATGACAAGTAGGGTTAGGAAACTTGCCTCGTGCGTAGATTACACTTTAACTAAGCACGTTCTTTGAATTAAATCCTACATACCATTCATATACACAATACCAGTTAATTATAACTTAACTAATCATTATAAACTCATTCTCTTGTCTACTTTGATTATTAACTATATGTAGTCAAATTATCGCATTTACTGTCACATAATATCACTTCATGAATAATAATTTAATTATAAAATCAATAATTCAATCCACATGTAATTATGTTATTTACATGCTAAGTATCTATTTTAATATCTCATTATACTTATAACATAATTTTATCTTCATTGCATTAAGCTAACATCACATTCATGAACTTTAACACTTTAAAATTTTTGTTTCTGAAATTTTTGGAGAGTGGCGCTGCGGCGCCACTTTTGTACTAAGGCTTCGCGCTGCGGCACCGTGTCGCTGCGGCTTGAGACCTGGCGCTGCGGCGCGGGACATAAGGCTCTAGACTGGCGCCGCGGCGCGGCGAGCCAGAAACTGTTCTGCAATTCGCGAAAATTACAGAACACAGCCCAAAAATTCCAATTAAATTACTACTACACGAATTTAATCATATACACATGTTATAATTCATGCATAAACATAACCCAACATTTATAAATTGATTTTAACCATTTCAAACACATAATCAGAGAATTAAATTATGCAAAAACTACTGTTCTTGATGTTCTTGAAGATTTTGAACAAAAACATATAATTTAACGCTACGGATTCGTTATAACACCGAATCCGTTCGTTTAAGGTTTAGTCACTTCGTATCAACATGCATAATCAAATAAGAGTGTAAATTTTACAAAAATATTTATATTTGACACCTTAAAGTTACGTATAAGACCATATGGCCAAAACCCAAACTCTGTAAATTTTTGAAATAGCAAGTCATCAAATTACGAAACTTAGGATATGAAATCATGCAATATATATATATATATATATATATATATATATATATATATATATATATATATATAACATGTTATGTTACTCGTATTATTACATATATCCTTATAACAGCACCAATTCCCAATTCACAGAGATTAACAGAAGTTTTGAAAGCAATTTTTATAAAACTTGAATACGTGAAATAGAAATTTAGGAAGGAGAGATTACCCTGATATATATGTAGACTTAGATTCTTTCTCCAATCACTGAGTTCTCATAAATCCTTTGAACTCTCTCTTGAATTCTCTCTGACTCTCAACTTAGCAAAATAATGAAGAAAAGAGAAGACGTATTGTTAAAAAAAGGAGAAAACTGACGCGCGTTATGGAGGTCAATTGCCTAACATGGGTAACTGGTCCAACTCCCATTAGGGCTCCGTTTGGCTAGTTAGAATAGATTTCAAAAGCCATTTAATTTAATAAACTTTATCATATAGTTTGAAATTGTCACATTCCTTATAAAATAATCCAATATATTATTTAATATCAATAAAATATAATAACTTCTCATAATTCACATAGTCACATAATTAATTTTCTCATTAATAAATAATGTCAAATTATTAACTCTCTAATTAATAATTAAATTAATTAAATAACATCATGCTTAATTAAATATTTCATTTAATTCGATAAGCTCACATAATTAAATATTTGAATAAGAATTATTCTCTACATTAATTTAATAAATGTAACACATATAATTAAATTAATCTACCACAATTGCATCAAATAATTATTTAATCCAATAATTAAATCATCGAAAAATATTTATTTAATTCAATAAATATTAAAATTAAATTACAAAAATCTCGTTCGTCACAAGCTTGGTGACTCTCTTTTTCTTGCCTTACCTGCGAGCATACCATTATGGAGTCATTATTCTTTGAAAACTAAATATTTGAGCTAGACTATAAACTAAAATATAAAGAATAAATAAGGAAGAAAAGGTTTAGACCTTGGCTTGCCTCCTAAGTAGTGCTAGTTTTAACGTCGTAAGCCCGACTTTGTCTGGTCAACACTATCCAATTCCTCTTCGATAATTGAGGAACCCTCCATCCATCGAAAATAATGTAACTTTTGGTAGGTTCCCTTTTGTGATGGCTATCGAATTAAAGTCACCTAGCATGCTTTGTTTAAATAAGTACCCAATTGAGAATGTTGAATAACTAGGTGCTTTTTCGTCCGTTGAGTCTATGATTAGATTGGGCCTTTGAGGCTTGGCAAGCACAACGGGCTCTTCTTCTTCTAGTTTCTCTTCCTCAGCCCACCATGGTGTATAAGAAGCGTCATTATCATAGAGATCTTTGCCTTGGTTGTGATTACCAAGGGGACATGGGTGTGCAAAATTTACTGGATTTTTCAACTCTGGCTGAGAAGGCACTTGGGGTATAATAAAGATCAGCTCATGTTCTTCTTTTTCCATATCCCCAGTTGTTTCTTTAATGTCCACTTCTTTTAGTTCATCTAGTGGCATGTACACTTCTGGCTCTCTATCAGTTTCATCATCCATGTCATAGCAACAATTGTTTGGAGGGCGATTGTTCAAGGCTTCGAACATTTGATCCATCTGGTTTTGCAGATTTTGAATTGATATCTCTTAATTTTGAATTGTCATCTCTTGATTAATCCTCCTCTCCTCATTTGATGCTACAAACTTGGACAACAATTCCTCCAACCCTGAATTATTTGTTTCAGTTTTGGAATCCATGTGTTAAGGACCAAGGTTTGAAGTAATAATGAATTGTTCCATCTGGTTCTAAAAATTATGGCTCGATATTTCTTGACTCATCATCCTCTCCTCTTGGTTTTCTATGAGCTTCGACAGGATTTCCTCCAAATTTGACTTTTCTTCTTGTGACAATGGAGGTTGACATGAGAATTCTGGTGTGTATGTTAGATTTGGAGCGTAGTATTGGTCTTCATAATTGTAACTCCATGATGAATCCGGGTGATACCCCCAAACTTGATGATAATTGGTGGGATAAGCATAATTGTTGGAGTAATCACTGCCATATGGTACCAGCTCGAAACTGGTGGTACATTGATGACTCGGATGATTTCCAGCACAATAATCCCGAGTAAGCGCAACACTTTGACGACGTTGTGCTGCGAAAGCGTCCAACCTCCTCAAAAGTGTCTCAATCTGTGCTGATAATGCAGAAAGTGTCGCGAGTCCATCAATCTCTACTCCCCTTGGCTGAGTCATTCTCGTATACGGCCATTGATAATTAAATTCCGCAATGGTATCTGAAAAAGAAAGAAAAAAAATAGAATGAGAATTAAATAACAAATAAAAAGAAAGAAAGAAAAGTTGTTTAAAGTAAGACTAATTTAATTGAAGCTAATATTGGCAAAAATTATTAAACTAATTCCCCGGCAACGGCGCCAAAAACTTGCTAGGTAAAATCTAATTACGTAAGTATACGTGATCAACAAGTAATAAAGTAAAAGTAGAGTATCGTTCCCACGAGGGATTGTTTAATAAAAATCACCAAGTACTAACACGTAACCAACTCAATCTTATTTAAACGAATGAATTTCAATTTATAAGTAAACTAATTCTAATTACCACTAGTTAAATTAAGATTACGGAGATTTAAGCTCACAACTTCACTTATTGCTTCATTTAAGTTAACACACTTCTCATCAATTATTCTCTATCCTGAATTGTTAATCAATAATACTAAAGTAGATAAAACCACCTCTCGATGCATAATACTCATACTCACTTAAATCCACAGATGATAGAATTAAGCAATACACCCCAATTAACTAATCCACTATATCTCTATGTGAATTACAATTAAAAAGGAGTTCAAGCACAAGTTCTCTATAAGATTGCATATAGTGTAAAGGCATATCTCTATCCTAAACATGAATCATAAATTCCTTCTATGCAGAAATCACAAACACATGCTATCATAATCAGATCTAAATCTATACTTCATCTCTCGAGTTCATATAGATTATCACGGTAATTGATGGCCAATCAATTAAACAATTAAGTCCAAATCATAATAGACAATCCTCACAATAGAACATAATAATTGATAGCGAAGCATATTAAAATAAGTTGCACAATAAGATCCATTGTAATCTCAAACAAAGAATTAGTTCATTGAATTAAAACTAAGAATTCACACTTGAATATACATTAAAAGATAAGAATAAGATTAGAGTAAAGAATAAATCTATTGTCAGCAAATCTCCATCTTCCTCAAGGTCCTCCTCTTGATCTTCAATGGTCTCCAAGTTGCTTTAATCTCCAACTCTAATAAGAACTAGGGTTTTAATCCTAATCTACTCTAATCTAATCTAATAGAATCCTTCAAAACTAGCCTCCCAATCCAAGTTAAACTCAAGTATTTATAGTTCTAATGGACACCCTAGCAAGTTAGGCAACTAAGAATCCTATTCTAGCTCAATTTGGACATCAAATAACCCAAATAAGTTATTTCCCCGCCGATCGTCGCGCCCAACACTGTTCCTAGGCCATTTTGGGCATGCCCCGCGCTACTGTAGGAAAGAATCTGCTGCCCCGGCGTGCCCCGCGCCTTTTTTAGTTCATTTATGGCGCGCCCCGCGCCACTCTATTTTATGCTGTGACGTCCTTTGGTAAAACAGACATAACGTTTGATCCGCTAGGAGTTATGGGGCCTGCCACCTATCAAATCGAAGATATCGACGAGATCTATAACTTTCATTCTTTGAGAATTGACAGATTCTTGCCGGATCAAGATCGAAATAGGGCTTGAAGTAAATGCTATGTAAATTGTAAGCATGACAACTTTGAGCTTTGATCTTTGTTGATAAAGAGGCCATAACTCTCGCATCCGAACTCCGATTGAGATGATTCAAGATGTTCCAGAAAGCTAAGAAGTAGATCTACAATAAAAACTAAGTTCTGAGCCAAGAACATGTAGCCAACTTAGTATTACAAGTCCTTCAATATTCCCTTCTTGCATTTACTTACGTATTTTAGTCCAAAAGATGTCCGAATTGCTTTTCCTTGCTTCTTCATGCCAATGTCGTGTCATAGCCTACAAAATAACATAAAATGTATGAAATGAACACATAATGCATGCAAAATAACTACAAAATATAGGTTTAAGCAACTAATTCAAGTAATAGATACCAGATAAGTAAGTATAAAACCTACTTATCAAAAGACAATAGAGGCAAAGAAAGAGTTATCTATTACCTCAGCAAAAGATTCAGTATCAGTGAGCACAAGTATACCTTGATTGAAAAGACTTGTTATGCATTAGCATGGGCTTCCATGAGATTACAACATTATCTCTATGGTCACACAACCCATCTCATATCCCGCGTGGATCCTCTCAAATACGTATTCAGCAAACCCATGTTGAATTATCAACTGTTAAAATGGCAGTTGATCCTCCAGCAATTCGACATCATCTACGTGACACAAAAGTTTATCAAAGGTCAAGGAATTGCGGATCAACTGCCACATCGCCGTAAGGGGATTTCGAACCCTTGGAAATATATTTCCCCAATGAAGGGGTAATGACAATTCAGGAACACCATCAGGAGGATACATTCTAGTCATGGAAGATGTATTTTGATGGAGCTGTAAACATGGAAGGTGCCAGAGCAGAAGCAGTTCTAGTATCTATTTTGGGAGAACAGTATCCTGTCGCTATTAAATTGCATTTTGTCAGCACCAACAACATAGTTGAGTATGAAGGCTGTATAATGGGGTTGAAGATAGCCCAATCCATGGGCGTCAAATGGTTAACTATTTTTGAAGATTCAGAGCTAGTAATCAAGCAAACCACTGGGGTCTATCACACCAAAGAATTACATTTGCTGCCTTACCATCGGCAAGTTATCCAGATGGCTTTAGAGTTTAAAGAAATATCCTTTCTCCACATTCCTCAAAACAGGAATGACTTTGCTGATGCATTAGCAACTTTGGCCTCCTTGATCAACATATCTGAAAAGGGAAGCATTCTAAATATCGAATTTGCCAGCCAAAAGGCCCAGCCTATGGGAATTACATCGAAGAAGTACTGGATGAACTGCCTCCCATCCAACACCCTTGGTACCAGTCCATCAAGGAATACCTGCGAGATGGATCTACGCCCACTGGGGCGAATCAAGCTGAAAGAAAGCGGATCCATAGAATGGCCATGAAATTTTATCTGAGCGGAGACGCACTCTACAAAAGAGATACGGGACTAGGCCTTCTAAGATGCCTAGACAAAGACCAAGCCCAGAGACTCATGGATGAAATTCATGGTGGAGTATGCGGCCCACACATGAGCGATCCTCTACTTGTCAAGAAGATCTTAAGAACATGGCATTATTGGATCTCTCTCAAAGCTGACTGTGATGAACACGTCAGGAGATGTTACCAATGTCAAATTCATGGAAATGTTATCCACACCCATCTACGGGAACTCTATAATATGAGTTCACCATGGCCCTTCTCAATGAGGGGAATGGACGTGATCTGGCCAATCGAGCCCAAAGCCAGTAATGGTCACCGATTTATCTTCACTATGATCGACTATTTCACCAAATGGGTAAAGGATGCCTCTTTCCCCAGAGTTACCAAAGAGGTGATCATTGGTTTCATTAAAAATAATGTAATTTGTCGATACAAAAAACCTGAGGTGATTGTATCAGACAATGCCAAAAATCTCAACAACCAAATGATGGAAGAATTATGCAACAAATTCCACATCAAGCATCTCAACTCCGTCATCTATCATCCAAAGATGAATGGTGTTGTTAAAGCATATAATAAGAACATCAAAAAGATCATGCAAAAGATGTCCGCTAATCACTAAGGATGGCCTGACCTGTTGCCTCTAACTCTATTAGCGTACAGAATGTCAATGCGCACTTCCACTGGGGCAACCTCCTATTTATTAACCTATGGCAGGCAGTGCTCCCCATAGAGGTAGAAATGGAATCCTTAAGAGTGTTTATAGATGCTCAAATGGAGGAAGACCAATGGTTACAAGATCGGTATCACTAATTATCTATGATAGATGAAAGGCGGGCCACAACCATTTTTCATGGTCAATTATACCAACAGAGGATCACTCGATCCCACAACAAGAAAGTCCGGCTACAACAGTTCAAAGGAAATAACTTAGTCTTGAAGAAAGTCCTCGACAACCAAGATCTGTAAGACCCCAACTTTTATAAATAAAGATAAATTTTCTATAAATATCATTTTTGAATATTATGGAGTTAATTTGATATAATGTTATAGTTGTGGGTAATATTTATAAATTTTGCAAAGTAAGCAAGTTGTTATAAAATATTCGTTTGGTCGGAGAATATTTGAACGACGGCACAATCATTGGTGGACCCCACAACAGAAGTATTGTCGTAGTTAGAAAATGACAAAAATTATCTTTCTATAAACGGCTGAGGTGTTACCGTTAAAACCGTTAAAACTGTTGAACTACCCGGTAGTAAAAGTACAGTAATACGAATGGTTGCATAGTAGCACACGGTATTGATTATTGATGCTTACGTAAGAAGTCACTCAGCTATACTCAATTATTGCTACAGTAATTGCTGCATCATATCTCTTAAATTATTGTCATAGTATCATCTGTATAATATGTTATATTATTAAATCAATAATTGAGACGTTGTGGTAAGTTTGGTTATTTTTATAGGGGGCCCATATGTAATCATCTAAGAGTCTCTTCGTCAATAGTATTTACCTTGGTCAATAGTAATTACCTTGGTCAATAGTATTTACCTTGGTCAATAGTATTTACCTTGGTTAATAGTAATTACCTTCGTCAATAGTATTTACCTTGGTCAATAGTAATTACTTTCGTCAATAGTAGTTGTCCCTTCGTTAAGACCAAGAGTCATTTGACCCTTCGTTAAGACCAAGAGTCATTTGACCCTTCGTTAAGACCAAGAGCCACCCTCAATTTTTCTATAAATAGAGGCCTAGGGCTTCATTATTTTTCACGAATTCATTCAAGCTATAGAGAGAGAAAGTATAGAGAGAATAAGAGAGAGAGAATAAAAGTATTCTGCTACTTCACTTTTTCAATATCCAGTTCTTTTAAGGTAGGGAATATTATTTCTTTTATATTCATGAAGAGAACTTCTGTTATTCCATTCTTTATTATTCTGTTAGAATAACCAGTATACGCGGTCTACCCTATACTTGGTGACATTCTTCTATTATTCTGTTGGAACATCATGTCTGTGTGTTTTACACCGGACCTGGTTCCATTTTTATTATTATTCTGTTGGAACATCCTGTCTGTGTGTTTTACACCGGACCTGGTTCCATCTTTATTATTATTCTGTTGGAACATCCTGTCTGTGTATTTTACACCGGACCTGGTTCCATTATTTATTATTCTGTTGGAACATCCTGTCTGTGTGTTTTACACCGGACCTGGTTCCATTATTTATTATTCTCTCGGAATATCCTGTCTGTGCGTTTACGCCGGACCTGGTTCCATTATTTATTATTCTGTTGGAATAACCTGTCTGTGCGGTCTATCGCATGCATGGTGATTTCTTTTGTTATTCCATTCTTTATTGTACTCAGTTGGTTAAGTTTTGACTTCTATACTCCATGAAATTAGTGGAATATCCTTGACATTTGCGCTTCATCTAGTATCTATTCATGAAAATATTCTCCTGATCAGTCTTGAAGTTTACTCCACAAAGCAGTATCATGTTGACAATTTGGACGTTATTAATTCCTGGATAAATTAATTCTTGAACTTGTTTTATTGAATTCTTATATCATTGTCATCATCCTCATGTTTATATTCTGTTGAAAGTCATCTGTGGCCTGTAGTGCATAGATGGACTTGGTATGATTATGACCAGGGATTATTCGGTATAATCATGACCGTAATGTTACAAATGATGTGGTAAAAGTCCTCATTGGCCCGTAGTGCATTGATGGACAGTTGTTGGCATGATCATGACCATTAATGAATACACGAATATCCTTGGCCGTAGTGCAGAGGTGATTCGATGATGTGGATTATTTTATTAAGCTGAGTCTCAGCGATCACAGTGTTGAAAAACTTTTTAAATCATAAAAGATAGTAGAGTTTATTTTCTACTTGACTCTTTTAATGGATTGCTTGTTCCGCTGCAGTTAAACTTGATGTCTATTATATTTTATCAGTTTAACATTGTTGAAGGCTAATGATAATTTATTCTGCATTATCTTAGTCATAATATTTCTTACTGGGCTAGTTGAGCTCACCCTTTCTTTCACTGTTCTCTTCAGGAAATGAGAACGTAGCTGGGGCAAGTCGGGAAACGGAGTGATGGTCCGAATGATAGTATCAGTTAGTAGTCATCACTATTCTATGTAATGGTGTGTTAATAAATGTAATGAGGACTTCTTTTGAGTATGAATACTCTCTAGAAGATAATATTTGTATTCAAACTCACAGTTTATGTACACGACAGTTGTATTAGTAAGTTGTATTTGTATTTTGTACTATGTATCTGACGACCCAAGATGGGTGATGTATACCTATTTTTGGGGGTGTCACAATTGGTATCAGAGCTTAGGGATATGATCCCTGGCTATGATGTGAGAATAGAACTAGGAGGGGAGAGACGAGAAATTCCTTCGCTAGTATGACCTACCTAAGTTTATTTGCATGGTATTTAATTGGTCGGTCATAATATAAGGATAATATATGAAATATCAATTAACTTTTATTTTGTGGTAGTATCTAAAAATGGCATCTGAGAATGTTGAGAATAGCAATGGAGCACAGGCGATTATTGATTCACCACATATCAATAATCAGGATAATGTTCATCAGGAAGGTGACAATCCTCATGCAAACAACAACACTGACCAGATGATGAATGATGGAATGTTCAGAGGTTTTATGCAATTTATGCAACAACAGGTGAAAGCGGCTCCTGTCCACAACGTAGGTGGAAATATTGGAAACTCTCAGGCGGTCACCGCTAAACAGTTTAAGGAGCTGGGACCACCGGAGTTTATGGGAGAACCCAAACCACTTGTAGCTGAAACATGGATAAAGCAGATCATCAAGATATTTGATGTCTTGGCTTTCTCCGATGAGCAAAAGGTTCCCTTTGCCGCCTTTATGTTGCGAGGAGAGGCAGATTACTGGTGGGAATCGATAAAGCGTACTCAACCTGCCGAACTGAAGATGTCTTGGGAGAAGTTTCAAGAGCTGTTTAACGACAAATACTTTCCCGAGAGTATTCGTCACATGAAGGAGATGGAGTTCATCAAATTGGAGCAGAATAATATGACCGTGTCGCTGTACGAGGCAAAATTTGCGGAGTTATCCCGGTTTGCGTCCCACCTGGTGGATAATGAAGAAAGAATGACGCGGATGTTTTTAAGAGGTTTGAAGCCGGGGATACATCAACATCTTGTTTCTCATAAACTGTGTTTGTATTCAGATGTTGTAAATAGGGCTCAATTGGTGGAGCGTGATAACGAGACAACGCAACCAAAAGAGAGCAGCCGGTAAAATGATAATACCAATGAAAGCAGTCATCGAAGCGGTGACAATAAGCGTGGAGGGAATCAACAGGCCAAAAATGGTAACAACTTCGGTGGTAATCAGGGCCAAAACAATAAGAATGAGCATTTCAAGAAGAGGAGATTCAACAAAGATGGAAAGACGTCAGCACCAGCACCTGTCGTTAAGGAAGGAGAACGACCACCTATCATATGTTTCAAATGCGGAGGGGAGGGGCACATCAGTCCAAACTGCGCGATGTCGTCCAAAGCATGTTATAATTGTGGAAGAGAAGGTCATTTATCCCGATTTTGTCGTTTACCGAAGACAAATTCAGCTAGGATGGAGGCACCAAAGGCCGTCCTAGAAAAGTTAAAACCGGTTGTGCAAGGGAGAGCGTTTGTTGTGAACTCCCAAAGAGCAAGGAACCCGAATGAGGTCATCACGGGTAAGCTTATCATAAACTCTAACGAAGTCTATACTTTATTTGATACCGGTTCTACCCATTCTTTTATTTCTCCTACTTGCGCTCATCGATTAAATTTGATTCCGGAGAAATTAGACTTTAACTTAGCAGTTAAAACTCCATTGGGAGAAACCTTCATTACATCCACGGTTTATAAGTCTTGTTTGGTTCAAGTTTGTACCCACACATTACCTGTCGATCTTATTTCATTAAAAATACTTGCATTTGACGTGATTCTAGGGATTGATTGGTTAACTACTCATAATGCAAAAATTGATTGTTTTCGTAAGGTTGTTAGCTTTCATATTCCTAATCCACCTATTAAGCGAATTCAAGCAACCAAACCATTAAAATCAATCGCTGTCATCTCAAGCCATAAAGTTATTCGTTTATTGAAAAACGGATGTCAAGCTTTCTTAGCTCATGTCACAGATCTAAACAAAAATACGTCAGCTTTGAATGATATTTCTGTTGTTAATAAATTTCCTGACGTATTTCCCGAAGAACTTCCTGGCCTACCCCCAGAGCGTGAAATTGAATTTTGTATCGACCTTGAACCCGGTACAAAACCTATTTCCAAAGCCCCATATCGAATGTCTCCTATTGAACTTCAGGAGTTAAAAACCCAACTGCAGGAATTGTTAGACATTGGTTTTATTCGTCCTAGTACTTCTCCTTGGGGTGCTCCTGTTCTGTTCGTGAAGAAGAAAGATGGGAGTATGCGACTTTGTATTGATTATCGGGAGTTGAATCATGTCACCATCAAAAATAGGTACCCATTGCCACGTATTGATGACCTGTTTGACCAGTTGCAAGAAGCACAATTCTTTTCAAAGATCGATCTTTGTTCTGGATATCATCAGCTGAAGGTTAGAACTAAGGATATTCCAAAGACTGCCTTCAGAACTCGGTATGGGCATTATGAATTCTTAGTTATGTCTTTTGGATTGACTAATGCTCCTGCTGCCTTCATGGATATGATGAACAGGGTATTCAAGGAATATTTGGATCACTTTGTGGTCGTCTTTATCGATGACATCCTTGTTTATTCCAAAAGCCGTGAAGATCATGAGCAACACTTGAGGTTGGTACTCCAAAAGCTTCGTGAATACAAACTTTATGCCAAGTTGAAGAAATGCGAGTTCTGGCTGGAAGAGGTAGCATTCCTTGGGCACGTAGTATCAAGTCGTGGAATATCGGTTGACCCGGCAAAGATTGAAGCTATTCAAAGCTGGGAGAAACCTAAATCAGTGACCGAGGTACGTAGCTTTCTTGGTTTAGCTGGTTATTATCGGAGATTCGTGGAAGGATTTTCTCAAATCACTACTCTATTAACTCAGCTGACTCGGAAAGATACAAAGTTCGGTTGGAGCGAAGAATGTGAGCAGAGTTTTCAAGAACTCAAGAGGAGACTCATTTCAACACCTGTTCTAACAATACCATCTGGCTCGGAGGGATTTGTCATCTACAGTGATGCTTCGAGCAAAGGGTTGGGATGTGTTCTCATGCAACATGGAAAAGTCATAGCCTATGCATCAAGACAACTCAAGGAATATGAGAGGAATTATCCTACTCATGATCTAGAGTTGGCAGCTGTTGTCTTTGCACTTAAAATTTGGAGGCATTACTTGTATGGGGAGAAGGTGGAGATCTTTACGGATCATAAAAGTCTCAAATATTTCTTCACTCAAAAGGAACTTAACATGTGACAACGACGTTGGCTTGAACTGTTGAAAGATTATGATCATACCATTCAATACCATCCTGGAAAAGCGAACGTGGTAGCTGACGCATTGAGTAGAAGATCATATGCAAGTACGAGTGCAATATTGTCAACACAAGAGCCCATTTTGTGTGACTTGCAAAGGATGGAGATAGAGTTAAAGACTCCAGGGACCCATGTGATGATGGTGAATATACGAGTAGAACCAACTTTAATCGATAAAGTTAAAGCTGCTCAAGCTACAGACCTGGAGCTGATGCGTATGAGGAAGAAAGTGCAAGAAGGTTCTATGCCGGAAGCAAGAATCGATGAAGAAGGAATACTTCGAGTCAACTCCAGACTTTGTGTTCCTAACAACCCTGATTTAAAGTATGAAATCATGATGGAGGCGCACAACACACCATTTGCAATCCATCCTGGAAGTACCAAAATGTATCATGATCTTCGTCATACATTTTGGTGGAGCAATATGAAGAGAGAGATAACGTTGTTTATCTCAAGGTGTCTAACTTGTCAACGAGTCAAAGCGGAGCATCAAGTACCAAAAGGTCCATTTCAACCACTTGAAATTCCAGAATGGAAGTGGGAGCACATTACCATGAATTTCGTTACCGGTCTTCCTAAGGTTTCTCAAGGTATAGATGCGATTTGGGTCATTGTTGATAGATTGAGCAAGTCTGCTCATTTCTTACCGATACGAGAAACTTATAAACTTGAATGTCTTGCTCGTATGTACATAAACGAGATTGTAAGACTGCGTGGTATGCCAGTATCCATAGTTTCTGATCGAGACCCAAGATTCACTTCACGATTTTGGGTTAGTTTACAAAAAGCTATAGGCACGGATTTACGTTTTAGTTCAGCATATCATCCTCAGACGGACGGACAATCAGAGAGGACTATTCAAACTCTTGAAGATCTATTAAGACTCTGTGTCTTTGACTTCAGGGGAAGTTGGGACAAGTTCTTACCATTGGTGGAGTTTTCCTACAACAACAGTTATCAAGCAAGTATTGGCATGGCTCCATTCGAAGCATTGTATGGAAGAAAATGTTGTTCTCCAGTATGCTGGGATGAGGTGGGTGAAACAACGTTGTTGGGACCGGAGTTGGTACGTATGACTATAGAAAAGATTCAAACGATCCGACAACGTATAAAAACCTCACAAGATCGACAAAAGAGTTATGCTGATCTTCATCGAAAAGACGTAGAATTTGATGTAGGAGATCATGTGTTCTTACGTGTTGCTCCATGGAAAGGAGTTACGAGATTTGGAAAGAGAGGAAAGCTCAATCCTCGATTCATCGGTCCATTTTTAATCCTCGGTTGAGTAGAAACTGTGGCTTATAGACTCGCTTTACCGCCAAGTATGTCTCGTGTTCATAACGTTTTTCACATATCCATGTTACACAAATATGTGGAAGACCCGAACCACGTTATTGAGTTGGAACCGGACGAAATAGCGGGGGATTTGACGTATGAAGAAGTTCTTGTTCAAATCTTGGATAAGAAGGAACATATTCTACGCTCCAAAGTTATACCTCAAGTCAAAGTTTTGTGGAAAAGCCTCGATGTTGAGAAAATGACTTAGGAGTTAGAATCTGAAATGAAATCGAGGTATCCTTACCTCTTCGACATACTAGGTACGTACCCTAATTTCGAGGGCGAAATTTCATAAGAAGGGGAGGTTGTAAGACCCCAACTTTTATAAATAAAGATGAATTTTCTATAAATATCATTTTTGAATATTATTGAGTTAATTTGATATAATGTTATAGTTGTGGGTAATATTTATAAATTTTGCAAAGTAAGCAAGTTGTTATAAAATATTCGTTTGGTCGGGGAATATTCTGTTTGTCGGGGAATATGTGTACGACGGCACAATCATTAGTGGACCCCAAAACAGAAGTATTGTCGTAGTTAGAAAATGACAAAAATTATCTTTCTATAAACGGCTGAGGTGTTACCGTTAAAACCGTTAAAACTGTTGAACTACCCGGTAGTAAAAGTACAGTAATACGCATGGTTGCATAGTAGCACACGGTATTGATTATTGATGCTTACGTAAGAAGTCACTCAGCTATACTCAATTATTGCTACAGTAATTGCTGCATCATATCTCTTAAATTATTGTCATAGTATTATCTGTATAATATGTTATATTATTAAATCAATAATTGAGATGTTGTGGTAAGTTTGGTTATTTTTATGGGGGGGCCCATATGTCATCATCTAAGAGTCTCTTCGTCAATAGTATTTATCTTGGTCAATAATAATTACCTTGGTCAATAGTATTTACCTTGGTCAATAGTATTTACCTTGGTCAATAGTAATTACCTTCGTCAATAGTATTTACCTTGGTCAATAGTAATTACTTTCGTCAATAGTAGTTGTCCCTTCAATATTACCAAGAGTCATTTGACCCTTCGTTAATACCAAGAGTCATTTGACCATTCGTTAAGACCAAGAGCCACCCTCAGTTTTTCTATAAATAGAGGCCTAGGGCTTCATTATTTTTCACGAATTCATTCAAGCTATAGAGAGAGAAAGTATAGAGAGAATAAGAGAGAGAGAATAAAAGTATTCTGCTACTTCACTTTTCCAATATCCAGTTCTTTTAAGGTAGGAAATATTATTTCTTTTATATTCATGAAGAGAACTTCTGTTATTCCATTCTTTATTATTCTGTTGGAATAACCAGTATACGCGGTCTACCCTATACTTGGTGACATTCTTCTATTATTCTGTTGGAACATCCTGTCTGTGTGTTTTACACCGGACCTGGTTCCATTTTTATTATTATTCTGTTGGAACATCCTGTCTGTGTGTTTTACACCGGACCTGGTTCCATCTTTATTATTATTCTGTTGGAACATCCTGTCTGTGTATTTTACACCGGACCTGGTTCCATTATTTATTATTCTGTTGGAACATCCTGTCTGTGTGTTTTACACCGGACCTGGTTCCATTATTTATTATTCTCTCGGAATATCCTGTCTGTGCGTTTACGCCGGACCTGGTTCCATTATTTATTATTCTGTTGGAATAACCTGTCTGTGCGGTCTATCGCATGCATGGTGATTTCTTTTGTTATTCCATTCTTTATTGTACTCAGTTGGTTAAGTTTTGACTTCTATACTCCATGAAATTAGTGGAATATCCTTGACATTTGCGCTTCATCTAGTATCTATTCATGAAAATATTCTTCTGATCATTCTTGAATTTTACTCCACAAAGCAGTATCATGTTGACAATTTGGACGTTATTAATTCCTGGATAAATTAATTCTTGAACTTGTTTTATTGAATTCTTATATCATTGTCATCATCCTCATGTTTATAAAATGTTGAAAGTCATCTGTGGCCTGTAGTGCATAGATGGACTTGGTATGATTATGACCAGGGATTATTCGGTATAATCATGACCGTAATGTTACAAATGATGTGGTAAAAGTCCTCATTGGCCCGTAGTGCATTGATGGACAGTTGTTGGCATGATCATGACCATTAATGAATACACGAATATCCTTGGCCGTAGTGCAGGGGTGATTCGATGATGTGGATTATTTTATTAAGCTGAGTCTCAGCGATCACAGTGTTGAAAAACTTTTTAAATCATAAAAGATAGTAGAGTTTATTTTCTACTTGACTCTTTTAATGGATTGCTTGTTCCGCTGCAGTTAAACTTGATGTCTATTATATTTTATCAGTTTAACATTGTTGAAGGCTAATGATAATTTATTCTGCATTATCTTAGTCATAATATTTCTTACTGGGCTAGTTGAGCTCACCCTTTCTTTCACTGTTCTCTTCAGGAAATGAGAATGTAGCTGGGGCAAGTCGGGGAATGGAGTGATGGTCCGAATGATAGTATCAGTTAGTAGTCCTCACTATTCTATGTAATGGTGTGTTAATAAATATAATGAGGACTCCTTTTGAGTATGAATACTCTCTAGAAGATAATATTTGTATTCAAACTCACAGTTTATGTACACGACAGTTGTATTAGTAAGTTGTATTTGTATTTTGTACTATGTATCTGACGACCCAAGATGGGTGATGTATACCTATTTTTGGGGGTGTCACAATTGGTATCAGAGCTTAGGGATATGATCCCTGGCTATGATGTGAGAATAGAACTAGGAGGGGAGAGACGGGGAATTCCTTCGCTAGTATGACCTACCTAAGTTTATTTGCATGGTATTTAATTGGTCGGTCATAATATAAGGATAATATATGAAATATCAATTAACTTTTATTTTGTGGTAGTATCTGAAAATGGCATCTGAGAATGTTGAGAATAGCAATGGAGCACAGGCGATTATTGATTCACCACATATCAATAATCAGGATAATGTTCATCAGGAAGGTGACAATCTTCATGCAAACAACAACACTGACCAGATGATGAATGATGGAATGCTCAGAGGTTTTATGCAATTCATGCAACAACAGGTGAAAGCGGCTCCTGTCCACAACGTAGGTGGAAATACTGGAAACTCTCAGGCGGTCACCGCTAAACAGTTTAAGGAGTTGGGACCACCGGAGTTTAAGGGAGAACCCAAACCACTTGTAGCTGAAACATGGATAAAGTAGATCATTAAGATATTTGATGTCTTGGGTTTCTCCGAGGAGCAAAAGGTTCCCTTTGCCGCCTTTATGTTGCGAGGAGAGGCAGATTACTGGTGAAAATCGATAAAGCGTACTCAATCTGCCGAACTGAAGATGTCTTGGGAGAAGTTTCAAGAGCTGTTTAACGACAAATACTTTCCCGAGAGTATTCGTCACATGAAGGAGGTGGAGTTCATCAAATTGGAGCAGAATAATATGACCGTGTCGCTGTACGAGGCAAAATTTGCGGAGTTATCCCGGTTTGCGTCCCACCTGGTGGATAATGAAGAAAGAATGACGCGGATGTTTTTAAGAGGTTTGAAGCCGGGGATACGTCAACATCTTGTTTCTCATAAACTGTGTTTGTATTCAGATGTTGTAAATAGGGCTCAGTTGGTGGAGCGCGATAACGAGACAACGCAACCAAAAGAGAGCAGCCGGCAAAATGATAATACCAGTGAAAGCAGTCATCGAAGCGGTGACAATAAGTGTGGAGGGAATCAACAAGCCAAAAATGGTAACCACTTCGGTGGTAATCAGGGCCAAAACAATAAGAATGAGCATTTCAAGAAGAGGAGATTCAACAATGATGGAAAGACGTCAGCACCAGCACCTGTCGTTAAGGAAGGAGAACGACCACCTATCATATGTTTCAAATGCGGAGGGGAGGGGCACATCAGTCCAAAATGCGCGATGCCGTCCAAAGCATGTTATAATTGTGGAAGAGAAGGTCATTTAGCCTGATTTTGTCGTTTACCGAAGACAAATTCAGCTAGGATGGAGGCACCAAAGGCCGTCCCAGAAAAGTCAAAACCGGTTGTGCAAGGGAGAGCGTTTGTTGTGAACTCCCAAAGAGCAAGGAACCCGAATGAGGTCATCACGGGTAAGCTTATCATAAACTCTAACGAAGTCTATACTTTATTTGATACCGGTTCTACCCATTCTTTTATTTCTCCTACTTGCGCTCATCGATTAAATTTGATTCCGGAGAAATTAGACTTTGACTTAGCAGTTAAAACTCCATTGGGAGAAACATTCATTACATCCACGGTTTATAAGTCTTGTTTGGTTCAAGTTGGTACCCACACATTACCTGTCGATCTTATTTCATTAAAAATACTTGCATTTGACGTGATTCTAGGGATTGATTGGTTAACTACTCATAATGCAAAAATTGATTGTTTTCGTAAGGTTGTTAGCTTTCATATTCCTAATCGACCTATTATGCGAATTCAAGCAACCAAACCATTAAAATCAATCGCTGTCATCTCAAGCCATAAAGCTATTCGTTTATTGAAAAACGGATGTCAAGCTTTCTTAGCTCATGTCACAGATCTAAACAAAAATACGTCAGCTTTGAATGATATTTCTGTTGTTAATAAATTTCCTGACGTATTTCCCGAAGAACTTCCTGGCCTACCCCCAGAGCGTGAAATTGAATTTTGTATCGACCTTGAACCCGGTACAAAACCTATTTCCAAAGCCCCATATCGAATGTCTCCTATTGAACTTCAGGAGTTAAAGACCCAACTGCAGGAATTGTTAGACATTGGTTTTATTCGTCCTAGTACTTCTCCTTGGGGTGCTCCTGTTCTGTTCGTGAAGAAGAAAGATGGGAGTATGCGACTTTGTATTGATTATCGGGAGTTGAATCATGTCACCATCAAAAATAGGTACCCATTGCCACGTATTGATGACCTGTTTGACCAGTTGCAAGGAGCACAATTCTTTTCAAAGATCGATCTTTGTTCTGGATATCATCAGCTGAAGGTTAGAACTGAGGATATTCCAAAGACTGCCTTCAGAACTCGGTATGGGCATTATGAATTCTTAGTTATGTCTTTTGGATTGACTAATGCTCCTGCTGCCTTCATGGATATGATGAACAGGGTATTCAAGGAATATTTGGATCACTTTGTGGTCGTCTTTATCGATGACATCCTTGTTTATTCCAAAAGCCGTGAAGATCATGAGCAACACTTGAGGTTGGTACTCCAAAAGCTTCGTGAATACAAATTTTATGCCAAGTTGAAGAAATGCGAGTTCTGGCTGGAAGAGGTAGCATTTCTTGGGCACGTAGTATCAAGTCGTGGAATATCGGTTGACCCGGCAAAGATTGAAGCTATTCAAAGCTGGGAGAAACCTAAATCAGTGACCGAGGTACGTAGCTTTCTTGGTTTAGCTGGTTATTATCGGAGATTCGTGGAAGGATTTTCTCAAATCGCTACTCTATTAACTCAGCTGACTCGGAAAGATACAAAGTTCGGTTGGAGCGAAGAATGTGAGCAGAGTTTTCAAGAACTCAAGAGGAGACTCATTTCAACACCTGTTCTAACAATACCATCTGGCTCGGAGGGATTTGTCATCTACAGTGATGCTTCGAGCAAAGGGTTGGGATGTGTTCTCATGCAACATGGAAAAGTCATAGCCTATGCATCAAGACAACTCAAGGAATATGAGAGGAATTATCCTACTCATGATCTAGAGTTGGCAGCTGTTGTCTTTGCACTTAAAATTTGGAGGCATTACTTGTATGGGGAGAAGGTGGAGATCTTTACGGATCATAAAAGTCTCAAATATTTCTTCACTCAAAAGGAACTTAACATGCGACCACGACGTTGGCTTGAACTGTTGAAAGATTATGATCATACCATTCAATACCATCCTGGAAAAGCGAACGTTGTAGCTGACGCATTGAGTAGAAGATCATATGCAAGTACGAGTGCAATATTGTCAACACAAGAGCCCATTTTGTGTGACTTGTAAAGGATGGAGATGGAGTTAAAGACTCCAGGGACCCATGTGATGATGGCGAATATACGAGTAGAACCAACTTTAATCGATAAAGTTAAAGCTGCTCAAGCTACAGACCTGGAGCTGATGCGTATGAGGAAGAAAGTGCAAGAAGGTTCTATGCCAGAAGCAAGAATCGATGAAGAATGAATACTTCGAGTCAACTCCAGACTTTGTGTTCCTAACAACCCTGATTTAAAGTATGAAATCATGATGGAGGCGCACAACACACCATTTGCAATCCATCCTGGAAGTACCAAAATGTATCATGATCTTCGTCATACATTTTGGTGGAGCAATATGAAGAGAGAGATAGTGTTGTTTATCTCAAGGTGTCTAACTTGTCAACGAGTCAAAGCGGAGCATCAAGTACCAAAAGGTCCATTGCAACCACTTGAAATTCCAGAATGGAAGTGGGAGCACATTACCATGAATTTCGTTACCGGTCTTCCTAAGGTTTCTCAAGGTATAGATGCGATTTGGGTCATTGTTGATAGATTGACCAAGTCTGCTCATTTCTTACCGATACGAGAAACTTATACACTTGAACGCCTTGCTCGTATGTACATAAACGAGATTGTAAGACTGCATGGTATGCCAGTATCCATAGTTTCTGATCGAGACCCAAGATTCACTTCACGATTTTGGGTTAGTTTACAAAAAGCTATGGGCACGGATTTACGATTTAGTTCAGCATATCATCCTCAGACGGACGGACAATCAGAGAGGACTATTCAAACTCTTGAAGATCTATTAAGACTCTGTGTCTTTGACTTCAGGGGAAGTTGGGGCAAGTTCTTACCATTGGTGGAGTTTTCTTACAACAACAGTTATCAAGCAAGTATTGGCATGGCTCCATTCGAAGCATTGCATGGAAGAAAATGTCGTTCTCCAGTATGCTGGGATGAGGTGGGTGAAGCAACGTTGTTGGGACCAGAGTTGGTACGTATGACTACAGAAAAGATTCAAACGATCCGACAACGTTTAAAAACCTCACAAGATCGACAAAAGAGTTATGCTGATCTTCATCGAAAAGACGTGGAATTTGATGTAGGAGATCAAGTGTTCTTACGTGTTGCTCCATGGAAAGGAGTTACGAGATTTGGAAAGAGAGGAAAGCTCAATCCTCGATTCATCGGTCTATTTTTAATCCTCGATCGAGTAGAAACTGTGGCTTATAGACTCGCTTTACCGCCAAGTATGTCTCGTGTTCATAACGTTTTTTACATATCCATGTTACGCAAATATGTGGAAGACCCGAACCACATTATTGAGTTAGAAGCGGACGAAATAGCGGAAGATTTGACGTATGAAGAAGTTCCTGTTCAAATCTTGGATAAGAAGGAACATATTCTACGCTCCAAGGTTATACCTCAAGTCAAAGTTTTGTGGAGAAACCATGATGTTGAGGAAATGACCTGGGAGTTAGAATCTGAAATAAAATCAAGGTATCCTTACCTCTTCGACATACCAGGTATGTACCCTAATTTCGAGGGTGAAATTTCATAAGAAAGGGAGGTTGTAAGACCCCAACTTTTATAAATAAAGATGAATTTTCTATAAATATCATTTTGAATATTATGGAGTTAATTTGATATAATGTTATAGTTGTGGGTAATATTTATAAATTTTGCAAAGTAAGCAAGTTGTTATAAAATATTCGTTTGGTCGGGGAATATTCTGTTTGTCGGGGAATATTTGTACGACGGCACAATCATTAGTGGACCCCAAAACAGAAGTATTGTCGTAGTTAGAAAATGACAAAAATTATCTTTCTATAAACGGCTGAGGTGTTACCGTTAAAACCGTTAAAACTGTTGAACTACCCGGTAGTAAAAGTACAGTAATACGCATGGTTGCATAGTAGCACACGGTATTGATTATTGATGCTTACGTAAGAAGTCCCTCAGCTATACTCAATTATTGCTACAGTAATTACTGCATCATATCTCTTAAATTATTGCCATAGTATCATCTGTATAATATGTTATATTATTAAATCAATAATTGAGACGTTGTGGTAAGTTTGGTTATTTTTATGGGAGGGGCCATATGTCATCATCTAAGAGTCTCTTCGTCAATAGTATTTACCTTGGTCAATAGTAATTACCTTGGTCAATAGTATTTACCTTGGTCAATAGTATTTACCTTGGTCAATAGTAATTACCTTCGTCAATAGTATTTATCTTGGTCAATAGTAATTACTTTCGTCAATAGTAGTTGTCCCTTCAATATTACCAAGAGTCATTTGACCCTTCGTTAAGACCAAGAGCCACCCTCAGTTTTTCTATAAATAGAGGCCTAGGGCTTCATTATTTTTCACGAATTCATTCAAGCTATAGAGAGAGAAAATATAGAGAGAATAAGAGAGAATAAAAGTATTCTGCTACTTCACTTTTTCAATATCCAGTTCTTTTAAGGTAGGGAATATTATTTCTTTTATATTCATGATGAGAACTTCTGTTATTCCATTCTTTATTATTTTGTTGGAATAACCAGTATACGCGGTCTACCCTATACTTGGTGACATTCTTCTATTATTCTGTTGGAACATCCTATCTGTGTGTTTTACACCGGACCTGGTTCCATTTTTATTATTATTCTGTTGGAACATCCTGTCTGTGTGTTTTACACCGGACCTGGTTCCATCTTTATTATTATTCTGTTGGAACATCCTGTCTGTGTATTTTACACCGGACCTGGTTCCATTATTTATTATTCTGTTGGAACATCCTGTCTGTGTGTTTTACACCGGACCTGGTTCCATTATTTATTATTCTCTCGGAATATCCTGTCTGTGCGTTTACGCCGGACCTGGTTCCATTATTTATTATTCTGTTGGAATAACCTGTCTGTGCGGTCTATCGCATGCATGGTGATTTCTTTTGTTATTCCATTCTTTATTGTACTCAGTTGGTTAAGTTTTGACTTCTATACTCCATGAAATTAGTGGAATATCCTTGACATTTGCGCTTCATCTAGTATCTATTCATGAAAATATTCTCCTGATCAGTCTTGAAGTTTACGCCACAAAGCAGTATCATGTTGACAATTTAGACGTTATTAATTCCTGGATAAATTAATTCTTGAACTTGTTTTATTAAATTCTTATATCATTGTCATCATCCTCATGTTTATATTCTGTTGAAAGTCATCTGTGGCCTGTAGTGCATAGATGGACTTGGTATGATTATGACCAGGGATTATTCGGTATAATCATGACCGTAATGTTACAAATGATGTGGTAAAAGTCCTCATTGGCCCGTAGTGCATTGATGGACAGTTGTTGGCATGATCATGACCATTAATGAATACACGAATATCCTTGGCCGTAGTGCAGGGGTGATTCGATGATGTGGAATATTTTATTAAGCTGAGTCTCAGCGATCACAGTGTTGAAAAACTTTTTAAATCATAAAAGATATTAGAGTTTATTTTCTACTTGACTCTTTTAATGGATTGCTTGTTCCGCTGCAGTTAAACTTGATGTCTATTATATTTTATCAGTTTAACATTGTTGAAGGCTAATGATAATTTATTCTGCATTATCTTAGTCATAATATTTCTTACTGTGCTAGTTGAGCTCACCCTTTCTTTCACTGTTCTCTTCAGGAAATGAGAACGTAGCTGGGGCAAGTCGGGGAACGGAGTGATGGTCCGAATGATAGTATCAGTTAGTAGTCCTCACTATTCTATGTAATGGTGTGTTAATAAATGTAATGAGGACTCCTTTTGAGTATGAATACTCTCTAGAAGATAATATTTGTATTCAAACTCACAGTTTATGTACACGACAGTTATATTAGTAAGTTGTATTTGTATTTTGTACTATCTATCTAACGACCCAAGATGGGTTATGTATACCTATTTTTGGGGGTGTCACAAGATCAATCTAAAGAAAAATTCGCCCCAAACTGGGAAGACCCGTTCATTGTCAAAGAGGTATTGACATGAGGAGCCCTCAGATTGCAAGAAATGGATGGCAAAGAATTTCCCCAACTCATCAACTTAGACACCGTAAAGAGGTATTATGTCTGAATTTACCTGCAAAACAGCATCCTAGTTCTGGATCATCAATCCATCAGTCAATTCAAGTTTTTAAAACATTTCTAACCACATCAGTTTTCGTCCCACCAGGGACGAACTATGCATACCTGATCTCCCCCATACACGGGAGTAGGTAGGCAGCCATTTATAGTCTGATCTAACCTTTGCAAAAATAAAACCCTTTCACCACATACAACTTTCAACCTTTTCACGCTAGGTTGGAACTACGCAGACCTGATCTCCCTTATACAACGGAGTACATAGGCAACCTTCTATGATGCGGTCTAACTACAAAAACAAAAAAAACAAAAAAAATCCATTCCAATCAATGGGATCTCAATGATCAGCTGTGACAAAGGCCAACGACGCCTGGTAGGAGGTAAGATCGAAATGTGTATCTCTCTTGTAGTTCTCTTAATAGTACGCTCTCCTAAATAGAGCTCCCAACCTCCGTTAGTAAAGAGAGGAATCTGACGGGTGGACAATACATACTCGACACCAGTCAGGAAACCACCCTCGAAGCCAACTATCAAGTGGTCCTTAGAGTAAGGAACCCATGTAATGACCTCTGCAGTCAACAACTCCAACTGTAGGCGACCCATCACTACAGAAACCCCTGCCAAAGTGGAGTAATGCCATCGCCGTCCCCTTGGATAGGTGCCCAAACCTAGCGTGCTAACGTGACGAAGATATGGGAGCCTCTCGTAGGCCCAAAACTGCAAATTCAAAGATCAAATATCTGTGGTCAGATAAACTGGTAACCCGAACACAGGGAAATCAAAAGAGAAAATACTCACCAGCAGGAATAAGTAAAACCTTAACCAAGCCTCTGTCATGCCCTCTAAGCATAGGTGCATCCCCCTGAGGAAGTAGGCAAAGATGTAGGAGCCCTAATCAAACTCTCCGATACGGTCCACCTCTCGACTAGCACTGACTAAAGCGAATGACACAGTCGAAGAGTTATCAGCCAGGAAATAACCCCTGAGGATGATCAGAAACAATCATCAAAGGATGTGATCTCTAACCCTCCGATCATCGGGTAATGGCTTAGTTAGAGCCCCACTCATGGAATCTACACTCAAGGGATGAGAATGGACTATCTTACCCTTGAGCGTCGTAGCCGGGACTCTCAACAAGGATCTGATGGCAATCGGGGAATATTAGCCACCAAAGGCACTGGCATCTCGGAAAACTCCATCCCAGTGATGAATCGTTAATCCATCGGTGTCATCATCACCTCACAATCTAGCAAATAGAGAGACTGGGTCTGGTGAAACTAGTGCTCAGACAAAGATCTGAGATAACCCCAGGGACAACGACGGGGGAGGATGGAAAAGAAAGACTCGAAGCCCCAGGCATGAACAATCTCTCAGTACTCTGGATGGAGAGCCTAGTACAGAGAATGTATGCTAGACCAATTCCCTCTGGGCTGCATAAAGTCGGGAACCTGCATCAAAATTCAAATCAACATCAGAACCCTTGCCCCCACAAATGGGAAAAGGAATATCAACATGGCTATTACCTCGTTCGCATGAAGATAGATCGAGGGGTGAAGACTTAAATCATCTAGAATCTCTGGAATCGTCATATTTATAGCTGGAAGCTCCCTGCGAGGAATGGAAGAAGAAGGAGTAGGATCCACAACGGGTACGTCCTCCTCCTTGTCCTTAACATCCGGTCTCTCAACCTGGATAGGACGAATCACTGACTCAGTTAACCGAAGAGGATGTCGGACTGGGCGAGGCTGGGGAACATTTAAATCTCTCCTCCTCACACCTGAAGAGGTCCTACGGGAGTTACTCGGCTGGTTTAGATCCATATATCTGGACAAAAGTCTCTAAATCACCTTAGAAAGGGTGTGGTAAATTCTAGCATGGAGCTCATTAAAATCAGTTTATAGCTATATGCATGCATGCATTACTTTAACATACATCTGCAGTAGAGTTAAAAATGCATGATCATTCAATGCCTAGACTCATGGAAATTTTTTTGCCAGAGTCTCCTTTGTAAAAAGGACTATCCACATGCACGTACGCATGACTAAGTGGTCATTCAGTAGCACACCAACTCAAAGTTATAAACATCTTATATACATAAAAAACATCAAAGTCATATCCATAAGGGTAGCCTAATTACTAGGATTACTTTGCTTCAAAATATTTACTCATTTGTCCTCAAATAGGATGAAAAATAGCAAAAAAAAGGTGCCAAATTGACTGTTTTAAAAGTCAATTTTTATCAATACGTTCAGCATGGTAAAATACTAACATTTAATGCATTGAATAATATTTTTCAAGTCATATGAGCATGCATATTCACTACTATGTGTTTTAAAGCATTCTGTATCATATCTCACTTTCTAACGGTCAAAACTGGAAAAGAAAACATGTAAATGTTACCAAGATAGTGCAGAACGATTGTACAGTGACGGATTTTGTAGAAAGCAGCCCGGACTCAGTAGATCTGAAGAAGAAATCTCATATTCTCTATGTGGTTTCAACTTGAAAATGACTTGTGAAAGGGATGGGAGGTGAGTTATATCCCACGGGTGGCAGTGGGTCAACTCACGGCAACTACAGGTCAACTCACGGCTGCCAAGGGTCTACCTGTGGCTACCCTGAGTGGTCCCCACCCCCTCTGGCTCAATCAAATTTGAGTTGCAAAGGAGGTCCCAGAAGCTGAAATGTCAAATCAAGAAAAAAGATGCTACGCGATTAAGCGAAAAATCCTAAAATCCTTGTTTCGGAGACCAAACTACGGGTCTACATATCAATCATTGGTATTCGCCCAGATACAGGGTTCAGAAAGCCTATGATAAAAGCTTTTGAAAGCAGCCCTTGTCAACGCATCGTAAATGTCCGATGCCATCAACCTAGGGTTGTGATTGCAATCCAAAGCATACAAACTCATCAAGAGTATCTCTCGTCAGAAATACATCCCCAACGGAGATTTCGAACATCCTAAGCCGTTGGATTAGGCAGCCCTGATATTACAAGCCATTGGTGATAACTCCAATGAAGCATCAAAAGTGGTTCGATGATGTCAGCCGTTGAAAGCTACTTCAACGAGGGTCAGGCATCCCTGACATTGCAAACCGTTGGCGATAACTCCAGCGAAGCGTCAGAGAAACCTGATGATACAAACTACAGAAAACCATCCTCATCGGGGAGGAATAATGATGGAATCTATTATACAGATCCCCAATAAACAGAACGCAATTCCCTAAGAGTCGCTTGCAAAAGAGAAGAATGTATTCGATGGAAAGCCTTTCCAAAGGATTAAGGACTTTGGTGATAACCCCAATGTCAACATCATGTGGTCTCAATCATGGAGAAACCTCTACTCCAAGGATTTCAAAGACATCTCTGCAACTTGTCAGCAAATCAGGCTTAGATAGCACTAATGGGCATTTCAAACCGCTGGCGATAACCCCAGCGTAGCATCGGGAGGTTCCGGTGATGAAAGCTTTGTAAACTACCCGTCGAGTAGACATTAAGGCGGTTCAACAGGGCCATCATTAACAACTCCATCCCCCAACAGAAGTAACAGGGGTGGGTAGTTATAACATCCTATTGGAAATCATTCCAACAAACAACATTCATCATAACGTTATATCATACTGCATTGCATTTGCATCATGTTTATCTTGTTATATTTCAAGTGCCTAGTAGTCTTTATCTTATCCATACCATCACATCACATGGATATGATAAAGAGGGGTATCTATAGACACTCAAAGTTTTGCGTTCTTGTTACTAACCCTATAGGAAGGAAGAATCATCTTCCAAAGATAACCCTGGAAGTCATATTAGTTTCAACCCCGGAGACAACCCCAGGAGATCCAGTTTTAACATCACAGATAACCCCGAGGGATACAGTTCAAGTTCCAGAGATAACCTTGGGAGGTTAAGCCAACCTCAGAGATAACCCTACGGACATTCAGAATCAACAGTAGCCCAATCTCGGAGATAACCTTGAGAAATGACTGATACCACTGCGCCAAAGATGGAGAAAACCTTGGTGGGGGTAAAATCATCATTTTCCCACCTCAACATCACATCCACATCACCTCACCACAGTTTAGCTCAAACTGCGTACAAGGATGTCTCACAAGAACTATAGCTCAAATCCCGAGTGATAACTACACAAGACAGCACAACGGATAGACTTTGAAGACTTGGTGTGACTCCCCCAAAATTAGGTATACATCACCCATCTTGGGTCGTCAGATACATAGTATAGAATACAAATACAACTTACTAATACAACTATCATGTACAAACGACAAAACATAAACTGTGAGTTTGAATACAAATATTATCTTCTAGAGAGTATTTATACTCAAAAGGAGTCCTCATTACATTTATTAACACACTATTACATAGAATAGTGAGGACTACTAACTAGTACAATCATTCAGACCATCACTCCGTTCCCCGACTTGCCCCAACTACGTTCTCATTTCCTGAAGAGAACAGTGAAAGAAAGGGTGAGCTCAACTAGCCCAGTAAAAAATATTATGACTAAGATAATGCAGAATAAATTATCATTAGCCTTCAACAATGTTAAACTGATAAAATATAATAGACATCAAGTTTAACTGCAAGGGAACAAGCAATCCATTAAAAGAGTCAAGTAGAAAATAAACTCTACTATCTTTTATGATTTAAAAGGTTTTTCAACATTGTGATCGTTGGGACTCAGCTTAATAAAATAATCCACATCATCGAATCACCCATGCACTACGGCCAAGGATATTCGTGTATTCATTAATGGTCATGATCATGCCAACAACTGTCCATCAATGCACTACGGGCCAATGAGGACTTTTACCACATCATTTGTAATATTACGGCCATGATTATACCGAATAATCCCTGGTCATAATCATACCAAGTCCATCTATGCACTACAGGCCACAGATAACTTTCAACATTTTATAAACATGAGGATGATGACAATGATATAAGAATTCAATAAAACAAGTTCAAGAATTAATTTATCCAGGAATTAACAACGTCCAAATTGTCAATATGATACTGCTTTGTGGAGCAAAATTCAAGAATACTTAGAAAAATATTTTCATGAAAAGATACTGGATGAACCGCAATTATCAAGGATATTCCACTAATTTCATAGAGTATAGAAGTCAAAACTTAACCAACTGAGTATAATAAAGAATGGAATAACAAAAGAAATCACCCGGCATGCGATAGACCGCACAGACAGGTTATTCCAACAGAATAATAAATAATGGAACCAGGTCCGGCATAAATGCACAGACAGGATATTCCGATAGAATAATAAATAATGGAACCAGGTCCGGTGTAAAACACACAGACAGGATGTTCCAACAGAATAATAATAAAAACGGAACCAGGTCCGGTGTAAAACACACAGACAGGATGATCCAACAGAATAATAATAAAAACGGAACCAGGTCCGGTGTAAAACACATAGACAGGATGTTCCAACAGAATAATAGAAGAATGTCGCCAAGTATAGGGTAGACCGCGTATACAGGTCATTCCAACAGAATAATAAGAAATAGAATAACAACATTTCTCTTCATGAATAAGAAAGAATAACACCCCTTACCGTTTTAAAGAAGAGCTGAAATAAGGAAGTAGTTAAGTAGCAGAATACTCTTCTTCTCTCTCTCTATAGTTTCTCTCTATAGTTTCGGCAGCTAGATCTTTAACTCCTGAAGTTCAATAGGAGCCATTCGATATGGGGCTTTGAAAATGGGTTTTGTACCGGGTTCAAGGTCGATACAAAATTTAATTTCACGCTCTGGGGGTAGGCCAGGAAGTTCTTCAGGGAATACGTCAGGGAATTTATTAACAATAGAAATATCATTCAAAACTGATGTATTTTTGTTTAGATCCGTGACATGAGCAAAGAAAGCTTGACATCCATTTTTCAATAAACGAATAGCTTTATGGCTTGAGATGACAGCGATTGATTTTAATGGTTTGGTTGCTTGAATTCGCATAATAGGTCGATTAGGAATATGAAAGCTAACAACCTTACGAAAATAATCAATTTTTGCATGATGAGTAGTTAACCAATCAATCCCTAGAATCACGTCAAATGCAAGTATTTTTAATGAAATCAGATCGATAGGTAATGTGTGGGTACCAACTTGAACCAAACAAGACTTATAAACCGTGGATGTAATGAAGGTTTCTCCCAATAGAGTTTCAACAGATAAATCAAAGTCTAATTTCTCCGGAATCAAATTTAATCGATGAGCGCAAGTAGGAGAAATAAAAGAATGGGTAGAACCGGTATCAAATAAAGTATAGACTTCGTTAGAGTTTATGATAAGCTTACCCGTGATGACCTCAATCGGGTTCCTTGCTTTTTGGGAGGTCACAACAAACGCTCTCCCTTGCACTACCGGTTTTGACTTTTCTGGGACGGCCTTTGGAGTCTCCATCTTGGCTGAACTTGTTTTTGGTAAACGATAAAATCGAGCTAAATGACCTTCTCTTCCACAATTATAACATGCTTTAGACGGCATCGCGCAGTTTGGACTGATGTGCTCCTCCCCTCCGCATTTAAAACATATGATAGGTGGTCGTTCTCCTTCCTTAACAACGGGTGCTGGTGCTGACGTCTTTCCATCATTGTTGAATCTCCTCTTCTTGAAATGACCATTCTTATTATTTTGGCCCTGATTACCACAGAAGTGGTTACCATTTCTGGCCTGTTGATTCCCTCCACGCTTGTTGTCACCGCTTTGATGACTGCTCTCACTGGTATTGTCATTTTGCCTACTGCTCTCTTTTGATTGCGTTGACTCGTTATCGCGCTCCACTAACTGAGCCCTATTCACAACATCTGAATACAAACACAGTTTATGAGAAATAAGATGTTGACGTATCTCAGGTTTCAAACCTCGCAAAAACATTCGCGTCATTCGCTCTTCATTATCCACCAAGTAGGACGCAAACCGGGACAACTCAGCAAATTTAGCCTCATACTACGACACGGTCATATTATTCTGCTCCAATTTGATGAACTCCACCTCCTTCATGTGACGAACACTTTCGGGAAAGTATTTGTCATTGAACAGCTCTTGGAACTTCTCCCAAAACATCTTCAGTGCGGCAGGTTGAGTACGTTTAATCGATTCCCACCAGTAATCTGCCTCTCCTCGCAACATAAAGGCGGCAAAGGGAACCTTTTGCTCCTCAGAGCATCCCTAGACATCAAATATCTTGGTAATCTACTTTATCCATGTTTTCGCTATAAGTGGTTTTGGCTCTCCCTTAAACTCTGGTGGTCCCAGCTCCTTGAACTGTTTAGCGGTGACCGTCCGAGAGTTTTCAGTGTTTCCACCTATATTTTGGACAGTAGCCGCTCTCGCCTGCTGTTGCATGAACTGCATAAAGTTTCTGAACATTCCATCATTCATCATCTGGTCAGTGTTGTTGTTTGCATGAGGATTGTCACCTTCCTGATGCACATTATCCTGATTATTGATATGTGGTGAATCAACAGTCGCCTGTGCTCCATTGCTATTCTCAACATTCTCAGATGCCATTTTTAGATACTGCCACAAAATAAAGGTTAATTGATATATCATATATTATCCTTATATTATGACCGACCAATTAAATACCATGTAAATAAACTTAGGTAGGTCATACTAGCGAAGGAATTCCCCGTCTCTTCCCTCCTAGTTCTATTCTCACATCTTAGCCAGGGATCATATCCCTAAGCTCTGATACCAACTGTGACGCCCCCAAAATTAGGTATACATCACCCATCTTGGGTCGTTAGATACATAGTATAAAATACAAATACAACTTACTAATACAACTGTCGTGTACAATACGACAAAACATAAACTGTGAGTTTGAATACAAATATTATCTTCTAGAGAGTATTCATACTCAAAAGGAATCCTCATTACATTTATTAACACACTATTACATAGAATAGTGAGGACTACTAACTAATACTATTATTCGGACCATCACTCCGTTCTCTGACTTTCCTCAGCTACGTTCTCATTTCCTGAAGAGAACAGTGAAAGAAAGGGTGAGCTCAACTAGCCCAGTAAGAAATATTATGACTAAGATAATGCATAATAAATTATCATTAGCCTTCAACAATGTTAAACTGATAAAATATAATAGACATCAAGTTTAACTGCAGCGGAACAAGCAATCCATTAAAAGAGTCAAGTAGAAAATAAACTCTACTATCTTTTATGATTTAAAAGGTTTTTCAACATTGTGATCGCTGGGACTCAGCTTAATAAAATAATCCACATCATCGAATCACCCCTGCACTACGGCCAAGGATATTCGTGTATTAATTAATGGTCATGATCATGCCAACAACTGTCCATCAATGCACTACGGGCCAATGAGGACTTTTACTACATCGTTTGTAACATTACGGTCATGATTATACCGAATAATTCCTAGTCATAATCATACCAAGTCCATCTATGCACTACAGGCCACAGATGACTTTCAACATTTTATAAACATGAGGATGATGACAATGATATAAGAATTCAATAAAACAAGCTCAAGAATTAATTTATCCAAGAATTAACAACGTCCAAATTGTCAACATGATACTGCTTTGTGGAGTAAAATTCAAGAATACTTAGAAGAATATTTTCATGAAAAGATACTGGATGAACCGCAATTATCAAGGATATTCCACTAATTTCATGGAGTATAGAAGTCAAAACTTAACCAACTGAGTATAATAAAGAATGGAATAACAAAAGAAATCACCCGGCATGCGATAAACCGCACAAACAGGTTATTCCAACAGAATAATAAATAATAGAACCAGGTCCGGCGTAAACGCACAGACAGGATATTCTGACAGAATAATAAATAATGGAACCAGGTCCGGTGTAAAACACACAGACAGGATGTTCCAACAGAATAATAATAAAAACAGAACCAGGTCCGGTGTAAAACACACAGACAGGATGTTCCAACAAAATAATAATAAAAACGGAACCAGGTCCGGTGTAAAACACACAGACAGGATGTTCCAGCAGAATAATAGAAGAATGTCACCAAGTATAGGGTAGACCGCGTATACAGGTCATTCCAACAGAATAATAAGAAATGGAATAACAATAGTTCTCCTCATGAATAAGAAAGAATAACACCCCTTACCGTTTTAAAGAAGAGCTGAAATAAGGAAGTAGTTAAGTAGCAGAATACTCTTCTTCTCTCTCTCTATAGTTTCTCTCTATAGTTTCTCTCTCTAGAGTTCAGTGAATTCGTAAGAAATAATGAAGGAATGAGCTGCTATTTATAGAAAAATAGACTGCATAGTAACTAATCCATGAACGGTCCAGATTGATTACTTTAATCTGACGGTCCATATTTAAAGAAAAATCTTTTAAATAAAATAAAATATATTCTATTTATAGAATAACTTTAATAAAGTATTCTATTTTATATAAAAAGATGTTTCTGTTTTATTACGTTAATAATACGAATAAAACAAAACGTCATTATCGCTAAATAATTCACATTATTAACTGACAATAATTGAATCAAACTGAGTGACTTCTCACATAAGCATTAATAATCAATACCGTGTGCTACTATGCAATCACACGTATTACTGTACTTTTACTACCGAGTAGTTCAACAGTATCAATGGTAAAACTTCCGCCGTTATTTTTAATAAAATATTTTTGTTGTTTTCTCAATCCGACAATAATTCTATTGTGGGGTCCACCAATGATTGTGCCGTTGTACGAATATTCCCTGTTAAAACGAATATTTCCCGACCAATCGAATATTATATAACAACTTGCGTACTTTACAAAATTTATAAATATTACCCACAACTATAACATTATATCAAATTAACTCCATAATATTCAAAATTGATATTTATAGAAAATTCATCTTTATTTATAAAAGTTGGGGTCTTACACTTGAAGATCTGGTCATGGACCCATCTTCCCGACTTCATACAACCTCTAATCCCATGTAATTGTGTAGCTCTCGACAACAGTATTCTGAAAAGGTACATCACTCCTTTATCGGATGCCCGGATTGAAAGTTATGAACGTTCGAGCAGACAGCGCATAGCTCGAGTGCACGTACTTCGACACGACGGGATCCACATGGCCCGGGGAAGCTTGGGCAGTCGCAGGTAGACCTGCGGCTGCTGCGGATTGACCCGCGGCCATCTGATCTTTAAATATGAGCTCTTGGTAGCTCATTTGAAAAAAAAGAAAAGAAAAGAAACGAGAGAAAACTCTGCCCATTTCAGCTTGTAACCCCTGCTAGAGTGCTCTAAACTGAGTGATTCTTCTTTCTAAACACTTGTAAGCTCGTGTTCTATAACATACTGAAGTTTAACTTGTGAAAACCGAGTTTTCAGGCGTCAAAATCTATCTAAAGTCTTTTTTGCAGCCTACTGTAAGATTTTTCAGATTTTTAAGCTTTCAATTATTTTTATATCAATATAAATACTAACATTGAGAGTCTCTTCGAGTGGGTACACCCGAATCGTTGATTCGTGACTTTTTATTGCATATATATATATATATATATATATATATATATATATATATATATATATATATATTTACCACTATTATATATATTTGCTTTAACTGATTTCATAATGTAGATATTTAACTTTCCAGTTTGTAGACTAGATTTGCCTAAATCTGGCTAATTCTAACTTTGACTGGTTCAAAAGTAACTAAACAAAAACCTTTGAAGCTAGAATGGTTTAGATTTCCTCAAATCTAGTTCTTTTTCTAGCTTTTGTATATATTAATATATCATGTGAGCCTAGGAGCCATGAGATCGAAGATTCATCTTGTGAATCTAGATTCGGTTCCCACGATGAACATTTCTCAGCTATAGTTAGCTTGTAAATTATCTACGGTGTCTGGATATCCTTGGATGGCTATCATGCCCATAAGGAGTTCGGCACTGCTATGTATCTTATTTTCACAAAGATGCCTCGCATCTCAAAAATAAAAACAATCAAGCCGAATACATAATAAAATGGAAGTATTAAATGCCTCAATTATTATTGAGCATAAGGGTTTGAAAACATGTTTTCAAAAACTTCACTACTATATCTTGTTATAATTGAACTTTTATGCATAAGTCAAACCCTTTGTATATAGGTGAAAACGAGGCATAGCACTACTTCCAGATAAACGCACATAGGCCCAACTCACACACATATACGCAGATAAAAAGTTAATTAAAAAGTGGTGGTAACCGTATTTTCACGAAAGTCAGGGGGTGCCTAACCCCTTCCCTCCGCTTAATCAAGCCCCCAAACCCTAACGAATCTCGCTTTCCAAGACCAGTTAAACAGTGTCCAACCATTGGGTCTTTGTGCAAACCTTTTCAAAATCGCTTGAGTTGGTACAACCATTTCAAATCTACCAACTGGCGACTTTAAAAGTCAAATCGTCGACATTTATATGTCAGACCTTTTCAAACTTGTCTTTTCAGACAAACCCAAAATGAGAACCTCAAAAGACAAGCACAGAAAGGGACACAAATAAATCCCGACGTCGACAGTCATTATGGAGGTTGCGAATATTAGTTCTTGGGTCCGTAATATTGGCTTAGACCTCTTAGCCTTGGGGTGAAATGACGTTTTTGCCGTCCTGCCACTATTAAAAGAAAATGCACAAATTTTGGGTGTCAATAGTGATGTAATTATGTATTAAATTGTGTAAGAGTCAAAGATGTGGAGTTATATTTTCCTCTATGGATAATCTATTATACGTTAGCCTTGTTTATGTTATAAGCAGGTGTTGTGAATGTTAGGTTTAAGACATGAGGAATAAATTTTGAGGAGACACTTAATGATTGTATAAAGAAATGATGCTTGAATATTACGCAGGTGAGATGTATGTAGTTGTATAGTGTGATAACCCGAAATTTTAAAAGTTATTAAAATAAGAGTTTAGTAAATAAAATTCATATTATGAGATATGTCGGGTTCAAATATGAATGTATATATGTGTTATATAATTTGAAATTTGGGATTATGTGGGAAGAAATTATATATGAGATTTTATAGTTAATTAAACTATTAAAGAAAGAAGAGTTTGAACTTGAAGTTTAATCTCTAAAATTTGTGAAGAATATAGTAATTGATATTGTAAAGTCAAAAAGGAGATTGATTTTTGGTTAGTATAATAAGTTAGCATATAGGGAGCATGTTAAAGAATTTATGAGTTAAGTTCTGTTTCTGTTGAAGCATAACATGTTTGCGTACAAACTTGAAGTGGCGCGACCGCGCCACTCTCAAGCCTAAGACCAGCGCGGCCGCGCCGGTCTGCAGATGGTTCAGGATGAATTTGTGTAATCTGAACTATAAGATTTGTATATTAGTGGCTAATATGTTGTAATAAGGATCATAATTGGTGTTCCAACTGTCCATGAATGGATTGAGATAGCAAAGCATGATTTGAATAAGAGTTAGTTTATTAACCTAGAATGAAGGTTGGTTAATCAAGTTATATTATAGAATATTATATAGCCTTATGTGGCAGTAGTGTGGAATGAGAAAGAGTAGATTCACTTACATAAGACGGCGAATTAAAATATGTGTTTTAGCATAAGAGGATGAAAGAAATATGTTAATTAATATTTGATATTTTTAATATATTACATAGTATTGTAATATATAAAAAGGGTTAATGTTTGAAAGAGAAATGATTAATAAAAGAAGAGAACCAAGATAATTATAAATGAATATTGGTTAGAGATGGAGGGATTATATTAGCACTTACGATATGGCTAAATGTAAATATGGAAGAAGTTATCTTGGGACAATCGAATAATTATACGTATAGTGTATAAATTAAATAATTAATATAGTAGATATTAGTTATTATAAGGGTAAAGGTTATACATATTATAAGTGTATAGTTATTTAAGTAAGCAAAATAATTTAGCATTAAGGCAAATTATATCACACAATCTTTATATTAAAGGAATATTAAAATGTTGTAATGAGCTTAAAGTAAGATTGTGGGATATGCCTAGTGTGGCATAATGATGGACTAAGGATTTGTTCAATTACATTAGTGGGGAAATGATGAAGTAATGTGATAAACTAATGATTATTATTATTAATTGTTATGTGCAATTACATATGTTGTAAGAGCATACAAAGTAATGCAATAAAATTTGTTTCATGTATAAAAGTAAGATGAGATGTTAAGAATAACATAATGTGATGTGAATAGTTATAATATAAGGCTATAAACTTGAATGGTGTAAATTATTAAGTAAGTATAAATGAGCCTTGTGTGGCATGAGTATTAAAGTTAAACCAGACTAAAGGTTTATCTAGAATTATTAAAAGAGAATTAATAGAAAAGGAATAAATGATTGATATTAATTAATCATTGTGATATTTATGTGTGATAGGAAATAATGGGTTGAAAGTACCCAAATGAATTATATTTAGCCCAATTAAAATATTATTTGGACTAGCCCAATGTACATGTGATATAAGATTATATATTGATGTATATTTAAAAAAAATATACTTCCTATATGTGGGTAGGTACATATATATGTGTATATATGTGCTCATAACTTAATTTAGTGTAGTAATGTTAAGTCATTATTGTAAGACCCCAACTTTTATAAATAAAGATGAATTTTCTATAAATATCATTTTTGAATATTATGGAGTTAATTTGATATAATGTTATAGTTGTGGGTAATATTTATAAATTTTGCAAAGTACGCAAGTTGTTATATAATATTCGATTGGTCGGGGAATATTCGTTTTAACAGGAAATATTCGTACAACGGCACAATCATTGGTGGACCCCACAACGAAATTATTGTCGGATTGAGAAAACGACAAAAATATTTTATTCAAAATAACGGCAGAAGTTTTACCATTGTTACTGTTGAACTACTAGGTAGTAAAAGTACAGTAATACGTGTGGTTGCATAGTAGCACACGGTATTGATTATTAATGCTTATGTGAGAAGTCACTCAGTTTGATTCAATTATTGTCAGTTAATAATATGAATTATTTAGCGATAATGACGTTTTGTTTTATTCGTATTATTAACGTAATAAAACAGAAACATCTTTTTATATAAAACAGAATACTTTATTAAAGTTATTCTATAAATAGAATATATTATATTTTATTTAAAAGATTTTTCTTTAAATATGGACCGTCAGATTAAAGTAATCAATCTGGACCGTTCATGGATTAGTTACTATGCATTCTATTTTTCTATAAATAGCAGCTCATTCCTTCATTATTTCTTACGAATTCACTGAACTCTAGAGAGAGAAACTATAGAGAGAGAGAAGAAGAGTATTCTGCTACTTAACTACTTCCTTATTTCAACTCTTCTTTAAAACGGTAAGGGGTGTTATTCTTTTTTATTCATGAAGAGAACTGTTGTTATTCCATTTCTTATTATTCTGTTGGAATAACCTGTATACGCGGTCTACCCTATACTTGGTGACATTCTTCTATTATTCTGTTGGAACATCCTGTCTGTGTGTTTTACACCGGACCTGGTTTCGTTTTTATTATTATTCTGTTAGAACATCCTGTCTGTGTGTTTTACACCGGACCTGGTTCCGTTTTTATTATTATTCTGTTGGAACATCCTGTCTGTGTGTTTTACACCGGACCTGGTTCCGTCTTGTTATTATTCTGTTGGAACATCCTGTCTGTGTGTTTTACACCGGACCTGGTTCCATTATTTATTATTCTGTCAGAATATCCTGTCTGTGCGTTTACGCCGGACCTGGTTCTATTATTAATTATTCTGTTGGAATAACCTGTCTGTGCGGTCTATCGCATGCCGGGTGATTTCTTTTGTTATTCCATTCTTTATTATACTTAGTTGGTTAAGTTTTGACTTCTATACTCCATGAAATTTGTGGAATATCCTTGATAATTGCGGTTCATCCAGTACCTTTTCATGAAAATATTCTTCTAAGTATTCTTGAATTTTACTCCACAAAGCAGTATCATGTTGACAATTTGGACGTTGTTAATTCTTGGATAAATTAATTCTTGAACTTGTTTTATTGAATTCTTATATCATTGTCATCATCCTCATGTTTATAAAATGTTAAAAGTCATCTGTGGCCTGTAGTGCATAGATGGACTTGGTATGATTATGACCAGGGATTATTCGGTATAATCATGACCGTAATGTTACAGATGATGTGGTAAAAGTCCTCATTGGCATTATATTTTATCAGTTTAACATTGTTGAAGGCTAATGATAATTTATTCTGCATTATCTTAGTCATAATATTTCTTACTGGGCTAGTTGAGCTCACCCTTTCTTTCACTGTTCTCTTCAGGAAATGAGAACGTAGCTGGGGCAAGTCGGGGAACGGAGTGATGGTCCGAATGATAGTATTAGTTAGTAGTCCTCACTATTCTATGCAATAGTGTGTTAATAAATATAATGAGGACTCCTTTTGAGTATGAATACTCTCTAGAAGATAATATTTGTATTCAAACTCACAGTTTATGTTTTGTCGTATTGTACCCGACAGTTGTATTAGTAAGTTGTATTTGTATTTTATACTATGTATCTGACGACCCAAGATGGGTGATGTATACCTAATTTTCGGGGCGTCATAGTTGGTATCAGAGCTTAGGGATATGATCCATGGCTAAGATGTGAGAATAGAACTAGGAGGGGAGAGACGGGGAATTCCTTCGCTAGTATGACCTACCTAAGTTTATTTGCATGGTATTTAATTGGTCGGTCATAATATAAGGATAATATATGACATATCAATTAACTTTTATTTTGTGGCAGTATCTGAAAATGGCATCTGAGAATGTTGAGAATAGCAATGGAGCACAGGCGACTGTTGATTCACCACATATCAATAATCAGGATAATGTGCATCAGGAAGGTGACAATCCTCATGCAAACAACAACACTGACCAGATGATGAATGATGGAATGTTCAAAAACTTTATGCAGTTCATGCCACAGCGGCGAGAGCGGCTCCTGTCCAAAATATAGGTGGAAACACTAAAAACTCTCGGACGGTCACCGCTAAACAGTTCAAGGAGCTAGGACCACCAGAGTTTAAGGGAGAGCCAAAACCACTTATAGCGGAAACATGGATAAAGCAGATTACCAAGATATTTGATGTCTTGGGATGCTCCAAGGAGCAAAAGGTTCCCTTTGCCGCCTTTATGTTGCGAGGAGAGGCAGATTATTGGTGAGAATCGATTAAGCGTACTCAACCTGTCGCACTGAAGATGTCTTGGGAGAAGTTCCAAGAGCTGTTCAATGACAAATACTTTCTCGAAAGTGTCCGTCGCATGAAGGAGGTGGAGTTCATCAAATTGGAGCAGAATAATATGACTGTGTCGCAGTATGAGGCTAAATTTGCTGAGTTGTCCCGGTTTGCGTCCCACTTGGTGGATAATGAAGAGCGAATGACGTGAATGTTTTTGCGAGGTTTGAAACCTGAGATACGTCAACATCTTATTTCTCATAAACTGTGTTTGTATTTAGATGTTGTGAATAGGGCTCAGTTAGTGGAGCGCGCTAACGAGTCAACACAACCAAAAGAGAGCAGTCGGCAAAATGATAATACCAGTGAGAGCAGTCATCGAAGCGGTGACAACAAGCGTGGAGGGAATCAACAGGCCAGAAATGGTAACCACTTCGGTGGTAATCAGGGCCAAAACAATAAGAATGGTCATTTCAAGAAGAGGAGATTCAATAATGATGGAAAGACGTCAGCACCATCACCCGTTGTTAAGGAAGGAGAACGACCACCTATCATATTTTTCAAATGCGGAGGGGAGGGGCACATAAGTCCAAACTGCGCGATGCCGTCTAAAGCATGTTATAATTGTGGAAAAGAAGGTCATTTAGCTAGATTTTGTCGTTTACCAAAAACAAGTTCAGCCAAGATGGAGACACCAAAGGCCGTCCCAGAAAAGTCAAAACCGGTAGTGCAAGGGAGAGTGTTTGTTGTGACCTCCCAGAAAGCAAGGAACCCGAATGAGGTCATCACGGGTAAGCTTATCATAAACTCTAACGAAGTCTATACTTTATTTGATACCGGTTCTACCCATTCTTTTATTTCTCCTACTTGCGCTCATCGATTAAATTTGATTCCGGAGAAATTAGACTTTGACTTATCTGTTGAAACTCCATTGGGAGAAACCTTCATTACATCCACAGTTTATAAGTCTTGTTTGGTTCAAGTTGGTACCCACACATTACCTGTCGATCTTATTTCATTAAAAATACTTGCATTTGACGTGATTCTAGGGATTGATTGGTTAACTACTCATCATGCAAAAATTGATTATTTTCGTAAGGTTGTTAGCTTTCATATTCCTAATCGACCTATTATTCGAATTCAAGCAACCAAACCATTAAAATCAATCGCTGTCATCTCAAGCCATAAAGCTATTCGTTTATTGAAAAACGGATGTCAAGCTTTCTTAGCACATGTCACGGATCTAAACAAAAATACGTAAGTTTTGAATGATATTTCTATTGTTAATAAATTCCCTGACGTATTCCCTGAAGAACTTCCTGGCCTACCCCCAGAGCGTGAAATTGAATTTTGTATCGACCTTAAACCCGGTACAAAATCCATTTCCAAAGCCCCATGTCGAATGGCTCCTATTGAACTTCAGGAGTTAAAGATCCAACTGCAGGAATTGTTAGACATTGGCTTTATTCGTCCTAGTACTTCTCCTTGGGGTGCTCCTGTCCTATTCGTGAAGAAGCAAGATGGAAATATGTGACTTTGTAATGATTATCGGGAGTTGAATCATGTCATCATCAAAAATAGGTACCCATTGCCACGTACTGATGACCTGTTTGACCAGTTGCAAGGAGCACAATTCTTTTCAAAGATCGATCTTCGTTCTGGATATCATCAGCTGAAGGTTAGAACTGAGGATATTCCAAAGACGGCTTTTAGAACTCGGTACGGGCATTATGAATTCCTAGTCATGTCCTTTGGATTGACTAATGCTCCTGCTGCCTTCATGGATATGATGAACCGGGTATTCAAGGAATATTTGGATCACTTTGTGGTCGTCTTTATTGATGACATCCTTATTTATTTCAAAAGCCGTGAAGATCATGAACAACACTTGAGGCTGGTACTCCAAAAGCTTCGTGAATACAAGCTTTATGCCAAGTTGAAGAAATGCGAGTTCTGGTTGGAGGAGGTAGCATTCCTTGGGCACGTAGTATCAAGTCGTGGAATATCGGTTGACCCGGCAAAGATTGAAGCTATTCAAAGCTGGGAGCAACCTAAATCAGTGACCGAAGTACGTAGCTTTCTTGGTTTGGCTGGTTATTATCGGAGATTCATGGAAGGATTTTCTCGAATCGCTACTCCATTAACTCAGCTGACTCGGAAAGATACAAAGTTCGGTTGGAGCGAAGAATGTGAGCAGAGTTTTCAAGAACTCAAGAGGAGACTCATTTCAGCACCTGTTCTAACAATACCATCTGGCTTGGAGGGATTTGTCATCTACAGTGATGCTTCAAGCAAAGGGTTGGGATGTATTCTCATGCAACATGGAAAAGTCATAGCCTATGCATCAAGACAACTCAAGGAATATGAGAGGAATTATCCTACTCATGATCTAGACTTGGCAGCTGTTGTCTTTGCACTTAAAATTTGGAGGCATTACTTGTATGGGGAGAAGGTGGAGATCTTTACGGATCATAAAAGCCTCAAATATTTCTTCGCTCAAAAGGAACTCAACATGCGACAACGACGTTAGCTTGAACTGTTGAAAGATTATGATCATACCATTCAATACCATCCTGGAAAAGCGAACGTGGTAGCTGACGCATTGAGTAGAAGATCATATGCAAGTACGAGTGCGATATTGTCAACACAAAGGCCCATTTTGTGTGATTTGCAAAGGATTGAGATAGAGCTAAAGACTCCAGGGACCCATGTGATGATGGCGAATATACGAGTAGAACCGACTTTAATCGATAAAGTTAAAGCTGCTCAAGCTACAGACCTGGAGCTGATGCGTATAAGGAAGAAAGTGCAAGAAGGTGTTATGCCGGAAGCAAGAATCGATAAAGAAGGAATACTTCGAGTCAACTCCAGACTTTGTGTTCCTAACAAACCTGATTTAAAGTATGAAATCATGATGGAGGCGCACAACACACCGTTTGCAATCCATCCTGGAAGTACCAAAATGTGTCATGATCTTCGTCATACATTTTGGTGGAGCAATATGAAGAGAGAGAGAGAGAGAGAGAGCGTTGTTTATCTCAAGGTGTCTAACTTGTCAACGAGTCAAAGCGGAGCATCAAGTACCAAAAGGTCCATTGCAACCACTTAAAATTCCAGAATGGATGTGGGAGCACATTACCATGGATTTCGTTACCGGTCTTCCTAGGGTTTCTCAAGGTATTGATGCGATTTGGGTCATTGTTGATAGATTGACCAAGTCTGCTCATTTCTTACCGATATGAGAAACTTATACACTTGAACGTCTTGCTCGTATGTACATAAACGAGATTGTAAGACTGCATGGTATGCCAGTATCCATAGTTTCTGACCGAGACCCAAGATTCACTTCACGATTTTGGGTTAGTTTACAAAAAGCTATGGGTACGGATTTACGATTTAGTTCAGCATATCATCCTCAGACGGACGGACAATCAGAGAGAACTATTCAAACTCTTGAAGATCTATTAAGACTCTGTGTCTTTGACATCAAGGGAAGTTGGGACAAGTTCTTACCATTGGTGGAGTTTTCCTACAACAACAGTTATCAAGCAAGTATTGGCATGGCTCCATTCGAAGTATTGTATGGAAGAAAATGTCGTTCTCCAGTATGCTGGGATGAGATGGGTGAAGCAACGTTGTTGGGACCGGAGTTGGTACGTATGACTACAGAAAAGATTCAAACGATCCGACAACGTATAAAAATCTCACAAGATCGACAAAAGAGTTATGCTGATCTTCATCGAAAGGACGTGGAATTTGATGTAGGAGATCATGTGTTCTTACGTGTTGCTCCATGGAAAGGAGTTACTGTAAGACCCCGAATTTTATGAAATAAAAGTATTCAATTTTTCTTATAATTACAATTCAGTAAATGGTTAAATTGATAAAAATTTAAAGTTATGGGTGAAATGTGAAAACTTTTCAAAATACGCAAGTGGTTATAAAATATTCATTGTTGTCGGGGAATATTCGTTTGGTCGTGAAATATTCTTTCTGTCGGGGAATATTCGTACGACGGCGCAGACATTGTGGGCCCCATAACAGAATAACTATCGGATGAAGAAAACGACAAATTTAAGTTTTTATAAATAACGGCGTAATTGTTACCGTTAACACTGTTGGAATACCCGGTGGTTAAAATACAGTAATACGCGTTGTTATACAGTAGCACACGGTATTGTACAGTAGTTTTAAATTATTGATTCTTACGTAAGAAGGCACTACACAATAATTGTTACAGTAGTTACTGTTCAATATTTTATTTTATTGATTCAATAATTGCTGTGTTGATATTTTATATTATTGTTGTTTCAATAATTGTTGCTGCACAGTATTTTCCTTTATCAGATCAATAATTCATATTATTTGAATAATATTATTAGATAACATTATTGGCAATGTCTAGAAAGTTCTGTCTAAGGAGAGGTTTGGTCATCTAATTGCGCGCCATTAAGGAGAAATCCTTATTGGAAAGCCCCCTCTTTCTTGGGAACGGCCTGGTTGTCATAAATGTGATTCTGTAATATTATTTGTGAATAATTAATTATTGATTCATATGATAAGGAAATATTTATTTTATGTAGATATAAATGAGGAATATATTTTTGTGCTTAAAAATGAAGGAGTTAATGTTGAGGTATTTTATCTGTATTTTTTGTCGGAACGGAGGTATTGAAAATTAAATTAGGGTTTTTGAGATATTTTGCGAGGGTTATAATTTTTAATCCGACCGTTGGATCGTGATAATATTTGGATATGTTATACATATATAAGTTGAGTATATATCCACAAATTTTCAACCGTTAAAAATGAACGTATGATTTATTATGAATTTTACGAGATGACTAGTTCAGAAATTGTTGAATTTTTGGAGTTTATCATTTTGATGAAAAATTCTAGAATTGGTGGGCCCCACTTGTGGTTGGTGAAAAAATATGCTGAATTATATTTCAAATGTGGTGGGTGGGAATAGTAGCAGGTAAAGCCATCAGGTTGCAGGTTAAGTCTGCTTCGGCGTGCTATCATTTTTCTATAAATAGAGGGCTAAGTTAGAATTGAAAATCACACCAGAAACATAAGATTTCTCTCTTTCTCTCTCTATATTATGAAGCATATTTTGTGAGTATTTAGATACTTTGAGAGTTTCTATTCATCAGTGCAAGTTTTCTTCAGCCTTATACCGATCAGAAGTACTGCTCTTTTGAGGTAAGGGATAGTAAGGGATTTTAAGGGTTGTTATATTTTCCAGTTTCGTAATTTTTCTGACCTTCAAAAATTCTGGAAAAAATTTGAAATGATATTTTGATGAGTTTTCTTGATTGTGTCCAAAAATGGTGATTTTTGGATGTATAAATTGAGAGTTATGAATTTTATGAGAAACGATTATTTTAAAAGTAATCGCTTATAATTCCTTGTGGTTAACTCCAAAATTGATGAAATCTTTATTGGGAGTACATGTATATGATAGAAGTATACTCTGTAAATTTTAGAATTTTTGGACAAAAGTACAATTTTTGATAAATGTCTAAATATTCGGCTGTTTTGGCCATATGAAAAATAGTAAATGACTTTTAAAAATTCTGAGAAAAATATATGTTCACTATGGGACTATATTATGCTAAATCTCAGAAAAAAAATATTTTTGGAACTGATTTGGTATTTTTTTCATGAAAATAGTCTAGTTATGAGTAAATGAATTAAATATATTTTGTGAAGTAAGAAAATTAAAAAATAGGATTTTATGGCTTGAGAATCCTATATGAGGTATATGCAGATTTTTGATGAGGGTTTTTGGTTATTGGTGATGAAATCTTATGAGTTTGACATTTTATGATGATTAAATGCATTAATTAGTAAAGTGTAAACAATTTAAATAAATTGTTTATAAGGTTAGGAAATATTATTCTTTCAATATCATTATGCCGAAATATTGATATGGATTTTATTGTGGAATTTCTACTTTTTTCATGTCGGAGTTACTATTCACGAGTTACTATTCACGAGTTACTATTCATGAGTTACTATTCACGAGTTACTATTCACAGAAAAATTGGTTTCTTTTTCTGACCAAATTATCGTTGATTTATGATTGTTGCTCTTGAAAATAAATGCAGTTATTGATAATATTGTTTTTATTATCATATATAACATTTTTATAACCCTGATGTTGAATTTCTCTTTCACTTGAGTGTAAAGATGGGTAAATTATTGGTATGATCGTAACTGAGGAATATCTTTGGCATGTAGTGTAAAGATGAATTGTTAACTGGTATGATCATGACCATTGAATTTATAATTGAATATCTTTAGCTTAAGTGTAAAGATGAATTGATTAACATGGTTATAATTATTGTTTATATAAATTCTAAAATGATTATATATTTCTTTGAGATATTAATATCTTTGGCCTGTAGTGCAAAGATGAACTGTTGTTGAATATCTTTGGCCTGTAGTGCAAAGATGGCATGTTGATGAATATCTTTGTCCTGTAGTGTAAAGATGGTCTGTTGATGAATATCTTTGGCCGTAGTGCAAAGATGAAATTGTTAGTATGATTATAAACAGGAACTGTGATTTGGTATAACCATGATCTTTGATGTTTTAGGTAAAGACATGTGAGAAAAATTATCTTCGTCCTAGATGCAAAGATGAATTTAGAATTACAATTATGATTATGAGTTATTCATATAATTGTGAAAAGGAACTGTTGATTAATGTTACAGGGATAAAACATTATTGGTGGACTTTTAATGTGGAGAAGATAATAGACTTTATGGTCTATTTGACTCTTCTAATGGATTGCTCGTTCCGCTGCAACTATGGTTGAAATTTTTATCATCTACCATATGTTTTAAATCTCTGATTTATTATTGATGAAGACTATTGATAATTTATTTATCTTTAGTCATGATATTCTTTACTGGGCTAGTTGTGCTCACCCTTTTGTTTCACAATTCCTTTCAGGTAATAAGAGTGTAGCTGGGTCGAGCGGGGGTAACAAGGGAATAGAACGGTGGTCATCATTTAGTAGTTATATTTGGTGAAGAAAATAGGGTGAGGCGAACCCAACGTTGGAAGGGTGTTTCGTCACTATCATACAAGATGTCTAATGACATACAACCTCGTGTCATCATAAGACAGGGTTGTGCTCATCCACTTACTTAGTATATTTACGAGCACTACCTATATAATCTTGGTGTTTGTTTGAAGTATAATTCTCAATTAGAAACAGTGGAGATAATGATAAGTCAAGAGAAGACTTGCCATTGGGAAGAATATGATAATAAACTTCTCGTTTTTCTTTGGGGTCTATTGGGTCAACCAAGGATAATTCTGTGGCCATATGATATCTATCATAACCTAGATGCATGGCCTCCCATGTACGAAGGTTTCCTTGAGCACTTCCCAAAGATTCTAATTTCTAAAATAGTTTTTGACTATACCTTTATGTAAGGTGTCATTGTGACGTGCTATCCAAGGTTGGGACATGAGTCACATTTGGTATATATTTGTATCCAAACTCACAGCATATGTGTTGTTGTATTTTGCATGACAATTGTTGTAATAAAGTTGTAGTTATTTTCTGTACCATGTATTTGGCGACTCAGAATAGGTTAGATGGATTGGACCTATTTTGAGGTTGTCACAGTTACGAGATTTGGAAAAAAAGGAAAACTCAATCCTCGATTCATCGGTCTATTTTTAATCCTCGATCGAGTAGGAACTGTGGCTTATAGACTCGCTTTACCGCCAAGTATGTCTCGTGTTCATAACGTTTTCACATATACATGTTACGCAAATATGTGGAAGACCCGAACCATATTATTGAGTTAGAACCGGACGAAATAGCGGAGGATTTGACGTATGAAGAAGTTCCTGTTCAAATCTTGGATAAGAAGGAACATATTCTACGCTCCAAGGTTATACCTCAAGTCAAAGTTTTGTGGAGAAACCACGATGTTGAGGAAATGACTTGGGAGTTAGAATCTGAAATGAAATCAAGGTATCCTTACCTCTTCGACATACCAGGTACGAACCCTAATTTCGAGGGCAAAATTTCATAAGAAGGGGAGGTTGTAAGACCCCAACTTTTATAAATAAAGATGAATTTTCTATAAATATCATTTTTGAATATTATAGAGTTAATTTGATATAATGTTATAGTTGTGGGTAATATTTATAAATTTTGCAAAGTACGCAAGTTGTTATATAATATTCGATAGGTCGGGGAATATTCGTTTTAACAGGGAATATTCGTACAACGGCACAATCATTGGTGGACCCCACAACGAAATTATTGTCGGATTGAGAAAACGACAAAAATATTTTTTTAAAAATAACGGCGGAAGTTTTACCATTGTTACTGTTGAACTACTCGGTAGTAAAAGTACAGTAATACGTGTGGTTGCATAGTAGCACACGATATTGATTATTAATGCTTATGTGATAAGTCACTCAGTTTGATTCAATTATTGTCAGTTAATAATATAAATTATTTAGTGATAATGACGTTTTGTTTTATTCGTATTATTAACGTAATAAAACAGAAACATCTTTTTATATAAAACAGAATACTTTATTAAAGTTATTCTATAAATAGAATATATTATATTTTATTTAAAAGATTTTTCTTTAAATATGGACCGTCAGATTAAAGTAATCAATCTGGACCATTCATGGATTAGTTACTATGCATTCTATTTTTCTATAAATAGCAGCTCATTCCTTCATTATTTATTACGAATTCACTGAACTCTAGAGAGAGAAACTATAGAGAGAGAGAGAAGAAGAGTATTCTGTTACTTAACTACTTCCTTATTTCAGCTCTTCTTTAAAACGGTAAGGGGTGTTATTCTTTCTTATTCATGAAGAGAACTATTGTTATTCCATTTCTTATTATTCTGTTGGAATAACCTGTATACGCGGTCTACCCTATACTTGGTGACATTCTTCTATTATTCTGTTATAACATCCTGTCTGTGTGTTTTACACCGGACCTGGTTCCGTTTTTATTATTATTCTGTTGGAACATTCTGTCTGTGTGTTTTACACCGGACCTGATTTCATTTTTATTATTATTCTGTTGGAACATCCTGTCTGTGTGTTTTACACCGGACCTGGTTTCATTATTTATTATTCTGTCGGAATATCCTGTCTGTGCGTTTACGCCGGACCTGGTTCCATTATTTATTATTCTGTTGGAATAACCTGTTTGTGCGGTCTATCGCATGCCGGGTGATTTCTTCTGTTATTCCATTCTTTATTATACTCAGTTGGTTAAGTTTTGACTTCTATACTCCATGAAATTTGTGGAATATCCTTGATAATTACGGTTCATCCAGTATCTTTTCATGAAAATATTCTTCTAAGTATTCTTGAATTTTACTCCACAAAGCAGTATCATGTTGACAATTTGGACGTTGTTAATTCTTGGATAAATTAATTCTTGAACTTGTTTTATTGAATTCTTATATCATTGTCATCATCCTCATGTTTATAAAATGTTAAAAGTCATCTGTGGCCTGTAGTGCATAGATGAACTTGGTATGATTATGACCAGGGATTATTCGGTATAATCATGACCGTAATGTTACAGATGATGTGGTAAAAGTCCTCATTGGCCCGTAGTGCATTGATGGACAGTTGTTGGCATGATCATGACCATTAATGAATACACGAATATCCTTGGCCGTAGTGCAGGGGCGATTCGATGATGTGAATTATTTTATTAAGCTGAGTCCAAGCGATAACAGTGTTGAAAAACCTTTTAAATCATAAAAGATAGGAGAGTTTATTTTTTACTTGACTCTTTTAATGGATTGCTTGTTCCGCTGCAGTTAAACTTGATGTCTATTATATTTTATCAGTTTAACATTGTTGAAGGCTAATGATAATTTATTCTGCATTATCTTAGTCATAATATTTCTTACTGGGCTAGTTGAGCTCACCCTTTCTTTCACTGTTCTCTTCAGGAAATGAGAACGTAGCTGGGGCAAGTCGGGGAACGGAGTGATGGTCCGAATGATAGTATTAGTTAGTAGTCCTCACTATTCTATGTAATAGTGTGTTAATAAATAATGAGGACTCATTTTGAGTATGAATACTCTCTAGAAGATAATATTTGTATTCAAACTCACAGTTTATGTTTTGTCGTATTGTACCCGACAGTTGTATTAGTAAGTTGTATTTGTATTCTATACTATGTATCCGACGACCCAAGATGGGTGATGTATACCTAATTTTGGGGGCGTCACAACTATAATTGACTTAATGAGCTCAAAAGGAATTAACTTTAGTAGAATGTAGGTCATTTTACTGATAGGTTAAGGAGTATTGTAGCTTGTCCCAATATCAGTGTCTCTTTAAGTATTAGCTGTGTTAGGCCATTGGCCTAGCCTATTGTTGCTGCTGAAATCAAGAAGGCTGATGATGAGAGTTGGTATCAACTTTCCACCAACTTCTCCTTAACCATCATTTCCTTCCATCTTCCATTGGATTCTATCTTGGAGGCAAAGCAATTAACTGGGTAATGAATTCCCTATAAATGGAAGACCCTCTCTTCTCCTTCATGTTGGTTAAGTATTTTGATAAGTTCTAAATAAAGAATGAATTGCTATTAGTGCAAGTAATCTGAACTTAGAAGCAAGTTTTGGCATTTCAAGCATTAAGAAGGTAACATTTCTGTTATATATGTTCTTGAATTCAAAGTTCTTCAATTACTAGAAAATATAATGAAATACTTGCTTTTGAGTCAAAAAATTAATGACTAAAACTTGTTGCAATCTATGAAATTTTGCTAGATACTGTTAATACCGTTAAATATGAAAATAACGAAACTTAAACGGACCAATTTGGTTGAGAAACGAATTCGTAGTGAATGAATTCGCTAAATATGTTTAAAATCTGAAAATATAGCATGAACACTGAATTGGAACCCTTAAAATGATTTGTTAATATTTTTGAAGTGTTATAATTATTCTGTAGATGAGTAGCTAAGAGTTTAACGAGTTCAACGAATCGAAAACCAACTAATTCTGACTTAAAATGAAGAAGTTATGAAGATTTGAAGTATGTATATTTAGAAAACTGTAATCTGGGCGAAGCCAAGAGCGGGCGCGCTGCCCAGGAGCGCGGGCGCGCAGCTGGGCGTTACTAGATGGCGCGGGCGTGCTGGAATAGTGAAGGAAATGGGCGCGGGCGCGCCCATAGTGTGACAGGTGTGACTGTTTTGACTTATTTTCGTAAAATGGCCATAACTTTTTTATACGAACTCCAATTGAGGCGATTCAAGATGATCCGGAACGAGAACGAATAGACCTACAACTTTTATTCTTTAAATATTTCAATTTGAGGTCCTTAGAAGGGGTTAAAAGGGTCATCTTTTAATATTGATGAGTATTAAGAGGCAATCAGAGGGCGTCGGGCATGCACGTATGCAAGTGTAGTGCTTCTGAAGATAAAAAATGTTGTTCTAAATTATAAAACATGAATGTTAGTAAGTATAATGATGCTTAAAATTAATAAATGATGTATTAGATAAGTTGTATAAGCATACACAATAGAGATAAATTGGGCGTATGACGAATGAACGTCGAAACGCCGTGACAAGTGTTAATGAACTTAAAAAGTGTTTTAATTCAATTGAAGTGAATATTATAAGATATGTAATGTGGTTAATATAAAACCAATAAAGAGTCCTAGTAAGACTTAAGCACTTGAATGAAGTTCGAGTGTGACCTAAGAAGAAATATAGTGAGATATAAGTCGAAAGTTAACACAATCAAATTGAACATTGTGTATTGATAGTAAGAAGGGTTATGAGATATAGAGTAAAATTTACATTACAACTACTATGCGTTGCTATGTGAATAATAGTTGATGTGCATGATTATATAATTATATAGGGCACGTGAAGTGCAGATAGATGTAAACTGTTAAACTGTTATTGGTAAACAACGATCAAAGCAAGTCTTTCAGTTTCTATTTGTTCTATAATGTTAATGATTATTGGTTGATTTATGTCATGATATGGAATGTTAAATTATATATGAAATGCATATGAGATATGTATGAAATGAATTATGTTATGCCATGAAACGTGGAAATATCTATGAGATATGTATGAGATTGAAAGTAAATCTACGATTATATGAATTATAAGTTAATCTCTATACTCGTTATGTGAGAAGCAACATGCAGGTTCTGAGTTTAAATGCTTATGATTATATAAATTGTGTATGATGATATGTGCTATGTGATGCATGAAAACTATTAGAATTGCTGGGTTGTCGAGCTCGCCCTTGTAAATAACTACTTTTGCAGGTTAAGGACTCACGGTAAAGATTACGTGCTACTTGATTGATAGAGTTCAATAGTATCGAAGGAGATTGATTGATTTGTTTAAATATATGCTTTTGAACCATGTTTAGGTTCTAGGAGATATACATGATAGTAGTTTACGATGTGTAATATATGTTGAGTTGTAAAGTTGTACTATGTGATGCATAGAGGAATTCGAATCAAGATGTAAAAATTTATACAGTAATTCGAATAGAATGAATCTTAACATAATTTGATTTAAGTTAAGAAATCAATAAAAGATATTTTTTCAAAGGAGATTGAAAAAGTTTAAATTATTCCGCATATTTTTATAACATCGAATATAATGTAAGACATGAATGGTAAATGACCAATATTTGAAACATATATATAAAGTTTGGGGATATTATACATATCCTGGAAATGGAAAGAATTTATATTCTAAATTGTAATACGCAAAGTTATATTCATTGAGTTATGAATAAAATATATAAATGGTTTGACGATAGTAGTATCGTGGCAGACTGGATCTGAGGTTCGAAGGGACCCGAATTTGGTGGCGTCACATATAGTGAGCAACAGATCAATTGTAGAAAGTTCAGAGATTTAGGGGCGTTACATCATATGCCATATAGAATGTCATGTCAACCTTATATAGTTAATTAACCATGGTTCACCTTTAGTTGGTTTCAATGACACTTTTTATCGAATTATTAGAGTTGAAAGTTTATTGTGAAAAAAAGAAGCTCATGGGTTAAATTAAGAAAAATGACAAGTTCAAGGGTTTTTTAGGTCATTCCGTGTTTGTAAGTTTTTTTTAGGAAAAAAAGAAGAGAACGGAAGGAAAAATAATTAAAATCTCTACAAATCTCTTGTTTATGAGGTTTTTTTAGGGGGAAAGAGAAGGGATTTTGGATGTAAAGTTGATTTCGTTTTTGGTTCAAAACGCTCCCTTCAAAAGTGGGAGAATTTGGAGGGATGAGAAAATTAATTATTTTATATTACCTAAAATAACATTTCAAAACAAAAAATATGACAATTTTATCCCTAACTATTATAAATAAAAATTATAATTTTATTTTATATTATCTAAGATAATATTTCAAAATAAATAATATGACAATATTGTCCCTAACTATTATTTGTCACAATTATTATTTATTTTAAATTTTAAAAATATGATCAGTCAAAATAAACATGCAGACATACTAATTGGTATAACCATTTTTTTCCTCTTTGGGACGAAAGCATATATAAAAGAAATCGAGGTGCGTCCAATACTTTTGTATATATATATATATATATATATATATAGGTTTGGATTATGATATTTATGCAAATCATGTTCTTATTGATTAATTATTACAAAATTGAATTTCAAAATTAACCTTTTATATAGTCTTTTAGTTTAATTTTTATAATATGTGTTCTATATAAAATTACCTTGTTATTTATACTTCCCAGTGTAATACTCAGTTTGCAAATGCAATACATCATTCATGTTTCAACAAATGTTTTGTTTTTTGTGTAGCAAAGAAAAAAACAACTAAGTAAAATAATTCTAATAGATGGACATCATTAAATCATATCATTTATTAAATTTATATGTAAAGATAATATAGTAATAGTATAATTTAAAAATAAAAATATTTTCTCTAACTTCTCTCGTTCTAAACTCACAAACAATGAAAAATATAATTAAAATCTCATTCATTTCGTGATTCCTTTCTAAAACTCACAAACATAATCTCATTCCATCATTTCCCACCCCTTCTCCTCTTATACTTTTTCTTCCCATCCCATTTCTCTCCAAAACCAGAAACCTAGGATAAGTCTATAATAATTTATGTTGTTTCCAAACAATATAAATTACGGACTATCACGCAAACGTTTTTTGATTAAAAGATACAGTACAACAAAGAAGCAACAACTAATGACACACACAGTAATTGCGAGGCCTAATGAATGTGCTAACACGACATAAGTCCCTGTAATGAAAGCAAGCATCATTGCTCCAATTGCAGCAATATTGGTAAGTGCAGCACTGGCGTAAAATTCCCATATTTGGTCAGTATCGTCGTATGTGGCTGCAAAGAAGTAGATAACTAATAAAGATGCCGAAAGTAGGAAGGCAATTGCGTCTGTTACCATAAAGGCCTTGAAAGCATCCTTTCTTGTGAGAATTGCCAGCCCTTGGTTTGGTCCTTCATTTCCATTGAAACCACCTGGTATGGTAAATCCAGCGGTGAAGGTTACCGTAGCTACGAGTGCAGCCACTATCATGTGAGTCTCACCACTTTCTTGACTATTTCTGTTTCTTCTTTCTTCATTGCCTTTGCTTTCTTCCCTGTTCTCAAATCTTCATCGTCCCTTATTGTCTTCCACAATAACGCGGTGTGATTTGCATCAACAACTTGAAGCATCAATCCGACATCGGCCTGCAAATCAATTTCTATTAAGCATATACAAAAAAATTGGTCTATTTTTAGTTACCAAATTTATGTCCCATCTTCACTTCTTTTTTTTAGATGTAGAGTAATGGCCGGATCGATGATTAAGAAAACTTGGAAATTTTCTAGTGTTTATTTTTTCCCCTTTACTTTTTCAAGTTTCAAACATAGTTGGGTAGTGAAATTTTGTTAACTCATTATTAACACAAGGCCTAATTGCAAAAGCTACTCTACACGTTGTCAGCAAATTCAAATTCTGCCCTTTTAAGTGAAAAAAATCTCAATCGAGTCAATTTAATTCAATTGACTCGTGATGTTGACTTCGGTTCAATTGAGATTTTTGCCATGACTACATTAAAGTTTTGCCCTTCAATTATTAATTAATTTTAAAGTAATCCCTCAACTACTAAAGTGAATACTTTCCTCTTTTAGTTGTCACTTAGTGTCAATTCTGTTACTTTGGATAGATTTCTTCTCAATTATGTCACTTAGTGCCACGAGTCACGCTCATGTTTGATGAGTATCTTTTTATTTGACGATGTAAAATACATATATTTTGTGAATAAGACGTTAATTAATTAAAGTATTTAACATTTAAATGACAAAGATAATCTCATTAAATAATTGTGTTAATTACTAGCACGTGACACAAAATAGAAGAAAAGTCAACCAAAAGGACAAATAGACACTAAGAGCATCTTCAAGAGTAATAGCAAAACAAACTCTTCAAATTGATCTTTGTTGACCTACGTGACAATTTGAAGAGCATTATTTGTTACTTTCATATTTTGTGTCTCATCAGTCTCTTCAATTTAATGAGTTATACATCAAACTCATCAAGCGTAATAAATGTTTTTAGTCTTTAATTGTAGATTTGAAGAGTGAGAAGGAGGTTGCAAATTTAAAGATTGAGAAGAATGTTTGTTGACCTATGTGGCAGTTTGAAGAAGCTTGTTGGGCCAAGCATATTTGGGCCTCTGGATTTTAGTGGGCCGTTGGTCCTATGGTGCCATGTGGGCTTGGACCAGGAGTGGTTTTGGTAGACGGGAGATTTGTGAATTAAGGTTCCTAATTCTATTTGGTCTCTAGATATGGAAGGAAGGGTTGTATTATAAATCCACTTCCTTAATTCTAGGAGATTCGGTTCAATCCTATTAAGGAATGGTTGTTTGGGTGAGAGCCTCAATCTAATTCAGAGAAGGATTTTATGAAGGTGGTGAGAATATTATAAATACAAGGCTTGTCTCTGATTGTTAAGGTACATGCAAATTATTATTTTCCAGCACTAGAGTATTAAGCCTCCATTGTTAACCTTGAATCAGCCTGTACTTATTCTCACACCGGAGCTATCCCCCAACAGCACAGGCCGTCAAGTTTTCGGTGTTTACTTGATTCTGTGCAGGATTAGACGCGCTTAGGTGATTGGAGCGCGTGTACGGATCTTGGCGTTAACATTGGCGCTAGAAGGAGGGCTTTCTAGTGTTGCTGGATTTCCAATCACAATCATCAATCTCTAGCATCTGAAATCATGGAGAATAGTAGGACGATTTCAGCCGTAGGACAGTCGACGGCAAGAGGTTCTTCTCGTCAGAGAGGGACTGTTAAAGATAGACTATGGCCATTAAAGAGCATCCATGAGCGGCTTGGCCCACAAGGCACCTCAGTAGGGTCTCAGGACAGAGATAGCGATGATGTCAGGAGGAGGTTATTCTCCACAGCCAGTAAGGGGGCTAGGAACGATCGAAGGAGACCCGAAACTGAGACGTTCAGGAAGATACAAAATCTATTTTTGCCAAAAAGGCGCAGGAAATGGAGGAAGCGCTGAGGGTGCTACTACAACAAAGAGAAGAGATCGCAAAGCAGATGGTCCTAGTAGCCGAGTAGGAAGATGAGGCCTCCAGCTATAACCAATCCAGAAGGCGAGGCAGATCTCCAGATAGGAGATCCAGGGTGCGAAGGGATGAAGGTTCAAGGCGGTTTGAGAGTAGGTTTCGGAGCCGTTCTCGAGATTGAAGCAGATCAAGTGGCTGCATACTCGGGGACTAAAAGAGGGTACATCGCCCTGATGGTTCCCGGCATAGCAAGAATGACCGACGAAGCCCTTCTAGAGCTGATAGTTCAGATGGAAAAGGTCGAGCCGACCATGGAAAGAAGGGTTCTCCCAGGAATGAAGAGCCAACGAAACTGGATGGGATGGAACTGTTGGCTAAAAAATTGGAGGATCTTCAGAAGGAATTGGCCGAAGTTAAACAGGGGAAGACGAGTTCAGGTAAAAAAGCATCCCCTTTTTCTTTGGAAATCATTCGAGAAAAGGCGGACCCCAGTAAAAAAACTCCCCTATATGGAAAGCTATGATGGCTCAAGAGATCCATACGAGCATAGTCAGGCGCATGATAGGTTGATGGATTATTATGATTACTCATATGCGGCTAAGTGTCAAACCTTCATGACAACTTTGAGAAAAGATGGCAGACAGTGGATGATGACTTTAGCCTCGAACTCTGTCTCGTTGTGGGAAGAATTGTGTGACAAGTTCCACGCCTGGTTCGAGAGTAACAGGAGAAGAGGTAAGCCTACGGGATCGTTGTCACAGATCAGACAATATTCCAATGAAACGTTGGGCCAGTACGTGAAAAGGTTCAGAGAAGCGGTGGGTCAGGTGACAGATCTTAATGACCTTCAGGCGATAGGACTTTTTCAGAATGGGTTGTGTGACGCCCCCAAAATAGGTATACAACACCCATTCTGAGTCGCCAAATACATGGCACAGAAAGCAAACTACAACTTCAATAATACAATTGTCGTGCAAAATACGACAACACATACTGTGAGTTTAAATACAAATATTGTTTTCTAGACAATATCCACACTCAAATAAGTCCTCAATACAATTATTCAAGCACTATTTTACAGAAATAGTGAGGACTGCTAAAACATCTTTCTAGAACCATCACTCCATACCCCGACTAGATCTTGCTATGTTCTCACCTCCTGAGAAGAAAAATGGAACACAAAAGAAAAGGGTGAGCTCAACTAGCCCAATAAAGAATATTATGACTAAGATAATATACAACAAATTATCATTAGTATTCAACAGGGAATAGAATATAATCGACAACAAGTTTTAGATCAACAACTGCAGCGGAAACAGCAAACCATTAGAAGAGTCAAGTAGAGAATAAATTCTACTATCTTCTAAGATTTAAAAGTCCATCATCAATATTTTATCCCTGTAACATCAATTAATAATCATTTTTATCCAAATATTCATCTTTGCACTACAGGCCAAAGATATTCATTTGTATCACCTGTCAGTCATGTTCATCTCAACACCTGTTCATCTTTGCACTACAGGCCAAAGATATTCATCAAGTAATCATACATCTTTGCACTACAGGCCAAAGATATTCAGTAATATCATCATTTAGGACTGAGGATGATGAAAAATATCTTAAAGAGAACGAATCCAATGAGACAGAAGGACAAATAATAGGGATTCGTATAACAGTTTATCCAAGATCAATAATACTTCATAATAATCAATTGTGAAGCAGAATTCAAAAATAAAGATAAAAACATAGATACAATCAAAGATAGTAACCATAATAGACATCTTGGACAAAAAGGGAAATTTTTATTTTTCGGTGAATAGTGCCGTATTCGTGAATAGTGCCGTATACGTGAATAGTGCCGTATACGTGAATAGTAATTCTGACACAAAAAGTTCCAAATTTGATAAAAACTCATGTTGATATTTCAGCATAATGATATTGAAGAAAATAATATCATTTAAGAAGAAAATAATATCCCTTACCTCAAAATATCAGTACTTCTGGTCGGAATACCGGTATAAGGCTGAAAGAAACTTGCTCTGATGAATAGAAACTCTCAAAGTATCTAAATACTCACAAAATACACTCAATAATCTAGAGAGAGAAAGAGAGAAAACTTGTTTCTGGTGTGATTTTCAATTCTAACTTAGCTCTCTATTTATAGGAAAATGTTAGCACGCCGAAGCAGACTTAACCTGCAACCTGATGACTTTACCTGCTACTATTCCCACCCACCACATTTGAATAAAAATCTCAGCACATTTCTTCACCAACCAAGAGTGGGGTCCACCAATTCTAGAATTTTTCACCAAAATGATAAACTCCGAAAATTCAACAATTTCTGAACCAGTGATCTCGTAAAATTCATAATAAATCATACGTTCATTTTTAACGGTTCAAAATTTGTGGACATATACTCAACTTATATATGTATAACATATCCAAAAATTACCACGATCCAACGGTCGGATTAAAAATTATAACCCCCGCAAAATATCTCAAAAATCCTGATTTTTAATAACTTCATTCCAACAAAAATACTGATTAAAAACCTCAACATTAACTCCTTCATTTTTAAACACAAAAATATATCCCTCATTTATATCCATATAAAATAAATATTTTCTTATCATATGAATAAATAATTAATTATTCACAAATAATATTACAGAATCACATTTATGACAACTAGGCCGTTCCCAGGAAAGAGGGGACTTTCCAATAAGGATTTCTCCTTACTGGCGCGCAATTAGATGACCAAACCTCTCCTTAGACAGAACTTTCTAGACATTGCCAATAATGTTATCTAATAATATTATTCAAATAATATGAATTATTGATCTGATAAAGGAAAATACTGTGCAGCAACAATTATTGAAACAACAATAATATAAAATATCAACGCATCAATTATTGAATCAATAAAATAAAATATTGAATAATAACTACTGTAACAATTATTGAGTAGTGCCTTCTTACGTAAGAATCAATAATTGGTGCAATACCGTGTGCTACTGTATTTTAACCACCGGGTATTCCAACAGTATTAACGGTAACAACTATGCCGTTATTTATAAACAACTTATACTTGTCATGTTCTTCATCCAATCGCTTTCCGTTATGGGGCCCACACAAGGCTGCGCCGTCGTACGAATATTCCCCGACAGCAAGAATATTTCACGACCAAACGAATATTTCCCGACAAAATGAATATTTTATAACCACTTGCTTATTTTACAAAATTTGCACATTTCACCCATAACCAAAGTATTATATCAAATTAATCCCTTATTATTCACAATAATATTTAGAGAAAATTTGATTTTATTCATTAATAATTTGGGGTCTTACAACCTCCCCTCCTTATGAAATTTCGTCCTCGAAATTGACGTACGTACCTAATATTTCGAAAAGGTGAGGATACCTCGCATTCATTTCTGATTCCAACTCCTAGGTCATTTCTTCAATAGCATGGTTTCTCCACAAAACCTTAACTTGTGGTATAACCTTCGTGCGTAGGACATGCTCTTTCCTATTTAAGATCTTAACAGGTACCTCCTCGTACGTTAAATCTTCAGCTATCTCGTCTGGTTCTAACTCAATAATGTGGTTCGGGTCTTTAACATATTTACGAAGCATAGATATGTGAAAAACATTATGAACACGAGACATGCTTGGAGGTAATGCGAGTCTATATGCCACATTTCCTATTCGCTCAAGAATCTCAAATGGACCAACAATTCTTGGATTGAGCTTTCCTCTCTTTCTTTCCAAATCTTCTAACTCCCTTCCATGGTGCAACAAGTAACAATACATGATCCCCAATATTAAATTCCACATCCTTCCGATGAAGATCCGCATAACTCTTTTGTCGATCCTGTGCCGTTTGTATACGTTGTCGAATCGTTTGGATCTTCTCTGTAGTCATACGTACCAACTCTGGTCCCAATAATGTTGCTTCACCCACCTCGTCTCAGCATACTGGAAAATGACATTTTTTTCCATACAACGCCTCGAATGGAGCCACACCTATGCTCGCCTGATAACTGTTGTTGTAGGAGAATTACACCAATGGTAGGTACTTATCCCAACTCCCTTTGAGATCTAGGACACAGAGTCTTAATAGATCTTCAAGAGTTTGAATAGTCCTCTCTGATTGTCCGTCCGTTTGAGGGTGGTATGTCGAACTGAATCGTAAATCCGTGCCCATAGCTTTCTGCAAGCTAACCCAAAATCGTGAAGTGAATCTTGGGTCACGATCCGAAACTATGGATACTGGCATGCCATGCAATCTTACAATCTCGTTCACATACATACTAGCAAGACGTTCAAGGGAATAAGTCTCACGTATCGGTAAGAAATGAGCAAACTTGGTTAATCTATCAACAATAACCCAAATCGCATCTATGCCTTGAGAAACCTTGGGAAGACCTGTAACGAAATCCATGGTAATGTGTTCCCACTTCCATTTCGGGATCTCAAGTGGTTGCAATGGACCCTTTGGCACTTGATGCTCCGCCTTTACACGTTGACAAGTTAAACACCTCGAGATAAACTCCGCGATCTCTCTTTTCATATTGCTCCACCAAAATGTATGTCGAAGATCGTGATACATTTTGGTACTCCCAAGATGGATTGCAAACGGTGTGTTGTATGCCTCCATCATGATTCTATGCTTCAAGTCAAAATCGTTATGAACACAAAGTCTGGAGTTGACTCGAAGTATTCCTTCTTCATCGATTCTTGCTTCTGGAATAGCACCTTCTTGCACTTTCTTCTTCATACGCATTAGCTCTATGTCCGTAGCTAGAGCAGCTTTAACTTTATCGATTAAAGTCGGTTCTACTCGTATATTTGATATCATCATGTGGGTACTTGGAGCCTTCATCTCTATCTCTATCCTTTGCAAGTTATACAAAATGGGCCTTTATGTTAACAACATTACACTTGTACCCGCATATGATCTTCTACTCAATGCGTCAGCTACTACGCTTGCCTTTTCAGGATGATATTGGATGGTATGATCGTAATCTTTTAACAGCTCGAGCCAACATCGCTTCCGCATGTTGAGTTCCTTTTGGGTGAAGAAATATTTGAGGCTTTTATGATCTGTATAGATCTCCACTTTCTCCCCATACAGGTAGTGTCTCCAGATCTTCAACGCGAAAACGACTGCTGCCAACTCCAAATCATGAGTAGGATAATTTCTCTTATATTCTTTGAGTTGTCGCGAGGCATAGGCTATGACTTTCCCATGTTGCATGAGAACACATCCTAACCCTTTGCCTGAAGCATCGCTGTAGATAACAAATCCATCCGAACCAGATGGTATTGTCAGAACAGGTGCCGAAATGAGTCTCCTCTTGAGTTCTTGAAAACTCTTCTCACATTCCTCACTCCATACGAATTTTGTATCTTTCCGAGTCAGCTGAGTTAACGGAGTAGCGATTCAAGAAAATCCTTCCACAAATCTCTGATAATAACCAGCTAAGCCCAGAAAGCTACGTACTTCGGTTACCGACTTCGGTTGCTCCCAACTTTTATGGCTTCAATCTTCGCTGGGTCGACAGATACTCCATGTTTTGACACCACGTGCCCAAGGAATGCTACTTCCTCAAGCCAGAACTCGCATTTCTTCAGTTTGGCATATAGCTTGTTTTTACGAAGCCTTTGCAATACGAGCTTCAAATGGCGCTCATGATCTTCACGGCTTTTGGAATAGATGAGGATGTCATCAATAAAGACGACAACGAACTGATCTAAATATTCTTTAAATATACGATTCATCATATCCATGAAAGCAGCAGGAGCATTAGTCAATCCAAAAGACATTACTAAGAATTCATAATGCCCGTACCGAGTTCTAAACACAGTCTTTGGAATATCCTCAGTTTTAATCTTCAACTGATGATATCCAAAACGAAGATCGATCTTTGAAAAGAATTGTGCTCCTTGCAACTGGTCAAACAGGTCATCAATACGAGGTAGCGGATACCTATTCTTGATAGTGATATGATTCAATTCTCGAAAGTCGATACAAAGTCGCATACTCCCGTCTTTCTTCTTTACGAATAACACAGGAGCACCCCAAGGAGATGTACTAGGACGAATAAAACCGATGTCCAACAACTCCTGTAGTTGGACTTTTAACTCCTGAAGTTCAATAGGAGCCATTCGATATAGGGTTTTAGAAATGGGCTTTGTACCGGGTTCAAGGTCAATAAAGAATTCAACTTCACGTTCTGGGGGTAGACCAGGAAGTTCTTCAAGAAATACATCGGGAAATTCTCTAACAATAGAAATATTATTCAAATCTGACTTGTCTTTGTTCAAATCCATAACATGGGCTAAGAAAGCTTGACATCCGTTTTTCAATAAACGAATAGCTTTGTGGCTTAATATGACAGTGACTGATTTTAGTGGTTTAGTAGTTTGAATTCGTATGACAGGTTGGTTAGGAATATGAAAACTAACAACCTTACGAAAATAATCAATTTTAGCATGATGAGTGGTTAACTAATCAATTCCTAAAATCACATCAAAAGCAAGTATCTTTAAAGAGATAAGATCAACAGGTAATGTGATAGTGCCAACTTTGATCATGCAAGATTTATAAACTGTAGATGTAACGAAGGTTTCACCCAACGGAGTTTCAACAGATAAGTCAAAGTCCAATTTCTCCGGAGTCAAGTTTAAACGTTGAGCACAAGCAGGAGAGATAAAAGAATGGGTAGAACCGGTATCTAGTAAAGTATAAACTTCGCAAGAATTCAAGATTAGCTTACCCGTGTTCACCTCGTTCGGGTTTCTCGCGTTTTGGCCAGTCACGACAAACGCTCTTTCAGGAACCGCTGATTTTGACTTATCCGGGACAGCTTTTGGAGTCAACATCCCCGTTGAACTTGGTTTTGCTACAGAACACTCTCGAGCAATATGACCCTCCTTTCCACAGTTATAACATACCTTAGATTGTTATGGGCAGTTTGGACTGATATGTCCCTCTTTCCCACATTTGTAACATAGGACCGGTGGTCGTTCTCCTCCCCTAGAAACAGTTGATGTTTGTGCTGACGTCTTCACATTATCATTGTTGTACCTTTTCTTCTTGAAATCTCCTCCCGACTCGCTCCTTTTATTATCACGAATACGATTACCACCGGAGTGGTTACCGCTTTTGTCCGAATATTTTCCTCCCTGCTGGTTTTCATTGCTTCGATGACTGCAGCCACCGGTATGACCCTGGTTGTGGTCCCTCAGTTGCACATACTCATTATCTCGCTCTAATAATTGAGCCCTATTTACGACATCTGAATATAAAGAAAATTTATGAGAGATAAGATATTGTCGAATCTCGGGTTTTAGACCTCTCAGAAACATCCTTGTCATTCGTTCCTCATTTTCGACCAAATGAGGTGCAAACCTGGATAACTCTGCAAACTTCGCCTCGTACTGGGACACCGTCATGTTGTTTTATTCCAGTCTGATAAACTCCACCTCCTTCATATGACGAATACTTTCAGGAAAGTACTAGTCATTGAACAATTTTTGAAATATTTCTCAGCACATGTTGAGTGCGTCAGGCTGGGTACGCTTCACAGACTCCCACCAGTAGTCTGCCTCACTGCGGAACATAAAAGTGGCGAATGGAACCTTCTGTTCCTCCGTGCATCCCAAGACATCGAATATCTTGGTAATTTGCTTGACCCACGTTTTCGCCTTGATCGGATCCGGCTTTCCTGTAAATTCTGGTGGTCCCAATTCTTTGAACTGCTTAGCTGTGACAAACCGCGCGTTGTTATCATTTCCACCCGTATTCTGCACACGAGTCTCCCTCGTCTGATTTTGCATGAACTGCAAAAAGCTCCTAAACATTCCATCATTCATCGTTTGCTCGGTAACGTTGTTTACAGGAGGAATATTGCATTCCTGTTGCACGTTCCCCTAGGTGGTGATCAAAGGTGTCTCCACGGTCTGATTTACTCCATTATTAACGTTCTCAGCTACCATTCTTAAATACTGCCATAAAACAAGGGTTAATAGTCATGTCATATATTATCCCTATACTCTGACAGACCAAATAAACACCAAATAAACTTAGTCAGGTCATACTAGCGAAGGAATTCCCCGTCTCTCCCCTCAAAGTTCTTGTCTCACATCTCAGCTAGGGATCATATCCCTAAGCTCTGATACCAACTGTGACGCCCCCAAAATAGGTATACAACACCCATTCTGAGTCGCCAAATACATGGTACAGAAAACAAACTACAACTTCAATAATACAATTGTCGTGCAAAATACGACAACACAAACTGTGAGTTTAAATACAAATATTGTCTTCTAGACAATATCCACACTCAAATAAGTCCTAAATACAATTATTCAAACACTATTTAACAGGAATAGTGAGGACTGCTAAAACATCTTTCTAGAACCATCACTCCATACCCCGACAATATCCTGCTATGATCTTACCTCCTGAGAAGAAAAATGGAACAAAAAGGAAAAGGGTGAGCTCAACCAGCCCAGTAAAGAATATTATGACTAAAATAATATACAACAAATTATCATTAGTATTCAACAGGGAAAAATCCGATAGAATATAATCGACAACAAGTTTTAGATCAACAACTGCAGCGGAAATAAAAAACCATTAGAAGAGTCAAGTAGAGAATGAATTCTACTTTCTTCTAAGATTTAAAAGTCCATCATTAATATTTTATCCCTGTAACATCAATTAATAATCATCTTTATCCAAATATTCATCTTTGCACTACAGGCCAAAGATATTCATTTGTATCACCTGTCAGACATGTTCATCTCAACACCTGTTCATCTTTGCACTACAGACCAAAGATATTCATCAAGTAATCATACATCTTTGCACTACATGCCAAAGATATTCAGTAATATCATCATTTATGACTGAGGATGATGAAAAATATCTTAAAGAGAACGAATCCAATGAGACAGAAGGACAAATAGTAGGGATTCGTATAACAGTTTATCCAAGATCAATAATACTTCATAATAATCAATTGTAAAGCAGAATTCAAAAATAAAGATCAAAACATGGATACAATCAAAGATAGTAACCATAATAGACATCTTGGACAAAAAGAGAAATTTTTATTTTTCGGTGAATAGTGCCGTATTCGTGAATAGTGCCGTATACGTGAATAGTGCCGTATACGTGAATAGTAACCCCAACACAAAAAGTTTCAAATTTGATAAAAACTCATGTTGATATTTCAGCATAATGATATTGAAGAAAATAATATCATTTAAGAAGAAAATAATATCACTTACGTCAAAATATCAGTACTTCTGGTCAGAATACCGGTATAAGGCTGAAAGAAACTTGCTCTGATGAATAGAAACTCTCAAAGTATCTAAATACTCACAAAATACACTCAATAATTTAGAGAGAGAAAGAGAGAAAACTTGTTTTTGGTGTGATTTTCAATTCTAACTTAGCCCTCTATTTATAGGAAAATGTTAGCACGCCGAAGCAGACTTAACCTGCAACCTGATGGCTTTACCTGCTACTATTCCCACCCACCACATTTGAATAAAAATCTCAGCACATTTCTTCACCAACCAAGAGTGGGGCCCACCAATTCTATAATTTTCTACCAAAATGATTAACTCCGAAAATTCAACAATTTCTGAACCAGTGATCTCGTAAAATTCATAATAAATCATACGTTCATTTTTAACGGTTCAAAATTTGTGGACATATACTCAACCTATATATGTATAACATATCCAAAAATTACCACGATCCAACGGTCGGATTAAAAATTATAACCCCCGCAAAATATCTCAAAAACCTTGATTTTTAATACCTCCATTCTGACAAAAATACTGATTAAAATCTCAACATTAACTCCTTCATTTTTAACCACAAAAATATATCCCTCATTTATATCCACATAAAATAAATATTTCCTTATCATATGAATCAATAATTAATTATTCACAAATAATATTACAGAATCACATTTATGACAACTAGGTCGTTCCCAAGAAAGAGGGGGCTTTCCAATAAGGATTTCTCCTTACTGGCGCGCAATTAGATGACCAAACCTCTTCTTAGACAGAACTTTCTAGACATTGCCAATAATGTTATCTAATAATATTATTCAAATAATATGAATTATTGATCTGATAAAGGAAAATACTGTGCAACAACAATTATTGAAACAACAATAATACAAAATATCAACGAAGCAATTATTGAATCAATAAAATAAAATATTGAATAATAACTACTGTAACAATTATTGAGTAGTGTCTTCTTAGGTAAGAATCAATAATTGGTGTAATACCGTGTGCTACTGTATTTTAACCAACGGGTATTCCAACAGTATTAACGGTAATAACTACGCCGTTATTTATAAACAACTTATACTTGTCGTTTTCTTCATCCAATCGCTTTCCGTTATGGGGCCCACACAAGGCTGCACCGTCGTACGAATATTCCCCGACAGCAAGAATATTCCACGACCAAACGAATATTCCCCGACAAAATGAATATTTTATAACCACTTGCTTATTTTGCAAAATTTGCACATTTCACCCATAACCAAAGTATTATATCAAATTAATCCCTTATTATTCACAATAATATTTAGAGAAAATTTGATTTTATTCATTGATAAGTTGGGGTCTTGCAGGTTGGATATGGTAAAATCAGAGAAATTGGTAAAGAAGCTGATGTTCAATCACCCGAAGAGCCTGGACAAAGCGTTCGAGAAAGCTGAAGGCTTCATAGTGGTGGAGGAAGCCATGATCAGTTTAAAGCATGGCTCTTTAGAAAAACCGAAGGAAAAGGATATGGATAAATCAGACGGTAACCAGAGGAGGTGCGGTGGTAATAATGATCGGTCCGATGGATATTAAAAGAGATACAATAACAATGGAAATTCAGGGGGAGGTCGCCCGTGTGACGCCCCAAAATTTAGGTATATATCACCCATCTTGAGTCGCCAGATACATGGTACAGAATTCAAATATAACTTAATAATACAACTGTCGTGTACAATACGACAAAACATAAACTGTGAGTTTGAATACAAATATTATCTTATAGAGAGTATCCATACTCAAATGGAGCCCTCATTATAATTATTATCACACTGTTACATAGAATAGTGAGGACTACTAATGTTATCATCTGGTCCATCACTCCGTTTCCCGACTCGTCCCAACTATATTCTCATTTACTGAAGAGAACTGTGACGCCCCCAAAATAGGTATACAACACCCATTCTGAGTCTCCAAATACATGGTACAGAAAGCAAACTACAACTTCAATAATACAATTGTCGTGCAAAATACGACAACACATACTGTGAGTTTAAATACAAATATTGTCTTCTAGACAATATCCACACTCAAATAAGTCCTAAATACAATTATTCAAACACTATTTTACAAAAATAGTGAGGACTGCTAAAACATCTTTCTAGAACCATCACTCCATACCCCGACTAGATCTTGCTATGTTCTCACCTCCTGAGAAGAAAAATGGAACAAAAAAGAAAAGGGTGAGCTCAACTAGCCCAGTAAAGAATATTATGACTAAGATAATATACAACAAATTATCATTAGTATTCAACAGGGAAAAATCCGATAGAATATAATCGACAACAAGTTTTAGATCAACAACTGCAGCGGAAACATCAAACCATTAGAAGAGTCAAGTAGAGAATGAATTCTACTATCTTCTAAGATTTAAAAGTCCATCATCAATATTTTATCCCTGTAACATCAATTAATAATCATCTTTATCCAAATATTCATCTTTGCACTACAGGCCAAAGATATTCATTTGTATCACATGTCAGTCATGTTCATCTCAACACATGTTCATCTTTGCACTACAGGCCAAAGATATTCATCAAGTAATCGTACATCTTTGCACTACAGGCCAAAGATATTCAGTAATATCATCATTTAGGACTGAGGATGATGAAAAATATCTTAAAGAGAACGAATCCAATGAGACAGAAGGACAAATAGTAGGGATTCGTATAACAGTTTATCCAAGATCAATAATACTTCATAATAATCAATTGTGAAGCAGAATTCAAAAATAAAGATCAAAACATGGATACAATCAAAGATAGTAACCATAATAGACATCTTGGACAAAAAGGGAAATTTTTATTTTTCGGTGAATAGTGCCGTATTCGTGAATAGTGCCGTATACGTGAATAGTGCCGTATACGTGAATAGTAACCCTAACACAAAAAGTTTCAAATTTGATAAAAACTCATGTTGATATTTTAGCATAATGATATTGAAGAAAATAATATCATTTAAGAAGAAAATAATATCCCTTACCTCAAAATATCAGTACTTCTGGTCGGAATACCGGTATAAAGCTGAAAGAAACTTGCTCTGATGAATAGAAACTCTCAAAGTATCTAAATACTCACAAAATACACTCAATAATCTAGAGAGAGAAAGAGAGAAAACTTGTTTCTGGTGTGATTTTCAATTCTAACTTAGCCCTCTATTTATAGGAAAATGTTAGCACGTCGAAGCAGACTTAACCTGCAACCTGATGGCTTTACCTGCTACTATTCCCACCCACCACATTTGAATAAAAATCTCAGCACATTTCTTCACCAACCAAGAGTGGGGCCCACCAATTCTAAAATTTTCCACCAAAATGATTAACTCCAAAAATTCAACAATTTCTGAACCAGTGATCTCGTGAAATTCATAATAAATCATACGTTCATTTTTAACGGTTCAAAATTTGTGGACATATACTCAACTTATATATGTATAACATATCCAAAAATTATCACGATCCAACGGTCGGATTAAAAATTATAACCCCCGCAAAATATCTCAAAAACCCTGATTGTTAATACCTCAATTCCGATAAAAATACTAATTAAAACCCTCAACATTAACTCCTTCATTTTTAACCACAAAAATATATCCCTCATTTATATCCACATAAAATAAATATTTCCTTATCATATGAATCAATAATTAATTATTCACAAATAATATTACAGAATCACATTTATGACAACCAGACCGTTCTCAGGAAAGAGGGGGCTTTCCAATAAGGATTTCTCCTTATTGGCGCGCAATTAGATGACCAAACCTCTCATTAGACAGAACTTTCTAGACATTGCCAATAATGTTATCTAATAATATTATTCAAATAATATAAATTATTGATCTGATAAAGGAAAATACTTTGCAGCAACAATTATTGAAACAACAATAATATAACATATCAACGTAGCAATTATTGAATCAATAAAATAAAATATTGAATAATAACTACTGTAACAATTATTGAGTAGTGTCTTCTTACGTAAGAATCAATAATTGGTGCAATACCGTGTGCTACTGTATTTTAACCACCGGGTATTCCAACAGTATTAACGGTAACAACTACGCCGTTATTTATAAACAACTTATACTTGTCATGTTCTTCATCCAATCGCTTTCCGTTATGGGGCCCACACAAGGCTGCGCCGTCGTACGAATATTCCCCGACAGCAAGAATATTTCACGACCAAACGAATATTTCCCGACAAAATGAATATTTTATAACCACTTGCTTATTTTACAAAATTTGCACATTTCACCGATAACCAAAGTATTATATCAAATTAATCCCTTATTATTCACAATAATATTTAGAGAAAATTTGATTTTATTCATTAATAAGTTGGGGTCTTACAACCTCCCCTCCTTATGAAATTTCGTCCTCGAAATTGACGTACGTACCTGATATTTCGAAAAGTGAGGATACCTCGCTTTCATTTCTGATTCCAACTCCTAGGTCATTTCTTCAATAGCATGGTTTCTCCACAAAACCTTAACTTGTGGTATAACCTTCGTGCGTAGGACATGCTCTTTCCTATTCAAGATCTTAACAGGTACCTCCTCGTACGTTAAATCTTCAGCTATCTCGTCTGGTTCTAACTCAATAATGTGGTTCGGGTCTTTAACATATTTACGAAGCATAGATATGTGAAAAATATTATGAACACGAGACATGCTTGGAGGTAATGCGAGTCTATATGCCACATTTCCTATTCGCTCAAGAATCTCAAATGGACCAACAAATCTTGGATTGAGCTTTCCTCTCTTTCTTTCCAAATCTTCTAACTCCCTTCCATGGTGCAACACGTAACAATACATGATCCCCAATATTAAATTCCACGTCCTTCCGATGAAGATCCGCATAACTCTTTTGTCGATCCTGTGCCGTTTGTATACGTTGTCGAATCGTTTGGATCTTCTCTGTAGTCATGCGTACCAACTCTGGTCCCAATAATGTTGCTTCACCCACCTCGTCTCAGCATACTGGAAAATGACATTTTTTTCCATACAACGCCTCGAATGGAGCCACACCTATGCTCGCCTGATAACTGTTGTTGTAGGAGAATTACACCAATGGTAGGTACTTATCCCAACTCCCTTTGAGATCTAGGACACAGAGTCTTAATAGATCTTCAAGAGTTTGAATAGTCCTCTCTGATTGTCCGTCCGTTTGAGGGTGGTATGTCGAACTGAATCGTAAATCCGTGCCCATAGCTTTCTGCAAGCTAACCCAAAATCGTGAAGTGAATCTTGGGTCACGATACGAAACTATGGATACTGGCATGCCATGCAATCTTATAATCTCGTTCACATACATACTAGCAAGACGTTCAAGGGAATAAGTCTCACGTATCGGTAAGAAATGAGCAAACTTGGTTAATCTATCAACAATAACCCAAATCGCATCTATGCCTTGAGAAACCTTGGGAAGACCTGTAACAAAATCCATGGTAATGTGTTCCCACTTCCATTTCGGGATCTCAAGTGGTTGCAATAGACCCTTTGGCACTTGATGCTCCGCCTTTACACGTTGACAAGTTAAACACCTCGAGATAAACTCCGCGATCTCTCTTTTCATATTGCTCCACCAAAATGTATGTCGAAGATCGTGATACATTTTGGTACTCCCAAGATGGATTGCAAACGGTGTGTTGTGTGCCTCCATCATGATTCTATGCTTCAAGTCAAAATCGTTATGAATACAAAGTCTGGAGTTGACTCGAAGTATTCCTTCTTCATCGATTCTTGCTTCTGGAATAGCACCTTCTTGCACTTTCTTCTTCATACGCATTAGCTCTATGTCCGTAGCTTGAGCAGCTTTAACTTTATCGATTAAAGTTGGTTCTACTCGTATATTTGATATCATCATGTGGGTACTTGGAGCCTTCATCTCTATCTCCATCCTTTTCAAGTTATACAAAATGGGCCTTTATGTTAACAACATTGCACTTGTACCCGCATATGATCTTCTACTCAATGCGTCAGCTACTACGTTTGCCTTTCCAGGATGATATTGGATGGTATGATCGTAATCTTTTAACAGCTCGAGCCAACGTCGCTTCCGCATGTTGAGTTCCTTTTGGGTGAAGAAATATTTGAGGCTTTTATGATCTGTATAGATCTCCACTTTCTCCCCATACAGGTAGTGTCTCCAGATCTTCAACGCGAAAACGACTGCTGCCAACTCCAAATCATGAGTAGGATAATTTCTCTCATATTCTTTGAGTTGTCGCGAGGCATAGGCTATGACTTTCCCATGTTGCATGAGAACACATCTTAACCCTTTGCCTGAAGCATCGCTGTAGATAACAAATCCATCCGAACCAGATGGTATTGTCAGAACAGGTGCCGAAATGAGTCTCCTCTTGAGTTCTTGAAAACTCTTCTCACATTCCTCACTCCATACGAATTTTGTATCTTTCCGAGTCAGCTGAGTTAACGGAGTAGCGATTCAAGAAAATCCTTCCACAAATCTCTGATAATAACCAGCTAAGCCCAGAAAGCTACGTACTTCGGTTACCGACTTCGGTTGCTCCCAACTTTGTATGGCTTCAATCTTCGCCGGGTCGACAGATACTCCATGTTTTGACACCACGTGCCCAAGGAATGCTACTTCCTCAAGCCAGAACTCACATTTCTTCAGTTTGGCATATAGCTTGTTTTTACGAAGCCTTTGCAATACGAGCTTCAAATGGCGCTCATGATCTTCACGGCTTTTGGAATAGATGAGGATGTCATCAATAAAGACGACAACGAACTGATCTAAATATTCTTTGAATATACGATTCATCATATCCATGAAAGCAGCAGGAGCATTAGTCAATCCAAAAGACATTACTAAGAATTCATAATGCCCGTACCGAGTTCTAAAGACAGTCTTTGGAATATCCTCAGTTTTAATCTTCAACTGATGATATCCAGAACGAAGATCGATCTTTGAAAAGAATTGTGCTCCTTGCAACTGGTCAAACAGGTCATCAATACGAGGTAGCGGATACCTATTCTTGATAGTGATATGATTCAATTCTCGAAAGTCGATACAAAGTCGCATACTCCCGTCTTTCTTCTTTACGAATAACACAGGAGCACCCCAAGGAGATGTACTAGGATGAATAAAACCGATGTCCAACAACTCCTGTAGTTGGACTTTTAACTCCTGAAGTTCAATAGGAGCCATTCGATATGGGGTTTTAGAAATGGGCTTTGTACCGGGTTTAAGGTCAATAAAGAATTCAACTTCACGTTCTGGGGGTAGACCAGGAAGTTCTTCAAGAAATACATCGGGAAATTCTCTAACAATAGAAATATTATTCAAATCTGACTTGTCTTTGTTCAAATCCATAACATGGGCTAAGAAAGCTTGACATCCGTTTTTCAATAAACGAATAGCTTTGTGGCTTAATATGACAGTGACTGATTTTAGTGGTTTAGTAGTTTGAATTCGTATGACAGGTTGGTTAGGAATATGAAAACTAACAACCTTACGAAAACAATCAATTTTAGCATGATGAGTGGTTAACCAATCAATTCCTAAAATCACATCAAAAGCAAGTATCTTTAAAGAGATAAGATCAACAGGTAATGTGATAGTGCCAACTTGGATCATGCAAGATTTATAAACTGTAGATGTAACAAAGGTTTCACCCAACGGAGTTTCAACAGATAAGTCAAAGTCCAATTTCTCCGGAGTCAAGTTTAAACGTTGAGCACAAGCAGGAGAGATAAAAGAATGGGTAGAACCGATATCTAGTAAAGTATAAATTTCGCAAGAATTCAAGATTAGTTTACCCGTGTTCACCTCGTTCGGGTTTCTCGCGTTTTGGCCAGTCACGACAAACGCTCTTTCAGGAACCGCTGATTTTGACTTATCCGGGACAGCTTTTGGAGTCACCATCCCCGTTGAACTTGGTTTTGCTACAGAACACTCTCGAGCAATATGACCCTCCTTTCCACAGTTATAACATACCTTAGATTGTTATGGGCAGTTTGGACTGATATGTCCCTCTTTCCCACATTTGTAACATAGGACCGGTGGTCGTTCTCCTCCCCTAGAAACAGTTGATGTTTGTGCTGACGTCTTCACATTATCATTGTTGTACCTTTTCTTCTTGAAATCTCCTCCCGACTCACTCCTTTTATTATCACGACCACGATTACCACCAGAGTGGTTACCGCTTTTGTCCGAATATTTTCCTCCCTGCTGGTTTTCATTGCTTCGATGACTGCAGCCACCGGTATGACCCTGGTTGTGGTCCCTCAGTTGCACATACTCATTATCTCGCTCTAATAATTGAGCCCTATTTACGACATCTGAATATAAAGAAAATTTATGAGAGATAAGATATTGTCGAATCTCGGGTTTTAGACCTCTCAGAAATATCCTTGTCATTCGTTCCTCATTTTTGACCAAATGAGGTGCAAACCTGGATAACTCTGCAAACTTCGCCTCGTACTGGGACACCGTCATGTTGTTTTATTCCAGTCTGATAAACTCCACCTCCTTCATATGACGAATACTTTCAGGAAAGTACTTGTCATTGAATAATTTTTAAAATGTTTCTCAGGACATGTTTAGTGCGTCAGGATGGGTACGCTTCACAGACTCCCACCAGTAGTCTGCCTCACCGCGGAACATAAAAGTGGCGAATGGAACCTTCTGTTCCTTCGTGCATCCCAAGACATCGAATATCTTGGTAATTTGCTTGACCCACGTTTTCGCCTTGATCGGATCCGGCTTTCCCTTAAATTCTGGTGGTCCCAATTGTTTGAACTGCTTAGCTGTGACAAACCGCGCGTTGTTATCATTTCCACCCGTATTCTGCACACGAGTCTCCCTCGTCTGATTTTGCATGAACTGCAAAAAGCTCTTAAACATTCCATCATTCATCGTTTGCTCGGTAACGTTGTTTACAGGAGGAATCTTGCATTCCTGTTGCACGTTCCCCTGGGTGGTGATCAAAGGTGTCTCCACGGTCTGATTTACTCCATTATTAACGTTCTCAGCTACCATTCTTAAATACTGCCATAAAACAAGGGTTAATAGTCATGTCATATATTATCCCTATACTCTGACCGACCAAATAAACACCAAATAAACTTAGTCAGGTCATACTAGCGAAGGAATTCCCCGTCTCTCCCCTCAAAGTTCTTGTCTCACATCTCAGCTAGGGATCATATCCCTAAGCTCTGATACCAACTGTGACGCCCCCAAAATAGGTATACAACACCCATTCTGAGTCGCCAAATACATGGTACAGAAAATAAACTACAACTTCAATAATACAATTGTCGTGCAAAATACGACAACACATACTGTGAGTTTAAATACAAATATTATTATCTTCTAGATAATATCCACACTCAAATAAGTCATAAATACAATTATTTAAACATTATTTTACAGAAATAGTGAGGACTGCTAAAACATCTTTCTAGAACCATCACTCCATACCCCGACTAGATCCTGATATGTTTTCACCTCCTGAGAAGAAAAATGGAACAAAAAAGAAAAGGGTGAGCTCAACTAGCCCAATAAAGAATATTATGACTAAGATAATATACAACAAATTATCATTAGTATTCAACAGGGAAAAATCCGATAGAATATAATCGACAACAAGTTTTAGATCAACAACTGCAGCGAAAACAGCAAACCATTAGAAGAGTCAAGTAAAGAATAAATTCTACTATCTTCTAAGATTTAAAAGTCCATCATCAATATTTTATCCCTGTAACATCAATTAATAATCATCTTTATCCAAATATTCATCTTTGCACTACAGGCCAAAGATATTCATTTGTATCACCTGTCAGTCATGTTCATCTCAACACCTGTTCATCTTTGCACTACAGGCCAAAGATATTCAGTAATATCATCATTTAGGACTGAGGATGATGAAAAATATCTTAAAGAGAACGAATCCAATGAGACAGAAGGAAAAATAGTAGGGATTCGTATAACAGTTTATCCAAGATCAATAATACTTCATAATAATCATTTGTGAAGCAGAATTCAAAAATAAAGATCAAAACATGGATACAATCAAAGATAGTAACCATAATAGACATCTTGGACAAAAAGAAAAAAATTTATTTTTCGGTGAATAGTGCCGTATTCGTGAATAGTGTCGTATACGTGAATAGTACCGTATACATGAATAGTAACTCCGACACAAAAAGTTCCAAATTTGATAAAAACTCATATCAATATTTCAGCATAATGATATTGAAGAAAATAATATCATTTAGGAAGAAAATAATATCCCTTACCTCAAAATATCAGTAATTCTGGTCAGAATACCGGTATAAGGCTGAAAGAAACTTGCTCTGATGAATAGAAACTCTCAAAGTATCTAAATACTCACAAAATACACTCAATAATCTAGAGAGAGAAAGAGAGAAAACTTGTTTCTGGTATGATTTTCAATTCTAACTTAGCCCTCTATTTATAGGAAAATGTTAGCACGCCGGAGCAGACTTAACCTGCAACCTAATGGTTTTACCTACTACTATTCCCACCCACCACATTTGAAATCTCAGCACATTTCTTCACCAACCAAGAGTGGGTCCCACCAATTCTAGAATTTTCCACCAAAATGATTAACTACGAAAATTCAACAATTTCTGAACCAGTCATCTCGTAAAATACATAATAAATCATACGTTCATTTTTAATGGTTCAAAATTTGTGGATATATACTCAACTTATATATGTATAATATATCCAAAAATTACCACGATCCAACGGTCGGATTAAAAATTATAACCCCCGCAAAATATCTCAAAAACCCTGATTTTTAATATCTCCATTCCGACAAAAATACTGATTAAAAACCTCAACATTAACTCCTTCATTTTTAACCACAAAAATATATCCCTCATTTATATCCACATAAAATAAATATTTCCTTATCATATGAATCAATAATTAATTATTCACAAATAATATTACAGAATCACATTTATGACAACCAGGCCGTTTCTAGGAAAGAGGGGGCTTTCCAATAAGGATTTCTCCTTACTGGCGCGCAATTAGATGACCAAACCTCTCCTTAGACAGAACTTTCTAGACATTACCAATAATGTTATCTAATAATATTATTCAAATAATATGAATTATTGATCTGATAAAGGAAAATACTGTGCAGCAACAATTATTGAAACAACAATAATATAAAATATCAACGCAGCAATTATTGAATCAATAAAATAAAATATTAAATAATAACTACTGTAACAATTATTGAGTAGTGTCTTCTTACGTAAGAATCAATAATTGGTGCAATACCGTGTGCTATTGTATTTTAACCACCGGGTATTCCAACAGTATTAACGGTAACAACTACGCCGTTATTTATAAACAACTTATACTTGTCGTTTTCTTCATCCAATCGCTTTTCGTTATGGGGTCCACACAAGGCTGCGCCGTCGTATGAATATTCCCCGACAGCAAGAATATTTCACGACCAAACGAATATTCCCCGACAAAATGAATATTTTATAACCACTTGCTTATTTTGCAAAATTTGAACATTTCACCCATAATCAAAGTATTATATCAAATTAATCCCTTATTATTCACAATAATATTTAGAAAAAATTTGATTTTATTCATTAATAAGTTGGGGTCTTACAAGAATAGTGAAAGAAAGGGTGAGCTCAACTAGCCCAGTAAGAAATATTATGACTAAGATAATGCATAATAAATTATCATTAGTCTTCAACAATGTTAAACTGATAAAATACAATAGACATCAAGTTTAACTGCAGCAGATCAAGCAATCCATTAAAAGAGTCAAGTAGATAATAAAATCTACTATCTTTTATGATTTAAAAGGTTTTTCATGACTTTTATCGCTGGGACTCAGCTTAATAAATAATCCACATCATCGAATCACCCCCTGCACTATGGCCAAAGATATTCTTTAGTATCACGACCACCAATTATCCATGCACTACGGCTAAAGATAATCATGTTTTCATCAATGGTCCTGATCATGCCATAAAATAATTCATCTTTGCACTACGACCAAAGAGAATCCATAGTCATAATCAAACCAAAAACTGTCAATCAATGCACTACGGGCCAATGAGGACTTTTATCACATCATTTGTAACATTACGGTCATGATTATACCGAATAATCTCTGGTCATAATCATACCAAGTCCATCTATGCACTACAGGGCACAGATGACTTTCAACAGAATATAAACATGAGGATGATGACAATGATATAAGAATTCAATAAAACAAGTTCAAAAATTAATTTATCTAGGAACCAATAACGTCCAAATTGTCAACATGATAGTGCTTTGTGGAGCAAAATTCAAGAATGCTCGGAAGAATATTTTCATGAAAAGATACTAGATGAAGCGCAAATATCAAGGATATTCCACTAATTTCATTGAGTATAAAAGTTAAAACTTTAATCAACTGAGTATAATAAAGAATGGAATAACAAAAGAAATCACCAGGCATGCGATAGACCACACATGCAGGTTATTCCAACAGAATAATAAATAATGGAACCAGGTCCGGCGTAAAACGCACAGACAGGATATTCCGACAGAATAATAAATAATGGAACTAGGTCCGGCGTAAACGCACAGATAGGATATTCTGACAGAATAATAAAGAACAGAATAATAGAAGAATTTCACCATGTATGCGGTACTTCGTATAAACAGGTTATTCCAACATAATAATAAAGAATGGAATAACAGAAGAATTTTACCAAGTATATGGTAGCCTGCGTATATAGGTTATTCCAACAGAATAATAAATAATAGAATAACAGAAGTTCTCTTCATGAATAAGAAAGAAAGAATACCCTTTACGAGTACAAAAAATAATATCCCTTACCTTTGAAAGAAGAGTATTCCGACTGGTAGGGCGAGGATATATACTCGAAGAAAACTTGCACTACGCTCAAAGCTTTCTTAAACTCTAAATAAATACGTTCAAGATTATAGAAGAAGAACTCTCTCTATAGTTTCTCTCTCTAGAGTTTTAGTAAATTCGTAAGAAAATAATGAAGGAATGAGCTTCTATTTATAGAAGAATGGACTGCATAGTAACTAACTCATGAACAGTCTAGATTGATTTACTTTAATCTGACGGTCCATATTTAAAGCAAAATCTTTTAAATAAAATATAATATATTCTATTTATAATCTAATAAAACGAATAACTTTATAAAAAATTTTACTATGCACACACTATGCAGGCACTATGCAAACACTATGCATAATAAAATATAATATATTCTAATTATTATCTAATAAAATAGATAACTTTATAAAAGTATTCTGTTTTATATAAAAAAAAATTACTATTAGCCTAATAAAACGAATAACTTTATAAAAGTATTCTGTTTTATATAAAAAGTTTTTCTGTTTTATTACATTAATTGTGACGCCCCCAAAATAGGTATACAACACCCATTCTGAGTCGCCAAATACATGGTACAGAAAGTAAACTACAACTTCAATAATACAATTATCGTGCAAAATACGACAACACATACTGTGAGTTTAAATACAAATATTGTCTTCTAGACAATACCCACACTCAAATAAGTCCTCAATACAATTATTCAAACACTATTTTACAGAAATAGTGAGGACTGTGAAAACATCTTTCTAGAACCATCACTCCATACGCCGACTAGATCCTGCTATGTTCTCACCTCCTGAGAAGAAAAATGGAACAAAAAGGAAAAGGGTGAGCTCAACTAGCCCAGTAAAGAATATTATAACTAAGATAATATACAACAAATTATCATTAGTATTCAACAAGGAAAAAATCTGATAGAATATAATCGACAACAAGTTTTAGATCAACAACTGCAGCGAAAACAACAAACCATTAGAAGAGTCAAGTAGAGAATGAATTCTACTATCTTCTAAGATTTAAAAGTCCATCATCAATATTTTATCCCTGTAACATCAATTAATAATCATCTTTAACCAAATATTCATCTTTGGACTACAGGCCAAAGATATTCATTTGTATCACCAATCGGTCATGTTCATCTCAACACCTGTTCATCTTTGCACTACAGGCCAAAGATATTCATCAAGTAATCATATATCTTTACACTACATGCCAAAGATATTCAGCAATATCATCATTTAGAACTGAGGATGATGAAAAATATCTTAAAGAGAACGAATCCAGTGAGTCAGAAGGACAAATAGTAGGGATTCGTATAACAGTTTATCCAAGATCAATAATACTTCATAATAATCAATTGTGAAGCAGTATTCAAAAATAAAGATCAAAACATGGATACAATCAAAGATAGTAACCATAATAGACATCTTGGACAAAAAGGGAACATTTTATTTTTCGATGAATAGTACCGTATACGTGAATAGTACCGTATACGTGAATAGTAACCCTGACACAAAAAGTTATAAATTTGATAAAAACTCATGTTAATATTTTAGCATAATGATATTGAAGAAAATAATATCATTTAAGAAGAAAATAATATCCCTTACCTCAAAATATCAGTACTTTTGGTCGGAATACCGGTATAAGGCTGAAAGAAACTTCCTCTGATGAATAGAAACTCTCAAAGTATCTAAATACTCACAATATACACTCAATAATCTAGAGAGAGAAAGAGAGAAAACTTGTTTCTAGTGTGATTTTTAATTCTAACTTAGCCCTCTATTTATAGGAAAATATTAGCACGCCGAAGCAGACTTAACCTGCAACCTGATGGCTTTACCTGCTGCTATTCCCACCCACCACATTTGAATAAAAATCTCAGTACATTTCTTCACCAACCAAGAGTGTGGCCCACCAATTCTAGAATTTTCTACCAAAATGATTAATTCCGAAAATTCAACAATTTCTAAACCAGTCATCTCGTAAAATTCATAATAAATCATACGTTCATTTTTAACAGTTCAAAATTTGTGGACATATACTCAACTTATATATGTATAACATATCCAAAAATTACCACGATCCAACGGTCGGATTAAAAATTATAACCCCCGCAAAATATCTCAAAAACCCTAATTTTTAATACCTCCATTCCGACAAAAATACTGATTAAAAACCTCAACATTAACTCCTTCATTTTAACCACAAAAATATATCCCTTATTTATATCCACATAAAATAAATATTTTCTTATCATATGATCAATAATTAATTATTCACAAATAATATTACAGAATCACATTTATGACAACCAGGCCGTTCCCAGGAAAGAGGGGGCTTTCCAATAAGGATTTCTCCTTACTGGCGCGCAATTAGATGACCAAACCTCTCCTTAGACAGAACTTTCTAGACATTGTCAATAATGTTATCTAATAATATTATTCAAATAATATGAATTATTGATCTGATAAAGGAAAATACTGTGCAGCAACAATTATTGAAACAACAATAATATAAAATATCAACGCAGCAATTATTGAATCAATAAAATAAAATATTGAATAATAACTACTGTAACAATTATTGAGTAGTGCCTTCTTACGTAAGAATCAATAATTGGTGCAATATCGTGTGCTACTGTATTTTAACCACCGGGTATTCCAACAGTATTAACGGTAACAACTACGCCGTTATTTATAAACAACTTATACTTGTCGTTTTCTTCATCCAATCGCTTTTCGTTATGGGGCCCACATAAGGCTGCGCCGTCATACGAATATTTCCCGACAGCAAGAATATTCCACGACCAAACGAATATTCCCCGACAAAATGAATATTTTATAACCACTTGCTTATTTTGCTAAATTTGCACATTTCACCCATAACCAAAGTATTATATCAAATTAATCCCTTATTATTCACAATAATATTTAGAGAAAATTTGATTTTATTCATTAATAAGCTGGGGTCTTACAACCTCCCCTTTCGTTCTCGAAATTGACGTACGTACCTGATATTTCGAAAAGGTGAGGATACCTCGCTTTCATTTCTGATTCCAACTCCCAGGTCATTTCTTCAATAGCATGGTTTCTCCACAAAACCTTAACTTGTGGTATAACCTTTGTGCGTAGGACATGCTCTTTCCTATCCAAGATCTTAATAGGTACCTCCTCGTACGTTAAATCTTCAGCTATCTTATCTGGTTCTAACTCAATAATGTGGTTCGGGTCTTTAACATATTTACGAAGCATAGATATGTGAAAAATATTATGAACACGAGACATGCTTGGAGGTAATGCGAGTCTATATGCCACATTTCCTATTCGCTCAAGAATCTCAAATGGACCAACAAATCTTGGATTGAGCTTTCCTCTCTTCCCAAATCTTGTAACTCCCTTCCATGGTGCAACACGTAACAATACATGATCCCCAATATTAAATTCCACGTCCTTCTGATGAAGATCCGCATAACTCTTTTGTCGATCCTGTGCCGTTTGTATACGTTGTCTAATCATTTGGATCTTCTCTATAGTCATGCGTACCAACTCTGGTCCCAACAATGTTGCTTCACCCACCTCGTCCCAGCATACTGGAGAACGATATTTTCTTCCATACAACGCCTCGAATGGAGCCACACCAATGCTCGCTTGATAACTGTTGTTGTGGGAGAATTCCACCAATGGTAGGTACTTATCACAACTCCCTTTGAGATCTAGGACACAGAGTCTTAATAGATCTTCAAGAGTTTGAATAGTACTCTCTGATTGTCCGTCCATTTGAGGATGGTATGCCGAACTGAATCGTAAATCCGTGCCCATAGCTTTCTGCAAGCTAACCCAAAATCGTGAAGTGAATCTTGGGTCACGATTCGAAACTATGGATACTGGCATGCCATGCAATCTCACAATCTCGTTCACATACATACTAGCAAGACGTTCAAGGGAATAAGTCTCACATATCGGTAAGAAATGAGCAGACTTGGTTAATCTATCAACAATAACCCAAATCGCATCTATGCCTTGAGAAACCTTGGGAAGACCTGTAACGAAATCCATGGTAATGTGTTCCCACTTCCATTTCAGAATCTCAAGTGGTTGCAATGGACCCTTTGGCACTTGATGCTCCACCTTTACACGTTGACAAGTTAAACACCTCGAGATAAACTCCGCGATCTCTCTTTTCATATTGCTCCACCAAAATGTATGTCGAAGATCGTAATACATTTTGGTACTCCCAGGATGGATTGCAAATGGGGTGTTGTGTACCTCCATCATGATTCTATGCTTCAAGTCAAAATCGTTAGGAACACAAAGTCTGGAGTTGACTCGAAGTATTCCTTCTTCATCGATTCTTGCTTCAGGAATAGCACCTTCTTGCACTTTCTTCTTCATACGCATCAGCTCTATGTCCGTAGCTTGAGCGGCTTTAACTTTATCAATTAAAGTCGATTTTACTCGTATATCATCACGTGGGTCCCTAGACTCATTAACTCTATCTCTATCATTTATAAATTATACAAAATAGGTCTTTTTGTTCAACAATATCGCACTCGTACTCGCGTACAATCTTCTACTCAACGCGTCAGCTACCACGTTCGCTTTTCCAGGATGGTATGGTCAGAACAGGTTCTGAATGAGTCGCCTCTTGAGCTATTGAAAAATCTTCTCGCATTCCTCGCTCCATACGAATTTTGTATCTTTCTGAGTCAGCTAAGTTAACGGAGTAGCGATTCGAGAAAATCCTTCCACGAATCTCCGATAGTAACCGGTTAAGTCCAGAAAGCTACGTACTTTGGTCACCGACTTCGGTTGCTCTCAATTGTGATTCATATCCCAATCTTGGATAGCACGTCACAATGACACCTATTGTTTTACCACCACACAAATATAGAGTCCCTTACGGAGAGTCTGGGTTTGGTGCATTCCACAAAGGAAGTCACCAGATAGAGGCTCGGGTACCAACTTCTATAGTTGGGTTTTTAACTCCTGAAGTTCAATAGGAGCTATTCAATATGAGATTTTAGAAATGGGTTTTGTATCGGGTTGAAGATCAATAAAAAAATTCAATATCACGCTCTAGGTTAGGCCAGGAAATTCTTCAGGAAATACGTCAGGAAATTCACTAACAACAGAAATATCATTCAAATCTGACGTATTTTTGTTCAAGTCCATGATATGGGCTAAGAAAGCTTGACATCCGTTTTTCAATAAAAGAAGAGCTTTGTGGCTTGATACGACAGTGACTGATTTTAGTGGTTTAGTAGTTTGAATTCGTATGACAGGTTGGTTAGGAATATGAAAACTAACAACCTTACGAAAACAATCAATTTTAGCATGATGAGTGGTTAACCAATCAATTCCTAAAATCACATCAAAAGCAAGTATCTTTAAAGAGATAAGATCAACAGGTAATGTGATAGTGCCAACTTGGATCATGCAAGATTTATAAACTGTAGATGTAACGAAGGTTTCACCCAACGGAGTTTCAACAGATAAGTCAAAGTCCAATTTCTCCGGAGTCAAGTTTAAACGTTGAGCACAAGCAGGAGAGATAAAAGAATGGGTAGAACCGGTATCTAGTAAAGTATAAACTTCGCAAGAATTTAAGATTAGCTTACCCGTGTTCACCTCGTTCGGGTTTCTCGCGTTTTGGCCAGTCACGACAAACGCTCTTTCAGGAACCGCTGATTTTGACTTATCCGGGACAGCTTTTGGAGTCACCATCCCCGTTGAACTTGGTTTTGCTACAGAACACTCTCGAGCAATATGACCCTCCTTTCCACAGTTATAACATACCTTAGATTGTTATGGGCAGTTTGGACTGATATGTCCCTCTTTCCCACATTTGTAACATAGGACCGGTGGTCGTTCTCCTCCCCTAGAAACAGTTGATGTTTGTGCTGACGTCTTCACATTATCATTGTTGTACCTTTTCTTCTTGAAATCTCCTCCCGACTCACTCCTTTTATTATCACGACCACGATTACCACCAGAGTGGTTACCGCTTTTGTCCGAATATTTTCCTCCCTGCTGGTTTTCATTGCTTCGATGACTGCAGCCACCGGTATGACCCTGGTTGTGGTCCCTCAGTTGCACATACTCATTATCTCGCTCTAATAATTGAGCCCTATTTACGACATCTGAATATAAAGAAAATTTATGAGAGATAAGATATTGTCGAATCTCGGGTTTTAGACCTCTCAGAAACATCCTTGTCATTCGTTCCTCATTTTCGACCAAATGAGGTGCAAACCTGGATAACTCTGCAAACTTCGCCTCGTACTGGGACACCGTCATGTTATTTTATTCCAGTCTGATAAACTCCACCTCCTTCATATGACGAATACTTTCAGGAAAGTACTTGTCATTGAACAATTTTTGAAATGTTTCTCAGGACATGTTGAGTGCGTCAGGCTAGGTACGTTTCACAGACTCCCACCAGTAGTCTGCCTCACCGCGGAACATAAAAGTGGCGAATGGAACCTTCTGTTCCTCCGTGCATCCCAAGACATCGAATATCTTGGTAATTTGCTTGACCCACGTTTTCGCCTTGATCGGATCCGGCTTTCCCTTAAATTCTAGTGGTCCCAATTCTTTGAACTGCTTAGCTGTGACAAACCGCGCGTTGTTATCATTTCCACCCGTATTCTGCACACGAGTCTCCCTCTTCTGATTTTGCATGAACTGCAAAAAGCTCCTAAACATTCCATCATTCATCGTTTGCTCGGTAACGTTGTTTACAGGAGGAATATTGCATTCCTGTTCCACGTTCCCCTGGGTGGTGATCAAAGGTGTCTCCACGGTCTGATTTACTCCATTATTAACGTTCTCAGCTGCCATTCTTAAATACTGCCATAAAACAAGGGTTAATAGTCATGTCATATATTATCCTTATACTCTGACCGACCAAATAAACACCAAATAAACTTAGTCAGATCATACTGGCGAAGGAAATTCCTCGTCTCTCCCCTCCTTGTTCTTGTCTCACATCTCAGCTAGGGATCATATCCCTAAGCTCTGATACCAACTGTGACGCCCCCAAAATAGGTATACAACACCCATTCTGAGTCGCAAAATACATGGTATAGAAAGCAAACTACAACTTCAATAATACAATTATCGTGCAAAATACGACAACACATACTGTGAGTTTAAATACAAATATTGTCTTCTAGACGATATCCACACTCAAATAAGTCCTCAATACAATTATTCAAACACTATTTTATAGAAATAGTGAGGACTGCTAAAACATCTTTCTAGAACCAGCACACCATACCCCGACTAGATCCTGCTATGTTCTCACCTCCTGAGAAGAAAAATGGAACAAAAAGGAAAAGGGTGAGCTCAACTAGCCCAGTAAAGAATATTATGACTAAGATAATATACAACAAATTATCATTAGTATTCAACAAGGAAAAATCTGATAGAATATAATCGACAACAAGTTTTAGATCAACAATTGCAGCGGAAACAACAAAACATTAGAAGAGTCAAGTAGAGAATGAATTCTACTATCTTCTAAGATTTAAAAGTCCATCATCAATATTTTATCCCTGTAACATCAATTAATAATCATCTTTAACCAAATATTCATCTTTGCACTACAGGCCAAAGATATTCATTTGTATCACCAGTCGGTCATGTTCATCTCAACACCTGTTCATCTTTGCACTACATGCCAACGATATTCATCAAGTAATCATACATCTTTGCACTACATGCCAAAGATATTCAACAATATCATCATTTAGAACTGAGGATGATGAAAAATATTTTAAAGAGAACGAATCCAGTGAGTCAGAAGGACAAATAGTAGGGATTCCTATAACAGTTTATCCAAGATCAATAATACTTCATAATAATCAATTGTGAAGCAGAATTCAAAAATAAAGATCAAAACATGGAAACAATCAAAGATAGTAACCATAATAGACATATTGGACAAAAGGGAAAATTTTATTTTTCGGTGAATAGTGCCGTATTCGTGAATAGTGCCGTATATGTGAATAGTAACGTATACGTGAATAGTAACCCCGACATAAAAAGTTCCAAATTTGATAAAAACTCATGTTAATATTTTAGCATAATGATATTGAAGAAAATAATATCATTTAAGAAGAAAATAATATCCCTTACCTCAAAATATCAGTACTTCTGGTCGGAATACCGGTATAAGGCTGAAAGAAACTTCCTATAATGAATAGAAACTCTCAAAGTATCTAAATACTCACAAAATACACTCAATAATCTAGTGAGAGAAAGAGAGAAAACTTGTTTCTGGTGTGATTTTTAATTCTAACTTAGCCCTCTATTTGTAGGAAAATGTTAGCACGCCGAAGCAGACTTAACCAGCAACCTGACGGCTTTACCTGCTACTATTCCCACCCACCACATTTTAATAAAAATCTCAGCACATTTCTTCACCAACCAAGAGTGGGGCCCACCAATTCTAGAATTTTCCACCAAAATGATTAACTCCGAAAATTCAACAATTTCTGAACTAGTCATCTCGTAAAATTCATAATAAATCATACGTTCATTTTTAACGGTTCAAAATTTGTGGACATATACTCAACTTATATATGTATAACATATCCAAAAATTACCACGATCCAACGGTCGGATTAAAAATTATAACCCCGGCAAAATATCTCAAAAATTCTGATTTTTAATACCTCCATTCCGACAAAAATACTGATAAAAACCTCAACATTAACTCCTTTATTTTTAACCACAAAAATATATCCCTCATTTATATCCACAGAAAATAAATATTTCCTTATCATATAAATCAATAATTAATTATTCACAAATAATATTACGGAGTCACATTTATGACAAACAGACTGTTCCCAGGAAAGAGGGGGCTTTTCAATAAGGATTTCTCCTTACTGGCGCGCAATTAGATGACCAAACCTCTCCTTAGACAGAACTTTCTAGACATTGCCAATAATGTTATCTAATAATATTATTCAAATAATATGAATTATTGATCTGATAAAGGAAAATACTTTGCAGCAACAATTATTAAAACAACAATAATATAAAATATCAACGCAATAATTATTGAATCAATAAAATAAAATATTGAATAATAACTACTGTAACAATTATTGAGTAGTGCCTTCTTACGTAAGAATCAATAATTGGTGCAATACCATGTGCTACTGTATTTGAACCACCGGGTATTTCAACAGTATTAACGGTAATAACTACGCCGTTATTTATAAACAACTTATACTTGTTGTTTTCTTCATCCAATCGCTTTCCGTTATGGGGCCCACACAAGGCTGCGCCGTCGTACGAATATTCCCCGACAGCAAGAATATTCCACGACCAAACGAATATTCCCCAACAAAATGAATATTTTATAATCACTTGCTTATTTTACAAAATTTGCACATTTCACCCATAACCAAAGTATTATATCAAATTAACCTCTTATTATTCACAATAATATTTAGAGAAAATTTGATTTTATTCATTAATAAGCTGGGGTCTTACATTAATAATACTAATAAAACAAAACTGAGTGACTTATCATGTAAGCCTCAATAATCAATACCGTATGCTACTATGCAACCGCACGTATTACTGTACTTTTACTACCAAGTAGTTCAACAGTATTAACGGTAAAACTTCCGCCATTAGTTTCATAAAATATTTTGTTATTTTCTCAATCCGACAATAATTCCGTTCTGGGGTCCACCAATAATTGTGCCGTCGTACAAATATTTCCCGACAAAAATAATATTCCTCGGCCAATCAAATATAATACAACAACTTGCATACTTTGCAAAATTTATAAATACTACCTACAACTATAACATTATCTCAAATTCACACTATAATATTTAAAAAAATATTTCGAAAAAAATTAAATCTTTATTCATAAAATCTGGGGTTTCACAATCTCCCCTCCTTATGAAATTTCGCCCTCAAAATTTACGTACGTACCTGGTATGCCGAACAGATGAGGACACTTCGTCAGATTCTAACTCTTGAGGTATAAGCTTTGAGTGTTGAATACATTCCAGGATTTTAACAGGTACATCTTCATACGTTAAATTATCCGCTATCTCGTCCGGTTCTAAATCAATAATGTGGTTCGGGTCGTCCACATATTTATGTAACATCAATACGTGAAAAACGTTATGAACACGCGACATACTTGGCGGTAAAAAGAGTCTATAGGCCAAAGTTCCTACTCGATCAAGGATTTTAAATGGGCTAATTAAATCGAGGGTTGAGATTTCCTCTCTTCGTTGATTCTTGCTTCTAGAATAACGCCCTCTTGAACCTTCTTCTTCACATTCATCAGCTCTGAGTATGTAGCTTAAGCGGCTTTAACTTTATCAATTAAAGTCGATTCTACTCGTATATTCGTTGTGACGCCCCCAAAATAGGTATACAACACCCATTCTGAGTCGCCAAATACATGGTACAAAAAGCAAACTATAACTTCAATAATACAATTATCGTGCAAAATACGACAACACATACTGTGAGTTTAAATACAAATATTATCTTCTAGACAATATCCACACTCAAATAAGTCCTCATTACAATTATTTAAACACTATTTTATAGAAATAGTGAGGACTGCTAAAACATCTTTCTAGAACCATCACTCCATACCCCGACTAGATCCTGCTATGTTCTCGCCTCCTGAGAAGAAAAATAGAACAAAAAAGAAAAGGGTGAGCTCAACTAGCCCAGTAAAGAATATTATGACTAAGATAATATACAACAAATTATCATTAGTATTCAACAGGAAAAAATCTGATAGAATATAATCGACAACAAGTTTTAGATCAACAACTGCAGCGGAAACAGCAAACCATTAGAAGAGTCAAGTAGAGAATGAATTCTACTATCTTCTAAGATTTAAAAGTCCATCATCAATATTTTATCCCTGTAACATCAATTAATAATCATCTTTATCCAAATATTTATCTTTGCACTACAGGCCAAAGATATTCATTTGTATCACCAGTCAGTCATGTTCATCTCAACACCTATTCATCTTTGCACTACAGGCCAAAGATATTCATCAGGTAATCATACATCTTTGCACTACAGGCCAAAGATATTCAGTAGTATCATCATTTAGGACTGAAGATGATGAAAAATATTTTAAAGAAAACGAATCCAGTGAGATAAAAGAACAAATATTAGGGATTCGTATTACAGTTTATCCAAGTTCAATAATACCCCATAATAACCAATTTTGAAGCAGAATTCAAAAATAAAGATCAAATCATGGATACAATCAATGATAGTAACCATAATAGACAACTTGGACAAAAAGAAGAAAATTTTATTTTTCGGTGAATAGTGCCGTATACGTGAATAGTAATCCCGACACAAAAAGTTCCAAATTTGATAAAAAGTTCATATCAATATTTTGGCATAATGATATTGAAGAAAATATCATTTAAGAAGAAGATAATATCTCTTACCTAAAAATATCAGTACTTCTGATCAGAATATCGGTATAAGGCTGAAGGAAACTTGCACTGATGAATAGAAACTCACAAAGTATCTAAATACTCACAAAATACACTCAATAATCTAGATAGAGAAAGAGAGAAAACTTGTTTCTGGTGTGATTTTCAATTCTAACTTAGTCCTCTATTTATGGAAAAATGTTAGCACGCCGACGCATACTTAACCTGCAACCTGATGGCTTTACCTGTTACTATTCCCACCCATCACATTTGAATAAAAATCTCAGCACATTTTCACCAACCAAAAGTGGGGCCCACCAATTCTAGAATTTTCCACTAAAATGACAAATTACGCAGCTTCTATAATTTCTGAACCAGTCATCTCATAAAATTCATAATAAATCATACGTTCATTTTTAACGGTTCAAAATTTGTGGATATATACTCAACTTATATATGAATAACATATCCAAAAATTACCACGATCCAACGGTCGGATTAAAAATTATAACCCCCCACAATATTTCTCAAAAACCCTGATTTAATTTTTAATACCTCCATTCCGATAAAAATACTGATAAAACACCTCAACATTAACTCCTTCATTTTAACCACAATAAATATATCTAACATTTATATCCACATAGAATAAATATTTCCTTATCATATGAATCAATAATTAATTATTCACAAATAATATTACAGAATCACATTTATGACAACCAGGCCGTTTCCAAGAAAGAGGGGACTTTTCAATAAGGATTTCTCCTTACTAGCGCGCAATTTGATGACCAAACTTCTCCTTAGATAAAACTTTCTAGACATTGCTAATAATGCTATCTAATAATATTATTCAAATAATATGAATTATTGATCTGATAATGAAAAATACTGTGCAGCAACAATTATTGAAACAACAATAATATAAAATATCAACGCAGTAATTATTGAATCAATAAAATAAAATATTGAACAGTAACTACTGTAACAATTATTGAGTAGTGCCTTCCTTCGTAAGAATCAATAATTCAAAAATACTGTGCAATCCGTGTGCTACTGTGCAACCACGCGTATTACTGTATTTTAACCACCGGGTATTTCAACAGTGTTAACAGTAACAACTACGCCGTTATTTATAAAAACTCAATTTTTGTCGTTATCTTCATCCAATCGTTTTCCGTTATGGGGCCCACAAATAGCTGCGTCGTCGTACGAATATTCCCCGACAGAAAGAATATTCCACGACCAAACGAATATTCCCTGACAAAATGAATATTTTATAACAACTTGTTTATTTTGCAAAATTAGCACATTTCACCCATAACCAAAGTATTATATCAAATTAACACCTTATTATTCACAATAATATTTAGAGAAAATTTGATTTTATTCATTAATAAGTTGAGGTCTTACAACCTCCCCTCCTTATGAAATTTCGTCCTCAAAATTGACGTACGTACCTGGTGTTTCGAAAAGGTGAGGATACCTCGCTTTCATTTCTGATTCCAACTCCCAGGTCATTTCTTCAATAGCATGGTTTCTCCACAAAACCTTAACTTGTGGTATAACCTTCGTGCATAGAACATGCTCTTTCCTATCCAAGATCTTAACAGGTACCTCCTTGTACGTTAAATCTTCGGCTATCTCGTCTGGTTTTAACTCAATTATGTGGTTCGGGTCTTTTACATATTTACGAAGCACAGATACGTGAAAAACATTATGAACACGAGACATGCTTGGAGGTAATGCGAGTCGATATGCCACATTTCCTATTCGATCAAGAATTTTAAATGGACCAATAAATCGTGGATTGAGCTTTCCTCTCTTCCCAAATCTTGTAACTCCTTTCCATGGTGCAACACGTAACAATACATGATCCCCAATACTAAATTCTACATCCTTTTGATGAAGATCTGTATAACTCTTTTGTCGATCCTATGCCGTTTGTATACGTTGTCGAATCGTTTGGATCTTTTCTGTAGTTATGCGTACCAATTCTGGTCCCAACAACGTTGCTTCACCCACCTCATCCCAGCATACTGGAGAACGATACTTTTGTCCATATAAGGCTTCAAATGGAGCTATACATATACTTGCCTGATAACTGTTGTTGTAGGAGAATTCCACCAGTGGCAAGTATTTATCCCAACTTCCTTTGAAATTTAGAACACAGAGTCTTAATAGATCTTCAAGGGTTTGAATATTCCTCTCTGATTGCCCGTCCGTTTGAGGATGATATGCTGAACTAAATCGTAAATCCGTGCCCATAGCTTTCTGCAAGCTAACCCAAAATCGTGAAGTGAATCTTGGGTCACGATCCGAAACTATGGTTACTGGCATGCCATGCAATCTCACAATCTCATTCACGTACATACGAGCAAAACGTTCAAGGGAATAAGTCTCACGTATAAGCAAGAAATGAGCATACTTGGTTAATCTATCAATAATAACCCAAATCGCATCTATGCCTTGAGAAACCTTGGGAAGACCTGTAACAAAATCCATGGTAATGTGTTCCTACTTCCATTTCGGAATCTCAAGTGGTTGCAATGGACCCTTTGGCACTTGATGCTCCGCCTATACACGTTGACAAGTTAAACACCTCGAGATAAACTCCGCGATCTCTCTTTTCATATTGCTCCATCAAAATGTATGTCGAAAATCATGATACATTTTCGTACTCCCAGGATGGATTGCAAACGGTGTGTTGTGTGCCTCCATCATGATTTTATGCTTCAAGTCAAAATCGTTAGGAACACAAAGTCTGGAGTTGACTCGAAGTATTCCTTCTTCATCGATTCTTGCTTCTGGAATAGCACCTTCTTATACTTTCTTCTTCATACGCATCAGCTCCATGTCCGTAGCTTGAGCAGCTTTAACTTTATTGATTAAAGTCGGTTCTACTCGTATATTTGATATCATCATGTGGGTACTTGGAGCCTTCATCTCTATCTCCATCCTTTGCAAGTCATACAAAATGGGCCTTTGTGTTAACAACATTGCACTCGTACCCGCATATGATATTCTACTCAATGCGTCAGCTACTACGTTTGCTTTTCCAAGATGATATTGGATGGTATGATCGTAGTCTTTCAGCAGCTCGAGCCAACGTCGTTGCCGCATGTTGAGTTCCTTTTGGGTGAAGAAATATTTGAGGCTTTTATGATCTGTATAGATCTTCACTTTCTCCCCATACAGGTAATGTCTCCAGATCTTCAACGCGAAAATGACTGCTGCCAACTCCAAATCATGAGTACGATAATTCCTCTCATATTATTTGAGTTGTCACGAGGCATAGGCTATGACTTTTCCATGTTGCATGAGAACACATCCTAACCCTTTGCCTAAAGCATCACTGTAGATAACAAATCCATCCAAACCAGATGGTATTGTCAGAACAGGTGCCGAAATGAGACTCCTCTTGAGTTCTTGGAAACTCTTCTCGCATTCCTCACTCCATACGAATTTTGTATCTTTCCGAGTCAGCTTAGTTAACGGAGTAGCGATTCGAGAAAATCCTCCCACAAATCTCCGATAATAACCCGCTAAGCCCAGAAAGCTACGTACTTTGGTTACAGACTTCGGTTGCTCCCAACTTTGTATGGCTTCAATCTTCGCCGGGAAGACAGATACTCCATGTTTTGACACCACGTGCCCAAGGAATGCTACTTCCTCAAGCCAGAACTCGTATTTCTTGATGGTGACATGGTTCAATTCCCTATAGTCGATACAAAGTCGCATACTCCCGTCTTTCTTCTTTACGAATAAAACAGGAGCACCCCAAGGAGATGTACTAGGATGAATAAAACCGATGTCTAATAACTCCTGTAATTGGACTTTTAACTCCTGAAGTTCAATAGGAGCCATTCGATATGGAGTTTTAGAAATGGACTTTGTACCGGGTTTAAGGTCAATAAAGAATTCAACTTCACGTTCTGGGGATAGACCAGGAAGTTCTTCAGGAAATACGTCAGTAAATTCACTAACAACAGAAATTTTATTCAAATCTGTCGTGTTTTTGTTCAAGTCCATAACATGGGCTAAGAAAGCTTGACATCCGTTTTTCAATAAACGAATGGCTTTTTGGCTTGATATAACAGCGACTGATTTTAATGGTTTGGTTGCTTGAATTCGCATAACAGGTTGGTTAGGAATATGAAAACTAACAACCGTACGAAAACAATCAATTTTGGCATGATGAGTAGTTAACCAATCAATCCCTAAAATCACATCAAATGCAAATATCTTTAAAGAAATAAGGTCAACAGGTAATGTGATTGTGCCAACTTGGATTAAGCAAGATTTATAAACTGTAGATGTAATGAAAGTTTCTCCTAACGGAGTCTCCACAGATAGGCCAAAGTCTAATTTCTCCGGAGTCAAGTTTAAACGTTGAGCACAAGCAGGAGAGATAAAAGAATGGGTAGAACCGGTATCTAATAAGGAATAAACTTCGCAAGAGTTTATGATTAGCTTACCCGTGATCACCTCGTTTGGGTTCCTCGCGTTTTGGGCAGTCACGACAAACGCCCTTCCAGGAATCACTGACTTTGACTTGTTCGGAACAGCCTTCGGAGTCACTATCCCAGTTGAACTTGGTTTCGCAACAAGACAATCTTTAGCTATATGACCTTCCTTTCTATAGTTATAACATACCTTGGATTGTTGTGGGCAGTTTGGGCTGATATGTCTCTCTTTCCCACATTTGTAACAAACGATCGGTGCTCGTTCTCCTCCCCTAAAAGTAGTTGATGCTTGTGCTGGCGTCTTCACGTTATCATTGTTGTACCTTCTCTTCTTGAAATCTCCTCTCGACTTGCTCCTTCTATTATCACGGCCACGATTACCACCAGAGTGGTTACGCTTTTGTCCGAATATTTTCCTCCCTTCTGGTTTTTATTGCTTCGATGACTGCCGCCACCGGTATGACCCTGGTTGTGGTCCCTCGGTTGCACATACTTATTATCTCGCTCTAATAATTGAGCCCTGTTTACAACATCTGAATATAAAGAAAATTTATGAGAGATAAGATATTGCCGAATCTTGGGTTTTAGACCTCTCAGAAACATCCTTGTCATTCATTCCTCATTTTCGACCAAATGAGGTGCAAACCTGGATAACTCTACAAACTTCGCCTCGTACTGGGACACCGTCATGTTGTTTTGTTCTAGTCTGATAAACTCCACCTCCTTCATATGACGAATACTTTCAGGAAAGTACTTGTCATTGAACAGTTTTTGAAATGTTTCCCAAGACATGTTGAGTGCGTCAGGCTGGGTACGCTTCACAAACTCCCACCAGTAGTCTGCCTCACCGCGGAACATAAAGGTGGCGAATGGAACCTTCTGTTCCTCCGTGCATCCCAAGACATCGAATATCTTGGTAATTTGCTTGACCCACGTTTCCGCCATGATCGGATCCGGCTTTCCCTTAAATTATGGTGGTCCCAATTCTTTGAACTGCTTGGCTGTGACAAACTGTGTGTTGTTATCATTTCCACCCGTATTCTGCACACGAGTCTCCCTCGTCTGATTTTGCATGAACTGCAAAAAGCTCTTAAACATTCCATCATTCATCGTTTGCTCGGTAACGTTGTTTACAGGAGGAATATTGCCTTCCTGTTGCACGTTCCCCTGGGTAGTGATCAAAGGTGTCTCCACGGTCTGATTTACTCTATTATTAACGTTCTCAGCTCCCATTCTTAAATACTGCCATAAAACAAGGGTTAATAGTCGTGTCATATATTATCCCTATACTCTGACAGACCAAATAAACACCAAATAAACTTAGTCAGGTTATACTAGCGAAGAAATTTCCCGTCTCTCCCCTCCTAGTTCTTGTCTCACATCTCAGCTAGGGATCATATTCCTAAGCTCTGATACCAACTGTGACGCCCCCAAAATAGGTATACAACACCTATTCTGAGTCGCCAAATACATGGTACAAAAAGCAAACTACAACTTCAATAATACAATTGTCGTACAAAATACGACAACACATACTGTGAGTTTAAATACAAATATTGTCTTCTAGACAATATCCACACTCAAATAAGTCCTCATTACAATTATTTAAACACTATTTTATAGAAATAGTGAGGACTGCTAAAACATCTTTCTAGAACCATCACCCCATACCCCAACTAGATCCTGCTATGTTCTCACCTCCTGAGAAGAAAAATGGAACAAAAAAGAAAAGGGTGAGCTCAACTAGCCCAGTAAAGAATATTATGACTAAGATAATATACAACAAATTATCATTAGTATTCAACAGGGAAAAATCTGATAGAATATAATCGACAACAAGTTTTAGATCAACAACTGCAGCGGAAACAGCAAACCATTAGAAGAGTCAAGTAGAGAATGAATTCTACTATCTTCTAAGTTTTAAAAGTCCATCATCAATATTTTATCCCTGTAACATCAATTAATAATCATCTTTATCCAAATATTCATCTTTGCACTACAGGCCAAATATATTCATTTGTATCACCAGTCAGTCATGTTCATCTCAACACCTATTCATCTTTGCACTACAGGCCAAAGATATTCATTAGGTAATCATACATCTTTGCACTACAGGCCAAAGATATTCAGTAGTATCATCATTTAGGACTGAAGATGATGAAAAATATTTTAAAGAAAACGAATCCAGTGAGATAAAAGAACAAATATTAGGGATTCGTATTACAGTTTATCCAAGTTCAATAATACCCCATAATAACCAATTTTGAAGCATAATTCAAAAATAAAGATCAAAACATGGATACAATCAAAGATAGTAACCATAATAGACAACTTGGACAAAAAGAAGAAAATTTTATTTTTCGGTGAATAGTGCCGTATTCGTGAATAGTGCCGTATACGTGAATAGTAACGTATACGTGAATAGTAATCCTGACACAAAAAGTTCTAAATTTGATAAAAAGTTCATATCAATATTTTGGCATAATGATATTGAAGAAAATATCATTTAAGAAGAAGATAATATCCCTTACCTCAAAATATCAGTACTTCTGATCAGAATATCGGTATAAGGCTGAAGGAAACTTGCACTGATGAGTAGAAACTCACAAATTATCTAAATACTCACAAAATACACTCCATAATCTAGAGAGAGAAAGTGAAAAAACTTGTTTCTGGTGTGATTTTCAATTCTAACTTAGCCCTCTATTTATAGAAAAATGTTAGCACGCCGACGCAGACTTAACCTGCAACCTGATGGCTTTACCTGCTGCTATTCCCACCCACCACATTTGAATAAAAATCTCAGCACATTTTCATCAACCAAAAGTAGGGCCCACCAATTCTAGAATTTTCCACCAAAATGACAAATTTCGCAACTTCTACAATTTCTAAACCAGTAATCTCATAAAATTCATAACAAATCATACGTTCATTTTTAACGGTTCAAAATTTGTGGACATATACTCAACTTATATATGAATAACATATCCAAAAATTACCACGATCCAACGGTCGGATTAAAAATTATAACCCCCGCAATATTTCTCACAAACCCTGATTTGATTTTTAATACCTCCATTCCGATAAAAATACTGATAAAACAGCTCAACATTAACTCCTTCATTTTTAACCACAATAAATATATCCAACATTTATATCCACAAAGAATAAATATTTCCTTATCATATGAATCAATAATTAATTATTCACAAATAATATTACAGAATCACATTTATGACAACCAGGCCGTTCCCAGGAAAGGGGGGGCTTTCCAATAAGGATTTCTCCTTACTAGCGCGCAATTAGATGACCAAACCTCTCCTTAGACAGAACTTTCTAGACATTGTCAATAATGTTATCTAATAATATTATTCAAATAATATGAATTATTGATCTGATAATAAAAAATATTGTGCAGCAACAATTATTGAAACAACAATAATATAAAATATCAACGCAATAATTATTGAATCAATAAAACAAAATATTAAACAGTAACTACTGTAACAATTATTGAGTAGTGCATTCCTTTGTAAGAATCAATAATTCAAAAATACTGTGCAATCCGTGTGTTACTGTGCAACCACGCGTATTACTGTATTTTAACCACCGGGTATTCCTACAGTGTTAACGGTAACAAATACGCCGTTATTTATAAAAACTCAATTTTTGTCGTTATCTTCATCCAATCTTTTTCCGTTATGGGGCCCACAAATAGTTGCGCCGTCGTACGAATATTCCCCGACAGAAAGAATATTCCACGACCAAACGAATATTCTCCGACAAAATGAATATTTTATAACCACTTGTTTATTTTACAAAATTTACACATTTTACCCATAACCAAAGTATTATATCAAATTAACACATTATTATTCACAATAATATTTAGAGAAAATTTGATTTTATTCATTAATAAGTTGGGGCTTACATTCGTTATCTTCACGTGGGTTCGTATATTCGCACTTGTAACCGCATACGATCTTCTACTCAACGCGTCAGCTACCACGTTCGTACTTCTACGATGATATTGAATGGTACGATCGTAATTTTTAACAGCTCGAGCCAACGTCTTTGGCGCATGTTACGTTCGCTTTAGTTGAAGAAATATTTAAGGGTTTAAGAAATGAGTTTTGTACTGGGGTCAATACAAAATTTGATTTCACGCTCTGGGGTAGGCTAAGAAGTCTTCACGAATACGCCAGGAACTTTATTAACAATAGAAATATCATTCAAAACTGTGACTCTCATCCAAGACTTGAATAACACGTCACATTGATACCTATCAACTTGCCATCGTCATTCACAACGTCTCCTACGGAAAGTCTGGCTTCGGTGCATCCCACACAAGGAAGTCAACAACGAAAGAATCAGGACTCTTTACTTATGGCTTGATATGACAATGATTGACTTTAGTGGTTTGGTTACTTTGAATTCACATAACAGGTTGGTTAGGAGTATGAAAGCTAACAACCTTACGAAAAGCATGATGAATAATTAACCAATCGTTTCCAAAAATCACATCAAAGGCAAGTATTTTCAAAGAGATAAGATCGACAGGTAACATGAAAGTGTTGATTTAAACAAGATTTATAAATAGTGGAGGTAACGAAGTTTTAACCAATAAGTCAAAGTCTAACTTCTCCGGGGTTAAATTTAAACGTTGAGCGCAAGCAAGAGAGATAAAAGGATAGGTAGAACCGGTATCGAATAAGGCATAGACTTCGTAAGAATTTATAATTAACTAACCCGTGATAACTTCGTTCGATTCGTCGTCACGAAAAACGCTCTCCCTTAAACTGCCGAATTTGACTTGTTCGGGACAGTCTTTGGTGTCGTCATTACCACTGGAATTGACTTTCATTATAGGGCATATTCCACCCTCATCTGCTTCATCGTACTCCTGCTCCATGATCTGAATCATTAGCCTTCGATCCATATCGAATTGGGGTTGACCGCAATGTATAGGGTAATTCAAAACTCGATGTTGGGTTCTCCCAATTGCTGTCGAAAAAGAGAAATACATATCATCTATTTTAGCTTTCTTGGATCGGACTTCTCTTTCTACAATATCAACATGTCGTGTGGCTTTTACCCACGCATCCTTCATTCTCACTCGTTCAGTTGTTTCTTCTTTCAGCTGATCCTTGATATTTGAATTCTCATATTCCAACCTTAATATCTTACACTCTGCCAAAGCGTGATTTTGTTCGAGCATCACATATCGGGTAACACAATTTTGAATTATTGCATCCCTTTGTTGCACGACTGCTTGCCGTTCTTCAACCTGTTCTTCTAACTCATGAACACGATTTTGTAATTCTAAGTTTTGATCATAAACTTCTTCTAACCAATTCTCCTCAGGTTCCTCTTCTTCCTCACTCTCAGCTGCTACCTCTGCAACTAGCTGGGGTGCAACTATTAGTTCTTCACTTACCACGTAGATATCTCTAATTTCTTCTTCACCTGATATTACATTATCCTGGTTGGTGATTAGAGATGTCTCCACGGTCTCATTCACTCCATTGTTGACATTTTCAGCTGCCATTTTCAAATACTGCCACAAAACAAGGGTTAATTAACATGTCACATATTATCTCTATACTCTGACCGACCAACTAAATATCAAATAAACTTAGGTAGGTCATACTAGCGAAGGAATTCCCCGTCTCTCCCCTCCTAGTTCTTGTCTCACATCTCAGCCAGAGATCATATCCATAAGTTCTGATACCAACTGTGACGCCCCCAAAATTAGGTATACATCACCCATCTTGAGTCGCCAGATACATGGTACAGAATTCAAATACAACTTAATAATACAACTGTCGTGTACAATACGACAAAACATAAACTGTGAGTTTGAATACAAATATTGTCTTCTAGAGAGTATCCATACTCAAAAGGAGTCCTCATTATAATTATTATCACACTATTACATAGAATAGTGAGGACTACTAATGCTATTATCTGGTCCATCACTCCGTTTCCTGACTCATCCCAACTATATTCTCATTTTCTGAAGAGAACAGTGAAAGAAAGGGTGAGCTCAACTAGCCCAGTAAGAAATATTATGACTAAGATAATGCAGAATAAATTATCATTAGTCTTCAACAATGTTAAACTGATAAAATACAATAGACATCAAGTTTAACTGCAGCAAATCAAGCAATCCATTAAAAGAGTCAAGTAGAGAATAAAATCTACTATCTTTTATGATTTAAAAGGTTTTTCATGACTTTTATCGCTGGGACTCAGCATAATAAATAATCCACATCATCGAATCACCCCTGCACTACGGCCAAGGATATTCTTTAGTACACTGTGACGAACGAGATTTTTGTAAACTAATTTTAATATTTATTGAATTAAATAAATATTTTTCGATGATTTAATTATTGGATTAAATAATTAATTGATGCAATTGTGGTAGATTAATTTAATTATATGTGTTACATTTATTAAATTAATGTAGAGAAATTTTATTATTCAAGTATATGACTATGTGAGCTTATTGAATTAAATGAAATATTTAATTAAGTATGATATTATTTAATTAATGTAATTATTAATTAGAGATTTAATAAATTGTCATTATTTATTAATGAGATATTTAATTATGTAACTATGCGAAATTATGAGAAATTATTATATTTTATTTATATTAAATTAAATAGGATATATGAATTATTATACAAGTGGGTGTGACATGATTTAAACTATATAATAAAAGGTTTTATTAAAATAAAGAGTTTTGAACTTAGTTACTAAACAAACACGACCTTAGAGGAAGTTATAGCCAGTTAACCCATGATGGGCAACTGACCATGATGTGCTCAGTTATCTCATTATTTTATACGACGCTTTCTTTTCTTTCATTATTTTCTTCTAAGTCTAATATTAAGCAGAGAAAGATACAGAGAGAGAGTTGAGGAAATTAGAGTAAAGTGTGGGAGAAACACTGTGATTGAGTTAGGGAGGAAGTTGTTATCTTTATATTCTACAATCAGGGTAATCTCCTCCTTCCCAAATTTATAATTTATGTCTTTTAGTTTTCATGGAAATATGGCTTTAAAAACCTCTGTTATGTCTCTGTAATTGAGAAATTGAATTATTATATGGAAATATGTAATCATACGAGTAGCATAACATGTTTTGTATATATATTTTATGATTCCATATCCTAAGTTTCGTAATCTGATGACTTGCTATTCCAAAATAAATTACAGGGTTTGGGTTTGGCCTTAAGGCCTTATACGTGATTTTAGTATGTCAAACATAAAGGTTTTTGTAAAATTTACACTTTTATTTGATTATGCATGTTGATATGAAGAGACCAAGCCTTAAACGAACGGATTACGTGATATAACGAATCCGTAGTATTAAATTATATGATTTTGTTCATTAACTTCAAGAACAGTCCCATTTTACATGATTTAAATATGTTATTAAGTGTTTAGATGGGTTAAAATAACTCTATAGAGGTTGGGTAATGATTATATGTGAATATTAACATGTGGGTATGTCAAATTAGTGAGTTTAATGACCATGAAATGTGGAATTCGCCGAACTCTGTGTTCTTCGCGAACTGGGAAACAGAATTTGGGGTCTCGCGCCGCGGCGCCAACTCTAGAACTGAAGTCCCGCACCGCAGCGCCACCGCACTGCAGCGCCAAGACTCGAGCCACGGCGCCACAGCGTCAAGTGTCCGGCTGCAGCGCCACTGCGCTGTAGCGCCACCGCGCCACAGCGCGAAGATCACGTGTATCAGTGGCGCCGCAGCGCCACTCTCTAGAAAATTCAGAAATGAGATTTTTAAAATATTAAAGTCTAACAAGTGTTAGTGGATTGGTGTGATGAGCATGTAAACATGATAGAAGAATAATGTGATGATAAAATAGATGTTTAACATGTAAATAACATAATTACATGTGGATTAAATTATTGAACACATAATTAGATTGTTATTCATGAAGTGATATTATGTGACAGTAAATGTGATAATTTGACTAAGTATAATCAATAATTAAGGTAGACAAAGAGAATGAGTTTAGGATGATTAGTTAAGTTATAATTAACTGGTATTGTCTATGTGAATGGTATGTAGAATTTAATTCAAAGAACGTGCTTAGTTAAAGTGTAAACTACGCACGAGGAAAGTTTCCTAAACTTAAACTCTTAAATTCGAGCAAGTTCCCTAACCCTACTTGTCATTATTATTTAAGCTTATTATTTACCTTGAATAAACCATCGTTACTATTATTCAAATTTAAATGATTTATTAAAGATTGATTATCTTTTTAAAGTATGATTTAGTTATGCAATAATTGTTCTATTGTATACTTCTTGAGATTATTGTTCAAATTGAATATCATTAATGTTAAATCTTATTAGACTAGTGAAACCTTAATGATTCAACTAGTCCATAGTTGATGAGCGTTCTAAATTTCAGAACCCTTGATGATTTATCCAAACCAAACTTACTTTGGTGCGGATTGGAATGTCAAACTGAGATGAATAACCCTGTATAGGGGATTATTTACGCTTTAGCGTTAAGATATTGTGCACAGTATGGTACTAAGGGCTGATCCCCCTAAGTACGAGAAGAAGGTCCATAGTCTTATGACTGTTAAAGGTTTCAAGTATAACCCTTGTTAACCTAGGACATAGTTCAAGGTCTTATGACCCGCAGAATTCTTTTGATTCTTGTTATTCACTCTTGATTCAAAAGTTGAGTTTTTATTCAGATGTCTTTGATTTATTCACATGTTATTATACTGTTATTTCATTTTTATACTTGTGGGCATTTGTGCTCTGCTTAATAATAACATTACAGTTAAGAACGAAAGAACTGATGAACCTTCCACTAGTAAAGGCAAGAGCAAAGTTAGCAAGTGACGAAGACCTGTTGTTTTATTTGACGATGTATTTGTTTAAGACTTGAGTTAATGTTATTGTTTAAGACTTATTTGTTTATGATTCTGCACAGATGTTTAAGGTTAGTTTAACCTGGGATTGTATTATGATTATTCAGATGTTGTAACCCTTAAGGGAAGATTTTAATTCTATCTATCGCATGGTTTGCATTTATTATGGGTAGCTAGATAGATGATATTTGTTTCGTGAACACCGAATCCTGTGGAAATGGAAGTACCGGATTTGGGGGTGTCACAGGTTGGTATCAGAGCCGTAGGTTATGAACCTTAGGTGGGGAACAACCTTAGGTAGTAGCCTTATAGAAAGAAGATAGTAAAGGAAAACTCTTGTCGAGTTTTAAGAAATGAATTTTTGGTAATTTATTGAAGATAATAAAATACATTATGTGTTTATGTGTTAATTTATGTGCTCGTTAGTACGACTTAGTAACTAAAACTTAATATTTTGTTGTCAGGATGACGAATGTTGGAGAAGCTAGTCAAGCTGGGGAGGAAGAACCCCGATTACCTATAGTACCTACAGAGGAGGAATCCCGAGACATACATGTTGTTAGAGAACAGTTAGTTCAGAGGGAGTCATCTCCATTGATCACCGTTGTTGGTCAGGAGCATGAGCCCGAGACTGATCCTGAGGAGGAGTTTGATGAGGAAGAGGAAGAAAAGGAGTTACCACGGTACACCGTTGATGCGGAGATGTATGATACGTTATACGACCGTAATGTGGAATTACAAGACGAGGTTCAGGAATTGACTGAGCGAGCGATTGTTCAGCAGTCTACTTTAGAGGAGAAGGAGAGGGAGATTTCGACTCTTCACACACGATTGGGAAATGTGGAATGGGATCTGATCCATGAGAAGGGTCAAACCGAAGATAAGACCGATGAGATAGAGAAGCTAAAAAAAGAACTGAAAGAAACCTCCGGAAGACTGAAAATAGCATAGGAAGGATGGGTAAGAGAATCACGTCGAGCTGATCGTGCAGAAGATGATAGTCGTGCAAAAAAGGCAAAGTCTGAAGAGATATACTCCACACTTAATCATACAATGGATGAGGCTCAGGAACGAGTTTTGAGATACCCCATCCAGTTCGAAGGACTTTCGTCGTATATGCTGGATCGCAGGATGATGTTTCGTATCATGGATGAGGAGCGTGGCAAGGCTATTCAGCACCTTGATAGATAGGATTAGAATCTGTTTAATTATGTGAAAGACTTAATTAGTTTTTATATGTAAATTCTGATGTGTTTATGAATGAAGGAATATGTTAATATTTTAAATCCTGTGGATTTTTTATTCCAGGATAGTTGATGTAAATAGCAGTTATGCTATAGTTTGATGTTAAAACTTTGAGTTGAATTAAATATATTAAGTTGTTTGAGATGATGTGTTAAATTGTTGAGTAATGCTTTAACTATTTAAAGAAATAAATAAAGTTCTAATAAGCGTTTATTTTATCAGAAATATGCCGCCAAGTAGAAGACAACAACGTCAACCGGCTCAGGAAGAGTCAACCAATAATAACAATAACGCCAACGCTAATCCTGTTCAGCAGTTAGTGAACTTACTGACGGGAGCAATGAACAATCAACCTCAAGCTCCACCAAACACAACGTTTAAAGACTTCAAGGCGGTGGGACCGCCAGAGTTCAAAGGTTCCAGGAACCCAATCGAGGCTCAAATGTGGGTCATGAAAATGGAGAAAGTATTCAACGTTGCTAGGGTTAGAGAAGACCAGAAGACCGCTTTCGCAACGTTTATGCTAAAGTCTGAGGCTAGCTACTGGTGGCAAGCAAACAAAGTGCGAGGAGGTAAAGGTGTAATTACGTGGGAGAGATTTAAAGAAATGTTTTTCGAAATGTACTTCCCAACTAGTTCGCAGAATTCGATGGAAATTCAATTTCTGGAACTGAAGCAAGGAAACATGAGCGTACCTGAATACGCGGCTAAATTCGATGAGTTGGCAAGGTTTGCCCCGTACCAAGTACACACTGACGAAAGAAAGGCCAGAAGATTTGAACAAGGACTAAAGTCTTAGGTTTACAGTAAGGTGTCAATGTTTCAGATAAACACATTTACCGGAGTACTGGAAAAGGCTATCCTCGCTGAAGGTGGGAGCGAGGCGGTGACCAAGTACAATCAAGAGCAGAAGAAGAAGAAGAGTGAAGGTGAAGGAAATAACAAGACTGGTGGGAGTAACACTGGGGGTAGTCATAATCAGAAGAGGAAGTGGACGGATAACTCGTCAGCTGGAAGTCAACAAGGAGGGCAGAAGAAGAAAATTGAACCGTGCTCAAACTGCGGAAAAGCCCATCTGGGAGTTTGCATGAAAGGGAAGCGAGTGTGCTACAATTGTGGTCAGGAAGGCCACATAGCACCAAACTGTCCAAACCCAAAGAAAGGTGCTTGTTTCAACTGTGGTTCTAAGGATCATCTAGCAAGAGACTGTCCCAAGAGGGGATCAGGAGGAGCAGTGCAAGGAGGTAACCGTGGAAATAGCAGTGGAAATACCTTAACCATTACCGGACCATCTGCAACAAACCGACCGACCGCCAGAACTTTCAATATGACAGTGCAGGACGCAATCCAATCTCGTGATGTGGTGTCAGGTATCATCCCGATCAATGAAATTAATGCTTATATTTTATTTGATTCGGGTGCTACTTGTTCCTTTATATCCGAAGACTTTGCTAATAGTTTAGATTTGCTTATGGATGAGTTGAAATATCCCATGAATATAGAAATTGCGAGTAGAGAGAAAATTCCTGTTAAGTACGTGTTTAAGAACTGTAGGGTGGATATTAAGGGTAATATCATGAACGTAGGTCTTATCCCTATTCGGCTTGGGGAATTTGACGTTATTTTGGGCATGGATTGGTTATCCAATTGTGGGGCGGTAATTGACTGCCAGAAGAAACGTATTAACCTTATGACTCCGTCAAAGGTTGTGTTTTATGGTTGCAAGTCGCCTAGACAAGCGAGTTATCTGACGATGATGCAGGCCAGGAGGTTGTTAAGACAAGGCTGTGTAGGATATCTAGCTTACATAGTCGACAGTCGAAAAGAGAATTCGAAGGTAGAAGAGATACCGATTGTGAGGGACTTCGTCGATGTATTTTCAGACGATTTGCCAGGACTTCCACCAGATAGAGAGGTAGATTTCGTGATCGATTTAGCGCCCGAAATCGCTCCAATATCGAAGGCACCATACCGAATGGTACCAGTAGAGATGAAAGAACTGATGGTCCAACTACAAGAATTGCTGGAAAAAAAGTACATTCAACCGAGCGTATCGCCGTGGGGAGTGCCGGTGTTGTTTTTGAAAAAGAAGGACGGATCGATGCGGCTCTGCATTGACTACAGAGAACTGAACAAGGTCACGATTAAGAATAGATATCTATTACCAAGAATCGACGATCTATTAGATCAATTAAAGGGAGCAAGATACTTTTCCAAGATAGACTTGAGGAGTGGTTATCACCAACTGAAGGTGAGGCCAGAGGATGTACCAAAGACAGCGTTCAAAATGCAATACGGTCACTACGAATTTTTAGTAATGCCGTTTGGCCTAACGAATGCTCCTGCAGCATTTATGGGACTAATGAATGGTGTGTTCAAGCCGTTTTTGGACAAATTCGTGGTGGTATTTATAGACGACATTCTGGTATATTCCAAAACCAAAGAAGAACACGAAGAACATTTGAGGTTAACGTTGGAAGTATTGAGAAGGGAGAAGTTGTACACTAAATTTTTGAAATGCGAATTCTGGATCGAGCGAGTACAATTTCCTGGTCACGTGATCGATAAAAATGGAATTTCGGTAGATCCATCCAAAGTAGAAGCCGTGATTAACTGGGAACAGCCGAGAACGCCATCAGAAGTAAGAAGTTTTCTTGGATTTGCGGGATATTATAGAAGATTCATTCAAGATTTTTCCAAGATCGCAACTCCGTTAACGAATTTAACTCGAAAAGCTGTGAAATTTGTTTGGACGGAGAAGTGTGAGGAGAGCTTTCAAGATTTAAAGAAGAGGTTGATTACGTGACCTGTGTTATCTCTTCCAGATGATACAAGCAATTTTGTTGTTTTTAGTGATGCGTCTCATAAAGGACTTGGCTGTGTGCTAATGCAAAACGGTAAAGTCATCGCGTATGCATCACGACAATTGAAGGATTACGAGAAGGGATACCCGACCCATGATTTGAAGTTAGCTGCAGTTGTTTTTGCTTTAAAAATTTGGAGGCACTATCTCTACGGGGAGAAGTGTGAGATATATACGGACCACAAGAGTCTGAAATATATTTTCACACAGAGGGATTTGAATATGCGTCAAAGAAGATGGTTAGAATTAATTAAGGATTACGACTGTGAGATTTTATACCATCCGGGTAAAGCGAATGTAGTTGCCGACGCCTTAAGTAGAAAGGGTCGTGAGAAATTGATGATGTTGACTGCTCAGGAGGAGCTAATCACAGAAATGGAGAAACTGGAGTTGGAAGTGAAGTACTCAATGAAGATTGATGAGAAGCTATTTAAGATGCAATCTGGTACAACTTTACTAGATAAAGTGAAGGAGGTTCAGCTTCAGGATGATGAATGCAAAAAGGTGGCAAAGAAGATACCCGAAGGGATCGAACCGAGATTTAAGATGGATAAGGAACGAATACTGAGATTTGAGAGTAGAATTTGGGTACTGCCAGTACAAGAGATTAAGGAGGATATTTTAAGTGAGGCTCACAGTTCACGATATTCGATTCACCCTGGTAGTACCAAAATGTACCAAGATCTTCGACAACATTTTTGGTGGCCGAATTTGAAACGTGATGTTGCAGAATGTGTTGCCAAGTGTCTGACTTGTCAGAAAGTAAAAGCAGAACATCAGAGACCAAGTGGATTACTTCAACCGTTGGAAATCCCAGAATGGAAATGGGAACATATTACAATGGACTTCGTGGTTGGCCTTCCGACGACTCAGAAAGGCAACGACGCAGTATGGGTTATCGTTGACCGACTGACGAAATCTGCACACTTCCTTCCGATCAAAATAAGATTCAACTTAGATCAGTTGGTTAGGCTATACGTAAAAGAGATTGTTTCGAGGCACGGAGTTCCGGTATCAATTGTTTCAGATAGGGATCCGCGCTTCACATCAAATTTTTGGAAACGTCTTCAGGAATGCATGGGTACGCAATTATGAATGAGTATAGCTTACCACCCTCAAACAGACGGACAGAGTGAGAGAACGATTCAGACATTAGAAGATATGCTAAGAGCCTGTGTGATGGACTTTAAAGGAAATTGGGATGATCACCTACCATTAGTAGAGTTCGGCTACAACAACAGTTACCACGCTAGTATTGACATGCCGCCTTACGAAGCGTTATACGGTAGAAAGTGCAGAACTCCGCTTTACTGGGATGAAGTTGGTGAGAGACAATTGTTAGGGCCAGAATTGGTACAGCAGACAGCAGAAATAGTCAAAGTAATCCGAGTACGACTGGTAGCGGCTCAAGACCTACAGAAGAAATACGCTGATCCACAACGTAAAACTATCGAGTTTGAATTAGGTAGTTATGTTTTCTTGAAGGTCTCTCCCTGGAAAGGGAAGATCAGGTTCAGAAAGAAAGGGAAATTGAGCCCAAGATTCATTGGACCCTTTGAAGTACTGAGAAGAATCGGAGAAGTTGCGTATGAGGTAGCCTTACCTCCAGCACTCGAGAATATCCATAACGTCTTCCATATTTCTGTGTTGCGACCCTACAAGCCTGATTACAAGCATGTAATTGAATATGAACCCCTACATTTTGAGAAAGACTTATCTTACGAAGAAATTCCTGTCCAAATTGTCGACCGAAAAGAACAAGTTCTCAGAAATAAAGTTATACCTTCTGTTAAGGTAATTTGGAGAAACCACAACGCTGAAGAAGCTACGTGGGAACTGGAAGAGAATATGATGAAAAATTACCCTCATTTATTTACTTAAATATGTGTATGCGATTCTGGGGACAGAATATTTGTAAGGGGGGAGAATGTAACGGGTCAAATTTTATTGAATTTATTGAGTCGTGATTCTGGGGACAGAATCCTTTTAAGGGGGGAAAGATGTGACGAACGAGATTTTTGTAAACTAATTTTAATATTTATTGAATTAAATAAATATTTTTCGATGATTTAATTATTAGATTAAATAATTAATTGATGCAATTGTGGTAGATTAATTTAATTATATGTGTTACATTTATTAAATTAATGTAGAGAAATTTTATTATTCAAGTATATGACTATGTGAGCTTATTGAATTAAATAAAATATTTAATTAAGTATGATATTATTTAATTAGTGTAATTATTAATTAGAGATTTAATAAATTGTCATTATTTATTAATGAGATATTTAATTATGTGACTATGCGAAATTATGAGAAATTATTATATTTTATTTATATTAAATTAAATAAGATATATGAATTATTGTACAAGTGGGTGTGACATGATTTAAACTATATAATAAAAGATTTTATTAAAATAAAGAGTTTTGAACTTAGTTACTAAACAAACACGGCCTTAGAGGAAGTTATGGCCAGTTAACCCATGATGGGCAACTGACCATGATGCGCTCAGTTATCTGATTATTTTATACGACGCTTTCTTTTCTTTCATTATTTTCTTCTAAGTCTAATATTAAGCAGAGAAAGATACAGAGAGACAGTTGAGGAAATTAGAGTAAAGTGTGGGAGAAACACTGTGATTGAGTTAGGGAGGAAGTTGTTATCTTTATATTCTATAATCAGGGTAATCTCCTCCTTCCCAAATTTATAATTTACGTCTTTTAGTTTTCATGAAAATATGGCTTTCAAAACCTCTGTTATGTCTCTGTAATTGAGAAATTGAATTACTATATGGAAATATATAATCATACGAGTAGCATAACATGTTTTGTATATATATTTTATGATTCCATATCCTAAGTTTCGTAATCTGATGACTTGCTATTCCAAAATAAATTATAGGGTTTGGGTTTGGCCTTAAGGCCTTATACGTGATTTTAGTATGTCAAACATAAAGGTTTTCGTAAAATTTACACTTTTATTTGATTATGCATGTTGATATGAAGAGACCAAGCCTTAAACGAATGGATTCGGTGTTATAACGAATCCGTAGTATTAAATTATATGATTTTGTTAATTAACTTCAAGAACATCAAGAACAGTCCCATTTTACATGATTTAAATCTGTTATTAAGTGTTTAGATGGGTTAAAATAACTCTATAGTGGTTGGGTAATGTTTATATGTGAATATTAACATGTGGGTATGTTAAATTAGTGAGTTTAATGACCATGAAATGTGGAATTCGCCGAACTCTGTGTTCTTCGCGAACTGGGAAATAGAATCTGGGGTCTCGCGCCGCGGCGCCAACTCTAGAACTGAAGTCCCGCGCCGCAGCGCCACCGCACTGCAGCGCCAAGACTCGAGCCACGGCGCCACAGCGTCAAGTGTCCGGCTGCAGCGCCACTGCGCTGTAGCGCCACCGCGCCGCAGCGCGAAGATCACGTGTATCAGTGGCGCCGCAGCGCCACTCTCTAGAAAATTCAGAAATGATATTTTTAAAATATTAAAGTCTAACAAGTGTTAGTGGATTGGTGTGATGAGCATGTAAACATGATAGAAGAATAATGTGATGATAAAATAGATGTTTAACATGTAAATAACATAATTACATGTGGATTAAATTATTGAACACATAATTAGATTGTTATTCATGAAGTGATATTATGTGACAGTAAATGTGATAATTTGACTAAGTATTATAATGAATAATTAAGGTAGACAAAGAGAATGAGTTTAGGATAATTAGTTAAGTTATAATTAACTGGTATTGTCTATGTGAATGGTATGTAGGATTTAATTCAAAGAACGTGCTTAGTTAAAGTGTAATCTACGCACGAGGCAAGTTTCCTAAACTTAAACTCTTAAATTCGAGCAAGTTCCCTAACCCTACTTGTCATTATTGTTCAAGCTTATTATTTACCTTGAATAAACCATCGTTACTATTATTCAAATTCAAATGATTTATTAAAGATTGATTATCTTTTCAAAGTATGATTTAGTTATGCAATAATTGTTCTATTGTATACTTCTTGAGATTATTGTTCAAATTGAATATCTTTAATGTTGAATCTTATTAGACTAGTGAAACCTTAACGATTCAACTAGTCCATAGTTGATGAGCGTTCTAAATTTTAGAACCCTTGATGATTTATCCAAACCAAACTTACTTTGGTGCGGATTCGAATGTCAAACTGAGATGAACAACCCTGTATAGGGGATTATTTACGCTTTAGCGTTAAGATATTGTGCACAGTATGGTACTAAGGGCTGATCCCCCTAAGTACGAGAAGAAGATCCATAGTCTTATGACTGTTAAAGGTTTCAAGTATAACCCTTGTTAACCTAGGACATAGTTCAAGGTCTTATGACCCTCAGAATTCTTTTGATTCTTGTTATTCACTCTTGATTCAAAATTTGAGTTTTTATTCAGATGTCTTTGATTTATTCGCATGTTATTATACTTTTATTTCATTTTTATACTTGTGGGCATTTGTGCTCATTCTTGCTTAATAATAACATTACAGTTAAGAATGAAAGAACTGATGAACCTTCCACTAGTAAAGGCAAAGGCAAAGTTAGCAAGTGACGAAGACCTGTTGTTTTATTTGACGATGTATTTGTTTAAGACTTGAGTTAATGTTATTATTTAAGACTTATTTGTTTATGATTCCGCACAGATGTTTAAGGTTAGTTTAACCTGGGATTGTATTATGATTATTCAGATGTTGTAACCCTGGAGGGAAGATTTTAATTCTATCTATTACATGGTTTGCATTTATTATGGGTAGATAGATAGATGATATTTTTATCGTGAACACCGAATCCTGTGGAAATGGAAGTACCGGATTTGGGGGTGTCACAATCACGACCACGAATTATCCATGCACTACGGCTAAAGATAATCATGTTTTCATCAATGGTCCTGATCATGCCATAAAATAATTCATCTTTGCACTACGGCCAAAGAGAATCCATAGCCATAATCATACCAAAAACTGTCCATCAATGCACTGCGGGCCAATGAGGACTTTTACCACATTATTTGTAACATTACGGTCATGATTATACCGAATAATCTCTGGTCATAATCATACCAAGTCCATCTATGCACTACAGGCCACAGATGACTTTTAACAGAATATAAACATGAGGATGATGACAATGATATAAGAATTCAATAAAACAAGTTCAAGAATTAATTTATCCAGGAACCAATAACGTCCAAATTGTCAACATAATACTGCTTTGTGGAGTAAAATTCAAGAATGCTCTGAAGAATATTTTCATGAAAAAATACTAGATGAAGCGCAAATATCAAGGATATTCCACTAATTTCATGGAGTATAAAAGTCAAAACTTTAATCAACTGAGTATAATAAAGAATGGAATAACAAAAGAAATCACCAGGCATGCGATAGACCGCACAGGCAGGTTATTCCAACAGAATAATAAATAATGGAACCAGGTCCGGCGTAAAACGCACAGACAGGATATTCCAACAGAATAATAAAGACGGAACCAGGTCCAGCGTAAAACGCACAGACAGGATATTCTGACAGAATAATAAATAATAGAATCAGGTCCGGCATAAACGCACAGACAGGATATTCCGACAGAATAATAAAGAACAGAATAATAGAAGAATTTCACCATGTATGCGGTACTTCGCATAAACAGGTTATTCCAACATGATAATAAAGAATGGAATAATAGAAGAATTTCACCAAGTATAGGGTAGCCCCTGTATACAGGTTATTCTAACAGAATAATAAATAATGGAATAACAGAAGTTCTCTTCATGAATAAGAAAGAAAGAATACCATTTACGAGTATAATAAATAATATCCCTTACATTTGAAAGAAGAGTATTCCGACTGGTAGGGCGAAGATATACTCGAAGAAAACTTGCACTACGCTCAAAGCTTTCTTAAACTCTAAATAAATACGCTCAAGATTATAGAAGAACTCTCTCTATAGTTTCTCTCTCTAGAGTTTCAGTAAATTCGTAAGAAAATAATGAAGGAATGAGCTTCTATTTATAGAGGAATGGACTGCATAGTAACTAACTCATGAACGGTCTAGATTGATTTACTTTAATCTGATGGTCCATATTTAAAGCAAAATCTTTTAAATAAAATATAATATATTCTATTTATAATCTAATAAAATGAATAACTTTATAAAAGATTTTACTATGCACACACTATGCAGGTACTATGCAAACACTATGCATAATACAATATAATATATTCTAATTATTGTCTAATAAAACAGATAACTTTATAAAAGTATTCTGTTTTATATAAAAAGATTTTACTATTGGCCTAATAAAACGAATAGCTTTATGAAAGTATTTTGTTTTATATAAAAAGTTTTTCTGTTTTATTACATTAATAATACTAATAAAACAAAATTGAGTGGCTTATCATGTAAGCCTCAATAATCAATACCGTATGCTACTATGCAACCACACGTATTACTGTACTTTTACTATCGAGTAGTTCAACAGTATTAACGGTGAAACTTCCGCCGTTATTTTCATAAAATATTTTTGTCGTTTTCTCAATCCGACAATAATTCCGTTGTGGGGTCCACCAATAATTGTGCCGTCGTACAAATATTCTCCGACAAAAATAATATTCCCCGACCAATCGAATAAAATACAACAACTTGCATACTTTACAAAATTTATAAATACTACCTATAACTATAACATTATCTCAAATTCACACCATAATATTTAAAAAATATTTTAAAAAAGTTAAATCTTTATTCATAAAATCTGGGGTTTCACAGCCCGCCTTTTCCAAGTCAGAAAGTGAATAAGGTTTTCACGAAGCTTAATACTTATCGGGCTACCATATTAAAGCATATAAAAGGGCAACCTTACTTTGAGCCGCCTAGAGACAACATAAAACCTGGCACGGGGAATTCGAATAGGTATTGTGATTACCATCAGGCGACAGGGCATGCCACTGAGGACTGCTAGGGTTTGAAGGAGATGATAGAATAGAATGTGCAGAATGTTGCCTTGGTCCAATATGTAGCGGGACGAGAGGCCCCGAGAATACATCAAGGGAATACTGCACCTGTCTCGGTCAGTCAACTCGTACAGTCAAATTAGAATCAGGTGACCCGTCAGGTTGTGGATGTGATCACAAGAGGAACTGTAGGGAAAGTTGCCGGAAGAAAGCGACGAGGATACCTGGATACGGTAATGTCAGTGGCGGACAAACCTGCAAGGTATGAAAGGGTGTACCCGGGTTCGGTGATCTCTTTCACTGATGATAATTTTCCTTCAGAACTGATTGAACCACACGAGGGAGCTTTGGTAATTATTGCACAGGTGGGTTCGATAGATATGAAGCGAATGATGATTGATAATGGATCTTCAGTGGATATTCTGTATGCACATGCTTATCAAAGGATGAACCTGGATGGGAGGAAGATAGAGATCGGGCATGAGTCTCCACTATATGGGTTTAGCAACGAGCCGGTCAAAGTTACAGGGACTATTGAGCTACTGCCAGTCGTCTTCGACACGACTCTATAGCAAGTGGTAATCATGTGAAAGCTCTATGTGGTGCATGTGGATTTGGCGTACAATACGATTCTGAGAAGGCACACCCTGACAGCTCTTCATGCAGTCACATCGATTCCCCATTTCAAGATTAAGTTTCCTACGCCACATGGGATTAGGGAAGTCGCTGGTGATTTGGACTTGGCAAGGAGATGCTATAGGAATGCGTTTATCACTTCAGGAGTGGTGATCAGTAAGAAAAAGTAAGCTATGGCTATTGAGATCGAACCGTTTACAGAAAGTAGCACTAAACCTTTGGTTGTGGCTACAGAAGAAACCGGAGAGGTTGAGTTGATCTCGGGTAAGAAAGATAAGACTGTAAGGATCGGGTCAGGTCTGTCGGAACCTTTTCGGACAAACCTAGTGGAATTGCTTCAGTGCTATACGGATATCTTTGCTTGGGTTCCCAGTGACATGCTTAGGGTGGATCAAAAGGTTGCTGAGCATAGGCTGCATGTGGACCCAACAAAGAATTCGGTTCGACAGAAAAGGAGAATTTTTACACCGGAAAGATAGAAGATAATTGATGAGGAGATTGCAAAACTTCTGGCGATGGACTTCATATTTGAAATTGACTATTCGGAGTGGATGGCAAATGTCGTGCTGGTGTAGAAGCAAAACGGGAAGTGGCGAGTTTGTATAGACTATACTGATCTAAATAAGGCGTGCCTGAAGAACTTTTATCCCCTACCACACATCGACCATCTTATCGATGCGACTTCGGGGTATGCTCTGCTCAGCTTTATGGATACTTTTTCGAGATATCATCAGATTTTAATGTGCAAGGAGGACATCCCGAAGATAGCTTTCATCACTCATCGGTCGGTATATGCTTACAAGAAGATGACCTTCGGCTTGTTGAACGCGGGGGCTACTTATCAGAGGATGATGAATTACATGTTCACGAGGTAGTTGGGACGAAGTATGGAGGTTTACGTGGATGACATGATCGTCAAAAGCATATCGGTTTGGGGTCATTTGGATTATTTGGAGGATTACTTTCAAACTATTCAGCACTATAATTTGAGGTTGAATCCGACCAGGTGTACCTTCGGACTGGGTGTTGGGAAGTTCTTGAGTTATCTGGTCAACAAGAAGGGGATTAAAGCTAATCCTGAGAAGATTCAAGCAATTCTAGACATGAAGTCCCCACAGTCTTATAAAGATGTTCAGCATTTAACGGGTAGGTTTATAGCTTTCAGGAGGTTCATTGTGAAACCCCAGATTTTATGAATAAAGATTTAATTTTTTTGAAATATTTTTTTAAATATTATGGTGTGAATTTGAGATAATATTATAGTTGTCGGTAGTATTTATAAATTTTTTAAAGTATGCAAGTTGTTGTATTATATTTGATTGGCCGAGGAATATTATTTTTGTCGGGGAATATTCGTATGACGACACAATTATTGGTGGACTCCACAACGGAATTATTGTCGGATTGAGAAAAAGACAAAAATATTTTATAAAAATAGCTGCTGAAGTTTTACCGTTAATACTTTTGAACTACTCGGTAGTAAAAGTACAGTAATACGTGTGGTTGCATAGTAGCATATGGTATTGATTATTGAGGCTTACGTGATAAGTCACTCAGTTTTGTTTTATTAGTATTATTAATGTAATAAAATAGGAAAAACTTTTTATATAAAATAGAATATTTTTATAAAGTTATTCGTTTTATTAGGCTAATAGTAAAATCTTTTTATATAAAACAGAATACTTTTATAAAGTTATCTGTTTTATTAGACAATAATTAGAATATATTATATTTTATTATGCATAGTATTTGTATAGTGCCTGCATAGTATTTGCATAGTAAAATCTTTTATAAAGTTATTCGTTTTATTAGATTATAAATAGAATATATTATATTTTATTTAAAAGATTTTGTTTTAAAAATGGACCGTCAGATTAAAGTAAATCAATCTAGACCGTTCATGAGTTAGTTACTATGCAGTCCATTTTTCTATAAATAGAAGCTCATTCCTTCATTATTTTCTTACGAATTCACTAAAACTCTAGATAGAGAAATTATAGGGAGAGAGAGAAGAAAAGTATTCTGCTACTTCACTACTCCGATATCAAGTTTCTTTTACGGTAAGGGATATTATTTGTTGTACTCGTAAATGGTATTCTTTCTTTCTTATTCATGAAGAGAACTTCTGTTATTACATTCTTTATTATTCTGTTAGAATAACTTGTATACGCGGGCTACCCTATACTTGGTAAAATTCTTCTGTTATTACATTATTATTATTCTGTTAGAACATCCTGTCTATGCTTTACGCCGGACATGGTTCCATTATTTATTATTCTGTCTGAATATCCTGTCTGTGCTTTACGCCGGACCTGGTTCCATTATTTATTATTCTGTCGGTATATCCTGTCTGTGCGTTTACACCGGACCTGGTTCCATTATTTATTATTCTGTCGGAATATCTTGTCGGTGCATTTACGCATGACCTGGTTCCACTATTTATTTTTCTGTTAGAATAACCTGTCTGTGCTGTCTATCGCATGCATGGTGATTTCTTTTGTTATTCCATTCTTTATTATACTCAGTTGGTTAAAACTTTGACTTCTATACTCCATGAAATTAGTGGAATATCCTTGATATTTGCGCTTCATCCAGTATATTTTCATGGAAATATTCTTCTGAGCATTCTTGAATTTTGCTCTACAAAGCAGTATCATGTTGACAATTTGGACGTTATCAGTTCCTAGATAAATTAATTCTTGAACTTGTTTTATTGAATTCTTATATCATTGTCATCATCCTCATGTTTATATTTTGTTGAAAGTCATCTATGGCCTGTAGTGCATAGATGGACTTGGTATGATTATGACCAGAGATTATTCGATGTAATCATGACCGTAAGGTTGCGAATGATGTGGAAAAAGTCCTCATTGGCCCGTAGTGCATTGATGGACAGTTTTTAGTATGATTATGGCTATGGATTCTCTTTGGCCGTAGTGCAAAGATGAATTGTTTTATAGCATGATCAGGACCGTTGATGAAAACATGATTATCTTTAGCCGTAGTGCATGGATAATTCGTGGTCGTGATACTAAAGAATATCTTTGGCCGTAGTGCAGGGGTGATTCGATGATGTGGATTATTTATTAAGCTGAGTCCCAGCGATAAAAGTAATGAAAAACCTTTTAAATCATAAAAGATAGTAGATTTTATTCTCTACTTGACTCATTTAATGGATTGCTGGTTCCGCTGCAGTTAAACTTGATGTCTATTGTATTTTTTCAGTTTAACATTGTTGAAGACTAGTGATAATTTATTCTGCATTATCTTAGTCATAATATTTCTTACTGGGCTAGTTGAGCTCACCCTTTCTTTCACTGTTTTCTTCAGGAAATGAGAATATAGTTGGGACGAGTCGGGAAACGGAGTGATGGACCAGATGATAGCATTAGTAGTCCTCACTATTCTATGTAATAGTGTGATAATAATTGTAATGAGGACTCCTTTTGAGTTTGTATACTCTCTAGTAGACAATATTTGTATTCAAACTCACAGTTTATGTTTTGTCGTATTGTACACGACAGTTGTATTATTAAGTTGTACTTGAATTCTGTACCATGTATCTGGCGACTCAAGATGGGTGATGTATACCGAATTTTGGGGGCGTCACAGTTGGTATCAAAGCTTAAGGATATGATCCCTGGCTAGGATGTGAGGCAAGAACTAGGAGGGGAGAGACGGGGGAATTCTTTTGCTAGTATGACCTACCTAAGTTTATTTGGTATTTAATTAGTCGGTCAGAGTATAGAGATAATATGTGATATGTTAATTAACCCTTGTTTTGTTGCAGTATTTGAAAATGGCATCTGAAAATGTTGAGATAAGCAATGGAGCACAGGAGACCGTTGAGTCTCCACAGATCAATAATCAGGACAATGTGCAACAGGATGGCGATAATCCTCCTGTAAACAACAACACTGATCAATTGACGAACGATAGTAAGTTTAGGAGTTTTTTAGAATTTATGAAACATCAGACGAAGGCGGCTCCTGTTCATAATGCAGGTAAAAATAATGGCAACCCACGGTTGGTCACCGCTAAGTAATTCAAGGAGCTGGGACCACCAGAGTTTTTGGGAAAGCTAGAACCACTTAAGGCTAAGACGTGGTTAAAGCAGATCACCAAGATATTTAATGTCTTGGGATGCTCCGAGGAGCAAAAGGTTCCCTTTGCCACCTTTATGTTGCATGAAGAGGCAGATTACTGGTGGGAATCTGTAAAACGTACCCAGCCTGACGCACTCAAGATGTCTTGGGAGAAGTTCAAAGAGCTGTTCAATGACAAGTACTTTTCCGAAAGCATTCATCACATGAAGGAGGTGGAATTTATCAAGTTTGAGCAAAACAAAATGACCGTGTCGCAGTACGAAGCCAAGTTTGCCGAGTTGTCCCGATTTGCGTCCCACTTGGTTGATAATGAAGAGAGAATGACGCGGATATTTTTAAGAGGTTTGAAGCCGGAGATACGTCAATATCTTATTTCTCATAAACTGTGTTTGTATTTAGATATTGTAAATAGGGCTCAGTTAGTGGAGCGCGATAACGAGTCAACGCAACCAAAAGAGAGCAGCCGGTAAAATGATAATACCGGTGATAACAGTCATCAAAGCGGTGACAATAAACATAGAGGGAATCAAAATGCCAGAAATGGTAACCACTTCGGTGGTAATCATGGTCAAAATAATAAGAATGGACATTTCAAGAAGAGGAGATTCAACAATGATGGAAAGACGTCAGTACCAGCACCCGTTGTTAAGGAAGGAGAACGACCTCCTATCATATGCTTCAAATGCGGAGGGGAGGGACACATCAGTCCAAACTGCGCGATACCGTCCAAAGCATGTTATAATTATGAAAGAGAAGGTCACTTAGCCCGATTTTATCGTTCACCGAAGACAAGTTCAGCTAGGATGGAGGCACCAAAGGTCGTCCCAAAAAAGTCAAAGCTGGTAGTTTAAGAGAGAGCATTTTTTTTTTCGTGACGAGGAACCTGAATAAAATTATCACGAGTATGTTAGTCATAAACTCTTTTGAAGTCTATACCGTGTTAGATACCGGTTCTACTCACTCTTTTATTTTACCTAGTTGTGTTCAATGTTTCAACTTAACTCTGGAGAAGTTAGACTTTGATTTATCTGTTGAAATTCCGTTGGGAGAAACCTTCGTTACCTCCACTATTTATAAATCTTGTTTGATTCAAATCAACACTTTCACGTTACCTGTCGATCGTATCTCTTTGAAAATACTTGCCTTTGATGTGATTTTAGGAATCGATTAGTTAACTACTCATCATATTTTTTTTGTAAGGTTGTTAGCTTTCATACTCCTAACCAACTTGTTATGCGAATTCAAAGTAACCAAACCACTAAAGTCAATCATTGTCATATCAAGCCATAAGTAAAGAGCCCTGAGCCTTTATCTGGTGACTTCCAGACTTTCTATAGGCGACGTCGTGAATGACGATGGCAAGTTGATAGGTATCAATGTGACGTGCTATCCAAGTCTTGGATGAGGGTCACAGTTTTGAACGATATTTCTATTGTTAACAAATTTTCTGACGTATTCTTGAAGACTTCTTAGCCTACCCCAGAGCGTGAAATTGAATTTTGTATTGACCCCAGTAAAAAACTCATTTCTTAAACCCTTAAATATTTCTTCACCCAAAAGGAACTTAACATGCGGCAACGACGTTGGCTTGAACTGTTGAAAGATTACGATCGTACCATTCAATATCATTATGAAAGTGCGAACGTGGTAGCTGACGCGTTGAGTAGAAGATCGTATGCGAGAGAGATGTTGTTAACACAAAGACCCATTTCGTATAACTTACAAATGATGAAAATAGAGTTAAAGACTCTAGGGACCCACGTAAAGATAACGAATATACGAGTAGAATCGACTTTAATCCATAAAGTTAAGGTCACTCAAGCTACACACCCGGAGCTGATGAATGTGAAGAAGAAGGTTCAAGAGGGCGTTATTCTAGAATCAAGAATAGACGAAGAGAGGAAATCTCAACCCACAATTTAACTGACCCATTTGAAATACTCGATCAAGTAGGGACTGTGGCTTATAGACTCGTTTTAGCACCAAGTATGTCGCGTGTTCATAACATTTTTAACATATTGATGTTACGTAAATATGTGGATGACCCAAACCATATTATTGATTTAGAACTGGACGAGATAGCGGATAATTTAACGTATGAAGATGTACCTGTTAAAATCTTGGAATGTATTCAACACTCAAAGGTTATACCTCAAGAGTTAGAATCTAACGAAGTGTACTCATCTGTTCGGCATACCAGGTACGTACGTAAATTTCGAGGGCGAAATTTTATAAGGAGGAGAGATTGTGAAATCTCAGATTTTATGAATAAAGATTTAATTTTTTCGAAATATATTTTTAAATATTATGGTGTGAATTTGAGATAATATTATAGTTGTGGGTAGTATTTATAAATTTTACAAAGTATGCAAGTTGTTGTATTATATTCGATTGGTCGGAGAATATTATTTTTGTCGGGAAATATTCGTACGACGACACAATTATTGGTGGACCCCACAACAGAATTATTGTCGGATTGAGAAAACGACAAAAATATTTTATAAAAATAGCGGCTGAAGTTTTACCGTTAATACTTTTGAACTACTCGGTAGTAAAAATACAGTAATACGTGTGGTTGCATAGTAGCATATGGTATTGATTATTGAGGCTTACGTGATAAGTCACTCAGTTTTGTTTTATTAGTATTATTAATGTAATAAAATAGGAAAAACTTTTTATATAAAATAGAATATTTTTATAAAGTTATTCGTTTTATTAGGCTAATAGTAAAATCTTTTTATATAAAACAGAATACTTTTATAAAGTTATCTGTTTTATTAGACAATAATTAGAATATATTATATTTTATTATGCATAGTATTTGTATAGTGCCTGCATAGTATTTGCATAGTAAAATCTTTTATAAAGTTATTCGTTTTATTAGATTATAAATAGAATATATTATATTTTATTTAAAAGATTTTGTTTTAAAAATGGACCGTCAGATTAAAGTAAATCAATCTAGACCGTTCATGAGTTAGTTACTATGCAGTCCATTTTTCTATAAATAGAAGCTCATTCCTTCATTATTTTCTTACGAATTCACTAAAACTCTAGATAGAGAAATTATAGTGAGAGAGAGAAGAAAAGTATTCTGCTACTTCACTACTCCGATATCAAGTTTCTTTTACGGTAAGGGATATTATTTGTTGTACTCGTAAATGGTATTCTTTCTTTCTTATTCATGAAGAGAACTTCTGTTATTACATTCTTTATTATTCTGTTGGAATAACTTGTATACGCGGGCTACCCTATACTTGGTAAAATTCTTCTGTTATTACATTATTATTATTCTGTTAGAACATCCTGTCTATGCTTTACGCCGGACCTGGTTCCATTATTTATTATTCTGTCTGAATATCCTGTCTGTGCTTTACGCCGGACCTGGTTCCATTATTTATTATTCTGTCGGTATATCCTGTCTGTGCGTTTACACAGGACCTGGTTCCATTATTTATTATTCTGTCGGAATATCTTGTCGGTGCATTTACGCATGACCTGGTTCCACTATTTATTTTTCTGTTAGAATAACCTGTCTGTGCGGTCTATCGTATGCATGATGATTTCTTTTATTATTTCATTCTTTATTATACTCAGTTGGTTAAAACTTTGACTTCTATACTCTATGAAATTAGTGGAATATCCTTGATATTTGCGCTTCATCCAGTATATTTTCATGGAAATATTCTTCTGAGCATTCTTGAATTTTACTCTACAAAACAGCATCATGTTGACAATTTGGACGTTATCAGTTCCTAGATAAATTAATTCTTGAACTTGTTTTATTGAATTCTTATATCATTGTCATCATCCCCATGTTTATATTTTGTTGAAAGTCATCTATGGCCTGTAGTGCATAGATGGACTTGGTATGATTATGACCAGAGATTATTCGGTGTAATCATGACCGTAATGTTACAAATGATGTGGAAAAAGTCCTCATTGGCCCGTAGTGCGTTGATGGACAGTTTTTGGTATGATTATGGCTATGAATTCTCTTTGGCCGTAGTGCAAAGATGAATTGTTTTATAGCATGATCAGGACCGTTGATGAAAACATGATTATCTTTAGCTGTAATGCATGGATAATTCGTGGTCGTGATACTAAAGAATATCTTTGGTCGTAGTGCATGGGTGATTCGATGATGTGGATTATTTATTAAGCTGAGTCCCAGCGATAAAAGTCATGAAAAACTTTTAAATCATAAAAGATAGTAGATTTTATTCTCTACTTGGCTCTTTTAAAGGATTGCTAGTTCCGCTGCAGTTAAACTTGATGTCTATTGTATTTTATCAGTTTAACATTGTTAAAGACTAATGATAATTTATTCTGCATTATCTTAGTCATAATATTTCTTACTGGCTAGTTGAGCTCACCATTTCTTTCACTGTTCTCTTCAGGAAATGAGAATATAGTTGGGACGAGTCGGGAAACGGAGTGATGGACCAGATGATAGCATTAGTAGTCCTCACTATTCTATGTAATAGTGTGATAATAATTGTAATGAGGACTCCTTTTGAGTTTGTATACTCTCTAGTAGACAATATTTGTATTCAAACTCACAGTTTATATTTTGTCGTATTATACACGACAGTTGTATTATTAAGTTGTATTTAAATTTTGTACCATGTATCTGACGACTAAAGATGGGTGATGTATACCTAATTTTTGGGGCGTCACATTCATGTCCAAGTCGGCGAAAAGGTGCTTACTATTCTTTGATACATTGAAAGGGCCGAAGAATGAGAAGAGTTTTTAGTGGACTTTGGAGTGTGAAGATGCCTTCCAGGTGTTAAAAAGGTATTTATCTTCGGCTCCTTTGTTGGTAAAGCCAGTTCCTGCTGAACCTTTATACCTATATTTGGCGGCGAGTTCGTTGGCTGTGGGAGTAGTTTTGGTGCGGGAGATTGGGGGTAAGCAGCACCCGGTTTACTATGTGAACCATGCCTTAAGGGATGCAGAGACAAGGTATCCGAACCTTGAGAAGTTTGCCTTTGCCTTAACAATAGCCAGTCGAAAGCTTCGGTAGTACTTCCAAGGTCGGCTAATAGTGGTGTATACAGATCAGCCATTGAAGAATGTGTTGGGAAGACCAGAGGTTTTGGGAAGGCTTGCTATGTGGACAATGGAAGTATCACAGTTTATTCTGGAGTATCATCCTCGAACATCAATTAAGGGCCAGGCGTTGGCTGATTTTGTGGTCGAATGTTCGTTCTCGAAAACGGATGGTAGTTTGGGGTAGGTTGAAGGATTCGAGCAGTTGGTTGCAGTATTCTGGCCGGCTCAGAACTCATGGAAACTGTATGCAGATGGGTCGTCAACTTCGGATATCAGTGGTGCTGGAATAATTTTGACTAGTTCGGAAGGGTTTAAAGTGCAGCTGGCGATCAGGTTCGGGTTCAGGGCGACGAATAATGAGGCTGAGTACGAAGCAGCATTGGTAGGTTTACGGCTGGCGAAGAGTCTTGAGGTTTAGAAGTTGGTTATTTTCAGTGACTCTCAGTTGGTAGTCAAGCAGGTTTCAGGGGAGTATGAGGCTCGAGGTGCGCAAATGGTGAATTATCTTGCAGAATTAAAGGATCGACTTTAACATTTTGATTCTTATGTTTTTCAAGGAATAGATAGATCGGATAATGCAATAGCTGATACACTGGCGAAGTTGGCTACAACCGAAGCAAGTACTTTCAGTGGGTCGGTTTATTTAGAGGTTTTAAATCAGCTGAGTGTTCAACATATGGAGGTATTGCATGTTGAATTATCTAATTGTTGGATGTCTCCTTACCACGACTATTTGGCACATGGCATCATGCCTTCTGATCGCATGTTAGCAAAGAAATTTAAGTATAGAAGCTCAAATTTCGTGCTTATTGATGGAGATCTTTATCAACGGGCTTATTCGTCTCCTTTGCTGAAGTGTTTGGTTCCGAAGCTGAGTACGTTCTTCGGGAGATTCATGAAGGGATTTGTGGTGATCATATGGCGGCAAAGTCGTTAGCATATAAGGTGCTTCGGCAGAGGTATTATTGGCCGATGATTTTTAAATAAGCAACCTATTATATGAAGAAGTGTCTGAAGTGCCAGTTGAATAGTTCGATCCCACATCAGTCGCCGGAAGAGTTGTATTCAGTTTTAACCCCAATACATTTTGCTGTTTGGGGTGTGTATATCCTAGGTCGGTTCCCGAAGGCTAAGGGGCATGTTAGTTTTGTTATAGTAGCAATAGATTATATGACTAAGTGGGTGGAGGCCAAGCCTCTTCGGACGATCACAGAGTAAGAATGTTTAAAGTTTCTAAAGGAGTGTGTGGTGTTCTGGTTCGACATTCCTATGGTGGTGGTTTCTGACAATGGACAACAATTTGTGGTTTGAAGTTTGAGGCATTCTTGAAGGAATTAGGAATTCAATATCAGAAGACTTCAGTTGCGCATTCGCAGTCGAATGGGCAAGTTAATGTAACCAACAAAACTTTACTAAATGGTATAAAAAGGAGACTTGATGAGGCAAAGAGAAGGTGGCCTGAAGAGTTTCTCCATGTATTATGGGCGTATCGGATAACGCCTTGGACTACTTCTGGTGATTCGCCTTTTAGGTTGGCTTTGGTTTAGATGGATTAGTTCTTGTGGAGGTTGACTCCCCGTCTCTTCAGGTTAGTCAGTTTCGGGAAGTATATAATGAGGATGGATTTCGGGCTAATCTGGATTTGTTAGAGGAGGTTAGAGAGGCGGCCTTGGTAAAGCTTGCAGCATATCAGCACCGGGTGGCCAGATATTACAACAAATGGGTGAACCTCCGAAGGTTTGAACTAAGGGATCTGGTTCTTCGTGAGGTCGAAGCTTCTATTCCTCAGAATTTGGGGAAGTTGATGCCAAATTGGGAAGGTTCTTATGAAATTATTGAAGTACCAAAATTGAGAACCTATCGGTTACGAGCAATAGATGGGTCGAGATAAAGAATACATAGCATGCGGAAAGACTTTGGAAATACTTTCAGTAGAGTTGATGTCAGAATTTTTGAGTCTGTAATTCTTTCAATGATTATCAATAAAAGAAGCATTTTTTTCTCTTCAGTGTTATTTTGTCTGATTGTTATTCGGTGAAATATGCTCGACCCTTTATTGGTGAATAGGATCGTTTAGAGGTTCAGTAGGATCTGCTCGACCCTTTGTTAGTGAGTAGGATTGTTTGGAGGTTTGGTGGGGTCTGTTCACCCTTTGATGGTGAACAGAGTCGTTTAATAGTATTTGTTTGATTGGTGTTAAGTGTTGAGTTCGTTTTTTTTAATTTGGTTAATTTTTTTATTGTTGGTAGTAATTATACTGTAAAGTAGTTATTTGAAGTTTTTATAGAAGAATAAAAAGAAAATTGTATTTCATTGAAATGTAAAAGAGATTACAAGATTGTATTTTTACAAGTTTGAAGCTATGTTTGGGGAGGGTCGTCTTCGGCATTATCCTTATCATCATCGTCAGAAGAATCGAATAATAATGGGTTCAGCGCGACAGCAGCAAGTTTGGCTTTTCCTTTGCTTTGGGCTGCTTCGTAGCCTTCAGTGTGCATTTTTATGATTTCATTGGTGAGTTCGGGGGATTTTCTATATTCCCTTCGGATTTAATTTCGTAGTTCACCAGTTAAAGGTGGGCCAAGGGCTTTGAGCTCTCGGAGTTCTTTTTCTACGTTGGCTCGGTGTTGTAGGTGTATTTGTTCTTTCTTCTTTGTGTCGTTGATTTCGCGGGTGAGGGTTTGGTTGTTCTACCTCAGCACTTCGTTTTCTTTTGTGAGTTCGTCGTTCTTTTCGGAGGTGGTTTGTTGAAGTGCTTCGGCTGCTGCTAGTTGATCTTTTAATTTGGCGATATCTTTTTTTAGGCCTTCACAATAGAAGGAGGTGTTGTCGTGCGAGTCCTTCTCCTTTGTTAGGTCAGTTTTCAGGAACTCGTTTTCTCTTCGGGTGGCTTTCTCTTCGGCTTCAATGTTTTTGTATCTTTGATTGAGTCGCCCAGAGATCCCTGCAGCCTGCAAATATTTTGTGATGATAGTATGATAAGTTGTTCATGAACAAAGAGAAATACTGTTAATAAGGATGACTTACTCGAGCCTGATGAATCATGCCGACACGGATTAGTTCGGTTGTTGAAATGTCTCCGAAGAGATGGTCATCGGTTGGGAGGGCAAAGTGATCAAATAGATGAAGGGGGAATTCTTCGTTATCGTCTGGCCATAAAGATGGGGAACGAACAGCTTCAGATGTATGTATAAATGGTTGTTGGGGATGTGGTGTTGGGCGTTCGTGTAAGACCCCAACTTTTATAAATAAAGATGAATTTTCTATAAATATCATTTTTGAATATTATGGAGTTAATTTGATATAATGTTATAGTTGTGGGTAATATTTAAAAATTTTGCAAAGTACGTAAGTTGTTATATAATATTCGATTGGTCGGGGAATATTCGTTTTAACAGGGAATATTCGTACAACGGCACAATCATTGGTGGACCCCACAACGGAATTATTGTCGGATTGAGAAAACGACAAAAATATTTTATTAAAAATAACGGCGAAAGTTTTACCATTGATACTGTTGAACTACTCGGTAGTAAAAGTACAGTAATACGTGTGGTTGCATAGTAGCACACGGTATTGATTATTAATGTTTATGTGAGAAGTCACTCAGTTTGATTCAATTATTGTCAGATAATAATATGAATTATTTAGCGATAATGACGTTTTGTTTTATTCGTATTATTAACGTAAACAGAATACTTTATTAAAGTTATTCTATAAATAGAATATATTATATTTTATTTAAAAGATTTTTCTTTAAATATGGACTGTCAGATTAAAGTAATCAATCTGGACCGTTCATGGATTAGTTACTATGCATTCTATTTTTCTATAAATAGAAGCTCATTCCTTCATTATTTCTTACGAATTCACTGAACTCTAGAGAGAGAAACTATAGAGAGAAACTATAGAGAGAGAGAGAAGAAGAGTATTCTGTTACTTAACTACTTCCTTATTTCAGCTCTTCTTTAAAACGGTAAGAGGTGTTATTCTTTCTTATTCATGAAGAGAACTGTTGTTATTCCATTTCTTATTATTCTGTTGGAATGACCTGTATACGCGGTCTACCCTATACTTGGTGACATTCTTCTATTATTCTGTTGGAACATCCTGTCTGTGTGTTTTACACCGGACCTGGTTCCGTTTTTATTATTATTCTGTTGGAATATCATGTCTGTGTATTTTACACCGGACCTGGTTCCGTTTTTATTATTATTCTGTTGGAACATCTTGTCTGTGTGTTTTACACCGAACCTGGTTCCATTATTTATTATTCTGTCGGAATATCCTGTCTGTGCGTTTACGCCGGACCTGATTCCATTATTTATTATTCTGTTGGAATAACCTGTCTGTGCGGTCTATCGCATGCCGGGTGATTTCTTTTGTTATTCCATTCTTTATTATACTCAGTTGGTTAAGTTTTGACTTCTATACTCCATGAAATTAGTGGAATATCTTTAATAATTGCGGTTCATCCAGTATCTTTTCATGAAAATATTCTTCTAAGTATTCTAGAATTTTACTCCACAAAGCAGTATCATGTTGACAATTTGGACGTTGTTAATTCTTGGATAAATTAATTCTTGAACTTGTTTTATTGAATTCTTATATCATTGTCATCATCCTCATGTTTATAAAATGTTGAAGGTCATCTGTGACCTGTAGTGCATAGATGGACTTGGTATGATTATGACCAGGGATTATTCGGTATAATCATGACCGTAATGTTACAAATGATGTGGTAAAAGTCTTCATTGGCCCGTAGTGCATTGATGGACAGTTGTTGGCATGATCATGACCATTAATGAATACATGAATATCCTTGGCCGTAGTGCAGGGGTGATTCGATGATGTGAATTATTTTATTAAGCTGAGTCCCAGCGATCACAATGTTGAAAAACCTTTTAAATCATAAAAGATAGTAGAGTTTATTTTTTACTTGACTCTTTTAATGGATTGCTTGTTCCGCTGCAGTTAAACTTGATGTCTATTATATTTTATCAGTTTAACATTGTTGAAGGCTAATGATAATTTATTCTGCATTATCTTAGTCATAATATTTCTTACTGGGTTAGTTGAGCTCACCCTTTCTTTCACTGTTCTCTTCAGGAAATGAGAACGTAGCTGGGGCAAGTCGGGGAACGGAGTGATGGTCCGAATGATAGTATTAGTTAGTAGTCCTCACTATTCTATGTAATAGTGTGTTAATAAATGTAATGAGGACTCCTTTTGAGTATGAATACTCTCTAAAAGATAATATTTGTATTCAAACTCACAGTTTATGTTTTGTCGTATTGTACACGACAGTTGTATTAGTAAGTTGTATTTGTATTCTATACTATGTATCTGACGACCCAAGATGGGTGATGTATACCTAATTTTGGGGGCGTCACAGTTGGTATCAGAGCTTAGGGATATGATCCCTGGCTAAGATGTGAGAATAGAACTAGGAGGGGAGAGACGGGGAATTCCTTCGCTAGTATGACCTACCTAAGTTTATTTGCATGGTATTTAATTGGTCGGTCATAATATAAGGATAATATATGACATATCAATTAACCTTTATTTTGTGGCAGTATCTGAAAATGGCATCTGAGAATGTTAAGAATAGCAATGGAGCACAGGCGACTGTTGATTCACCACATATCAATAATCAGGATAATGTGCATCAGGAAGGTGACAATCCTCATGCAAACAACAACACTGACCAGATGATGAATGATGGAATGTTCAAAAACTTTATGCAGTTCATGCAACAGCAGGCGAGAGCGACTCCTGTCCAAAATATAGGTGGAAACACTGAAAACTCTCGGACGGTCACCGCTAAGCAGTTCAAGGAGCTGGGACCACCAGAGTTTAAGGGAGAGCCAAAACCACTTATAGCGGAAACATGGATAAAGCAGATTACCAAGATATTTGATGTCTTGGGATGCTCCGAGGAGCAAAAGGTTCCCTTTGTCGCCTTTATGTTGCGAGGAGAGGCAGATTACTGGTGGGAATCGATTAAGCGTACTCAACCTGCCGCACTGAAGATGTCTTGGGAGAAGTTCCAAGAGCTGTTCAATGACAAATACTTTCCCGAAAGTGTTCGTCACATGAAGGAGGTGGAGTTCATCAAATTGGAGCAGAATAATATGACCGTGTCGCAGTATGAGGCTAAATTTGCTGAGTTATCCCAGTTTACGTCCCACTTGGTGGATAATGAAGAGCGAATGACGCGAATGTTTTTGTGAGGTTTGAAACTTGAGATACGTCAACATCTAATTTCTCATAAACTGTGTTTGTATTCAGATGTTGTGAATAGGGCTCAGTTAGTGGAGCGCGATAACGAGTCCACGCAATCAAAAGAGAGCAGTCGGCAAAATGACAATACCAGTGAGAGCAGTCATCGAAGCGGTGACAACAAGCATGGAGGGAATCAACAGGCCAGAAATGGTAACCACTTCGGTGGTAATCAGGGCCAAAACAATAAGAATGGTCATTTCAAGAAGAGGAGATTCAACAATGATGGAAAGACGTCAGCACCAGCACTCGTTGTTAAGGAAGGAGAACGACCACCTATCATATGTTTCAAATGCGGAGGGGAGGGGCACATCAGTCCAAACTGTGTGATGCCGTCTAAAGCATGTTATAATTGTGGAAGAGAAGGTCATTTAGCTCGATTTTATCGTTTACCAAAAACAAGTTCAGCCAAGATGGAGACACCAAAGGCCGTCCCAGAAAAGTCAAAACCGGTAGTGCAAGGGAGAGCGTTTGTTGTGACCTCCCAGAAAGCAAGGAACCCGAATGAGGTCATCACGGGTAAGCTTATCATAAACTCTAACAAAGTCTATACTTTATTTGATACCAGTTCTACCCATTCTTTTATTTCTCCTACTTGCGCTCATCGATTAAATTTGATTCCGGAGAAATTAGACTTTGATTTATCTGTTGAAACTCCATTGGGAGAAACCTTCATTACATCCAGGTTTATAAGTCGTGTTTGGTTCAAGTTGGTACCCACACATTACCTGTCGATCTGATTTCATTAAAAATACTTGCATTTGACTTGATTCTAGGGATTGATTGGTTAACTACTCATCATGCAAAAATTGATTGTTTTCGTAAGGTTGTTAGCTTTCATATTCCTAATCGACCTATTATGAGAATTCAAGCAACCAAACCATTAAAATCAATCGCTGTCATCTCAAGCCATAAAGCTATTCGTTTATTAAAAAACGGATGTCAAGCTTTCTTAGCTCATGTAAAGGATCTAAACAAAAATACGTCAGTTTTGAATGATATTTCTATTGTTAATAAATTCCCTGACGTATTCCCTGAAGAACTTCCTGGCCTACCCCCAGAGCGTGAAATTGAATTTTGTATCGACCTTGAACCCGGTACAAAACCCATTTCCAAAGCCCCATATCGAATGGCTCCTATTGAACTTCAGGAGTTAAAGATCCAACTGCAGAAATTGTTAGACATTGGCTTTATTCGTCCTAGTACTTCTCCTTGGGGTGCTCCTGTGCTATTCGTGAAGAAGAAAGATGGAAGTATGCGACTTTGTATTGATTATCGGGAGTTGAATCATGTCACCATCAAAAACAGGTACCCATTGCCACGTATTGATGACCTGTTTGACCAGTTGCAAGGAGCACAATTCTTTTCAAAGATCGATCTTCGCTCTGGATATCATCAGCTGAAGGTTAGAACTGAGGATATTCCAAAGATGACTTTCAGAACTCGGTATGGGCATTATGAATTCCTAGTCATGTCCTTTGGATTGACTAATGCTCATGCTGCCTTCATGGATATGATGAACCGGGTATTCAAGGAATATTTGGATCACTTTGTGGTCGTCTTTATTGATGACATCCTTATTTATTCCAAAAGCCGTGAAGATCATGAGCAACACTTGAGGCTGGTACTCCAAAAGCTTCGTGAATACAAGCTTTATGCCAAGTTGAAGAAATGTGAGTTCTGGCTGGAGGAGGTAGCATTCCTTGGGTACGTAGTATCAAGTCGTGGAATATCGGTTGACCCGGCAAAGATTGAAGATATTCAAAGCTGGGAGCAACCTAAATCTGTGACCGAAGTACGTAGCTTTCTTGGTTTAGCTGGTTATTATCGGAGATTCGTGGAAGGATTTTCTCGAATTGCTACTCCATTAACTCAGCTGAATCGAAAAGATACAAAGTTCGATTGGAGCGAAGAATATGAGGAGAGTTTTCAAAAACTCAAGAGGAGATTCATTTCAGCACTTGTTCTAACAATACCATCTGGCTCGGAGGGATTTGTCATCTACAGTGATGCTTCGAGCAAAGGGTTGGGATGCGTTCTCATGCAACATGGAAAAGTCATAGCCTATGCATTAAGACAACTCAAGGAATATGAGAGGAATTATCCTACTCATGATCTAGAGTTAGCAGCTATTGTCTTTGCACTTAAAATTTGGAGGCATTACTTGTATGGGGAGAAGGTGGAGATCTTTACGAATCATAAAAGCCTCAAATATTTCTTCACTCAAAAGGAACTCAACATGCGACAACGACATTGGCTTGAACTGTTGAAAGATTATGATCATACCATTCAATACCATCCTGGAAAAGCGAACGTGGTAGCTGACGCATTGAGTAGAAGATCATATGCAAGTACGAGTGCGATATTGTCAACACAAAGGCCCATTTTGTGTGACTTGCAAAGGATAGAGATAGAGTTAAAGACTCCAGGGACCCATGTGATGATGGCGAATATACGAGTAGAACCAACTTTAATCGATAGAGTTAAAGTTGCTCAAGCTACAGACCTGGAGCTGATGCGTATGAGGAAGAAAGTGCAAGAAGGTGCTATGCCGGAAGCAAGAATCGATGAAGAAGGAATACTTCGAGTCAACTCCAGACTTTGTGTTCCTAACAACCCTGATTTAAAGTATGAAATCATAATGGAGGCGCACAACACACCATTTGCAATCCATCCTGGAAGTACCAAAATGTATCATGATCTTCGTCATACATTTTGGTGGAGCAATATGAAGAGAGAGATAACGTTGTTTATCTCAAGGTGTTTAACTTGTTAACGAGTCAAAGCGGAGCATCAAGTACCAAAAGGTCCATTGCAACCACTTGAAATTCCAGAATGGAAGTGGGAGCACATTACCATGGATTTCGTTACCGGTCTTCCTAGAGTTTCTCAAGGTATTGATGCGATTTGGGTCATTGTTGATAGATTGACCAAGTCTGCTCATTTATTACCGATACGAGAAACTTATACACTTGAACGTCTTGCTCGTATGTACATAAACGAGATTGTAAGACTGCATGGTATGCCAGTATCCATAGTTTCTGATCGAGACCCAAGATTCACTTCACGATTTTGGGTTAGTTTACAAAAAGCTATGGGCACAGCTTTACGATTTAGTTCGGCATATCATCCTCAGACGGACGGATAATTAGAGAGGACTATTCAAACTCTAGAAGATTTATTAAGACTCTGTGTCTTTGACTTCAAGGGAAGTTGGGACAAGTTCTTACCATTGGTGGAGTTTTTCTACAACAACAGTTATCAAGCAAGTATTGGCATGGCTCCATTCGAAGCATTGTATGGAAGAAAATATCGTTCTCCAGTATGCTGGGATGAGGTGGGTGAAGCAACGTTATTAGGACCGGAGTTGGTACGTATGACTACAGAAAAGATTCAAACGATCCGACAACGTATAAAAACCTCACAAGATCGACAAAAGAGTTATGCTGATCTTCATCGAAAGGACGTGGAATTTGATGTAGGAGATCATGTGTTCTTACGTGTTGCTACATGGAAAGGAGTTATGAGATTTGGAAAGAGAGGAAAGCTCAATTCTCGATTCATCGGTCCATTTTTAATCCTCGATCGAGTAGGAACTGTGGCTTATAGACTCGCTTTACCGCCAAGTATGTCTCGTGTTCATAACGTTTTTCACATATCTATGTTACGTAAATATGTGGAAGACCCGAACCACATTATTGAGTTAGAACCGGACGAAATAGCGGAGGATTTGACGTATAAAGAAGTTCCTGTTCAAATCTTGTATAAGAAGGAACATATTCTACACTCCAAGGTTATACCTCAAGTCAAAGTTTTGTGGAGAAACCACCATGTTGAGGAAATGACTTGGGAGTTAGAATCTGAAATGAAATCAAGGTATCCTTACCTCTTCGACATACCAGGTACGTACCCTAATTTCGAGGGCAAAATTTCATAAGAAGGGGAGGTTGTAAGACCCCAACTTTTATAAATAAAGATAAATTTTCTATAAATATCATTTTTGAATATTATGGAGTTAATTTGATATAATGTTATAGTTGTGGGTAATATTTATAAATTTTGCAAAGTACGCAAGTTGTTATATAATATTCGATTGGTCGGGGAATATTCGTTTTAACAGGGAATATTCGTACAACGGCACAATCATTGGTGGACCCCACAATAGAATTATTGTCGGATTGAGAAAATGACAAAAGTATTTTATTAAAAATAATGGCGGAAGTTTTACCATTGATACTGTTGAACTACTCGGTAGTAAAAGTACAGTAATACGTGTGGTTGCATAGTAGCACACGGTATTGATTATTAATGCTTATGTGAGAAGTCACTCAGTTTGATTCAATTATTGTCAGTTAATAATATGAATTATATAGCGATAATGACGTTTTGTTTTATTCGTATTATTAACGTAATAAAACAGAAACATCTTTTTATATAAAACAGAATACTTTATTAAAGTTATTCTATAAATAGAATATATTATATTTTATTTAAAAGATTTTTTTTTAAATATGGACCGTCAGATTAAAGTAATCAATCTGGACCGTTCATGGATTAGTTACTATGCATTCTATTTTTCTATAAATAGCAGCTCATTCCTTCATTATTTCTTACGAATTCACTGAACTCTAGAGAGAGAAACTATAGAGAGAAACTATAGAGAGAGAGAAGAAAAGTATTCTGCTACTTAACTACTTCCTTATTTCAGCTCTTCTTTAAAACGGTAAGGGTTGTTATTCTTTCTTATTCATGAAGAGAACTGTTGTTATTCTATTTCTTATTATTCTGTTGGAATGACCTGTATACGCGGTCTACCCTATACTTTGTGACATTCTTCTATTATTCTGTTGGAACATCCTGTCTGTGTGTTTTACACCGGACCTGGTTCCGTTTTTATTATTATTCTGTTGGAACATCCTGTCTGTGTGTTTTACACCGGACCTGGTTCCGTTTTTATTATTATTCTGTTGAAACATCCTGTCTGTGTGTTTTACACCGGACCTGGTTCCATTATTTATTATTCTGTCGGAATATCCTGTCTGTGCGTTTACGCCGGACCTGGTTCTATTATTTATTATTCTGTTAGAATAACCTGTCTGTGCGGTCTATCGCATGCTGGGTAATTTCTTTTGTTATTCCATTCTTTATTATACTCAGTTGGTTAAGTTTTGACTTCTATACTCCATGAAATTAGTGGAATATCCTTGATAATTGCGGTTCATCCAGTATCTTTTCATGAAAATATTCTTCTAAGTATTCTTGAATTTTACTCCACAAAGCAGTATCATGTTGACAATTTGGACGTTGTTAATTTTTGTATAAATTAATTCTTGAACTTGTTTTATTGAATTCTTATATCATTGTCATCATCCTCATGTTTATAAAATGTTGAAAGTCATCTGTGGCCTGTAGTGCATAGATGGACTTGGTATGATTATGACCAGGGATTATTCGGTATAATCATGACCGTAATGTTACAAATGATGTGGTAAAAGTCCTCATTGGCCCGTAGTGCATTGATGGACAGTTGTTGGCATGATCATGACCATTAATGAATACACGAATATCCTTGGCCGTAGTGCAGGGGTGATTCGATGATGTGAATTATTTTATTAAGCTGAGTCCCAGCGATCACAATGTTGAAAAACCTTTTAAATCATAAAAGATAGTAGAGTTTATTTTCTACTTGACTCTTTTAATGGATTGCTTGTTCCGCTGCAGTTAAACTTGATGTCTATTATATTTTATCAGTTTAACATTGTTGAAGGCTAATGATAATTTATTCTGCATTATCTTAGTCATAATATTTCTTACTGGGTTAGTTGACCTCACCCTTTCTTTCACTGTTCTCTTCAGGAAATGAGAACGTAGCTGGGGCAAGTCGGGGAACGGAGTGATGGTCCGAATGATAGTATTAGTTAGTAGTCCTCACTATTCTATGTAATAGTGTGTTAATAAATGTAATGAGGACTCCTTTTGAGTATGAATACTCTCTAGAAGATAATATTTGTATTCAAACTCACAGTTTATGTTTTGTCGTATTGTACACGACAGTTGTATTAGTAAGTTGTATTTGTATTCTATACTATGTATCTGACGACCCAAGATGGGTGATGTATACCTAATTTTGGGGGCGTCACAGTTCGGATGGAGTGGGGACGTGGGTTTCTTTTGGTGGGTTCGGTTAGCTATCTGATGTGTTTTTTCGTTTTCTAATGAGGTGGGGGATAGGTTCGGTTGGTTCGTCAAGTTCGATGGGCACGTTCTGTGGTTGGCTGGTTTCGGTCGGAGGAACCCTCAGTTCTTCGATCGTGTGGGGGGTGATCTTGGCGCGTTTCTTTTTTGTTCGGAGGATTTGGGTTCTTTCGGAGATTGGCATGTCAAGTAGGCTTTCTGTGAGAGTAGGAACATGGATATTTTTTGGTTTTTTGTTTGCTCTTCTTTTCAGTCGAGGTTGAGTGGATTCTTTAATGGTGTTCTCTTCGGCTTCAGTGTTTGGTTGTTGAGTTGGTGTTTCAGCTGTGGCGTTAGAAAGGAATTCTTCAAGGTCTCTTCGGTCGGTCGAAGTTGGTTTGATGAGGGATACTGAAGAAAATAAAGAGAATTTCTCAGAATGATGACTGAAGAAGCATTTAAAGATCATACAAGTAATTAGTTTAAAACTTACATTTGTGGTCGTACAGTCATGCATGTTTGCTCAAGAGGCCGAAGCTCCATTCCTTCAGGAAAAGTTTCTCGTGTAGCTTCTCCATTTCCATCACTCATTCGGGAAAGGTGTCACCGAAGTCTAGAGAGGGGCGTTTGTGGGAAGTCCAGTTTGGGATTTTGAAAATTTCTGGTCCTTTGACGAAGAACTAGTCCTTATGCCACCCTTTGTTGCTCGAGGGGGTGTCCATCAAGGGGCATTTGTCAAATTTGGAGTTGGGTTTTGGGGGTTGTTTACTTAGTACTTTGAAACCCCATTCGCGGGAGTTGCCGAGTTGGAACTGAGTGAAGAAGAAATCGATTGAAGGTGGAATCCCAATCTCATGATAGAAAGCGATGAAAGCAATGATGTTGATGTACGAGTTAGGCACCAGTTCGGCTAGACCGATGCCTATAAACCCTAGAAGGGTGACGATGAATGCGTGGAGGAGTAGTCAGACTCCTTTCTCTAGCAAGGTGAGGGGGAGGGCGGTCCAGCCATTGAGTCGATGATACATTCGGTCGGTAAGCGAGGGGGGTTCTCAGATGATGTATTCTTACTTGTTCAGATAGAATTACTTTATCTTAAAATAGGTTGCAAGAAAGAGCTAGATAGTATTCTTACTTGTTCAGCAATAGTTTCTTCACCTTTGTATAACACGTCCAAAGGAGTGAGATTTTCCTTGTTTAACGCTTCTTTATCGGCCATTTGATGTTGTATTATTTCTGGCGCAAAACAGCCCAAAATAGCAAGCAAATGGAGCGGTGTGTTTCCATCAATATCTTTCTGGATCAATAGCCTGCTCATTCTTGGACAATTCTGTAAAATACATCCAATCATCTCCTTATCATTGTTCACCACGGCTATGTGCAATATATTTTGACCTCTTTTATCAATCATATAGCAACTATCTGGACAAAAGGCTATAAGTTTTTCCAATGCACCAATACTGTTTCTAGTTGCTGCTATGTGAAGAGCAGTTCTGTTGCCATTTTTCTCTGCTAGGTATGCCACTGATTTGTCCACTCCTATTAGGTGGTCTATCCTTTCCTCTTGGCCGTAATAGGCAGCGTAATGAAATGTCGTCCATGTTCATCTGTCTCCTTTATCAAATCTTTCTTCCAACCCAATAAATATTTTACACATTCTGACAGAAAATGATCAGAGCAAGTTAAATAAATCAGTATATTTACTTGAAATTTAGCTTAGATATTGTTAGGTTGATACTTGTGCAGTTTTAAACTGATCATAAAAATGCAATAATATCTAGAAAGCTAAATAAGAACTAATAAAATTTATGCAATCAACTTAATATTTAAGGCTAAATTACAGATTTTTGCTCCCAAGTAACCGACTATTTTTAAAGTTACTTCTTATAATTGGCACTTTGTGCCAATTAAATCTCCTGGGTATTCTAAAAAAAATTATTTGGGTTAACTTTATCTCAATTTCGTGTCATGTGGTGGTTTGATGAGAGTATCTTGTAAAATCCCAAATTCACATAACTAACATGTGAACAAGTTATTTTACATGAATAATGCTAGAGACATAATCTATTTTACAAACATTTTACAAACTGCTGATATGGCATACTCCACCTCAACATATTGTGTGGGACCGAAGACTACATTGAAACAATTTGTTGATCAATACGCTGAGGTGGTGTGACGAACGAGATTTTTGTAATTTAATTTTAATATTTATTGAATTAAATAAATATTTTTCGATGATTTAATTATTGGATTAAATAATTATTTGATGCAATTGTGGTAGATTAATTTAATTATAAGTGTTACATTTATTAAATTAATGTAGAGAATAATTATTATTCGAAGTAGGTCATTATGTGAGCTTATTGTATTAAAAGAAATATTTAATAAGCCTAATGTTATTTAAATTAATTTAATTATTAATTAGAGAATTAATAATTTGACATTATTTATTTATGAGAACATTAAATATATGACTATGTGAATTTATGAGAAGGTATTATATTTTATTTATATTAAATAAGATATATGAATTATTGTGCAATTGGGTGTGACATTTATTAAGCTATATGATAAAGCTTTATTAAATTAAATGATTTTTAAAACATATTCTAACTAGCCAAACATGGCACTAAAGGGAGTTGGGGCCAGTTAACCCATGACTGGGTAACTGACCACCAACGCGCGTCAGACTTTTCTTTTTAACAATACGACGTCTTATATCTTTTCTTCATTTTCTAAGTCTGATAAAACTAACCAGAGAGAATTAAGAGGAATTGTGAGAATCTCTGTGTTGAAGAAGCTTGAAAAGGGTTTTATCTCTACTCATTAACACTCTGGGTAATCTCTCCTTCCCAATTCCTACTTTACGTATTTTAGTTTTCATGAAAATGGCTTTTAAAGTTTTTGGTTTAATCTCTGTAATTGAATTAGGAGTAATGATTATGGGTTGTATGTGTGTTATGACATATCAAATCATGTTTAATTATATATATTATGTAAACCATATCATCAAATTCATGAAAACATGTCGTATTATTGATGACTTGTTATTTCAAAATATACATAGTTTGAGTTTTGGCCATATGGCCTTATACGTAACTTTAAGGTGTCAAACATAAATATTTTCGTAAAATTTACACTCTTATTTGATTATGCATGTTGATACGAAGAGACCAAGCCTTAAACGAACGGATTCGGTGTTATAACGAATCTGTAGTATTAAATTTTATGTTTTTGTTCAAAATCTTCAAGAACATCAAGAACAGTACAATTTGCATAATTTAATTCTGCGATTAGGTGTTGTAAATGGTTAAAATCATTTTATAAATGTTGGGTTATGTTTATGCATGAATTATAACATGTGTATATGATTAATTTCGTGTAGTAGTAATTTAATTGGAAATTTTTGGGCTGTGTTCTGCAATTTTCGCGAATTGCAGAACAGTTTCTGGCTCGCCGCGTCGCGGCGCCAGTCCAGTGACTTAAGTCCCGCGCCGCAACGCCACCGCGCCGCAGCGCAAAGATCAAGTGTAATAGTGGCGCCGCAGCGCCACTCTCCTGAAAGTACAGAAATGAAATTTTATTTTATTTTTTTAAAGTTTAAGTCTAACAATGTGTTAGTAACTTAATATAATGAACATAAAACTTTGTTAGAAGTATAATGTGATGTTAAAATAGATGTTTAACATGTAAATAACATAAATACATGTGGATTGAATTAATGACTTCATAATTAAATTATTATTTATGAAGTGATATTATGTGACAGTGAATGTGATAAATTGACTAATATAGTTAATAATCAAAGTAGACAAAGTGAATGAGTTTTGATGATTAGCTAAATAATTAACTGGTATTGTGAATGTGAATGGTATGTAGGATTAAAATCAAAGAACGAGTGTAGTTAAAGTGTAATCTACGCACGAGGCAAGTTTCCTAACCCTACTTGTCATTATTGTTCAAGTTTATTATTTACCTCGAGTAAATTATCATTACTATTATTCAAGTTCAAATGTTATATTAAAGATTTATTATCTTTTCAAAGCATGATTCAGTTATACAATAATTGTCCTATTGTATATATTTTTCTTTAGATTATTATTCAAATTGAATATCATTATTGTTGAACCTTATTAGACTAGTGAACCCTTAATGATTCAACTAGTCCATAGTTGATGAGCGTTCTAAATTTCAGAACCCTTGATGAATTATCCAAACCAAACTTCCTTTGGTGCGGACTCGAATGTCAAACTGAGATGAACAACCCTGTATAGGGGATTATTTACGCTTTAGCGTTGAGATATTGTGAATAGTATGGTACTAAGGGTTGATCCCCCTAAGTACGAGAAGAAGGTCCATAGTCTTATGACTGTTAAAGGTTTCAAGTATAACCCTTGATAACCTAGGACATAGTTCAATGTCTTATGACTCTCAGAAATCTTTTGATTCTTGTTATTCACTCTTGATTCAAAAGTTGAGCTTTATTTCAGATGTCTTTGATTCATTCACATGTTATTATACTGTTATTTTATTATTATACTTGTGGGTATCTGTGCTCACTCTTGCTTAATAATAGCATTGCAGTTAAGAACGAAAGAACTGATGAACCTTCCACTAGTAAAGGTAAGGGCAAAGTTAGCAAGTGACGAAGACTTGTTGTTTTATATGAGGATGTATTTGTTTAAGACTTGAGTTAATGTTATTATTTAAGACTTATTTGTTTATGATTCCGCACAGATGTTTAAGGTTAGTTTAACCTGTGATTGTATTATTATTATTCAGATGTTGTAACCCTTAAGGGAAAGATTTTATTTCGATCTATTGCATGGTTTGCATTTATTATGGGTAGATAGATAGATGATATTTGTATCGTGAACACCAAATCCTGTAAAAATGGAAGTACCGGATTTGGGGGTGTCACAGGTTGGTATCAGAGCTGTAGGTTATGAACCTTAGGTGGGGAAACAACCTTAGGTAGTAGCCTTATAGAAGAAGATAGTAATGGAAAACTCTTATCGAGTTCTAAGAAATGAATTGTTTTAATTCATTGAAGATAATAAAAGACTTTATGTGTTTATGTGTTTAATTATGTGCTCACTAGTACGACTTAGTAACTAAAACTTGAAATTTTGTTGTCAGGATGTCTGACGTTGGAGGAACTAGTCGACCAGGGGAGGAGGAACCCCGAATACCTACAGTACCGACAGAGGAGGAGCCCCGAGACATTCATGTCGTTAGGAAACAGTTGGTACAGAGGGAGTCATCTCCGCTGATCACCGTTGTTGGTCTGGAGCATGAACCTGAGACTGATCCTGAGGAGGATCCTGAGGAAGAGGAAGAAAAGAAGTTACTGCGGTACACTGTTGATGTTGAGATGTATAACACGTTATACGACCGTAACGTCGAATTACAAGACAAGGTTCAGGAATTGACTGAGAGAGCGACAGTTCAGCAGTCTACTCTAGAGGAGAAGGAGAGGGAGATTTCGACTCTTCACTCACGATTGAGAAATGTAGAATGGGATTTGGTCCATGAGAAGGGTCAAACCGAGGATAAGACCGAGGAGATAGAGAAGCTGAAGAAGGAGCTGAAGGAAACCTCCGGAAGACTGAAAATAGCAGAGGAAGGATGGGTAAGAGAATCACGTCGAGCTAATCGTGCAGAAGATGATAGTCGTGCAAAGAAGGCGAAGATTGGAGAGACATACTCTACACTTAACAAGGCAATGAATGAGACCCAAGATCGAGTTTTGAGGTACCCAATCCAGTTCGAAGGACTACCATTGTACATGATGGATCGCAGGACGATGTATCGCATCTTAGAAGAGGAGCGTAGCAAGGCTATTCAGTACCTTGATCGGCAGTGATATGATTTGCTTAATTATGTAAAAAACTTAATTAGTTTTTACCGATGTATTTATGAACAAAGGAATAGTTTAAAAGTTTTAAATCGTGTGGATTCTTTATTCCAGGATAGTTGATGTAAATAGCAGTTATGCTTTCGTTTAATGTTAAAACTTTTGATTTGAATAAAAATATATCAAGTTGTTTGAGATGATGTATTAAATGAGTATGTTAATTGTTAAGAAATGCCTTAACTATTTAGAGAAATAAATAAAGTTCTAATAAGCGCTTATTTAGCAGAAAAATGCCGCCAAGGAGAAGACAACAACGTCAACCGGCTCAGGAAGAGTCTACCAATATTAACAATAACGCCAATGCCAATCCCGTTCAGCAGTTGGTGAACTTACTAACTGGAGCCATGAATAATCAACCTCAAGCTCCACCAAACACAACGTTTAAAGACTTCAAGGCGGTGGGACCGCCAGAGTTCAAAGGTTCCATGAACCCAATCGAAGCTCAAACGTGGGTTATGGAGATGGAGAAGGTTTTCGACGTTGCTAGGGTTAGAGAAGACCAGAAGACCGCTTTTGCAACGTTTATGCTGAAGTCTGAGGCTAGCTACTGGTGGCAAGCAAACAAAGTGCGAAGAGGTGAAGGTGTAATTACGTGAGAGAGATTTAAAGAGATATTTTTTGAAATGTACTTCCTAACTAGTTCGCAGAATCAGATGGAGATTCAATTTCTAGAACTAAAGCAGGGAAACATGAGCGTACCTAACTACGCGGCTAAATTCAACGAGTTGGCAAGGTTCGCTCCGTACCAAGTACACACTGATGAGAGAAAAGCCAGAAGATTCGAACAAGGGCTAAAGCCTTAGGTATACAGCAAGGTATCAATGTTTCAGCTAAACACGTTTGCCGGAGTATTGGAAAAGGCCATCCTCGCTGAAGGTGGAAGTGATGTGGTGACCAAGTATAATCAAGAGTAGAAGAAGAAGAAGAGTGAAAATGAAGGTAACAACAAGACTGGTGGGAGTAGCACTGGGGGTAATCATAATCAGAAGAGGAAGTGGACGGATAACTCGTCAGCTGGAAGCTAACAAGGAGGGCAGAAGAAAAAGATTGAAGCATGTCCGACCTGCGGGAAAGCTCATCTAGGAGTTTGTATGAAGGGAAAGAGAGTATGCTACAATTGTGGTCAGGAAGGCCACATAACACCTAATTATCCTAACCCAAAGAAGGGTGCTTGTTTTACTTGTGGTTTGAAGGATCATCTAGCAAGAGACTGCCCTAAGAAGGGATCAGGAGGTAACCGTGGAAATAACAGTGGAAATGCCTTAACCATCACCGGACCAACCGCAACAAACTGACCGACCGCCAGAACTTTCAATATGACAGTGCAGGACACAATCCAGTCTCGTGATGTGGTGTCAGGTATCATTCTGATCAATGAAATTAATGCTTATGTTTTATTTGATTCGGGTGCTACTTGTTCCTTTATATCCGAAGACTTTGCTAATAGTTTAGATTTGCTTATGGATGAGTTGGAATATCCCATGAATATAGAAATTGCGAATAGAGAGATAATTCCTGTTAAGTACGTGTTTAAGAACTGTAGGGTAGATATTAAGGGTAATATCATGAACGTAGATCTTATCCCTATTCGGCTTGGGGAATTTGACGTTATTTTGGGTATGGATTGGTTATCCAATTATGGGGCGGTAATTGACTGCCAGAAGAAGCGTATTAACCTTATGACTCCGTCAAAGGTTGTATTTTATGGTAGCAAGTCGACTAGACAAGCGAGTTGTCTGACGATGATGCAGACCAGGAAGTTATTAAGACAAGGCTGTGTAGGATACTTAGCTTACATAGTCGACAATCGAAAAGAGAATCCGAAGGTAGAAGAAATATCGATTGTGAGGGACTTCGTCGACGTATTTTCAGACGATTTGCCAGGACTTCCACTAGATAGAGAGGTAGATTTCGTGATCGATTTGGCGCCAGGAACTGCTCCATTATCGAAGGCACCATACCGAATGGCACCAGTAGAGATGAAGGAATTAATGGTACAACTACAAGAATTGTTGGACAAGAAGTACATTCAACCGAGCGTATCGCCGTGGGGAGCGCCGGTGTTATTTGTGAAAAAGAAGGACGGATCGATGCGGCTCTGCATTGACTACAGAGAACTGAACAAGGTCACGATTAAGAATAGATATCCATTACCAAGAATCGACGATCTGTTTGATCAATTAAAGGGAGCAAGATATTTTTCCAAGATAGACTTGAGGAGTGGTTATCACCAACTGAAGGTGAGGCCAGAGGATGTACCGAAGACAGCGTTCAGAACGCGATACGGTCACTACGAATTTTTAGTAATGTTATTTGGTCTAACGAATGCTCCTGCAGCATTTATAGGACTAATGAATGGTGTGTTCAATTCGTTTTTGGACAAATTCGTGGTGGTATTTATAGACGACATTCTGGTATATTCCAAAACCAAAGAAGAACACGAAGAACATTTGAGATTAACGTTGGAAGTATTGAGAAGGGAGAAGTTGTACGCTAAATTTTCCAAATGCGAATTCTGGATCGAGCGAGTACAATTTCTTGGTCACGTGATCGATAAAAATAGAATTTCGGTAGATCCATCTAAAGTCGAAGCCGTGATTAACTGGGATCAGCCGAGAACGCCGTCAGAAGTAAGAAGTTTTCTTGTATTGGCGGGATATTATAGAAGATTCATTCAAGATTTTTCCAAGATCGCAACTCCGTTAACGAATTTAACTCAAAAAGCTGTGAAATTTGTTTGGACGGAGAAGTGTGAGGAGAGCTTTCAAGAATTAAAGAAGAGGTTGAGTACGGCACATGTGTTATCTCTTCCGGATGATACAGGCAATTTTGTTATTTTTAGTGATGCGTCGCATAAAGGACTTGGTTGTGTGCTGATGCAAAATGGTAAAGTCATTGCGTATGCATCACGACTATTGAAGGATTACGAGAAGGGATATCCGACCCATGATTTAGAATTAGCTGCAGTTGTATTGGCTTTGAAAATTTGGAGGCACTATCTCTACGGGGAGAAGTGTGAAATATATTCGGACCACAAGAGTCTGAAATATATTTTCACACAGAAGGACTTAAATATGCGTCAGAGAAGATGGTTGGAATTAATCAAGGATTACGACTGTGAGATTTTATACCATCCGGGTAAGGCGAATGTGGTTGCCGATGCCTTAAGTAGAAAGGGTCGTGAGAAATTGATGATGTTGACTGCTCAGGAAGAGCTAATTGTGGAAATGGAGAAAATGGAATTGGAAGTGAAGTATCCAATGGAGATTGATGAGAAGCTATTTCAGATGCTATCTGGTACAACTCTATTAGATAAAGTGAAGGAGGCTCAGCTTCAGGATGACGAATGCAAAAAGGTGACAAAGAAGATATCTGAAGGAACCAAACCGAGATTTAAGATGGATAAGGAAGGAATACTGAGATTTGAGAGTAGAATTTGGGTACCGCCACTACAAGAGATTAAGGAAGATATTTTAAGCGAGGCTCATAGTTCACGATATTCGATTCACCCTGGTAGTACCAAGATGTACCAAGATCTTAGACAACATTTCTGGTGGCCGAATTTAAAGCGTGATGTTACAGAATGTGTTGCCAAGTGTCTGACCTGTCAGAAAGTGAAAGCGTAACATCAGAGACCGAGTGGATTGCTACAACCGTTAGAGATCCCAGAGTGGAAATGGAAACATATTATAATGGACTTCGTGGTTGGCCTTCTGACGACTCAGAAAGGCTACGACGCAGTATGGGTTATCGTTGACCGACTGACGAAATCTGCACACTTCCTTCCGATCAAAATAAGATTCAACTTAGATCAGTTGGCCAGGCTATACGTAAAAGAGATTGTTTCGAGGCATGGAGTTCCGGTATCAATTATTTCAGATAGGGATCCGCGCTTCACATCAAATTCTTGGAAATGTCTTCAAGAATGCATGGGTACGCAATTGCGAATGAGTACAGCTTACCACCTTCAAACAGACGGATAGAGTGAGAGAACGATTCAGACATTAGAAGATATGCTAAGAGCTTGTGTGATGGACTTTAAAGAAAATTGGGATGATCATCTACCGCTCGTAGAGTTTGGTTACAACAACAGTTACCACGCTAGTATTGGTATGCCACCTTATGAAGCTTTATACGGCAGAAAGTGCAGAACTCCGCTTTACTGGGATGAAGTTGGTGAAAGACAATTGCTAGGGCCAGAATTGGTACAGCAGACGGCAGAAATAGTCAAAGTAATCCGAGCACTACTGGTAGCGGCTCAAGATTGACAGAAGAAATACGCTGATCCACATCGTAAAACTATTGAGTTTGAATCAGGTAGTTATATTTTCTTGAAGGTCTCTCCCTGGAAAGGGAAGATTAGGTTCGGAAAGAAAGGAAAATTGAGCCCAAGATTCATTGGACCCTTTGAAGTACTGAGAAGAATCGGAGAAGTTGCGTACGAGGTAGCGTTACCTCCATCACTTGAGAATGTCCACAACGTCTTCCATGTTTCTGTATTATGACCATACAAAGCCAATTACAAGCATGTAATTGAATACGAACCCCTGCATTTTGAGAAAGACTTATCTTACCAAGAAATTCCTGTCCAAATTGTCGACCGAAAAGAACAAGTTCTCAGAAATAAAGTTATACCTTCTGTTAAGGTAATTTGGAGAAACCACAATGCTGAAGAAGCTACGTGAGAACTCGAAGAGAATATGGTGAAGAATTACCCTCATTTATTTACTTAAATTATGTGTAAGCGATTCTGGGGACAGAATCTTTGTAAGGGGGAGAATGTAACGGGTCAAAATTTTTTGAGTCGTGATTCTGGGGACAGAATCCTTTTAAGGGGGAAAAGATGTGACGAACGAGATTTTTGTAATTTAATTTTAATATTTATTGAATTAAATAAATATTTTTCGATGATTTAATTATTGGATTAAATAATTATTTGATACAATTGTGGTAGATTAATTTAATTATATGTGTTACATTTATTAAATTAATATAGAGAATAATTATTATTCGAAGTAGGTCATTATGTGAGCTTATTGTATTAAAAGAAATATTTAATAAGCCTAATGTTATTTAAATTAATTTAATTATTAATTAAAGAATTAATAATTTGACATTATTTATTTATGAGAACATTAAATATATGACTATGTGAATTTATGAGAAGTTATTATATTTTATTTATATTAAATAAGATATATGAATTATTGTGCAATTGGGTGTGACATTTATTAAGCTATATGATAAAGCTTTATTAAATTAAATAATTTTTAAAACCTATTCTAACTAACCAAACATGGCACTAAATGGAGTTGGGGTCAGTTAACCCATGACTGGGTAACTGACCACCAACGCGCGTCAGACTTTTCTTTTTAACAATACGACGTCTTATTTCCTTTTTTCATTTTCTAAGTCTGTTAAAACTCACTAGAGAGAATTTGAGAGAGAATTCAGAGGAATTGTGAGAATCTCTGTGCTGAAGAAGCTTGAAAAGGATTTTATCTCTACTCATTAACACTCTGGGTAATCTCTCCTTCCCAATTCCTACTTTACGTATTTTAGTTTTCATGAAAATGGCTTTTAAAGTTTTTGGTTTAACCTCTGTAATTGGATTAGAAGTAATGATTATGGATTGTATGTGTGTTATGACATATCAAATCGTGTTTAATTATATATATTATGTAAACCATATCATCAAATTCATGAAAACATGTCGTATTATTGATGACTTGTTATTTCAAAATATACAGAGTTTGGGTTTTGGCCATATGGCCTTATACGTAACTTTAAGGTGTCAAACATAAATATTTTCGTAAAATTTACACTCTTATTTGATTATGCATGTTGATACGAAGAGACCAAGCCTTAAACGAACGGATTCGGTGTTATAACGAATCTATAGTGTTAAATTATATGTTTTTGTTCAAAATCTTCAAGAACATCAAGAACAGTACAATTTGCATAATTTAATTATGCGATTATGTGTTGTAAATGGTTAAAATCATTTTATAAATGTTGGGTTATGTTTATGCATGAATTATAACATGTGTATATGATTAATTTCGTGTAGTAGTAATTTAATTGGAAATTTTTGGGCTGTGTTCTGCAATTTTTGCGAATTGCAGAACAGTTTCTGGCTCGCCGCACCGCGGCGCCAGTCCAGTGACTTAAGTCCCGCGCCGCAGCGCCATCGCGCCGCAACGCGAAGATCAAGTGTAACAGTGGCGCCGCAGCGCCACTCTCCTGAAAGTACAGAAATGGATTTTTTTTTTATTTTTTTTTTAAAAGTTTAAGTCTAGCAATGTGTTAGTAACTTAATATAATGAACATAAAACTATGTTAGAAGTATAATGTGATATTAAAATAGATGTTTAACATGTAAATAACATAAATACATGTGGATTGAATTAATGACTTCATAATTAAATTATTATTCATGAAGTGATATAATGTGACAGTAAATGTGATAAAGTGACTAATATAGTTAATAATCAAAGTAGACAAAGAGAATGAGTTTTGATGATTAGCTAAGTTATAATTAACTGGTATTGTGATTGTGAATGGTATGTAGGATTAAAATCAAAGAACGAGTGTAGTTAAAGTGTAATCTACGCACGAAGCAAGTTTCCTAACCCTACTTGTCATTATTGTTCAAGTTTATTATTTACCTCGAGTAAATTATCATTACTATTATTCAAGTTCAAATGTTATATTAAAGATTTATTATCTTTTCAAAGCATGATTCAGTTATACAATAATTGTCCTATTGTATATATATTTTTTTAGATTATTATTCAAATTGAATATCATTATTGTTAAACCTTATTAGACTAGTGAACCCTTAATGATTCAACTAGTCCATAGTTGATGAGCGTTCTAAATTTCAGAACCCTTGATGAGTTATCCAAACCAAACTTCCTTTGGTGCGGACACGAATGTCAAACTGAGATGAACAACCCTGTATAGGGGATTATTTACGATTTAGCATTAAGATATTGTGCATAGTATGGTACTAAGGGTTGATCCCCCTAAGTACGAGAAGAATGTCCATAGTCTTATGACTGTTAAAGGTTTCAAGTATAACCCTTGATAACTTAGGACATAGTTCAAGATCTTATGACTCTCAGAAATCTTTTGATTCTTGTTATTCACTCTTAATTCAAAAGTTGAGCTTTATTTCAGGTGTCTTTGATTCATTCGTATGTTATTATACTGTTATTTCATTATTATACTTGTGGGCATTTGTGCTCACTCTTGCTTAATAATAACATTGCAGTTAAGAACGAAAGAACTGATGAACCTTCCACTAGTAAAGGCAAGGGCAAAGTTAGCAAGTGACGAAGACTTGTTGTTTTATATGAGGATGTATTTGTTTAAGACTTGAGTTAATGTTATTGTTTAAGACTTATTTGTTTATGATTCCGCACAGATGTTTAAGGTTAGTTTAACCTGGGATTGTATTATTATTATTCAGATGTTGTAACCCTTAAGGGGAAGATTTTATTTCTATCTATTGCATGATTTGCATTTATTATGGGTAGATAGATAGATGATATTTGTATCGGAAACACTAAATCCTGTGAAAATGGAAGTACCGGATTTGGGGGTGTCACAGGTGGAGTACACCATATCAGCAATTTGTAAAATATTTGTAAAATAGTTTGTATCTGTAGCACTACTCATTTTACATACGTTACACTAAAAATGATAATCTCATTAAATAAACACATGACTAACATATTTCACAACGTTGGGGAAAGTTCAATGAATAACATAATATTGACACAAATTTGCAATTATAATTAAATAGACAATTATTCACTTTGGTAATCATGTGGTTACTTAAAAACTAATTGACAATTTGAAGGGACCAATCTATAGTTTAACCCATTTAAATTAGTTTAATAAGATGTAAATTGTTCTGTTTTGGCACAATATATACTCTATACGTCTCTCAAAAGCTGACTTAGTTTGACTTTTTTAAGTCAAATTGACCATTTTCATAATTAAATTTATATTATTTTCTTTTAATATAAGTTCAAGAATTATAACCATAATAAACTATATCAAATTTACTACTACTTTCAATTTTCATTAGTTAAAAGATATAAATAAATATGCTTAATTTTAAAATTTTAAAATTGGTCAATTTAATCAGAAAAGTCAACATAAACCGGTTATTGAGTGAAGGTGGGAGTATATAGCTTTAATCCCGGAGAGAGAACATTTCTTTAATTTTGTGGCCAAGAATTCAAGCACAAGATGGAAAAATACGAAAAGGATCACACATGCAACTTTTTTGCTTCCCTATACATCTTGTATACAAAACAATTGCATTCTTTTCGTGTTTTTTACGTAGTGCCCATATCTTTATTATATATTTATCATGGAAGTAAAGAGAGTATAATCACGATTTAAGAAATAATTTACGTACCATAACTTTGGTGAATAATTGCTGCATGTAATGCAGTTCTGCCGTCAGGTCCATTGTAGACTGGTGAGATACAAGTTTCACAGATGGTCTTAATCATATTAAGGAATCCTCGATAAGTAGCCAAATAAAGTGGCGTCTCACCAGCCTTATTTGGTGTATGCAATGAATTTTCTTTAGGAAATTCTTCTATCAACACTCTTACAGCATCGACTTGATTATACCGTGCCCCCTCATGCAACGCGGTGTCTCCCTCCTCATTCATCATCCTTAGCATTGCCTTGAGCGTCGATGGTCCAACCCCATTTTCGAGATCTTTTTCAAGAGGAAGCACTAAGGATTTTTTCGCCTCGTCGATAAGTGCTTTGACAACAAGAGAATACCCTTCCCTTGCCGCGAGGTGAAGCGCAGTTTCACCTTTTGAATTTAGGTTACACAATAGAGATGGATGAATCGACAGAATTTCCCGGACAAATTCTGTTTGGCCTGACTCGGATGCAACATGAAGAACACTGTTTTTGTCAGGGGTTAGTTGATCCCCAACACTAAGCGTTCTCTCCTTAAGGACACTAATATCACCAGAAATGGCAGCCCTATATAAGTCGGTATCCATGTTCTAATATTTTATGCCTTGCACTTCTTTACCTTTTTATGCAAGCACGCATTGCATTATTGCTCTATATATAGCGGAACCTGCAGTCAATTGTTTGATGCCTGTAACCAATTTCAAGTCATTCTTGTTATGAACACTGTAAGTCTGTAACCTTCAGAACAAAAAGGAGAGGAAAAGTTAATGTTAACGCCAAGTTTCGTCTGCGCGTCCAATCACAAAATCCACGCGCTGAAACCTGTACAATAACAGATCACACAGAAACTTGACGGCCGTGCCGCCGGGGGATAGCTCCGGTGTGAGAATAAGTACAGGCCGTTCACAAGGTTTAACAATGGAGGTTATGTGTTTAGTGCTCAAAGTAGGTCTTACCTGTTAATTGTAACATTGGCCTTGTATTTATAGAGCTCCTGTAAGACCCCGAATTTTATGAAATAAAAGTATTCAGTTTTTCTTATAATTACTATTCAGTAAATGGTTAAATTGATAAAAGTTTAAAGTTATGAGTGAAATATGATTTTTTTTTCAAAATAAGCAAGTGGTTATAAAATAATCATTGTTGTCGGGGAATATTCTTTCTGTCGGGGAATATTCGTACGACGGCGCAGCCATTTGTGGGCCCCATAACAGAATAACTGTCGGGTGAAGAAAATGACAAATTTGAGTTTTTACAAATAACGGCGTAGTTGTTACCGTTAACACTGTTGAAATATCCGGTGGTTAAAATACAATAATACGCGTTATTGCACAGTAGCACACGGTATTGCATAGTATTTTTGAAATTATTGATTCTTGCGTAAGAAGGCACTACTCAATAATTGTTACAGTAATTATTGTTCAATATTTTATTTTATTGATTCAATAATTGCTACGTTGAAATTTTATATTATTGTTGTTCAATAATTGTTGCTGCACAGTATTTTCCTTTATCAGATCAATAATTCATATTATTTGAATAATATTATTAGATAACATTATTGTCAATGTTTAGAAAGTTCTGTCTAAGGAGAGGTTTGGTCATCTAATTGCGCGCCAGTAAGGAGAAATTCTTATTGGAAAGCCCCCTCTTTCCTGGGAACGGCCTGGTTGTCATAAATGTGATTCTGTAATATTATTTGTGAATAATTAATTATTGATTCATATGATAAGAAAATATTTATTTTATGTGGATATAAATGAGGGATATATTTTTGTGGTTAAAATATGAAGGAGTTAATGTTGAGGTTTTTATCAGTATTTTTGTCAGAATGGAGGTATTAAAAATTAGGATTTTTGAGATATTTTGCGGGGGTTATAATTTTTAATCCGACCGTTGGATCGTGGTAATTTTTGGATATGTTATACATATATAAGTTGAGTATATGTCCATAAATTTTGAACCGTTAAAAATGAACGTATGATTTATTACGAATTTTACAAGATGACTGGTTCAGAAATTATTGAATTTTCGGAGTTTATCATTTTGATGGAAAATTCTAGAATTGGTGGGCCCCACTTGTGGTTGGTGAAGAAATGTGCTGAATTATATTTCAAATGTGGTGGGTGGGAATAGTAGCAGGTAAAACCATCAGGTTGCAGGTCAAACCTACCAAAATTTTCCTATAAATAGAGGGCTAAGTTAGAATTGAAAATCACACCAGAAACATAAGTTTTCTCTCTTTCTCTCTCTATATTATGAAGCATATTTTGTGAGTTTTTAGATACTTGGTGAGTTGCTATTCATTAGTGCAAGTTTTCTTCAGCATCATATCCGATATCCAGTCAGAAGTACTGCTCTTTTGAGGTAAGGAATTGTACGGGATTGTAAGGGATAGTAAGGGATATTAAGGGATTTTAAGGGTTGTTATGATTTTTAATTTCGTAATTTTTCTGACCTTCAAAAATTCTGGAAAAATTTGAAATGATATTTTGATGAGTTTTCTTGATTGTGTCCAAAAATGGTGATTTTTGGATGTATAGATTGAGAGTTATGAATTTTACGGGAAAAGACTATTTTAAAAGTAACCGCTTATAATTCCTTGTGGTTAACTCCAAAATTGATGAAATTTTTATTGGGAGTACATGTATATGATAGAAGTATACTCTGTAAATTTCAGAATTTTTAGACAAAAGTACAATTTTTGATAAATGTCTAAATATTCGGCTATTTTGGCCATATGAAAAATAGTAAATGACTTTTAAAAATTCTGAGAAAAATATATGTTTACTATGGGACTATATTATGCTAAATCTCAGAAAAAAAAAATATTTTTGGAACGGATTTGGTATTTTTCATGAAAATGGTCTAGTTATGAGTAAATGAATTAAATATGTTTTGTGAAGTAAGAAAATTGGAAAATAGAATTTTATGACTTGAGAATCCTATATGAGGTATATGCAGATTTTTTATGAGGGTTTTGATTATTGATGATGAAATTGTAAGAGTTGGCATTTTATGATGATTAAATGCATTAATTAGTAAAGTGAACAATTAAAATAAATTGTTTATAAATTTAAGTAATGTTATTCTTTCAATATCATTATACCGAAATATTGGTATGAATTTTATTGTAGAATTTCTATCTTTTGTGTCGGGGTTACTATTCATGAGTTACGAATATTACTCTTGAGATTAAAACTATATGTTGATCATATTATTTTTATCATCATATATAACATTTTTATAACCCTGATGTTGAAATTCTCTTTCACTGGAGTGTAAAGATGGGTAGATTATTGGTATGATCATGACTAGGGTTCTCTTTGGCCTGTAGTGCAAAGTTGAATTGTGACTGGTATGATCATGACCATTGAATTTATAATTGAATATCTTAAGCTTAAGTGCAAAGGTGAATTGATCAACATGGTTATAATTATTGTTTATATAAATTCTGAAATGATTATATATTTCTTTGAGATATGAATATATTTGGCCTATAGTGCAAATATGAATTGTTGATGAATATCTTTGACATGTAGTGCAAAGATGGCCTGTTGATGAATATCTTTGGCCTGTAGTGCAAAGATGAACTGTTGTTGAATATCTTTGGCCCGTAGTGCAAAGATGGTTTGTTGATGAATATCTTTGGCCCGTAGTGCAAAGATGGATTTGTTAGTATGATTATAAACAGGAACTGTGATTTGGTATAACCATGATCTTTGATGTTTCAGGTAAAGACAGGTGATGAAAATGTTCTTCGTCCTGGGTGCGAAGAAAAATTTATAGTCACAATTATGATTATGAGTTATTCATATGATTGTGGAAAGGAACTGTTGAGTGATGTTACATGGATAAAATATTGTTGGTGGATTTTTAACATGGAGAAGATAATAGACTTTATAGTCTATTTGACTCTTCTAATGGATTGCTCGTTCCGCTGCAACTATGGTTGAAATTTTTATCATTTACCATATGTTCTAAATCTCTGATTTATTATTGATGAAGGCTATTGATAATTTAATTATCTTTAGTCATGATATTCTTTACTGAGCTAGTTGTGCTCACCCTTTTGCTTCACAATTCCTTTCAGGTAATAAGAGTGTAGCTGGGTCGAGCGGGAGTAACAAGGGAATAGAACGGTGGTCATCATTTAGTAGTTATATTTGGTGAAGAAAATAGGGTGAGGCGAACCCAACGTTGGAAGGGTGTTTTGTCACTATCATACAAGATGTCTAATGACATACAACCTCGTGTCATCATAGGACAGGGTTGTGCTCATCCACTTGCTGAGTATATCTATGGGCACTACCTATATAATCTTGGTGTTTGTTTGAAGTATAATTCTCAATTAGAGACAGTGGAGATAATGATAAGTCAAGAGAAGACTCACCATTGGGAAGAATATGATAGTAATCTTCTCGTTTTTCTTTGGGGTCTATTGGGTAAACCAAGGATAATTCTGTGGCCATATGATATCTATCATAACCTAGACGCATGGCCTCCCATGTACGAAGGTTTCCTTGAGCACTTTCCAAAGATTCTAGTTTCTAAAACAGTTTTTGACTATACCTTTATGTAAGGTGTCATTGTGAGGTGATGTCCACGGTTGGAACATGAGTCACATTTGGTATATATTTGTATCCAAACTCACAGCATATGTGTTGTTGTATTTTGCACGACAATTGTTGTAATAAAGTTACAGTTGTTTTCTGTACCATGTATTTGGCGACTCAGAATAGGTTGGATGGAATGGACCTATTTTGGTGTCCAGAGTTACATTTGGTATCAGAGCTTAGGGATATGATCTCTGGCGGAGATCGGAGAATATAACTAGGATGGGAGAGATGAGTAAATCCTTCGCTAGTGTGTCCTACCTAAGCTTATTTGTTGGTCAGTCATAATATCGGGATATTATGTGATATGTTAATTTGTTCAATTAACCCTTGTTTTGAAGCTGTATTCTAGAATGATATCTGAAATACAGGAGATGAGCAATGGAGAAATTATGATGACAGGGAAGATGGAATCTGAAATAAAAGGAAGGTATTCTCAATTCTTTGAAATACCAGGTACGTAAATTTCGGGGACGAAATTTCATAAGGAGGGGAGATTGTAAGACCCCGAATTTTATGAAATAAAAGTATTCAATTTTTCTTATAATTACTATTCAGTAAATGGTTAAATTGATAAAAGTTTAAAGTTATGAGTGAAATATGATTTTTTTTTCAAAATAAGCAAGTGGTTATAAAATAATCATTGTTGTCGGGGAATATTCTTTCTGTCGAGGAATATTCGTACGACGGCGCAGCCATTTGTGGGCCCCATAACAGAATAACTGTCGGGTGAAGAAAATGACAAATTTGAGTTTTTACAAATAACGGCGTAGTTGTTACCGTTAACACTGTTGAAATACCCGGTGGTTACAATACAGTAATACGCGTTATTGCACAGTAGCACACGGTATTGCATAGTATTTTTGAAATTATTGATTCTTACGTAAGAAGGCACTACTCAATAATTGTTACAGTAATTACTGTTCAATATTTTATTTTATTGATTCAATAATTGCTACGTTGAAATTTTATATTATTGTTGTTCAATAATTGTTGCTGCACAGTATTTTCCTTTATCAGATCAATAATTCATATTATTTGAATAATATTATTAGATAATATTATTGTCAATGTCTAGAAAGTTCTGTCTAAGGAGAGGTTTGGTCATCTAATTGCGCGCCAGTAAGGAGAAATTCTTATTGGAAAGCCCCCTCTTTCCTGGGAACGGCCTGGTTGTCATAAATGTGATTCTGTAATATTATTTGTGAATAATTAATTATTGATTCATATGATAAGAAAATATTTATTTTATGTGGATATAAATGAGGGATATATTTTTGTGGTTAAAAATGAAGGAGTTAATGTTGAGGTTTTTATCAGTATTTTTGTCGGAATGGAGGTATTAAAAATTAGGATTTTTGAGATATTTTGCGGGGGTTATAATTTTTAATCCGACCGTTGGATCGTGGTAATTTTTGGATATGTTATACATATATAAGTTGAGTATATGTCCATAAATTTTGAACCGTTAAAAATGAACGTATGATTTATTATGAATTTTACGAGATGACTGGTTCAGAAATTGTTGAATTTTCGGAGTTTATCATTTTGATGGAAAATTCTAGAATTGGTGGGCCCCACTTGTGGTTGGTGAAGAAATGTGCTGAATTATATTTCAAATGTGGTGGGTGGGAATAGTAGCAGGTAAAGCCATCAGGTTGCAGGTCAAACCTACCAAAATTTTCCTATAAATAGAGGGCTAAGTTAGAATTGAAAATCACACCAGAAACATAAGTTTTCTCTCTTTCTCTCTCTATATTATGAAGCATATTTTGTGAGTTTTTAGATACTTGGTGAGTTGCTATTCATTAGTGCAAGTTTTCTTCAGCATCATATCCGATATCCAGTCAGAAGTACTGCTCTTTTGAGGTAAGGAATTGTACGGGATTGTAAGGGATAGTAAGGGATATTAAGGGATTTTAAGGGTTGTTATGATTTTTAGTTTCGTAATTTTTCTGACCTTCAAAAATTCTGGAAAAATTTGAAATGATATTTTGATGAGTTTTCTTGATTGTGTCCAAAAATGGTGATTTTTGGATGTATAGATTGAGAGTTATGAATTTTACGGGAAAAGACTATTTTAAAAGTAACCGCTTATAATTCCTTGTGGTTAACTCCAAAATTGATGAAATTTTTATTGGGAGTACATGTATATGATAGAAGTATACTCTGTAAATTTCAGAATTTTTAGACAAAAGTACAATTTTTGATAAATGTCTAAATATTCGGCTATTTTGGCCATATGAAAAATAGTAAATGACTTTTAAAAATTCTGAGAAAAATATATGTTCACTATGGGACTATATTATGCTAAATCTCAGAAAAAAAAATATTTTTGGAACTGATTTGGTATTTTTTATGAAAATGGTCTAGTTATGAGTAAATGAATTAAATATATTTTGTGAAGTAAGAAAATTAGAAAATAGAATTTTATGGCTTGAGAATCCTATATGAGGTATATGCAGATTTTTGATGAGGGTTTTGATTATTGATGATGAAATTGTAAGAGTTGGCATTTTATGATGATTAAATGCATTAATTAGTAAAGTGAACAATTAAAATAAATTGTTTATAAATTTAAGTAATGTTATTCTTTCAATATCATTATACCGAAATATTGGTATGAATTTTATTGTAGAATTTCTATCTTTTGTGTCGGGGTTACTATTCATGAGTTACGAATATTACTCTTGAGATTAAAACTATATGTTGATCATATTATTTTTATCATCATATATAACATTTTTATAACCCTGATGTTGAAATTCTCTTTCACTGGAGTGTAAAGATGGGTAGATTATTGGTATGATCATGACTAGGGTTCTCTTTGGCCTGTAGTGCAAAGTTGAATTGTGACTGGTATGATCATGACCATTGAATTTATAATTGAATATCTTAAGCTTAAGTGCAAAGGTGAATTGATCAACATGGTTATAATTATTGTTTATATAAATTCTGAAATGATTATATATTTCTTTGAGATATGAATATATTTGGCCTGTAGTGCAAATATGAATTGTTGATGAATATCTTTGGCATGTAGTGCAAAGATGGCCTGTTGATGAATATCTTTGGCCTGTAGTGCAAAGATGAACTGTTGTTGAATATCTTTGGCCCGTAGTGCAAAGATGGTTTGTTGATGAATATCTTTGGCCCGTAGTGCAAAGATGGATTTGTTAGTATGATTATAAACAGGAACTGTGATTTGGTATAACCATGATCTTTGATGTTTCAGGTAAAGACAGGTGATGAAAATATTCTTCGTCCTGGGTGCGAAGAAAAATTTATAGTCACAATTATGATTATGAGTTATTCATATGATTGTGGAAAGGAACTGTTGAGTGATGTTACATGGATAAAATATTGTTGGTGGATTTTTAACATGGAGAAGATAATAGACTTTATAGTCTATTTGACTCTTCTAATGGATTGCTCGTTCCGCTGCAACTATGGTTGAAATTTTTATCATTTACCATATGTTCTAAATCTCTGATTTATTATTGATGAAGGCTATTGATAATTTAATTATCTTTAGTCATGATATTCTTTACTGAGCTAGTTGTGCTCACCCTTTTGCTTCACAATTCCTTTCAGGTAATAAGAGTGTAGCTGGGTCGAGCGGGAGTAACAAGGGAATAGAACGGTGGTCATCATTTAGTAGTTATATTTGGTGAAGAAAATAGGGTGAGGCGAACCCAACGTTGGAAGGGTGTTTTGTCACTATCATACAAGATGTCTAATGACATACAACCTCGTGTCATCATAGGACAGGGTTGTGCTCATCCACTTGCTGAGTATATCTATGGGCACTACCTATATAATCTTGGTGTTTGTTTGAAGTATAATTCTCAATTAGAGACAGTGGAGATAATGATAAGTCAAGAGAAGACTCACCATTGGGAAGAATATGATAGTAATCTTCTCGTTTTTCTTTGGGGTCTATTGGGTAAACCAAGGATAATTCTGTGGCCATATGATATCTATCATAACCTAGACGCATGGCCTCCCATGTACGAAGGTTTCCTTGAGCACTTTCCAAAGATTCTAATTTCTAAAACAGTTTTTGACTATACCTTTATGTAAGGTGTCATTGTGAGGTGATGTCCACGGTTGGAACATGAGTCACATTTGGTATATATTTGTATCCAAACTCACAGCATATGTGTTGTTGTATTTTGCACGACAATTGTTGTAATAAAGTTACAGTTGTTTTCTGTACCATGTATTTGGCGACTCAGAATAGGTTGGATGGAATGGACCTATTTTGGTGTCCAGAGTTACATTTGGTATCAGAGCTTAGGGATATGATCTCTGGCGGAGATCGGGGAATATAACTAGGATGGGAGAGATGAGTAAATCCTTCGCTAGTGTGTCCTACCTAAGCTTATTTGTTGGTCAGTCATAATATCGGGATATTATGTGATATGTTAATTTGTTCAATTAACCCTTGTTTTGAAGCTGTATTCTAGAATGATATCTGAAATACAGGAGATGAGCAATGGAGAAATTATGATGACAGGGAAGATGGAATCTGAAATAAAAGGAAGGTATTCTCAATTCTTTGAAATACCAGGTACGTAAATTTCGGGGACTAAATTTCATAAGGAGGGGAGATTGTAAGACCCCGAATTTTATGAAATAAAAGTATTCAGTTTTTCTTATAATTACTATTCAGTAAATGGTTAAATTGATAAAAGTTTAAAGTTATGAGTGAAATATGATTTTTTTTTCAAAATAAGCAAGTGGTTATAAAATAATCATTGTTGTCGGGGAATATTCTTTCTGTCGGGGAATATTCGTACGACGGCGCAGCCATTTGTGGGCCCCATAACAGAATAACTGTCGGGTGAAGAAAATGACAAATTTGAGTTTTTACAAATAACGGCGTAGTTGTTACCGTTAACACTGTTGAAATATCCGGTGGTTAAAATACAATAATACGCGTTATTGCACAGTAGCACACGGTATTGCATAGTATTTTTGAAATTATTGATTCTTGCGTAAGAAGGCACTACTCAATAATTGTTACAGTAATTATTGTTCAATATTTTATTTTATTGATTCAATAATTGCTACGTTGAAATTTTATATTATTGTTGTTCAATAATTGTTGCTGCACAGTATTTTCCTTTATCAGATCAATAATTCATATTATTTGAATAATATTATTAGATAACATTATTGTCAATGTTTAGAAAGTTCTGTCTAAGGAGAGGTTTGGTCATCTAATTGCGCGCCAGTAAGGAGAAATTCTTATTGGAAAGCCCCCTCTTTCCTGGGAACGGCCTGGTTGTCATAAATGTGATTCTGTAATATTATTTGTGAATAATTAATTATTGATTCATATGATAAGAAAATATTTATTTTATGTGGATATAAATGAGGGATATATTTTTGTGGTTAAAATATGAAGGAGTTAATGTTGAGGTTTTTATCAGTATTTTTGTCAGAATGGAGGTATTAAAAATTAGGATTTTTGAGATATTTTGCGGGGGTTATAATTTTTAATCCGACCGTTGGATCGTGGTAATTTTTGGATATGTTATACATATATAAGTTGAGTATATGTCCATAAATTTTGAACCGTTAAAAATGAACGTATGATTTATTACGAATTTTACAAGATGACTGGTTCAGAAATTGTTGAATTTTCGGAGTTTATCATTTTGATGGAAAATTCTAGAATTGGTGGGCCCCACTTGTGGTTGGTGAAGAAATGTGCTGAATTATATTTCAAATGTGGTGGGTGGGAATAGTAGCAGGTAAAGCCATCAGGTTGCAGGTCAAACCTACCAAAATTTTCCTATAAATAGAGGGCTAAGTTAGAATTGAAAATCACACCAGAAACATAAGTTTTCTCTCTTTCTCTCTCTATATTATGAAGCATATTTTGTGAGTTTTTAGATACTTGGTGAGTTGCTATTCATTAGTGCAAGTTTTCTTCAGCATCATATCCGATATCCAGTCAGAAGTACTGCTCTTTTGAGGTAAGGAATTGTACGGGATTGTAAGGGATAGTAAGGGATATTAAGGGATTTTAAGGGTTGTTATGATTTTTAATTTCGTAATTTTTCTGACCTTCAAAAATTCTGGAAAAATTTGAAATGATATTTTGATGAGTTTTCTTGATTGTGTCCAAAAATGGTGATTTTTGGATGTATAGATTGAGAGTTATGAATTTTACGGGAAAAGACTATTTTAAAAGTAACCGCTTATAATTCCTTGTGGTTAACTCCAAAATTGATGAAATTTTTATTGGGAGTACATGTATATGATAGAAGTATACTCTGTAAATTTCAGAATTTTTAGACAAAAGTACAATTTTTGATAAATGTCTAAATATTCGGCTATTTTGGCCATATGAAAAATAGTAAATGACTTTTAAAAATTCTGAGAAAAATATATGTTTACTATGGGACTATATTATGCTAAATCCCAGAAAAAAAAATATTTTTGGAACGGATTTGGTATTTTTCATGAAAATGGTCTAGTTATGAGTAAATGAATTAAATATGTTTTGTGAAGTAAGAAAATTGGAAAATAGAATTTTATGACTTGAGAATCCTATATGAGGTATATGCAGATTTTTTATGAGGGTTTTGATTATTGATGATGAAATTATAAGAGTTGGCATTTTATGATGATTAAATGCATTAATTAGTAAAGTGAACAATTAAAATAAATTGTTTATAAATTTAAGTAATGTTATTCTTTCAATATCATTATACCGAAATATTGGTATGAATTTTATTGTAGAATTTCTATCTTTTGTGTCGGGGTTACTATTCATGAGTTACGAATATTACTCTTGAGATTAAAACTATATGTTGATCATATTATTTTTATCATCATATATAACATTTTTATAACCCTGATGTTGAAATTCTCTTTCACTGGAGTGTAAAGATGGGTAGATTATTGGTATGATCATGACTAGGGTTCTCTTTGGCCTGTAGTGCAAAGTTGAATTGTGACTGGTATGATCATGACCATTGAATTTATAATTGAATATCTTAAGCTTAAGTGCAAAGGTGAATTGATCAACATGGTTATAATTATTGTTTATATAAATTCTGAAATGATTATATATTTCTTTGAGATATGAATATATTTGGCCTATAGTGCAAATATGAATTGTTGATGAATATCTTTGGCATGTAGTGCAAAGATGGCCTGTTGATGAATATCTTTGGCCTGTAGTGCAAAGATGAACTGTTGTTGAATATCTTTGGCCCGTAGTGCAAAGATGGTTTGTTGATGAATATCTTTGGCCCGTAGTGCAAAGATGGATTTGTTAGTATGATTATAAACAGGAACTGTGATTTGGTATAACCATGATCTTTGATGTTTCAGGTAAAGACAGGTGATAAAAATGTTCTTCGTCCTGGGTGCGAAGAAAAATTTATAGTCACAATTATGATTATGAGTTATTCATATGATTGTGGAAAGGAACTGTTGAGTGATGTTACATGGATAAAATATTGTTGGCGGATTTTTAACATGGAGAAGATAATAGACTTTATAGTCTATTTGACTCTTCTAATGGATTGCTCGTTCCGCTGCAACTATGGTTGAAATTTTTATCATTTACCATATGTTCTAAATCTCTGATTTATTATTGATGAAGGCTATTGATAATTTAATTATCTTTAGTCATGATATTCTTTACTGAGCTAGTTGTGCTCACCCTTTTGCTTCACAATTCCTTTCAGGTAATAAGAGTGTAGCTGGGTCGAGCGGGAGTAACAAGGGAATAGAACGGTGGTCATCATTTAGTAGTTATATTTGGTGAAGAAAATAGGGTGAGGCGAACCCAACGTTGGAAGGGTGTTTTGTCACTATCATACAAGATGTCTAATGACATACAACCTCGTGTCATCATAGGACAGGGTTGTGCTTATCCACTTGCTGAGTATATCTATGGGCACTACCTATATAATCTTGGTGTTCGTTTGAAGTATAATTCTCAATTAGAGACAGTGGAGATAATGATAAGTCAAGAGAAGACTCACCATTGGGAAGAATATGATAGTAATCTTCTCGTTTTTCTTTGGGGTCTATTGGGTAAACCAAGGATAATTCTGTGGCCATATGATATCTATCATAACCTAGACGCATGGCCTCCCATGTACGAAGGTTTCCTTGAGCACTTTCCAAAGATTCTAGTTTCTAAAACAGTTTTTGACTATACCTTTATGTAAGGTGTCATTGTGAGGTGATGTCCACGGTTGGAACATGAGTCACATTTGGTATATATTTGTATCCAAACTCACAGCATATGTGTTGTTGTATTTTGCACGACAATTGTTGTAATAAAGTTACAGTTGTTTTCTGTACCATGTATTTGGCGACTCAGAATAGGTTGGATGGAATGGACCTATTTTGGGGGCGTTACAGCTCCCACCACCTTGGTATCCTTCTCTGAATTAGAGTAGGACTCCTAAATATGTTAGCTACCATATTTGGGTCCAACACAATCTTTTTAAAAGGTGCAAGTAGAATCTCTTTCCAATACTACCTTTGGAATTACCTTGTCATCATATGATTAGGGTTAGGACCCTTAATCACGTAAACTCCTTATCACTCCAACTCTGCATGGGGGCTGCTCAAACTTTTAGGCCCAACCTATCAGCCAGACAAAAACACCGGTCTGGGCCCTATCCCAAAAGACGCGAAGGCCCGACCCCGACCTCCATGATCACAACCGGGTCCCAGCCTATTGGGCTCGGGTACCCGACCCCATCCTCCTCTATGCTACCGAACACATGAGCCCGACCTCCTTTGACTCGGCCCAAGCCATCAGCCCAAAAGAGGGTCGGTAAAACACTCCCGAACATTGCCCCCCAGTCTCTTGTTATAAGATATTTATGACATGAGACTTGAAAGGACATGAATTTGGATAGTCACGCCATAATGATGAGTTATCTCGGGAACCCAAGCGGTTTCTTCACAAAAAACGAGCTGGTACACGCTTTTTCATAACTGGGCCCCATCTACCATAAATAGCCGCCATTGGAAACAGTGCCGGACATGCTATATAAGTCCCCCAACATCCATCACTATCACTTTTTCGAGCCATCTACATTTTAAAAATTTTCTCTAAAGTTTTTTCGGCAAGGGCGATTTCCGGTGAGATACTCATTTCTCCAGATTTCTTCAATTCGTGCCATTTCCCCTCTAAACTCTTGTCTTGTACCTTTCCTCCTTTCAAACCACCACAAATGGCCGATTCCAGCGATCCTCGTCCCACAACAGTCACAGCAGCCGGCACTCCCACTCTTACTTCTGGCGACCTTCTCCAAGTCGAGCTGGAGGCTGCTCCGGTCGAAGTCTCCGTGGAGAATGCCGAAACCCGAATTCGCCAACTCTACGCTTCGGAAACCGACTACGCTGTCATCAATACCAAATCTTCCATCACCCCCTCTCAACTGTCGGACATCCGAACCTTATTCAACATCCCCAAAGAATATAAGCTTCGGGTTCCCGAGGCCAGCGAGAAGATGTACCACCGACCCGAGGGCGATTGGGTAGCCGTCCACCTGTATGCCCTAAGGTACGGGGTTCAGTTCCCCCTCCACGAATTCATCACTTCTTTCCTCTGCCTGGTAGGGATCGGGTTCTCCTAGTTGGCTCCCAACTCCTACATCCAGCTGATCAGCTTCATCGCCCTCTGCCAGGAGGCTGGCATCACCCCCGGGCTGGACTTCTTCTTCATCCTGTTCTCGGTTGGTCGGTCAAAAGAGCCCGGCCTACGCCATCTGAACCGTGTTCCTGGATGGGACACCTTCGTGAAGACCCCATCCAGTAACAAGGGGTGGCATTCACAATGGTTCTTCATGAGGGGAACTGATCTCAACCTACTCCCCAACTGGGCCGGTCCCGAAGACATCCCCATGAAGGTCAACAAATTTCTGAAGAGTCGTTCGGTTGCCTTCAAGAAGTTTTACGCCCTTCTGAAGCAGACCAGCTGGGGTCTGGGGATCGTGTCCAACGAATCCTGGCTCTACGAACATGGCTGTAAGTTGTCCTATCCGAACCCGTTTTCTTATTCTCCTGATCCTTTGCTTCGATTTTATTAATGATCCTTTTATTTTGTGTTGTAGTGACCATCTTCAAGCCTAACAATGCTGAAGTGGCTCTGTCCCCACTGCCGATCCTCGTCGAGCCCATCCATCTCCCTGCCGATGATGACTCTCCTTCAGACGAGGCTGTTCTTAATGTCGAAATGTCTGTCGGTTCGTCAACCGGTCCTCTTCCCGAACCTTCCAAGGCTGATGCTTCCACGAAAAGTGTGTTGCAGATGAAGGGGGCCGACAAGATGGCTTTGCTAAAGAAGTCGAAGAAGAGATCTTCTTCTGTTCGAGCTCCCCCCAAGGCCATCGTTGTGGCCCCGCCGAAGCCTGTTCTCAAATCAACTCCCCCACCTCCGACCATAGTGACGGTGGTCGAAGATTCGGAGGATACCGAGGATCAGCTTCTGGAACCGGCCTCGAAGAAGCCGCGGTTGATCGAAGGGCCCCCCCAAGCCGAGGAGGTCGTTGCCCCGATCCAAGCTTCCTCCCCGAAGTCCAAAGCTAGCTCTTCTGGAGGATCACCAACTACCTGTTGGCCGAAGAGCCCAGCTGACAAATTTCCTTTCCATTTGCTTGATCAATTCAAGCTTTCCGGTGACGATGAGCGGTTCAAGAACTTCTCGTCCGAGGAATTTCTGGTTTCATATATCCGAGCGCAGACTCAGGTATTCATCCTTGTTTGTATATATATTTTCCTTTACCTTTTTGTTGTCTGATCAATTCACCTCTGTATTTAGGCCAATGCCATCCTCGCTCGGGCTATCGCTCCTCTTGCCCGATCTACTAAGAGAGAGGTCCAGCTGAGAACCGATGTGGAGCTTCTCCAAGCGGAGTTGTCGGGTCGGGATTCGGAGCTGAAGAGGGAGCGGGATCTTCATGCTGATACCAGGAATAAGGTGATCCAGGCTAATCGCCGGATTGCCGAACTCGAAGAACAAAATTCCCTACTCCAACAAGAGTTTGTCGGTCTCAACGATCATGCCAAGAAGCTGGTGCATGACAAGGAGCTGATGGCCGAAGAGAATAGGACCTTGGTGGGGAACCTTCAGGTCATCGAGGGGAAGTTCGCGGGGGTTCATGCTCAGCTGAGTACCTTGATCCACGCGAACAACACTTTGATGGCTGAACAGGCCATCATTAAGCAGGTTGCCATCAGAGAATACGAAGAATCGCCCGCCCTGACCGATAAGATTATGACCCAGTTTGCAGAGGGTGTCGAAGCTTATCGGGAGAAGGCCCGAGCGAAGCTTGTTGATGCTGGTCTGGACGCCTCGATCCTTGATTCTTCTGACGAGGAGTCCGAGGCCGAAGCCGATGCTGGTTCCCCTTAATTTTCTCTTGAACTTGTTTATACTTATAGTTTTTTCTTTTCTAAGTTTTGTAATTCAACCTGACCAGAGAGGCCGACGGTGTATGTACCCGAAGCCTATCTGATCGGGAACTGTAAAACCTTTAGAATATGAATGAAGACAAAAGATTTCTAAGTAGTTATCTCGATCAGTTTAACTTTACTTTTATCGCACAATTAGGTCATTTCTGACTGTCTGGTCAATTTATGTCTAAAGCGTACTGTCTCGGATTTGTAACTTTTATCGATCAGTTATACTTGTGGCGTTTTATCAGTCAGTTAAGTTCTTTCGGACTGTCTGATCGTTTTACGCTCGAAGCTTATCTGATCGGATGTGTAGCTTTGTCGATCAGTTATACTCGTGGCGTTTATCGATCAGTTAAGTTCTCTCGGACCGTCTGATCGTTTTACACTCGAAGCTTATCTGATCGGTAAAGCAGTGCAAGATTAAAATGAAGTACAAACGTTTCTCTGAGAGAAGTTTTCATTTCATTGATAAATTACATAAATTACACCATTAGAAGGAAAGAATAGGCATGTATTTACTGGTAATATCTCCTAAGTCTTCCAACATGCCATGTATTCTTTACCTCCGACCCATCCATTGCCCGAAGCCGGTAAGTCCTTGGCTTCGGCACTTCTACTATCTCATAAGGCCCCTCCCAGTTAGGCATTAATTTTCCTGTGTTCTGGGGAGTTGATGCTTCTGCCTCCCGAAGCACCAAATCTCCTACCTCGAACCTCCTCAGCTTCACCTTCTGGTTATAGTGTCGGGCTGTCTTCTGTTAATAAATGGCCAACCTCAACACCGCGGCGTCACGAGCTTCATCTAGCAGGTCCAGATTTACTTTCAGGCCTTCATCGTTGTAGAGCTCTTTATACTGGCTGACCCAAAGGGTGGGGGAACCGATCTCTACTGGTATGAGTGCATCGGTTCCATAGGCCAATCGGAAAGGTGAGTCTCCAGTGGTTGTCCTCGGAGTTGTTCGATATGCCCACAAAACACTGAATAGTTCTTCGGGCCATCGACCTTTCAACTCATCAAGTCTTCTTTTTATCCCGTTGAGTAGGGTTCAATTTGTTACTTCTACTTGACCGTTTGACTGAGGGTGGGCAACCGAAGTCTTCCGGTGTTGAATTCCCAACTCTTTCAGGAAGCTTTCAAACTTTGACCCCACGAACTGTCTACCGTTATCCGAGACTACTGCCATCGGAATGCCGAACCGATAAACTACTCCTTCTTTCAAAAATTTAAGGCATTCCTGTTCGGTGATCTTCTGCAGTAGTTTGGCTTTAACCTACTTTATCATGTAATCGATAGCCACTATTATAAAGCTGACTTGTCCCTTGGCCTTCGGCAGAGGCCCCAGGATGTCGATTCCCCATACTGCGAAGGGGATCGGGGATAAGACCGATTAGAGTTCTTCGGGCGGTTGATGGGGGATGTTGCTGTTTAGTTGACACTTGGGACATTTTTTGACGAGTTCCTTGGCCTCTGTGTAAATGGTTGGCCAGTAATACCCCTGTCTTAGAATTTTATGCGCCAGTGACTTGGCGCCCATGTGATCCCCACAAATCCCTTCATGTACCTCCCGAAGTGCGTAGCTCGCCTCTGACGGTGTTAAACATTTAAGTAAGGGAGAGCTGAAGGTCCTTCGGTACAAATCTCCGTCGATCAGTACAAAATTCGAACTTCGGTGCTTGATCTTCCTTGCTAGAATCCGGTCCGAAGGTAATGTTCCATCAGCCAAATAAAAAATATAAGGTGTAAGCCAACAGTTCAGCCGATCAACACATAGCACCTCTTCTTTCGGGACACTTGGCTGTTCCAATGTCTCCAGATACACCGAACCGTCGAAGGAGCTGGCTTCAGTTGATGCCAGCCGGGCCAGGGCATCTGCTACTGTGTTGTCGGATCTATTCACTCCCTGACAGCTGACCGAGTTGAAGTATGTCAGTCTATTCTTTGTCTCGACTAAGTACTTCGTCATTCTTGCCCCCCGAGCCTCATACTCTCCCGAAATTTGTTTGACGACCAACTGCGAGTCACTATAGATGACCAAGTTCTGTACTTCTAGGCTTCGGGCCAACTTTAACCCGGCTAGAATGGCCTCATATTCTGCTTCGTTATTGGTTGCTTTGAACTAAAATCGAATAGCTTGTTGGACTTTGAATCCTTCGGGGCTCGTCAGTATGACCCCTGCACCACTGATGTCTGACGTTGATGAGCCATCGACATATAGTGTCCATGAAGTCTTTATGTGTTGCGTTTCGGTCACCGATCCCACATCTGGCTCCGAGAACGAACATTCCACGACGAAGTCTGCTAGCGCTTGTCCTTTGATTGTTGTTCGGGGTTGATACTCTAGCGCAAACTGTGTTAGCTCCATTGCCCACGCCGCCAGTCTTCCCGAAACCTCTGGTCGATGTAGAATTTTCTTCAACGGCTAATCGGTGTATACCACCACCACCCGACCCTGGAAATAATGCCGAAGTTTTCTGCTTGCAATGATTAAAGCGTAGGCTAATTTTTCCAGGTTCGGGTATCGGAGTTATGCGTCCCGAAGCACGTGGCTGACGTAGTATACGGGGAACTGATTTCCCCCTTTGTCCCGAACCAATGCTGCTCCTACTGCCATCGAACTCGCTGCCAGATAAAGATATAGGGGTTCCGAAGGGATCGGTTTCATCAGCAGAGGTGCCGAAGAAAGATATTGTTTGATCCCTTGGAAGGCGTCCTCGCATTCTGAAGTCCACTGGAAACTTTTCTCGTTCTTGAGCCCTTTTAAGGTGTCAAAAAATGGAGGACACCTCTCAGCTGATTTAGAGACGAACCTTCGAAGGGCCGCGATCCGACCCGTTAGTCTCTGCACATCCTTGTATGACTTTGGGGATTTCATATCTAGGACTGCCTGGATTTTCTCTGGGTTTGCTTCGATTCCCCTTTTGCTGACCAAATATCCTAGAAATTTTCCCGATCCCAGCCCAAACGTGCACTTGGTCGGGTTTAGCCTTAGCTTGCATTTTCTGACTGTCTCAAAGTAGTTCTCCAGATCTTCAAGATGATCACGGACTGACATGCTTTTAATGATCATGTCGTCTACGTAGACCTCCATGCTCCTCCCCAATTGTTTCGTGAACACCAAGTTCATCATCCGCTGATAAGTTGCCCCGGCATTCAGTAGCCCGAAGGTCATTTTCCTGTATGCGTATATCGCCCGATGTGTGACAAAACTTGTCTTCGGGATGTCTTCCTTACTCATCGAAATCTGGTGGTACCCAGAGAATGCATCCATAATACTCAACATACCATATCCCGACGTGGCGTCGATCAGTTGATCTATGTTGGGCAAAGGGTAGAAATCCTTCGGACACGCCCTGTTCAGATCCGTGTAGTCGATACACAACCTTCATTTCCCGTTTTGCTTCTGGACCAATACCACATTGGCCAACCACTCCGGGTAATCAATCTCGAAGATAAATTTGGCCTCCAGGAGTTTGGCAATCTCTTCGTCGATGATTTTTTGTCTTTCTAGGGCGAAAATCCTTCGCTTCTGTATGACCGGTTTCTTGCCTGGGTCCACGTGCAGTCGGTGCAGAGCCACTGATTCACTTACCCCGGGCATATCGCTTGGCTTCCATGCGAAGATGTCGGCGTAGACTTGGAGTAGTTCTATCAGTCCGGTCCTGAAAGGTTCTGCTAACCCTGAACCGACACAATTAATCTTTGTGATCGAAGACGAGGCAATTACGTGATTTACTAAAATATTTGGATCTGAACCATCAATAATTCAACTAAAGCTAAGTCTTTTATTTCTTTCTCTATTTTATAAAATATGTGAGAAACACATACAGACATTCACGTGCTCATTCATTCGTTAGGATTCTTGATATGCATATAGTTTTAATCTTGACAATTATTTTTTAATTAACGGATCCCTGTTTGCGAATGATATTACTAGTATTATATATACAATTCTTGTTATGCATAATATTATTGACAACATTCGTCATGCGATTTATGGGATAGGTCGTCGTTCACTGGCCAATACGTGTCATGGGTGCAAAACCTTTAAGTGCCATTCATTATTTAATCCAGACCATGCCTTCCAAATTTCTAATATAAAGAATGTTGCTGCAGAGTTACCAAGGTCATGCAGTGCTTTGATTACAATTTAGAAAAGGAGTCATACAAGTTATGTTATGACGTCATCTCTTCAGCCTCCACGGCTTTGGACAGGAGTAACACTCGTTGGCGGAGCATTGGATCCTTTGGTCTTGCCTTCAGAAGCTAGTTAAGCAACGACACTTAAAAGAGTTTGGCGTGCAGGGTTCAAATTATTTACAGCCAATCAAAACACTATGTTAATGGACCACTAGCTATAGACATGTGGCCATGGGTTTCTCAATACGCTCTAGTCACACACTGCAGTGACGGAGAGCGCAGGATGCTTGTTCAGAACTTGGAACGTATCACCGTCGCATAGGCTTTCCATTGAATCGCAAAAGAGGGCAAAAATGATATGCACCTGTATTGATACACATGGCAAAAGGATCACATCCTCCGAGACGGACCGACATTCTCTCCAACGGATCACATCCCGAGACGGACCGACATCCCCACCAATGGATAATCGTCCTCCCGAACGGACAACTTCCTTCGAGAAGGCTTTGATCTCCCGAAAGGATGAACATTCTACGAATATTATGGCGGCATAAGGTTGCAGGGGTTATAAGGTCGGACAAACGTCCTTCGGGAAGGCTTTGATCTCCCGAAAGGATGAACATTCTACGAATATTATGGCGGCATAAGGTTGCAGGGGTTATAAGGTCGGATAAACGTCCTTCGGGAAGGCTTTGAATTCGTAAAAGGATGAATATTCTACGGATATTATGGCGGCATAAGGTTGCAAGGGTTATAAGGTCGGACAAAAGTCCTTCGGGAAGGCTTTGATCTCCCGAAAGGATGAACATCCAACGGATCACATCCTCCGAGACGGACCGACATCCTCTCCAACGGATCACATCCCGAGACGGACCGACATCCTCTCCAACGGATCACATCCCGAGACGGACCGACATCCCCACCAACGGATAATCGTCCTCCCGAACGGACAACTTCCTTCGAGAAGGCTTTGATCTCCCGAAAGGATGAACATTCTACGAATATTATGGCGGCATAAGGTAGCAGGGGTTATAAGGTCGGACAAACGTCCTTCGGGAAGGCTTTGATCTCCCGAAAGGATGAACATTCTACGAATATTATGGCGGAATAAGGTTGCAGGGGTTATAAGGTCGGATAAACGTCCTTCGGGAAGGCTTTGATCTCCCAAAAGGATGAATATTCTACGGATGTTATGGCGGCATAAGGTTGCAGGGGTTATAAGGTCGAACAAACGTCCTTCGGGAAGGCTTTGATCTCCCGAAAGGATGAACATCCAATGGATCACATCCTCTGAGACGGACCGACATCCTCTCCAACGGATCACATCCCGAGATGGACCGACATCCTCTCCAAAGGATCACATCCTCGGTTCTTCAGAACGGATACGTTTAGTTCTTCGGAACGAACTTTGTAATTGGTGTTCGGTTGGATGGTTTGGTAGTGATAAGGTTGGTTCGGTCGTGATAAGGTTGGTTCTGTATATATATTCGGTTGTGGTAAGGTTGGTTCGGTCGTAATAAGGTTGGTTCGGTTGTGATAAGGTTGGTTCTCTATATATTTTGATATGTTTGGTGGATTATTTATCTGTCTTTGGTAGTGATAAGGTTGGTTCGGTTGTGATAAGCTTCGTTCTCTATATATTTGGGTGTGTTCGGTGGATTATTTATCTGTCTTCAGTAGTGTTAAGGTTGGTTCAGTTGTGATAAGGTTGGTTCGGTTGGGATAAGGTTGGTTCTCTATATATTCGATTGTGATAAGGTTGGTTCGGTTGTGATAAGGTTGGTTCTCTATATATATTCGGTTGGGATATGGTTGGTTCTTTATATCTTCAGTAGGGATAAGGTTGGTTCGGTTGGTATAAGGTTGGTTCTTTATATCTTCGGTAGTAATAAATTGTTTATCTATCTTATGAGTGAACAAGAGATACAACACAAATACACAACTTGTACTCTCAATATTATTATAGTGGATTACTCTCTCTCTCCGTGGTTTTTCCCCAATTGGGTTTCCACGTAAATCTTGTGTTCATACTTTATATTTCTTTATTTATGTTTATGTGAGTGTATTTCGTGAGTTTTATTTCACAACAATTACTCCATCAACCGTTGGCGCTATTTTGGCCTGTCTTTTTGGGTGATTTCGTTAGGCGTACAAAATCAGGCGTTAACAGTTAAATATTCTCGTGTTACTGATATATGTTCTTATGATCTTTTTAAATAAAAGTAGAAGTACTAGATAAATATTTTGAAAATTGTGTCGGATGCAACTTTTTATTTAAATTCTTATTAAAAACAAGTTGTATGTTGGGTATTGTACAAATTAAATATGTTTCTTGACCCTCATATGCAACATTTTTATATAAGAAACTTGAAACAAAAAGCTACATTTGTAGTAATTTCCAGGATGAATGTGTTTGGTTATTCCCTCCTATGTGCCTAGGCACAATTAGTAGTACATATGGTCTATTGACACATATTGATGATATAATATAGGTTTAAAAAAAAAAGGTAACAAAACAGAAGAGAAAAAGGAAAAATTATTTCTCACATGAAACAGTGCAATATTTTTCAACTTAGCAATCGGAAGGTCATTCGTGGTCCGATTAGGCTGATTTTTGGTGGGTGATGCCTAACTTGTTGGTCTTCAATCTGAACGGTGGGACTGAGTATCGAAGTCTCCTAGCATCATGTTTTTTTGTACATTTTTAATATATTTTTTTTGTGCGAGAGTTGGTGGAGTGTTTAAGTTTTCTCTTGTTATTCTTGTTGTTGAAGAGGTTTGCCAATAATCACTACTGCAAAATAGTAAATAGACAACACTTAAACCACAATATTTTTATAAAAAACGTTGTAGTATTTTTTTTATAACGTATTTTAACAAAACGTTATAAATACATATAAAAAAAATTATATATTTAAGGTTATAAATTTTTTTTTAAACAAAACGTTATCTTTTAGAAAAACACGGCGTTATGTGCTGGGAGTCAGGTAAGAAAAAAAAAAGACGGAGGTTTTCATTTGTCTCGTACCCAGCCATATCTAACTTCCTAAATCTCATTCCCAACCATATCTCTCTCCCTAAATGTCTCATATCCACCCTTAATATCTTATACAAGAGCCTAAATCTCTCATACCGAGTCAAGCCCTAATTGCACATAGGAACTGCATCTGATGGGAGGCGGAATCAGTCGAAATCAGTCGATGGGGGATTTTAGGACCGGAATCAGCCTAAATCTCTCATACCAAGTCAAGCCCTAATTTTGATGACGGAGGGTTTAGATATGCATCTGATGTGAGGCGGAATCAGTCGGTGGGGGATTTTAGGAGCGGTGGAGGGGGCGAATTGTTCAGACTCACGACGAACTTGGAATTGTCAGGTACGTTTTCTTTTGTCTTTAATCTATGTTTTAGGCTTAGTATTAACTATTGTTTGTTTGTTTGTTTTTGTTTCTTTTTCTTCTGTTTGATTGTTATAATTTCAGATAGTGTGAATCTCTGTCGATGATTCGATAATTAGGTAACTTTTTTTCTGTGTTATATTTTTTCGAGCGCCATTCCATTTTTTATTTTTTAAAAAAAATTGTTTGTTGGTAATTTGAGTATGAGTTTGATTTTATGAGTGGAGTCGTCGATGAATCCTTTCATGACTTGAGAATTGGTTCTGTCATTCCAGTTTCTTGAAAAAAAGTGAAGGCAATGCCATTAAAATTCTGTATAGAAGAAGCCTGGCGAAAAAGGAAAGTTTGACCGTGACCAACTGAGGCAGCTATGGCATATGTGGAACTTAATTTGTCCCTGTTATTTGCCATTAGCTCAATATAGTTGTTTGTGCATTATACATGTATAGTTATTCTCAACATGTACATTATTTATGTACCTTGTGATGCCTTGGAGTTGGTATTACTTGGACTACTATTGCATTGTCTTCTTGGCAATAGATTGTGAGTATCTGCTATTATTTTTTGAACACTTCATTGGTAAGAACTAAGAAGGCAGTGAAGCTACAACTCTCATTTAGTGTAATTTTTTGCAATATATTTGTTTCCAGTACATTATTGGGTTTCTAAAGAGTTGCGTTTGAGAAATTGGGTGTTGAATCGACCGCAATTTTTGTGTTGAATGGACTGCAAATTGGGATGTACTGTATTATCTCATTCTCTTGCCTTTTGGTGCAGTAACTTAGCCGACAACAAACTCTCTAGCCCTTTACCAGACTTGGCTGGAATGGACTCCGTGATTATCATGATGGGGATCGGAAAGGGTATTAATTGTGCTTTATAATTGTTGTAGTCTTGCATGTAGAGAGAGGGTTTCTCATCTCACCATCATTCCATCTCGATCGTCTAGTGAATCAAACAAATAGTTTACTATGTTACTTGTGATTTAGTGTTTGTGGAGGAATATATATATTAAATGAGCTAGTGGTGGATATGCATGGAGTTGCCTCAATTGAGTTTTAAGTGAGTTCAGTGTTGTTGTATCAGCTTAATTAGCAATCCATGTGTTCTTTCTCTAATACTAACTAAGTTTTGTCTATCTGTTTTTCTTTTATCCATCATATATAGTGCAGTGTATCATGTGCTTGAATCCAAAAGTTATAACTGTATTAGGAGGTGTAGTTCAGTCACTCTATGAAGAATGGCAGATGAACCAAAAGTATTCAGGATTCTCCCGAACATCCTTAAAGTCATCACCAGAGACTATGGTCAGTTACTTCTCATTTTGGAGAAGTGCTAAGCTTTGTTGATTGAATGAAGAAAATGACTAATAATATTAGGCTGGCTAGAGAAAATAAGCTGATTTAAGTTTTTGTTGTTGTTTATCCAAGTTTCTCTAGAAGAGTTGCTAAATATTATGACTTATTGCGAGTGATGCATAAGTTTTTATAATTTATTTCATTAAAGTAAAGCCTAAATCAATGATATAATCTTCCAATTTTTTAACTAATAACTGCTGACTAACTGTTAGTATGGTTTTCATGCAACTTTTCAACAAAACCTTACAAAATTACAGAGTTCTCTGGGTCGAGTTCGAAGAGTTCTGACCCTGCTTTTGTGGAAAAAGGTCGTTGTGGATCTAGGCAAAGACACCTTGCTCTGAATCAAGACCAAAAGAAGGTATGGATTTTTGTAAAACACAGTGGAATATATAGACATATCAAGTGATTCAACATTTAGGTGGTGTTCTGTCAATGGTCAATGAATAATGATTCATATACCTCAGTACCTGGACTGGATAGTAAAATATCTATGAATTACATTTGGATCGCTTGCTTGGGTATTCTTTAATAGGATATCATATTTTGTAGCATATGGTCTGAAATGCAATTATCAAATATTCAAATTTGTATCAGATATTTAGATATTTTGTAGCATATGGCGAGGCAGATTTGGTTGACCGTTTCATATTCCTTTATTTGTATCTTCATCTTATCTGACCGTCTCAGGTAATTTTTTTTAAGGTGTCATTATTCAAAAATTCTCACTCAAGCCTACCAATCGAACTTGGAAAACATTATATTTTGAATCCCTTGTTTTGATTTCTTGGACTAAATGTTCCCCTGTAAATTTGATGCAACATTCTTTATACATTGGGGTGCTGAAACAAATTGGACAGAGATGCAGCTCAAAGGTATACAATGCCAATGATTTCTAATTTTGAGCAAAGGTTTGCACCTTATTTTGAGGTTCATTATATGTTGTTCAAATGTAGGTCGAGTTCAGGTCCGTTGCAAGTACCAGCGAGAATTTACAGTTTTCTGTTGAGGTTAGTGGAATATGTGCTTAACTTAGCAAAAAAAAAGTGCTTACTTATAATTATGAGCATCTGTTTCATTTGTTCATCAAGTCTTTCTTGAATCAATATTATTTTAAACTTATGTTTGTTTCCCTTAAAAAGGTGAAATAGTTATTCTGATTCAGGCATCACATGAGAAGTATTTTTTAATTTTTGGTATGAACAAGTGTTAAAATTTAATTTTTAGTACTATGAACATTTTCTGGCCCTTTGGAACTCAGGAGGTGATTAGCATGTCAAAATTTTTGTTTGGATGATTTTTTTCCTTGCTTTATTAGCTTGCACCAAAACTTTAAACATCCATCTGCTTATTCTATGCAATATATTTATATCTATTGCTATCTTGCAAGAGGTCATACCTGATAGGAACTTTCCATCTTCAAGTACCCCAAAGAAATGGTAATCAAAATGTGAAATTTCAATTCCAGTTTGAATGTGAAGCTATGGAGTTCTTATTTATATTATTTGAATTTTTGTTACATTCCTTTGTGTAAGGATGTAAAGTTTTTTTTTTGGTAACGGTTGGAAATTGATTCCTGAATTCCAGTATTGTGAAGCTGTGGAATTCTTATTAGTATTGGATTTTCCTATAGCAGTTTATAATTGCATGATTGTTCCATTCCTTAGCATAAGCATGTTATATATTAAACACAAGTAGCAACATAGTTACAGACAGTCCATGTTGGAAGACAGTACTTTCAGAATTAGCAGAAGTAGCAGCACAAGAGAAGTCCATGTTGGAAGACTCCACTCACCTAGGGCTGAGCATGTAACCAAATTGGAACCGAAACCGCACCAAAAACCGCACGAACCGCACCAATTAAAACCACACCAACGGTTCCGGCGTATGTGGCGGTTTTAGGTGGGTTAAATAACCAAATTTACGATTTCGGTTTGGTTACTAGCCAAAACCAAACCGCATAAAATCGAAACCGCACCATGTGTGTGTATGTATGTATTATCTATAGTAAATTCTATAGTTACTTTTCACTTGAACACGCTCAGAGAAAACTCCAGTCTTGCATTGTCATTTTTTCACTAATTGAAAGAAGATGTTAGAGGTTATAGAGTCAAAAATTAAGCAATTGGGTTTTGGAATTTTGAATTTATTTGATGCGTTATTGGAGGGGCTTATAGTTGAGGGGCTCGAGCACTTGATACATTGGTTAATGTCAATGCTATAATTGTAATAGTCTAATAGATTATTTTTAGTCCTACCTGCAATATATTTTATTCTATCTTCAGTATATACTTTTAATTTTTGGGGAACTAGATAAACATTCTTACTTGTTATCGAATAGTCTCCGTTGTTTTATATAGCGCATATTTTAGTTTTAAAGCATGCTTGATATAATTCTCATTGTCGACTTTGTCACTAAGTTAATTGCTCGATGTAAGTTTTATGTTAAATTTTATTGAAGGCTTAAACTTTTTTGTTGTTTCAATTGGTTTTGGAACCGAAACCGCACCAATTAAAACCGAACCGCACCAATCACAAGCGATTTCGGGTGCGATTTTGAATTTTTCAAACCGCACCTAAGTAGTTTCGGGTGCGGTTTGAACTTCAAACCGCACCAAACTGCACCATGCTCACCCCTACACTCACCCATTAAACCTGCTTGTAAATCGTAAAGGGGAAGTAAAAATTATAGATTTGGTGCGAGTGCAATGCTAGCCAACTCTATGGGTCAACGTAATACGTTCGTTGGGACTTACAATTACATGTCGGTGATCATCATCTTTCAGTACACAGTCTATTTGCTTCTTCAGTGTAATTTATATTGAAAAGTGAATTTGAGATGTATTTTTGGATAGTTTGGTATATATTTTGTGGATGTAGTAATTTGAAACTGTAAATGAATGGTATTATTGGGATGTATTTTGAATGGTTGATATATTTTGGCTTTAAATTTAAATGAGAATTTAGACCTTTTAGCTATATATCATGACATTAGCATTGCATATGCATTGGTAATGTAGGTGAATTATAACTTTTTTTTCTTTTTTTTTTTAATCTACAACATTTTAAAAACGTTGTGTAAATGTGCCTAAACGTTGTCTGATATATTAAACATTATTTTTATCCAAAAAACGTTATGAAATCATACATTTTACAACGTTTTTAAACATCTATTAATTTTTGAAAAATAAATCTACAACATTTTTTTCCTAAAAAACGTTGTGTATTATGCGTAACTACAACGTTTTAAAAATATTGTGTAAGGGTGTCAAATAGACAACACCCTTAACCACGACGTTTTTATAACTGAAACCACAACGTTTTTTCTGCGTTGTCAATTTACTGTTTTGTAGTAGTGAATATGTTATTCTTGATGGTTGTTGCTAGTTTATGCCTCTAGTTGTTGCTAGAGAGAACGTTGTAATGCCTGTTATTATTGATTGTGGAAGATTTGGTGGAATACGGTCCTGTGGTTTTTACTCCTCACATCGAGGGGGGCGGTTTACCACGTAAAAATTTGATTGTGTCTTGTGTGTGCTTGTTCTCAATTATTAATTACTTGAATTATTTTTCTTATTGGGTTTACACAAGAGGGGAAATTTATATTGTTCCATTGTGTTGTTTGGTTTGTTTTTCTCCCAACTAGTGGTATCAGAGTTGATGTTGTTATTGAATTGTTTGCCTAGTGTTAAACGATGGAAACTAATACTAGTAGGATGGTGACTTTGAATGGTTCAAATGATCATATTTGGAAAGGGAAAATGGAGGACCTTCTTTATGTGAAGGATTATTATTTGCATGTGTTTTCCGATGTGAAGCTTGAGAAAAAGATCAATGAAGAATGAAAAATTCTTCATCTCAAGTGTGTGGTTACATTATGCAATTGGTTGATGATAATGTTTTGAATCATATTAGTGAAGACACACATGCATGCAGTTTGTAGAGTAAGCTCGAACAGTTGTATGCACGAAAGACGGGGAATAATAAATTGTTTCTAATTAAGTAGATGATGGCATTGAGGTATCATGACGGAAAACATTTGACTGATCATTTAATTAAATTCTTTTCAGGGAATTATTAATCAGTTAGCTACAATGGATATCAAGTTTGATGATGAGATACAGGGATTATGGATGTTTAGTGCATTTCCGAATTCGTGGGAGACGCTTCGAACGTCGTTGTCTAACTACGCTCCAGATTGTAAAATTATTATGGATTTGACTAAAAGTAGTGTTATGAATGAAGAGGTTCTAAGAAAGTCACAAGGTATCTCTTCACAGTCAGATGTGCTAGTTACCGAGAGAAAGGGGAGGAGCAAAAGCAGGCATATGCATCCGATGAATAGAGGAAAGAGTAGAAGGAAGTCCAACAAATTTGTAAATGTAGAATGTTTTCATTGTCATGAGAAGGAGCATATCGAAACATTTTGCCGCCAGTTTAAGAGAGAAAACAATATGGGAAATGGTGAATAAAAAAGGAATGATGATAATGAGAATGATAATCGAGTTGCTATTGTTTCTAATGATTTTCTCATTATATATGACAAAGATGTTCTTAATTTTGCTACTCATGAGATGAGTTGGGTCATTGATATTGGTGCATTAGTTCACGCTACATCGTGAAAGAACTTCTTTACATCCTATATAACTGGTGACTTTGGGGTTGTAAAGATGGGTAATGATGGAGTTTCGAAAGTTGTGGGAATTGGGGATGTGTGTTTGGAGACTAATAACGGTACAAAATTAGTTCTAAAAAATGTTAAGCATGTTCCTGATATTCGGTTGAATCTGATTTCTGCTAGTAACCTTGATGATGATGGATTTTGCAATGTCTTTGGTGATGGACAGTGAAAACTTACTAAACATTATATGGTTGTGGCTAGAGGTAAGAAATATTCAACATTGATCATGTTGCAGACATAGCTCTCTACAGATATTGTTAATGTAGTGGAGAATGATAGTCAAACAGAGTTGTGGCATAAGAGACTTGGTCACATAAGTGAAAAGGGATTAAAGCTATTAGCCAAGAATAACAGTCTATTTGGGTTGAAACGTACATAGTTGAAAAAATACAGTGATTACTTAGCTGGAAAGAAGAACAGAGGCACCTCCTACGACTCCTCAGTTGAACAACTTGGCAGAGAGAATGAACAGAACCTTAGCTGAAAGAGTTAGAAGTTTGTTTTCACAAACAAAATTACCGAATTCTTTTTGGGGTGAAGCATTAAGTACATATGTGTACTTATTAAATTTGAAACCATGTGTACCGTGGAGTTTGATGTACCAAACAAATTTTGGACATGTAAAACTGTTTCTTATAATTCTTTGCGTGTCTTTGGATGTAAGGCATTTGTGTATATTCCTAAAGATGAGAAATCAAAGGTTGATGCGAAGACTCGGTAGTGTGTATTTATTGGGTATGGTCAAGTCAAATTTGGTTATAAATTGTATGACTTGGTTCAGAAGAAAATAGTTTGAAGTCGAGATGTTATTTTCATTGAAAACCACACTATAGAAGATATTGACTTATCCGAGAAGATGGTACCGAACAACCTTGATGATCTAGTTGACTTAGATGGTACCGAACAGCCTGTGGAAGAAATTTGGGATGAGAATGTGGATTTAAATGAGGCAAATGTTCCTATACAAGAAGAAATACATCATGATGATTGTAATGACCGGAAAAATTTTCTCAGTTTAAAATTTTAGTATTTTGGGATATTATTGAGTAAAATAAGATTTTATGAATATTGCTCTGTCTGATGCGTTAAAAGTAGAATTTTTGTGGTGGAATGAAATTCTGTGATAGAATTTATGAGTTTTAGGATCGTATGAGAAAATAAAAAAATTCAGAGAAAAAATCGAAAAATCACTATTCATCCTAAAACGCATTAGTGTTTTTTTCAATTTTTCGAAATACATGCCAAAGTTAATATGACGAGGAAAGACGAAATGTCAAATATAATTTGAAAATGAAAAACAATTTTTTTCGTCTACGTAAAAGATTCCGGGAAATGAATGAAAGGTAAAATTGGAAGAAGAATACAATTATAAAGGTAAAGGTATTAAAAAGGAATATGACATGGAATATTCAAAATGACTTGGTCAAATATGGGATATGCGAAAGCATATTCCATTTTGAAAGTCCAAAGTAGCACATTCTAAGCATATGCTAGGGGGCTTTTTGTAATTAGGCCAACTTAGGCTAGAAAATTACTAATTTGCCCCAAGTCTTGCAATCCTATAAATAGCAAGCATTCTTCTTCATTTTTGCTCACCAATTCACCAAGCAACAAAGAGAAACACTAGAAAATATACGAGAGTAAGCGATAGCTTGGGTATTATATGCAAAAGGCATGGAAACGCTACCAAAAGTCGTCAACAAACTAAGAAAACAAAGATTCGAATGAGGTAATAACTATAAGCTCAATCCTTTTAATTATTTAAAGCATTATAGTATGTTAAACGAAGTGCTTGTTGGTGGTTAGATGATTCATGATGAATCATGTGTTAACCTGAAGTAATAAGGATGAATTAGTGGACTATAAATCCCTGTTAATTTATAAAAGCAATGAAATTATTGTTAAAAATGAAGAACGAATGAAAATGTTTAATCAAGCCATTTAATTTGTTGTTCGTGGCTTAGGTAATATAATCTGAAAGGATGATATTATGTTCAATTAAAATATATGATTGTCCCAAGTGGAACGGATTAAAAACGTCCTATAACGAAGTTATGGAAACAATTTAAGTAAAAGACATTAACGTTAAAATCGTAGTTTAAAACAATTTCTGAACAAATTGTTAACGGTAGTTAATAATTGGTAATAATAAAGATTTTATGGGGTAAATATGGATGTAAATAAAATAGAGTCGTAGGCTCAAGAAAGGACTCATTCTAACTTCGGATGAGAAAGTTATGAAGTTTTAAAAATTTAAAACGTAAAGGACGCAAAGTTGAAAAACTGAGCGGTGAGGGATTTTTGAGTCGATTAAAAGACCTGTTAGGAAATCCAAAAAATTATTTTGTCCAGGGGTGGATTTAATGTATGCAATGAAAGTTATGATTTGGCTCGGGAACAGATTCATTCCGAGGAAGGATGATGAAGTTACGGGTTTACGAAGTGAGCTTCGTGATCATTTGTGCATAAAAACAATTCGGGCAACAAAAGTTACAGACCGGTGTCGCAGCGCCGACATTCTAGCATTAAACGGGAACCCAACGCCCAACTACAGAATACCCCCCCAGATTTGCAGCGCCGGCTACAAGGCCAAATCGGGCGCAGTAGCGTCGGGTTGGGTCGAGGAGTAGAGAGGTTTGTTTACGAGCGCAACAAGAAAGGGAATGTAACAAACAATTACACACGTAAATATTCAAGTAATTTATCACTATAACAAGTGATCTAAGACCTTAAGTAAAGGTTGGGAGTTGATAAAATAAAAAAAAAGAATATAACAAACGTAAATGTAAAATACTTTAAACACCGTAAATGTTTAGTATGTGCATGAAAGGAACGATGTTAGCATTCACAAACGTGTAATGTTTGAGTGTTTATGTAACAAAGTCGGGTTTATAATGTGTAAACGTCGGGAAACCCTAAGGAACATTAAAGAACCTAATGAATGTTATATGATTTGACAAAAGTTAATGAACTTAAAGAACATCTGAGCTTAATAATTTAGATAATGTGCGTTAAAGAGAGAAGTTAGTGTAATCCATATGTAGAGTCTATTTGTCACTAATTTGTGTGTCATCATGATTATATCGTGTAGGACATATAAATATTGAGTTAACGTAAAGGCAAGTTTTCTAACTTCATTTGATTAAATTCTTATGAATCTTATGTGATATATTTTTAATATCTAGTGTACACAAATCTTGCATTTTTGTGTGAAATCCATGCTTATGCAAATTTCTTAGCATTTGTACAAGTATTCAAGCTATGTTGTGACATGAATTGTTTAAAGATACGTCGAAGCCATTTGTTTTGCTAGACACTTAATGAAATGTTTTTATCACCTTGATATTAAATCTCGGAGACACTATTGTTGTTAAGTAGAGCTGTCCAAACCACTTTATTTTGGTATGGATGCAAAAGTAACTTTAAGTTGAGCAAATAATTTTTTTTGGTCGAGTTCATCGGTTGACACACAAGGTGTCCATAAAATTAAACATACAGTCGTTCACCAAGATAAGTGTTGTACAACATAGAGTACTAAAGGTTGATCACCTATACTTGCTCGTAAGTAATATCGGAATTACGGTTTTAATGTCGAGTTATCCTGCTCAATGAAAGAAAAATAATGTTCTTGGCCCCATGACCATTTCAATGAAAATAACTAGTTCGTTATTCCAAATATGTTTTAAAGGAATGAAAAGTATTATTTCGTTTATTCATAATACTTCACTACTATTAAAACAGTATTCCGGAAAGTGAACAAAAGGTAAAACTAGAAGAATAATACAAGTATAAATGTAAAGGTATTAAAAAGGAATATGACATAGCATATTCAAAATGACTTCGTCAAGTATGGGATATGCCAAAGCATATTCCATTTTGAAAGTCATAAGTAGCATATTCTAAGCATATGCTAGGGGGCATTTTGTAATTAGACCAACTTAGGCTAGGAAATAACTAATTTGCCCCAATTCTTGCAATCCTATAAATAGCAAGTCTTCTTCTTAATTTTTGCTCACCAATTCACCAACCAAAAAAAGAAACTCTAGAAAATATATGAGAGGAAGTGAGAGCTCATGTATTATATGCAAAAAGTGTGGAAACGCTACCAAAAGTCGTCAGTAAACTAAGAAAACGAAGATTCCAAATAGGTAATAACTATAAGCTCAATCCTTTTAATTATTTAAAGCTTTATAGTATGTTAAACAAAGTGGTTGTTGGTGGTTGGATGATTCATGATGAATCATGTGTTAACCCAGAGTAATCAAGAAGAATTAGTGGACTATAAATCACTCTTAATTTATAAAAGAAATGAAATTATTGTTAAAAATGAAGAACAAATAAAAACGTTTAATCAAGCCATTTAATTTGTTGTTCGTGGCTTAGATAATGAAATCCGAAAGGATGATATTATGTTCAATTAAAATATATGATTGTTCCAAGTGGAACGAATTAAAAACGTGCTATAGCGAAGTTATGGCAAAAATTTAAGTAAAAGAAATTAATGTTGAAATTGTAGTTTAAAAAAATTCTCGAACAAAATGTTACCAGTAGTTAATGATTGGTAATAACAAAGATTTTATGGGGAGGAAATGCACGTAAATAAAATAAAGCCATAGGCTCAAGAACGGACTTATTTCAACTTCGGATGAGAAAGTTATGAAGTTTCAAAAATTTAAAACGTAGAGAACGCGAAGTTGAAAAACTGAGCGGCGATGGATTTTTAAGTTAATTAAAAGACTTGTTAGGAAATTCAAAAAATTATTCTGTCCGGGGGGAATTTAAATTATGTAATGAAAGCTAGGATTTTGCTCGGGAATGAAATCATTCCAAGGAGAGATGATGAAGTTACGGGTTTACGAAGTGAGCTCCGTTATCATTTGTGCATAAAAACAATCGGGGCAACAAAAGTTACAGACCGGCGCCACAGCTCTGACATTTGAGTGTTAATCGGGCACTACATCGCCCAACTACAGAATGCCCCCCAAATTTGCAGTGCTGCAACACCGGCTGCATGGCCAAACCGGGCACCACAACGCCGAGTCGGGTCAAGGTGCAAAAAGGTTTGTTTACGAGCGCAACAAGAAAGGGAATGTAATGAACAATTAAGGATGTAAATATTCAAGTAATGTATCACGATAACAAGTGATGTAAAACCTTAAGTAAAGGCCATGAATTGATTAAATAAAAAGGGAAGAGAACAAATATAAACGTAAAATACTTTAAACACTTGTTGAAGTTAATTAATTTTTTTGTTGAAGTTATTAAATAAAGAAAACTTGAACTAATCATAATATTAAGTAATCATAATAATGTTTACAAATTGTAATAAATATTCATAATCCAACTTAAAAAGGAAATTTCAAATAAAAAACATTTAGATATAATTTAGAAACTTGTTTCGGTTACTTGTCCTAATTCAATTTGAATAATTCTCCAAATGCTCAAAACCTCAAACCAAATTTGCTTTCTATATTAAAGCAAAACCATGAATTAATTTCAAAGCAAAAACTAGTTTTTCGTATTTTTTTATAAATATCAAATAAGTTTTACTTGAAATAAGAGAAACAAACCATCCAAAATTTATACTCAGAACACAAAATTATACAGGGTCTATTAGTTAGATGCAAAGAAAAAAAGTAATTATAACAACTAGAAATGAGGAGCTGCTAAAAACTCATAGTCATTTCCATTTCCCATTTCCCATTATAAAATAAGGTAAAATCATTTGAAAGTATCACAATAAAAGAGAGAAACTACTCAACCAAAATGATCACATTTACGATTGAAGATCAAACAACTCAAAAACAAAAAATCAATCAGACCAAACAAAAAGTAATCACAGTAAACCAAATCAATAAAAAAAAATTAAATTTGAATCAAACAATCCTTCAAAATTCACACGCTTATGAACATTCAAAATCAAAAACTATACAAAAATACTTATAAGATTTCACCAACCATTAAAACTAAGAAGATTTTTGTACTTGTATTTAGAATTGGTTAATAATTTTTTTTGTCTCATCCAAATTTAACTATTTCATTAATCTGCCCCCTTAAATTTATTAATTTACATATTTGCCCTGCCCCTATACCCCTGTAAAAAAAATCCAGTAGGGGCAGCTACCTATGCTGCCTTTATAGTAGATCCGCCACTGGCGTGAAAAGAACGTTAGACTTCACGAGCGTGTAATGTTTGAGCGTTTATGTAACAAAGTCGGATTTATGATGTGTAAACATCAGGATACCCTATGGAAAATTAAAGAACCTAATGAATGTTACATGATTTGACAAAAGTTAATGAACTTGAAGAGCATCTGAGCTTAATAATTCAGATAATGTGCATTACAGAGAGAAGTTAGTGTAAGCCATATGTAGAGTCTATTTTTCACTAATTTGTGTGTCATCATGAATATATCATGTAGGACATATAAATACCAAGTTAACATAAAGCATAGAAGGACGTTTATAAGGTAAGTTTTCTAACTTCATCTGATTAAATTCATATGAAGACTATGTGATATATTTTTAATATCGAGTGTACGCATATCTTGCATTTTTGTGTGAAATCCATGCTTATGCAAATCTAAATTAGTATTTGTTCAAGTATTCATGCTATGTTATGACATGAATTGTTTAAATAGATGTCGAAGCCATTTGTTCGGCTAGACACTTAATGAAATGTTTTTATCGCCTTGATATTAAATCTTTGAGACACTATTTTTGTTAAGTAGAGCTGTCCAAACCACTTTATTTTGGTACGGATTCAAAAGTAACTTTAAGTTGAGCAAATAATTATTTTTGGTCGAGTTCATCGGCTAACACATAAGGAGTCCATAAAATTGAACGCACAATCGTTCACCAGGATGAGTGTTGTACAACATATAGTACTAAAGGTTGATCACTTAGACGTGCTCGAAAATAATATTGGATTTACGGTTTTAATGTCAGGTTATCCTTTTCAATGAAAGAAAAATAATGTTCTTGGTCCTATGACCATTTCAATAGAAATAACTAGTTCGTTATTTCAAATATGTTTTAAATGAATGAAAAGTATTATTTCGTTTATTCATAATATTTCACAACTATTAATTCAGTTGTAGAGTAATGATCATATGATTCTTGATTCTATTGTTATTGAACTGTTTTACTTGCTAAACAATTTAATGCACATTCATGCTTGAATTATATGATTTCATCTAAAGTATAACGTATTGAAGAATCCATTAAGGATAAAGAAAAGAAGAAGAGGAGCAACTAGAAAAACTTTGTAATGGTAGTATATTATTCTGTAATAATAATAGTATGACTTTATAAACATGTAAAGGTTATAGACGCTGGGATGAAATGAATATGATGTAATATTATAATGATTACATCCATGTCATTAAGCTTATATAGTTAGATATAAGTGAATGATGTAGTATCATGTAAAGCCTTATTCAGGGTTTAAAGGTAGCCGGATTTGGGGGCATCATAATAATACTCCCCAGTCGCCACACTTTTTGGAAAACCCACATATTATTGTTCGGAGGTCTACTCGAGACTTAAACGTTTCTACACGCTATTCTTCTAATGATTATATATTGTTAATAGATATAGGAGAACCAGACAGTTATGAGGAAGCTATGGAAGATGAAGATAAAGAGGAGTGAGTTGATTCCATGCAAGATGAGATGCATTCATTGCATAAGAATCATATATTTGAGTTGGTGAAACTGCCTAAGGGTAAAAGGGCCTTGAAGAATCGATGGGTTTACATAGTAAAGCGAGATGAACACACCACATGTCCATGGTACAAGGCTAGATTGTTTGTGAAGGGGTTTACATAGAAAAAGGGTGTTGACTTCGATGATATTTTTTCTCTATATTTGAAAATGACATCCGTTCAAGTGATACTTTGCTTAGCCGCTACACTTGATTTAGAGATTGAGTAGATGGATGTGAAAATCGCCTTCCTACACGGTAATTTAGAGGGGAATTTATATAGAACATTCGAAGGGCTTAGAAGTGAAAGGAAAAGAAGATTATGTGTGTAAATTGAATAAAAATCTTTATGGCTTAAAGAAAGCACTGAGGTAGTGGTACAATAAGTTTATGTCAGTTATGGGGGAGCATGGCTACAAGAAAACTTTTTCGGATAATTATGTATTTGTGTAAAAAAAATTTGATGATTATTTTACTATTCATCTGCTTTATGTTGTTGACATATGTTGATTGGTTGAAGAAATTCTTCACGAATTAAGTTTTTTAAAAAAACACTTAAACAAGTTTTTTGTGATGAAAGACTTTGATCCAGCAAAGTAAATACTTGGCATAAGAGTCACACGAGACAGGAATGCTAAGAAATTATTTGTCACAAGAGAAATACATCGAGAAGGTACTTTAAAATTTTCACATGGATAAGGCTAAAGTGGTTAGCACTCCTCTTGCTTCCCATTTTAAGTTGAGCACAACACAATGTCCTTCAACTGATGAAAAGAATAAATATATGGAAAGAGTTCCATATGCCTCAGTTGTAGGAAGTTTAATGTATGCCATGGTGTGTACACGGCCAGACTTGGCATTTGCATTTGGTGTTGTCAGCCGTTATTTGTTAAATATAGGAAAAGAACATTGGAATGCAATTAAGTCGATTTTGTGGTATCTTCGGGGCACTTCCGATTTGAGACTGCAAAAGTGTGTTACACTTTCTACAATAGAGGCAAAGTTTAGTGTAGCAACTGAACCGAGTAAGGAGTTGTTGTGGTTAAATTTTTTTTTAAAAGAGTTGGGATTCAAACAGAAGAGGTACGTATTGTTTTATGATTTAAAGTGTTATTCACCTAGGTAAGAATTTATCATTTCATTCTAAATCAGAACATATTAATGTGAGATATCATTGTATTAGAGATGTTCTTGACGTAAAGTTGCAAGAGCTTCATAAGATTCATACAGACGATAATGGTTCCAATATGATGACAAAGATATTGCCAATGGGAAAACTTGAGTATTGTAGATTAAGCGCCGGGATGACGAACCCCTCCACACAGTAATGAAGGGGAGATTTGTTGGGTTATTCCTTCCTATGTGGGTAGACACAATTAGTAGTCCATATGGTCTATTGACCTATATGGATGATATAACATAGGTTTCAGGAAAAACAGAGAAAATGAGTAACAAAACGAAAAAGAGAAAAAGGAAAAATTAATTCCCACAGGAAATAGTGCAGTATTTTTCAACTCAGCGGTCGGAAGGTCATTCGTGGTCTGATTGGGCTGATTTTTGGTGGGTGACGCCGTAACTTGTTGGTCTTCAATCTGAATAGGTGGGATTGAGCATCGAAGTTTCCTAGCGTCATATTTTTCTGTACATTGTTGATACATTTTTTTGCGAGAGTTGGTGGAGTGTTTTAAGTTTTCTTTTGTTATTCTTCTTTTTGAAGATGTATGTCAATCATATGTTATTCTTGATGGTTGTTGCTAGTTTATGCCTGTAGTTGTTATCAGAGAAAACGTTGTATTTCCTGTTATTATTGATAGTGGAAGATTTGGTGGACTGCGGTGTTGGAAAAAATAGGTGAATTAACAAGACGATGAAACTGTAAAATTGGAACAACTTATCGGGAAACTAAGGCGTAGCAAAGCTACTGTCCTAAAAAGTGATTCCGCCCCCACAGGTTATAATCTCAAGTACAGATGGGCTCCCGGTGGTCACCCTCCAAGATTCAACGGTGAAGCCTTCAATTGTGTGTACTCACAGAAAAAGACTTTGGACTTGTCTTTTTGGATTGCCCAAACTCAAGAACAGCAGCAGTATAGTATTTTAGAAAAGAAGAATCATAAATTAATATATGTATCAACTCTTAAGATTAGGCTGGTTTTTATAGGAGGAAAAATATATACGCTAGTGGTGAACGTTGGAGAGAAAAATTGACGTTATGGAGAACATTGGAGAGAACAGAACAGAACGTGGTGAACGTTTGGAATAGTTTTTGAACGTTGGGCTAAATTTGTAGCTTAAGTTAATATAATAATAAAAAATATATTAGGAATTTTAGCAAAATAGTGGGCTACCTAGGTGCATCCGCAAGGCATAATCGACCGAATCGGCACCCCCATGCGCGGGCATAATGTCCGCACACAAGCACTAAGGTTTTCGGACCGAAAGTCAAATCCAAGCTTGGTCCAGCCCAAATCCTTAGACATCCTCATGTGCGCAAGCTCATCCCTTTTTCCTCAACCATGTTACTAGGCCCACACCATAATGTACTAATATACACAAAAAAGGTTCTCAAAATAGGCAATGTGGGACTTTGCCAAAACTAAAAATTTTAAAGCACAACCAATAATCCTCTACATGATTCAAAATTATCGAATAGAGAAAGGAAAGAAAAATCAAAAGGGAGTAAGAATGGCAATGGATTTTAGATGCATAACGTCGATACCTTGTGGGTTTAAATCGACACTAAGTGGAACAAGCTCATGATTGTAGATTATAGGAGAACTATATTCTTGAACCCATTATCTATGATACAAATAGTTGAACTTGCACACATACCCCAAAAATCCCGAATCCATACAAGTTCGCGGTTGGGCGCATTCTAGGCCATGTGTCATGTCCCAGATTTTCGTAAAGGCTCTAGAGAGTTTGCCAAAAGCTCTCATAGGAAGCGGCCTACACCTCTACCTTTATTTAGGTGAACCCATCAAGTGTAAACTGACATACACCACCCTTTAGGGCTATGAGTATCATTAAGAATCTAAATGATTCATTCTATCACAATTTGTCAGTAAGCACCACATGCATATAGGGAAAGATATAAATACTTGCAGTGCTATAATTAAATAATTACATAACTATTTGTTACCCATTGAACCCAATTCATGGGATCTCCAATCACATGGGTTGGGTTGCCATCACATATTACTTACTCAAAATGTTGGCAATAATCTCATCCCTCTAAATGCTTCTTGAACAACCTTTTTAAGCAATCCCTTTGTGAGCGGATCTGATAGAATCTTTTCAGACCTCACAAATTCTATGGAAATAACACAGTTACTGATCAGTCCTCATACAATATTATGTCTCTGTTTCCCATTATAAACATGGTTCATTGCCCGGCCAATAGCTGTTTGAGAATCACAATGCAGAGAAAGAGAAGGAATTGGTTTAGACCATAACAGTATGTCTGCCAATAAATTCCTTGGCCACTCTTCTTCTGTACCTACTAATTCTAATGCAATAAATTCAGATGACATAGTAGATCTAGCAGTACAAGTTTCTTTACCATATTTCCAAGAAACAGCTCCTCTACCTAAAGTAAACACATAACCACTAGTCGAGTTTGTCTCATCATTATTAGATACCCAATTAGCATCACAATATCCTTTTAGAACATTATGATGACCAGTAAAATGTACGCCTATATTTACTGTTCCTTTTAAATATCTCACTATTCGTGACAATGCATTCCAATGATCTTGTGAAGGATTATGTGTATATCTGCTAAGTCTACTAATGGCATATGCAATATCAAGTCGAGTATAGTTCATTAAGTACATTACACTGCCAATAATTCTGGCATATTCAATTTGTGCAATATCATTCCCTTTATTTTTCTTTAAATGCACACTAGAGTCATAAGGTGTTCCTAATGGCTCTTCATTAAAGAAATTAAATTTCTTAAGAATATTTTTCACATAATGAGACTGTGATAAAACCAAACCATTTGCATGTTTTTTTATTTTCATGCCAAGAATCAAATTCGCTTCTCCTAAATCTTTTATATCAAATTTAGAAGATAAAAAATATTTAGTAGTTTTTACAACTTTCTCATCAGTACCAAATATTAGCAGGTCATCTACAGATAAACAAATAATCACACCACAATTTCGATTGAATCTACTATAGACACAGTTATCATAATCATTTGTCACAAAATCATTAGACAAGAGAGTTTTATTAAAATTTGCATTTCATTGTTTTGGCGTTTGTTTCAAACCATACAAGGATTTTTCAACTCTACACACTTTTTGTTCTTCTCATGGAACCACAAATCCTTAAGGTTGACACATATATATTTCATCATTTAACTTTCCATTCAAAAAGGCAGTTTTAGCATCCATTTGATGAATTATTAATTTATGAATAGATGTCAAAGCAATTAAAATTCTTATGGTTGTCTTTTTAGCTACTGGTGATTAAGTGTCAAAATAGTCAAACCCTTCCTTTTGAGTAAACCCTTTAGCCACAAGTCTTGCCTTAAATTTATCAATAGACCCATCAGCTTTTAACTTCTTTTTAAACACCCATTTACACCCAATAGGTTTACATCCTCTAGGCAAATTAACTAATTCTCATGTATAGTTAGACATAATGTATTCCAATTCACTATTAATAGCATCTTTCCGAAAAGTTGCATCAATTGATTTCATTGCTTCTTCCTAAGTTTTAGGGTCATCATCAATTATAAAAGCAGTTATAAAATCTGCCCAAAAGTTTTCTCAAAACGTTGCCTTTTACTTCTAGTAAATGCATCTACATGCTCTTTATCTTTCCTTTTAAGATGTTAATTTGAAAATGGACTGCCCACATCTCTTATTTTCATCGAAAATATATTTTCAAAAAATTCTGCATCCTTTGTTTCCAAAATAGAATTATTTTGATAATTATTAGTCGTATCTTTAATCACCAAAAATCTATAATCAACACTATTAGAAGCATATCCAATAAAAATGTAATCCATTGTTTTAGGTCCAATTTTATTCCTTTTAAATTCTAGTATAACTACTTTAGCTAGACACCCCCACACTTTAAGATACCCCAAATTAGGTGTATGTTTCTTCCATAAATAATATGGTGTAGAGTCTATCTGTGATGCCCCCAAAATAGGTCTACACAACCCATTTTGCATCCTTTGTTTCCAAAAAAGAATTATTTTGATAATTATTAGTCGTATCTTTAATCACCAAAAATCTATAAGCAACACTATTAGAAGCATATCGAATAAAAATGTAATCCATTGTTTTAGGTCCAATTTTATTCCTTTTAAATTCTAGTATAACTACTTTAGCTAGACACCCCCACACTTTAAGATACCCCAAATTAGGTGTATATTTCTTCCATAAATGATATGGTATAGAGTCTATCTGTGATGCCCCCAAAATAGGTCTACACAACCCATTCTGAGTCGTCAAATATATGGTACAGAATTCAAATATAAACTTCCTATATACAATTATTAATTATCGTGTAAAATACGACAAAACATAAGTTGAGAGTTTCAATACAAATATTGTCTCATAGACAATATCCAAACTCAAATAAAGTCCTCATTACAATTATTGTCACACTATTTTATAGAATAGTGAGGACTACTACAGTAATCATCTTGAACCATCACTCCATTCTCTGACTACTCCCAGCTATATTCTCATTTCTTGAAGAGAATAATGAAAGAAAAGTGTGAGCCCAACTAGCCCAGTAAAGAATATTATGACTAAGATAATGTAGAACAAATTATCCTTAGTCCTCAACAGGAAAAAAATCTGATAAAATAAAATGGACAACAAGGTTTAGATCAACAACTGCAGCAGAAATATCAATCCATTAGAAAAGTTAAGTAGAGCATTATGTCTACTATCTTCTATGATTTAAAATTCTATCATTAATATTTTATCCCTGTAATACCAATCAATAATTATTTCCAATCAACGAATTATCTATGCACTACGGGCCAAAAATAATCGTTTGTATCACCAGTGGTTATGATCATGCCAAACACCTGTCCATCTATGCACTACGGGCCAAAGAGGACTTTCACCACAAACTTTTGTCTGAACATTAAAGGTCATGATTATACCAATACACAATTTCTGGTCAAAATCATATCAATCAACAGTCCATCTTTGCACTACGGGCCAAAGATGACTTTCACCACAATATAAGCATGAGGATAATGACAATGATATAAAGAATGAATCAAGTGAGATCAAGAATAAATATTAGAGATTTATAATTTAATTTATTTAGAGTTCAAGAATGTCTAAATTGTCAACATGGTCACCAATTGTGGAGTAAAATTCAAGAATAAGATTCATATATCAAAGATAATTTGGACAGAAAAAGAAACTAATTTCGTTGTGAATAGTACTCTGGCATGAATAGTACGTCAGCATGAATAGTACCCCAGATGAATAGTATCCCGACATGAATAGTCCCCCGGATGAATAGATTAAAATTTAATAAGAAAGTTAAGACCAATATTCTAGTGAAATGATATTAGATGAAGCGCAAACTATTAAGAATATTCTACAAATTTCAGGGGTTTTCACCATTTAATAATAAGGTTATGGAAACAAACAATAATTTTATACCATAAATGGAGAAATATGAAAGAAAACGATATCCCTTGATGAGTACAAAAGAAATAATATCTCATACGAGTATGAAATAATATACGAAACTGCAAATAGATTTTCACTCGTCATGCGGTAATCCACGTAGACAGATCATTTACATAACTTAATAAAGAATGAATACGAAAGGTTATTCACCAGGCATGCAGTAATCCGCGTAGACAGGTTATTCCCACAGATTAATAAGGAATAGATCACAACCCTTATGAGTATGAAGAAAATAACTTCATTTACCTTAATAAAAGACTAGATACGGCACTAGTGTAGTAGGAAATTTGTGTTAGTGGTGTGTGCTTACTTCTCGAATACTCTTCTTCTTTCTCTCTTATTCTCTCTTTATAGCTTTAGTAAATTGGTGAGAATGAAGGATGAAATGAGCTTCTATTTATAAAAGAATTCTAGCTTGGCCCTTGCAATGTGAAGAGGCAAGTGGGTTGACTCCTGGTAATGTGAAAATGCAAGTGGGTTGACGCCTGTAATGTGAAAAGGCAAGTGGTTTGACGTCTAGTAAAGGCAAGTATTATTGGCAAAAGTGACTCTTAGATGATGACCTATGGGTCCCATAGAATAAGCCAAACTTACAACAAACGTCTCGTGACAAACCCCTCTATTTATATTAAAAATTGAATAAATATTTATCAAAATTCATTTATCTTCAATCAACACATTTTTAATCTTTCAAATATTATTCATCATTAATATTATAACTCACAATATTGACAACTAGATCGTTCTCAGGAAAGATGGGGCTTTCTGATAAGGATTTCTCCTTACCGGTGCGCAGCTAAATAACCTAACCCCTTTTCTCGATAGAACTTTCTAGACATTGTCAATAATGCTAATAATAATATAAGTAACTGTATCTTGTCAATTATAGATTTAATAATATAAAATATTGTGAAGATGTTACTGTTAAAATTATTGAATCAATAATATCTGATACTATGCAACAACTATTGTGGCAATTATTGAATACTGAGTGACTTCTTACGTAAGAATCAATAATCAGAGATATTGTGCAATACCGTCTGCTACTGTGCAATACCGCGTAGCACTGTGGAACAATGCATATTACTATACTTTTATCACCGGGTATTTCAACAGTTTAACGGTAAAAGTTACATCATCAATTTTTAGAAAACTTATTTTTTGTCATTTTCTTCATCCTACAGTTATTCCGTTATGGGGCCCACCAATGATTGTGCCGTTGTACGAATATTCCCTGGAAAAAAGAATATTCCCCAACAAAACAAATATTTTATGACAACTTGTTTACTTTATAAAATTTACACATATCACCCATAACTATAACATTTATTAAATCAAAACCTTACTATTTAAAATAATATATAAAGAAAATTAAATCTTATTCATAAAAAGTTGGGGTCTAACAACCACCCCTCCTTATGAAATTTCATCCTCGGAATTGATGTACGTACCTGGTATTTCGAAGAGGTGAGGATACCTTGCTTTCGTTTCAGATTCTAACTCTTAGGTCATTTTCTCAAAATCATGGTTTCTCCATAAAACTTTGAATTGAGGTATAACCTTTGAACATTGAACATATTCCTTCTTATCCAAGATCTTGATAGGTATTTCCTCATACGTTAAATCTTCGGCTATCTCGTCTGGTTCTAATTCAAAAATGTTGTTTGGGTCTTTCATATATTTTCGTAGAATAAATATATGGAAAACGTAATGAACACGAGACATGATTAGTGTTAAGGCGAGTCTATAGGCCACAGTTCCTACTCGATCGAGGATTTTAAATGGACAAATAAATCGAGGGTTGAGCTTTTCTCTCTTTCTGAATCTCGTAACTCCTTTCCATGGAGCAACATGTAACAATACATGGTCTCTGACATTAAATTCCACGTCCCTTCGATGAAGATCAGCATAACTCTTTTGTCGATCGTGTGCTATTTGTATACGTTACCGAATTATTTGAATCTTTTCAATAGTCATGCGTACCAACTCTGGTCCCAATAATGTTGCTTCATCCACCTCGTCCTAGCATACTGGAGAACGACACTTTTTTCCATACAACGCCTCGAATGGAGTCATGCCTATACTTGCTTGATAACTGTTGTTGTAGGAGAATTCCACTAATGGTAAGTACTTGTCCAAACTTCCTTTGAAGTTTAGTACGCAGAGTCTCAATAAATCTTCAAGAGTTTGAATAGTCCTTTCCGACTGCCCGTCCATCTGAGGATGATATATAGAACTGAATCGTAAATTCATGTCCATAGCTTTCTACAAGCTAACTCAAAATCGTGAAGTAAATCTAGGGTCTCGATCATAAACTATAGATACTAGCATACCATGTAGTCTTACGATCTCATTTATGTACATACGAGCAAGACGTTCAAGTGAATAAGTTTCTCGTATAGGCAAGAAATGAGTAGACTTGGTTAATCTATTGACAATGTTCGAAATTGCATCTATGCCTTGAGAAACCTTTGGAAGATCCATCACGAAATCCATGTTGATGTGTTTCCATTTCTATTCTGGAATTTTAAGTAGTTGTAATAGACCTGTTGGCACTTGATGCACTGCATTAACAAGTTGACAAGTTAAACACCTTGAGATAAACTCCACGATCTCTCTCTTCATATTGCTCCACCAAAATGTATGTTGAAGATCATGATACATTTTGGTACTCCCAGGATAGATTGTAAACGATGTGTTATGTGCTTCCATTATAATTTTATACTTCAAATCAGAGTCATTAGGAACACAAAGTCTAGAGTTGACTCGAAGTATTCTTTCTTCGTCGATTTTTGCTTCTAGAATAGCACCTTCTTGCACCTTCTTTTTCATATTCATCAGCTCTGGGTCTGTAACTTGAGCAGCTTTAACTTTATCGATTAAAGTCGGTTTTACTTGTATATTTGACATCATCACGTGGGTCCTTGGAGTTTTTAACTCTATCTATATCCTTTGTAAGTCATATAAAATGGGCCTTTGTGTTGAAAATATCGCACTCGTACCCGCATATGATCTTCTACTCAATGCATCAACTACCACGTTCGCTTTTCCAGGATGGTACTGGATGGTATGGTTGTAATCTTTCAACAGCTCAAGCCAATGTCGTTGTCGCATGTTGAGTTCCTTTTAAGTGAAGAAATATTTAAGGCTTTTATGATCTGTATAGATCTCCACTTTCTCCCCATATAGGTAGTGTCTCCAGATCTTTAACGCGAAAACGACTCCTGCCAACTCTAGATCACGAGTATGATAATTTCTCTCATATTCTTTGAGTTGTCGTAAGGCATAGGCTATGACTTTCCCATGTTGCATGAGAACACATCCTAAACCTCTGCCTGAAGCATCACTGTAGATTACAAATCCCTTCGAAACTGATGGTATTGTCAAAATAAGTGTTGAAATGAGTCTCCTCTTAAGTTATTGGAAGCTCTTCTCATATTCCTCGATCCATCCAAATTTTGTATCTTTTCGAGTCAGCTGAGTTAATGGAGTGGTGATTCGAGAAAATTCTTTCACGAATCTCCGATAATAACCAGATAAGCCTAGGAAGCTACATATTTCGGTTACTAAGTTAGGTTGCTCCCAACTTTGTATTGCTTCAATCTTCGCTAGGTCAACTGATATTCCATGTTTCGATATCACGTGCCCAAGGAATGCTACTTACTCAAGCTAGAACTCGCATTTCTTTAACTTGGCATATAGCTTATTTTCACGAAGCTTTTGGAGTATCGGCCTCAAGTGTTGCTCATGATCTTCACAGCTTTTGCAGTAAATGAGGATGTCATCAATAAAGACAACCACAAAATGATACAAATATTCCTTGAATATCTGGTTCATCATATCCATGAAGGCAGCAGGAGCATTAGTCAATTCAAAAGACATGACTAAGAATTCATAATGTCCGTATCAAGTTCTAAATGTAGTCTTTGGAATGTCATCAGTTTTAGTCTTTAATTAATGATATCCAGAACGAAGATCGATCTTTAAGAAGAATTGAGCACCTTGTAACTAGTCAAACATGTCATCAATGGGAGGTAATGGGTACCTATTTTTGATGGTGACATGGTTCAACTCCCGATAGTCAATGCAGAGTCCCATACTCCAGTCTTTCTTCTTTACGAATAAAATAGGAGCACCCCAAGGCGATGTACTAGGATGTATGAAACCGATGTCTAATAATTCCTAAAGTTGGACTTTTAACTCCTGAAATTCAATAGGAGCCATTCGATATGGGACTTTGGAAATGGGTTTTGTACCAGGTTCAAGGTCAATACAAAATTCAATTTCACGTTCTGGGGGTAGGCCAGGAAGTTCTTCAGGAAATACGTCAGAGAATTTATTAACAACATAAATGTCATTCAAATCTGATATATTTTTGTTTAAATCGGTGACATGGGCTAAGAAAGCTTGACATCTGTTTTTCAATAAACGAATGGCTTTATGGCTTGAGTTGACAGTGATTGATTTCAGTGGTTTGGTTGCTTGAATTCGCATAACAGGTTGGTTAGAAATATGAAGACTAACGACCTTACGAAAACAATCAATTTTAGCATGGTGAGTAGTTAACTAGTCAATTCCCAAAATCACATAAAATGCAAGCATTTTCAAAGAGATGAGATCAATAGGTAATGTAAGGGTGCCAATTTGAATCAAAAAAGATTTATAAACAGTGGATGTAACGAAGGTTTCTCCTAATGGACTTTCAAAAGATAAGTCAAAGTCTAATTTCTCAGGAGTCAAGTTCAAACGTTGAGCACAAGCAGGTAAAATAAAAGAATGGGTAGAACCGGTATCTAATAAGGCATAGACTTCGCAAGAGTTTATAATTAGCTTACCTGTGATAACTCCGTTAGGGTTCCTCTCTTTTTAAGAAGTCACGACAAAAGCTCTCCCCTGGACCACCGACTTTGACTTGTCCAGGATAGCTTTTGGTGTCACCATCCCAACTGGACTTAACTTTGCTATAGGGAACACTCGAGCTATATGACCTTCCTTTCCGCAACTGTAACACACTTTGGGTTATTGTGTACAGTTTGGACTAATGTGCCCCTCTGTTCCGCATTTGTAACATACGACTGGTGGTCGTTCTCCTCCCCTAGAAACTGCTGGTGTTGGTGTTGGTGCTGCTGTCGATGTCTTTCCGTTGTCATTGTTGAATCTTCTCTTTTTAAAGTTATTTCTACTTAGTTCACTTCTATTATCTGGGCCATGATTACCACCGAAGTGGTTACCTGATATGATAATTTACTCCACGCTGGTTATCATTGCTCCGATGACTGTTGCCACTGGTACGACTATTATCGTGTTGTCGGTTATTGTCTTTTGGTTGAAAAGTCTCATTATCTCGCTCCAATAATTGAGCCCTATTCACAACATCTGAATACAAACAAAGTTTATGAGAAATGAGGTATTGACGAATTTCAGGTTTCAAACCTCTCAAAAATATTCATGTTATTCATTCCTCATTATCCACCAAATGGGATGCAAACTGGGATAATTCTCCAAACTTGGCCTCGTACTGTGATACAGTCATATTATTCTGTTCTAGTTTGATTAATTCCACCTCCTTCATATGACGAATACTTTCTGGAAAATATTTGTTGTTGAACAATTCTTGGAACTTCTCCCAAGACATCTTAAGTGCGGAAAGCTGAGTACGTTTCACAGATTCTCAACAGTAATCTGCCTCTCCACGCAACATAAAGGTGGCGAAGAGAACCTTTTGCTCCTCTGTGCATCTCATAACATCAAATATTTTGGTGATTTGCTTAATACAAGCTTCTGCCTTTAGTGGCTCTAGTTTTCCCAAAACCTTTGGCAGTCCCAACTCCTTGAATTGCTTGGCAGTGACCAGCCGTGAGTTACCATTATTTCCACCTGTATTTTGAACATGAGTCTCTCTCGTCTAGTGTTGCACGAATTATAGAAAGCTCCTAAACACCCCATCATTCATCATTTAGTCGGTGGTGTTATTTACAAGAGGAATATTACTTTCCTGATGCACATTATCCTGGTTATTGATTGGCAGTGACTCAATGGTCTCATATGCTCTATTGCTTATCTCCAGATTTTCATATGTCATTCTCAAATACTGCCACAAAATAAGGGTTAATTAAAGAAATTGACATGTCACATATTATCCATTTATTCCTACCGACCAATTAAATAACAAATAAGCTCAGGTAAGACACACTAGCGAAGGTTTTACTCGTCTCTCCCCTCCCAGTTCTAATCCCAGATCTCCACCAGTGATCATATTCCTAAGCTCTGATACCAACTGTGATGCCCCCAAAATAGGTCTACACAACCTATTCTAAGTCGCCAAATACATGGTACAGAATCCAAATAAAAACTTCCTATATACAACTATTAACTGTCATGTAAAATATGACAAAACATAAGCTGGGAGTTTCAATACAAATATTGTCTCGTAGACAATATCCAAACTCAAATAAAATTTTCATTACAATTATTGTCACACTGTTTTATAGAATAGTGAGGACTACTATAGTAATCATCTTGGACCATCACTCCATTCTCCGACTAGTCTTAGCTATATTCTCATTTTTTGAAGAGAACAATGAAAGAAAAGGGTGAGTTCAACTAGCCCAGTAAAGAATATTATGACTAAGATAATGTAGAACAAATTATCCTTAGTCCTCAACAAGAAAAAAAATCTGATAGAATACAATAGACAACAAGTTTTAGATCAACAACTGCAGCGGAAATAACAATCTATTAGAAGAGTCAAGTAGAGCATGATCTCTACTATCTTCTATGATTTAAAAGTTCATCATCAATATTTTATCACTATAACACCAATCAATAATTATTTTCAATCAACGAATTATCTATGCACTACGGGCCAAAGATAATCATTTGTATCACCAGTGGTCATGATCATATCAAACACATGTCCATCTATGCACTACAGGCCAAAGAGGAGTTTCACCACAAACCTTTGCATGTAACATTAAAGGTCATGATTATACCAATACATAATTCCTGATTATAATCATACTAATTAACAGTCCACCTTTGCACTACGGACCAAATATGACTTTCACCACAATATAAGCATGAGGATGATGACAATGATATAAAGAATGAATCAAGTGAGATCAAGGATAAATATTAGAGATTTATAATTTAATTTATTCAGAGTTCAAAAATGTCCAAATTGTCAACATGATCACCAATTGTGGAGTAAAATTCAATAATAAAATTCATATATCAAAGATAATTTGGACAGAAAAAGAAACTAATTTCGTTGTGAATAGTACTCTGGCATGAATAGTATCCTAGATAAATAGTACCCCGGATGAATAGTACCCGACATGAATAGATTAAAATTTAATAAGAAAGTTCAGACCAATATTTCAGTGAAATGATATTAGATGAAGCGCAAACTATTAAGTATATTCTACTAATTTCAGGGATTTTCACCATTTAATAATAAGGTTATGGAAACAAATAATAATTTCGTACCATAAATGGAGAAATATGAAAGAAAACGATATCCCTTAACGAGTACAAAAAAAATAATATCCCATACGAGTATGAAAGAATATACGAAACTGCAAATAGATTTTCACTCGTCATGCGGTTATTCGCGTAGACAAATCATTTTCATAACTTAATAAAGAATGAATACGAAGGGTTATTCACCAAGCATGCGGTAATCCGCATAGACAGGTTATTCCTACAGATTAATAAGGAATAAAATGACAACCCTTATGGGTATGAAGAAAATAACATCATTTACCTTAATAAAAGACTAGATATTGCACTAGTGTAGTAGCAGAACTTTGTGCTGGTGATGTGTGCTTGCTTTTCGAAAACTCTTCTTCTTTCTCTCTTATTCTCTCTCTATAGCTTTAGTGAATTGGTGAGAATGAAGGAAGAAATGAGTTTCTATTTATAGAAGAATTCTAGTTTATCCCTTGTAATGTGAAGAGTCAAGTGGCTTGATGCTTGGTAATGTGAAAAAGCAAGTAATTTGACGCCTGTAATGTGAAAAGACCAGTGGTTTGACTTCTGTTAAAGGCAATTACTATTAGCAAAAGTGACTCTTAGATGATGACCTATGGGTCCCAAGAATAAGTCAAACTTACAACAAATGTCTCATAACAAACCCCTCTATTTATATAAAAAATTGAATAAATATTTACCACAAATCACTTATCTTCAATCAACACATTTTTAATCTTTCAACAATTATTCATCATTAATATTATAACTCTCAATATTGACAACCAGATCGTTCCCAAGAAAGAGGGGGCTTTCCGATAAGGATTTCTCCTTTCTAGTGCGCAATTAAATAATCTAACCCTTTTCCTCGACAGAACTTTCTAGACATTGTCAACAATGCTAATAATAATATGAGTAAATGTATTGTGTCAATTATATATTTAATAATATAAAATATTATGCAGATGCTACTATAACAATTATTAAATCAATAATATGAGATACTATGCAGCAACTACTGCGGCAATTATTGAATACTGAGTGACTTCTTACGTAAGAATCAATAATCAGAGATACTGTGCAATACCGCGTATCACTGTGGAACAACGCGTATTATTGTACTTTTATCACCGGGTATTTCAACAGTTTAACGGTAAAAGTTCCGCCGTCAATTTTTAGAAAATTTAAATTTTTCGTTTTCTTCATCCGACAGTTATTCCGTTATGGGGCCCACCAATTATTGTGTCGTCGTACGAATATTCCCCGACAAAACGAATATTTTATGACAACATATTTACTTTTTAAAATTTGCACATATCACCCATAACTATAACATTTATTAAATCAATACCTTACTATTTAGAATAATATATAAAGAAAATCTAATCTTATTCATAAAAAGTTGGGGTCTTACACTATCTTTTTATGTGGAACTCTATTTAAAATATGATTTGCAGAAAGACAACCTTCTCTCCACATATTAGATGGTAAACCAGAACTAATTAACATAGCATTCATCATATCTTTAAGTGTTCTATTTTCTTTTCGCGACTCCATTGGACTGTGGAGAACGAGGAGAAGTTTCATGTATAATTCTATTTAGTTCACAAAATTTTTCAAGACTTCCTGAATCATATTCACCTCCACGGTCGGACCTAAGTCTTTTAATTTTTCTTTCTAACAGATTTTCAACTTCTGCTTTATATTTAATAAACATTTCTTCCGCTTCTTTATCTTTAGAGAAAAGTAGATAAATTCGAGTATATCTAGACATATCATCTATAAAATAAATATAATATTTCTTACCACCTCTACTCGTAGTATTTTTAAAATCAGCTAGATCATTGTGAATTAATTCAAGAAGTTCAATTTGTCTTTTAACACTTTTAAAAGATTTCTTAGCATGTTTTGTTTCCACACAAATTTTACATTTATTAAGCTCAGTATTAGCAAGATTAGGTATAAGCTCAAGTTGTTTCAATTTTTTAATAGATGACACATTCACATGTCCTAATCTAGCATGCCACATATCTAAATATTCAACAATATAAGTAAAAGAAGCATTCTTATTATTCAAATGATCAGATTGTAGGTTGTGCTTCAAAATTCTTAGTTTTGTCAAAGTCCCACATTGCCTATTTTGAGAACATTTCTTGTGTATATTAGTACATTATGGTGTGTGCTTAGTAACATGGTTGAGAAAAAAAGGGATGGACTCGCGCACATGAGGATGGCATTATGCCTCGCGGGTGCACCCAGGTAGTCCATTGTTTTGCTAAAATCCCTAACATATTTTTTATTATTATATATACTTAAGCCGCAAATAAATTATTATATTTACTTAAGGCGCAAACCTAGCCCCAACGTTCAAAAACTGTTCCAAATGTTCACCACGTTCTGTTATGTTCTCTCTAGTGTTCTCCATAACGTCAATTTTTTCTCTGCAACGTTCACCACTAACACATATATTTTTCCTCCTATAAAAATCAGCCTAATCTTAAGAGTTGATACATATATCAATTTACGATTCTTCTTTTCTAAAATACTATTATGTTGTTGTTCTTGAGTTTGGGCAATCTATAGAGACAAGTTCAAAGTCTTCTTCTGTGAGTACACAGAATTGAAGGCTTCACCGTTGAATCCTGGAGGGTGACTGCCGGGAGCCCGTCTATACCTGAGATTATAACTTGTGGGGGCGGAATCACTTTTTAGGACAATAGCTTTACTACGCCTCGGTTTCCAGATAATTTGTTCCAATTTTACAGTTTCTTCGTCTTGTTAATTTGCCTATTTTTTTTAAAACAATCTAAAAAGTGATTTCGATTTATTAACAAGATGAAACTTGCTTTAGACCTTTCTAAAATTGAACGCTTTGATGGTACGAATTTTAAGAGATGGTCAGAAGATATGTTGTTTTATTTGAAAACCATGAATTTGGAATATGTGTTATATATGGATGTTCTTGTTACTCCTATTAATGATGTATCTGATAAAACTACTGCTGTTGAAAAATTTGATGCTGATAAGTCTGCAAAAGGGGATTATGTTAAGGATATTCGTACATGTCGTAGATATATGTTGCACTACTTGTCTAATTCTCTGTTTGATATTTATTATCTGTATGAAAGTGCGAGGAAGATTTGGGATGCCTTAAAATTTAAATATGCTGTTGAAAACTCTGGACTTAAGAAATACGTGGCTGGAAAATTTTTAGATTTTAAGATACAAAATGGAAAATCTGTTATAGAGCAAGTTTATAAATATCAAACTATTGTGGGGGAAGTTATTGGGGAAGGTATGAAAATGTGTGAGACCTTTCAAGCTACTGCACTTATCAAAAAATTACCACTCTCGTGGAAAAATTATAAAATGAATCTTAAAAATGAAACTAAAGATTTTACTATGCAGGAACTAGTGGCACACATACATATTGAAGAACAAAACAGGGCAGAAGAAAGAGGAGACATAGTTTCAAATCACACTGTCAAAGCTAATCTCGTAGAACAAAACCCACAATGAAAGACCCAAAATTATTCAAACCAACCCAAGGTTCCATGGTTTTTATTCCTCACATCTATGAGTTTTTTCACGTAAAAATTTAATTGTGTCTTGTTCTCAATTATTAACTATTTGAATTATTATTTTTTATTAGTTATACACGAGGGAATTGAGTTATATTATTTCTTTGTGCTGTTAATATTGTTTGATTTGTTTTTCTCCTATCAGAATGCTGTAGTTTTATTATCTTTTTAGCATCCCGATGGAATGGCTTCCTATATGATTGGAAAATGTTTTACAAACCACTTGCAAGTGAATAATATCACAATAAGAGTTTTATCGATGTTAATACAAATAACGTAATATCGTTAAATTTATTATTATAATTTTATTATCATGTAATTATTAATAAAATAATTTATCAATAAATTTAGGATAAACATGAAATGATGAAACATAATATATCTTAAAAATATGTAAACTTTATATAAATGAGATCCTTTTGTGAAATATAGGGAGTATGATACTACGTGATATTTATCAATTAATACTGTAGCATTAAAGTCTACCTTCCCTTAGTTGTGATATAAGACTTAATGATCGAAAAAATTATACTTTATCAATCTAATTCTATTAAAGGACACATAATTTTTTTTTCCCAATCATAACTTTTGAACTTTCCAAACAATTGTGAAAATTCTCAAAATTTGACCATATTATATGTGCAAACGTCCATAACCCAAGAGATATCAAAAACTGAGTTCACCCAATTAATTGACAAATACAATATGAAATAAAATTAAAAAAAATAACTATGCTTTTCAAAAACCTGCAACTTATTTTGAAAATAATATCAGATTGACCTACTGTGCACTGGATGTAATATTGAAAAACTAGCAACAGTCCCGTGCCTCCGGCACTATGGACGATGAGATTTATCCCAAACTTTGGACCGCCCAGATGATTTATTAGGATGAGCGAAAAATTCAAATTCATTTGTATTTTATTTTATAGATTAAATCTCCCTCCTGCATATTGATATAAAATACCATTACCTGCATCAAGAAGAATTAAGATCTGGAATTAAAGTGAAGAAAAACTGACCTTATAGTCTACTAGTTACTACCATTCAAACAAACCCCATAGCAACAAAGCCACCAACTACATCTGCCGCTGAAACCTGCATATGATGTTGAATTATAAGGGACAACCACATTCGCTAAGCATTAATAACAGTTTGAATTTCAACTGCCCCAATTAAGAATTGCATGTTGTCCAAATTACTTCTTTTCTAATTGCATCATGGGTTCTACTAGCTGCTGTACACATTATATTATATTATACTATCTGTATGCCAAGATAAAAATCTTTCATTGATTTTTATGATCAAATTGACTATTTTTCATATATATATATATATATATATATATATATATATATATATATATATATATATATATAGAGAGAGAGAGAGAGAGAGAACAATGATCAAGAGCATAAGTCTTAAATAACATAATTCCTTAAATAGCATAACTATTTAAAACTACGTCGTTTTGGAGTGGCTTAAAAGAGAATAGTCCTACTTGTTTTTCTTTTATTTACAAAAATGCCACTCGCGGTCACTCCAAAACGACGTAGTTTTAAATAGTTATGCTATTTAAGGAATTATGTTATTTAAGACTTATGTTCTTGATCCTTGCTCTATATATATATATATATATATATATATATATATATATATATATATATATATATATATATATATAGTCCGCTTCCTATGCAGGTGGTCTGCATGCGAACCACCTTTATTGACGTACAAAGCCATCACTAAACTTGTCGCCATAAAGTCTGAACCGGGCTGTAGCGACAGTTCTAGGCTATCGCAACGATTCATATCTTATAGCGACGAGTTCAACAACGGTTTTGTCCGTCGCTAAAGGTGCGGACCACTTACATAGGAAGCTTTCTGTGTGTGTGTGTGTGTATATATACGCAAAAAGTCTATAAACACCATAAACTACATACAATTTAGTATTAATCTCAATGTTTACTTTAAAAATTTAAACATATATGTTTAATTATTAATTTAAAAAATGGTTAATTTGATCATAAAATTCAATAGATGACTTTTATCTTGTACAATTGTAATTCTAGTTTGAGTTTCAACTGCCCCAATTAAGAATAGCATGTTTCCCGAATTGCGTCTTTGCTAGTGCACTAGTTGAAATACTTAATAGCTGTAAATTGCATTATGGGTTACTGGATTCTACTAGTTCTACATATTATATTAGTAGTTTGAGTTTCAACTGCCCCAGTTAAGATCTCGAATTTTGGTCTGTTCACGAGGGTAGCTTTCACACACGATTTTTTAATTTCTTTTTTATTTTCATTAAATTAAACTTTCGTGGGTTAGCTCACAAATCACAATCACATTGACCATAAATGCAATAAGCATTTGTTCATAAATAATGATATTGTGCCCACAAATATGCATGTGTGTTAATGTGAGTATTATGTTAGCCATTTGTCCATAAATAATGCTACTTCGCGGAGGCTCACAAATATGCATGTGTGTGTATGTGAGTATTATGTATGACGAATGAGATTTTTGTAATTTAATTTGAATATTTATTAAATTAAATAAATATTTTTCGATGATTTATTTATTGAGTTAAATAATTATTTGATGGAAGTGTGGTAGATTAATTTAATTAAGTGTGTCACATTGATAAAATTAGTGTGGAATAATTTTATTGATCAAAGTAAGAATTTAATTGAGATAGTTAAATTAAGTGAGTTATTAAATAATTTTAATGTTATTCTAATTAATTTAATAATGAATTAGAGATTTAATGATTTGATATAATTAATAAATGAGAATTTAATTATGTGACTATGTGATTTAATGTGAAATTATTCTATTTTATTGAATTAAATAAGATATTAATTAATTGCTTAAATGGGTGTAACATTATTAAACTATATAATAAATAAGTTAATTAAAATAAATTAGAAAAGGGATTATTAAGTTAGCCAAACAGGGCCCTAAGGGGAGTTGGCCAGTTAACCCACTAAGGAATTAACCGACCATAATGCCAGTATATGCAAGATATATCAGTTCCATTTTTCTTTCATTACGTACATTTTCTTAAAAACCTAAACTTGAGAAACAGAGAGTATTCTGAGAGAAAATTGAAGGAAAGTGTGAATTGAAGGAGAATTAGAGAAGAAATTTATCGTCTTTGAATCATATACAAACTAGCAGGGTAATCTCTTCAATCCAAACTTCAATTTACATTCTTGAAGTTTATTTTAGTTCTCTGTAAACTAAATTGATGGCCAATGTGTTAAAAAATTGATTATATATGTTTATTAGCATGCATAATTCAATTCTATATGATTTGTATTTGATTAGAGTAATCAATTTCATGTAAACGTATTATAATTAGAGTTTTCCATTAAGGGGTGGTTTGAGTTATCTATAAAACAAATATTGTAAGATCAATGCATGAATTGATGATTTATGTGTATATACATGATAATATATAATCATAACGTGTTTTCTACCATCTATGTATGTTTTCAAACCATCAATTTCATATAAATACGTCGTAATTGGATTTTTGAAGTTACAGAGTATAAAAGTTGTATATATATGACCCTTATGAGCAATTGTGTGCCATGAATTGTAGTTTAACTTAAAATTTGACAGTAGATTATGATCATACATGTTAAAACGAAGAAAACAAACTTTGAATGGACAGATTCAGAGTTATAACGAACCCGTAATGTCAAATTTCATGTTTATCTTTAAAACTTCCAAAAGACACCAAGAACAGTGAAATTATTTGATTTAATTCAAGTAATTGTATGATTTAAGGTGTTAAAATCATGCTAGAAAGGTTGAGTAATGATCATATATGAATTATAGTATCTGGGTATGCTTAAATTAATGTATGAACAAAGAAATTGGAAGTTTTGGCCATGTTCTGTGTTTTTCGAGAACTTCAGACTCTGGAACTGGCATGTCGCGCTGCAACGCCAGATCCAGGCTTAAGATCTGAGTTGCAGTGCCAGACTTAAGCTTATAGTCGGAACTGCATCGCCAGCCGCGCTGCAGCGCCAGATGTAGTTCAAATGGTGGAGCTATAGCGCCACTCTGCAGTTTTGCCCAGAAATGAGATTTTTAACTATTCAAGTTCAGGAAATGTAATTGTAACATAATGTAATGAACATAAAAATGTATTAGACATATAATGTGATGTTAAAATAGATTCTTAACATGTCAATAAGGTATTTACATGTTTAATTGATTTGTCGAATGCGTATTTAGCTCGTCGTTTGTGAAGTCTAATATTGTGTGAGAATTAATGTTATGATCAGAGTTTAGTGAGAAGAGAATGAACTTGTGATGCTAGTTACGTTATAATTAACTAGTATTGTGAATGTTAATGGTATGTAGGATTAAATTAAGGAACATAAATAGTTAACGTGTAATCTACGCACGAGGCAAGTTTCTAAACCTTACCTCTTTATATATATTGAGCAAGTTTTCTAACCCTAAACTTTATTTGAGCAAGTTCTAGACTTATATTCTATATCGAGCAAGTTCTTCTTATTTATTGATCAAGTTCAAGATTTCATATTAGATGTTATCATTCTTTTAAAGCATGATTCATGTTATACAATACTTATTCCATTGTATACATCTTGAGTTTATTGTTCAAACTGAATATCATTTATTGTTGAACCTTGTATAAGACTAGCGAACCCTTATTGATTCGACTAGTCCATAGTTGATGAACGTTCTAAATTTCAGAACCCTTGTTGAGCTTATCCAAACCAAACTCCTTCGGTACGGACTCTAATGTCAAACTGAAATAAAAAACCCTGTTATAGGGGATTAATTATGCTTTGGCGTTAGGATATTGTGCACAGTATGGTACTAAGGGCCGATCCCCCTAAGTACGAAAAGAAGAGTCCATAGTCTTATGACTGTTAAAGGTTTCAAGTATAAACACTTAACAACCTAGGGCATAGTTCAAGGTCTTATGACGCTCAGAAATTCTTTTGATTCTTGTTGTTCATTCTTGATTCAAAAGCCGAGTTTTCTTATTTCAAAAGTCTTTGATTCACTCGCATGTTGTTATATTATTGTTACATTATTATACTTGTGGGCAATCGTGCTCACTCTTGCATAATAATAACATTGTAGTTAAGAACGAAAGGTCCGACGAGCCCTCTACTAGCAAAGGCAAGGTCAAGGTTAACAAGTAATGAAGACTTGTTGTTTAATTGATATACCTATGTTTCAGACTTATGTTAAAGTTGTGTAAGACTTATTGTTTGTTTATGTTTTTGCATTTAATATTTAAGGTTAGTATGACCTGGGATTGATGTATTTTCATTCAAATGTTGTAACCCCATAAGGGGAGGATTTATTTTTATCTATTTATGGTTTTCATTTATTATGGGTAGATAGACATATGATATTTGTACAGTTAACACCAAATTTTGTGAGAATTGAAGTACCCGAATTTGGGGTGTCACAGGTTGGTATCAGAGCTATAGGTTATAAACCTTAGGTGAGAGGAAAACCTTAGGTAGTAGCCTTATAGGAGATCGAGAACATAGTGGTGATAAACTCTTATCGAGTTCTAAGAAATGAATTCCTTAATTCTTTGAAGATAATAAAAGACTTTATGTGCATATGTGATAAACTTATGTGCTCGCGAGTATCGATTAGTAACTAAAACTTAAAACTATGTTGTCAGAATGTCGGATGTTGGAGGATCTAGTCGAGCTGGGGAGGAGGAACCTCGAGTACCTAGAGAGGAGGAGCCCCGAGACATTCATTTCGTCCGGGAGCAGTTGGTACAGAGAGAGTCATCTCCATTGATCACTGTTGTGGGAGCATGGGTATGAGACTGATCCGGAGGAGGACCCTGAAGAGGAAGAGGAGGTAGATGAGTTCCCACTAAACTCTATTGCAGCTCAGATGTATGACGAGCTATATGACCGTAACATCGAGCTTCAGGATAGAGTCAGAGAGTTGGCAGATAAACGCTAGGCCATTATAGGACAGAAGAATGAGAAAATCCAAGGTCTTGATGCACGTCTTGGAAATGTGGAGTGGAAATTAGTTCACTTAGAGGGTGACAATGAGGAGTTGGTGGCAGAGGTTGCAAAGATGAAGGATGATCTGAGAGAGGAATCCGCTAAGCGAGCCAGAGCTAAGATGCTTATGAGAAGGCTTCTCAGCGAGCAGATGCAGCCGAGGAAGAGGTGCAAGTAAAGAAGGTCAAGATGGTGGAGATGGATTGCGCATTCAACACTGCGGTGAACAAAGCTCAAGATTGAATTATGTATTATCCAATTCAGTTCGAGGACTTACCTTGGTACATGTTGGATCAAAGGACGATGTTTCATATCATGGAAGAAGAGCGCAGAGAAGCTATTCAACGTCTTAATAGGTCGTGATAGGAACAGTATGAATTATGTGAACGTCTATGGTAGTTAATGATGTAAATTTCAGTGTAAATAAATAATGGAATATGATGGGTTTTACTAGTTGTACATATTATATTATACTACCTCCATTCCTAAAAGATTATCGTTTAAGATTTTTTGCATATGGATTAAGAAAGTTATTAAAAATTGTTTGAAATTTCATTTTTACCCCTTTATGGGAAGTTGAAAACTATTAATACACAAGGGAGAGAATTTCTTGGGACAATGAGAGAATGTAGTGGTGATATAGAAAAGTAAATAATTTATTCTCCTAGAAAGTTGTAAACGATAAATAAATTAGAACAAATTTTTTCTTCTAAAACGACAATCTTTTAGGAACGACAACCTTTTAGGAACGGAGGGAGTATTATATTATATGTCAAGATAAAAGTCTTTCATTGATTTTTATGGTCAATTTGACTATTTTTCAAATCAATATATATATATATATATATATGCAAAAAGTCTATAAAACATCATAAACTACATACAATTTAGTATTAATCTAAATGTTTGCCTTTTAAAATCTAAGCATATATGTTTAATTATTAATTTTAAAAATTATCAATTTGACTATAAAAATCAATGGATTACTTTTATCTCGGGTTAAATATACTTTTACCCACTCTACTCGACCTTGGTTTATAAATCTATCATTGAACTAGAAATTTTATCATTCTACTCACTGAACTAAAAAATAATTAAAAAGTGTTACAAAATCCATCGAACTATATGGAGCGAGGAATGTGAGAAGAGCTTCCATGAACTCAAAAGGAGACTCATTTCAGCACCTGTTCTGACAATACCATCAGGTTCAGAGGGATTTGTCATCTACATCGATGCTTCAGGCAGAGCTTTAAGTTGCTTCTTATGCAACACGGAAAAGTCATAGCCTATGCTTCTCGAAAACTCAAAGAATATGAGAGGAATTATCCTACTCATGATCTAGAGCTGGCAGCTGTCGTTTTCGCGTTGAAGATCTGGAGACACTACCTGTATGGGGAGAAAGTAGAGATCTATACCGATCATAAAAGCCTTAAATATTTTTTTACCCAAAAGGAACTCAACATGCGGCAATAACTTTGTCTTGAGCTATTGAAAGATTACGACCATACCATCCAGTATCATCTTAGAAAAGTAAATGTGGTAGCTGACGCATTGAGTAGAAGAGTGGGAACGAGTGCAATGTTGTCAACATAAAAGCCCATTTTGTATAACTTACAAAGGTTGGAGATAAAGTTAAAGAATTCAGGAATCCACGTGAAGATGGAGAATATACGAGTAGAACTGACATTAATCGATAAAGTTAAAGCTGCTCAAGGTACAGACCCGGAGCTGGTGAATATGAAGAAGAAAGTACAAGAAGGTGCTATTTCAGAAGCAAGGATCGACGAGGAAGGGATACTTCGAGTCAACTCTAAACTTTTTGTTCCTAATGACCCTAATTTAAAGTATAAAATTATGATGGAGGCACACAACATACATACCATTTGCAATCCATCTTGGTAGTACCGAAATGTATCGTGATCTTTGACATACATTTTGGTGGAGCAACATGAAGAGAGAGATCGCGAAGTTTATCTCAAGGTGTTTAACTTGTCAACGCATCAAGGCAGAGCATCAAGTGCCAAAGGGCCATTGCAACCACTTGAGATTCCAAAATAGAAGTGGAAACACATTAACATGGATTTTGTGACGGGTTTTCCTAAATTTCTCAAGGCTTAGACGCAGTTTTAGGTCGTTGTGGATAGATTAACCAAGTTTTCTCATTTCTTGCCTATACGAGAAATTTATTCACTTGAGCGCTTGGTTAGTATATACATAAGCGAGATTGTAAGATTGCATAGCGTGCCAGTATCCATAGTTTCTGATCGAGACCCTAGATTCACTTCACGATTTTGGGTCAACTTTAAAAAATCTATGGGCACTGCAGTTCTGCCTACCATCCCCAAATAGACGGGCAATCAGAAAGGACTATTCAAACTCTTGAAGATCTATTGAGACTCTGTGAACTAGATTTTAAAGGGAGTTGGGACACGTATTTACCATTGGTGGAATTCTTCTACAGCAAGAGTTATCAAACAAGTATAGGCATGGCTCCATTCGAGGCGTTGTATGGAAGAAAGTGTCCTTCTCTAGTATACTGAGACGAGGTGGGTGAAGCAATATTTTTGGGACCAGAATTGGTATGCATGACTACGGAAAAGATTCAAATGATCTGGCAATGTATACAAACAACACAAGATCGACAAAATAGTTATGCTGATCTTCATCGAAGGGATGTGAAATTCAATGTCGGAGACCATATATTGTTATGTGTTGCTCCATGGAAAGGAGTTACAAGATTCAGAAAGAGAGGAAAGCTCAAACCTTAATTTATTGGTCTATTTGAAATCCTCGATCGAGTAGGAACTGTGGCCTATAGACTCGCCTTACCTCCAAACATGTCTCGTGTTCATAATATTTTTCACATATCCATGCTACGTAAATATGTGGAAGACCCAAACCACATTATTGAATTAGAACCAGACGAGGTACCAGAAGATTTAACGTATGAGGAGGTACCTGTCAAGATCTTGGATAAAAAGAAACATATTCTATGCTCAAAGTTTATACCTCAAGTCAAAGTTTTATGGAGAAACCATGATATTGAGGAAATGACCTGAGAGTTAGAATCTAAAATGAAATCAATGTATCCTCACCTTTTCGAAATACCATGTACGGACATCAATTTCGAGGACGAAATTTTATAAGGAGAGGAGGTTGTAAGACTTCAACTTTTTATGAATAAGATTTAATTTTCTTTATATATTATTCTAAATAGTAAGATGTTGATTTAATAAATGTTATAGCTAAGGGTGATATATGCAAATTATCAGATAAATAGTTTATTGAGGAATATTCATTTTGTCGGGGAATATTCTTTTTGTCGGGAATATTATATTCAGTAATGTACGACTGCCAAAATAACCAATCCTTAGTGGGCCCCAAAGTCGAAATAATTGTCGGATATAGCGACAGAAATAACTTTTTATAAAATAACAGGAAATTCTTTACTGTTAATTATTTAAATACCAGGTGAGAAAAGTATAGTAATACGCGTTATTCCACAGTAGTACACAGTATTTTATAGTAGCATACGATATTGCACAATATTTTTTATTATTGATTTAATAATTGCTACAGTAGTAATTGCATAGTATTTTATATTATTGACTCAATAATTGTTACAATAATAATTACATAGTATCTCATAGTATTGATTCAATAATTGTGACAATAACAACTGCATAGTATTCCACATCATTAAATCAATAATTGTCATAGCATAGTAACTCATATTATTTGAAAGGATATTATTAATTAGCAATATTGACAATGTCTAGAAGTTCTGTCGAGGGATTAGGTTATATAATTGCGCGCCAATAAAAAGATATCCTTATCAGAAAGCCCCTTCTTTCTTGGGAACGATCTGATTGTCAGTATTATGAGTATAAAATATCAATGGTGAATAATTATTGAAGGATTAAAAAGGTGTTAATATATGATGAGTAGCAAGACCATTAGTAGGAAGTTGCCGACACTCGAAGGAAATAATGGTGATATGTAGTGTTTTGTAAGTTTGGATTATCCGCGAGAACCATAACTTTCTTCCGTGGGACCCATAATTTTATTTCCTCCATGAATTTTATTTCTTCTGTTGGACTCTCAGATCATCCAAGAGCCACTTGTCTATTCACATTACTAAGAGTCACTTTCGCCAATAGTACTTGCCCCTTCGCAAATAACCAATTGTCTCTTCACATTGCCAAGGGTTAAGCCACTTGTCTCTTCACATTACCATACATCAAACCAGTTGCCTTTTCACATTACCAGACGTCAAACTAGTTGCCTTTTCACATTAACAGACGTCAAGCCACTTGCCTCTTCACACTGCCAGGGCTACTTTCAGTTCGTCTATAAGTAGAAGTTCATTTCTTTCTTCTTTCTCACCAATTCATTAAGAGAAGAAACTCACAAGAGAAAACTATAGAGAGAGAATAAGAGAGAAAGAAGAAGAATATTCGAGAAGCAAGCACGCACACCAACAACACAAAGTTCTGCTACTACACTATTGCAGTATCTAGTCTCTTATTAAGGCAAAAGATGTTATTTTCTTATAATACTCGTAAATGATATTATTTCCTTCCATACTCGTAAGGGATATCATTTTCTTCCATACTCCATATTATGTAAGTGATATTATTTCATTCCATATTCCTAAATCTAAACTTCCTATGGCAAGTATTGCTTCTATAATTCCTTAAATGATTAAAAATTTCTTGAGATTTGCGCTTCATCTAATATCATTTCACTAGAATTTTGGTCTTAACTTTCTTATTAAATTTTAATTTTTTCATGTCGGGGTACTATTCACCCGAGGTACTATTCATGTCAGAGTATTATTCATGCCAGAGTACTATTCATGATAGAGTACTATTCACGATGAAATTTAGTTTCTTTTCCTTGTCCAAATTATCTTTGAAATATGAATCTTAAATATCATTCTTGAATTTTACTCCACAATTAGATATCATGTTGACAATTTGGACTTTTTTGAACTCTAGATAAATTAAATTACGAATCTTTGATATTTATCCTTGATCTCATTTTTATTCATCCTTTATATCATTGTTATCATCCTCATGCTTAAATTTGTGGTGAAAAGTTATCTTTGACCCGTAGTGCAAAGATGGACTGTTGATTGGTATGATTATGACCATGAATTGTGTATTGGTATAATCATGACCTTTAATGTTACAGGCAAAGGCTTGTGGTAAGAGTTCTATTTGGCCCGTAGTGTAAGACCCCAACTTATTAATGAATAAAATCAAATTTTCTCTAATTATTATTGTAAATAATAAGGTATTAATTTGATATAGTATTTTGGTTATGGGTGAAATGTACAAATTTTACAAAATAAACAAGTGGTTATAAAATATTCATTTTATCGGGGAATATTCGTTTGGTCGTGGAATATTCTTTCTGTCGAAAAATATTCGTACGACGGCGCAGCTATTTGTGGGCCCCATAACGGAAAACGGTTGGATGAAGATAACGACAAAAATTGAGTTTTTATAAATAACGGCGTAGTTGTTACCGTTAACACTGTTGGAATACCCGGTGGTTAAAATACAGTAATACACGTGGTTGCACAGTAGCACACGGATTGCACAGTATTTTTGAATTATTGATTCTTACGAAGGAAGGTACTACTCAATAATTGTTACAGTAGTTACTGTTTAATATTTTATTTTATTGATTCAATAATTGCTGCATTGATATTTTATATTATTGTTATTTCAATAATTGTCACTGCACAGTATTTCCCATTATCAGATCAATAATTCATATTATTTGAATAATATTATTAGATAGCATTATTGGCAATGTCTAGAAAGTTCTGTCTAAGGAGAGGTTTGGTCACCTAATTGCGCGCCAGTAAGAAAAAATACATATTGGAAAGCCACCTCTTTCTTGGGAACGGCCTGATTGTCATAAATGTGATTTTGTAATATTAATTGTGAATAATTAATTATTGATTCAAATGATAAGAAAATATTTATTTTATCTGAATATAAATGTTGGATATATTTTGTGGTTAAAAAGGAAGGAGTTAATGTTGAAATGTTTTATCAATATTTTTGTCGGAATGGAGGTATTAAAAATCAATCAGGGTTTTTAAGATATATTGCGGGGGTTATAATTTTTAATCCAACCGTTGGATCGTTGTAATTTTTGGATATGTTATTCATATATAAGTTGAGTATATATTCACAAATTTTGAACCGTTAAAAATGAACGTATGATTTGTTTTAAATTTTAAGAGATGACTGGTTCAGAAATTGTTGAAGTTTCAAAATTTATCATTTTGGTGGAAAATTCTAGAATTGGTGGGCCCCACTTTTGGTTGGTAAAAATGTGCTGAGATTTTTATTCAAATGTGGTGGGTGGGAATAGTAGCAGGTAAAGCTATCAGGTTGCATGTTAAGTCTGCTTCGGCGTGCTAACATTTTCCTATAAATAGAGGGCTAAGTTAGAATCGAAAATCACACCAGAAACAAGTTTTCTCTCTTTCTCTCTTTAGATTATTGAGTGTATTTTGTGAGTATTTAAATACTTTGTGAGTTTCTATTCATCAGTGCAAGTTTTCTTCAGCCTTATACCGATATTTCGATCAGAAGTACTGATATTTTGAGGTAAGGGGTGTTATATTCTTCTTAAAATGATATTTTCTTCAATATCATTATACCAAAATGTTGGTATGAATTTTTTATCAAATTTAGAATTTTTTGTGTCGGAGTTACTATTCATATATACATTACTATTCACGTATACGGCACTATTCACGAATACGATACTATTCACCGAAAAATAAAATTTTCTTCTTTTTGTCCAAGTTGTCTATTATGGTTACTATCTTTGATTGTATCCATATTTTGATCTTTATTTTTGAATTCTGCTTCAAAATTGGTTATTATGGAGTATTATTGAACTTGGATAAACTGTAATACGAATCCCTAATATTTGTTCTTTTATCTCACTGGATTCGTTCTCTTTAAAATATTTTCCATCATCCTCAGTCCTAAATGATGATACTACTGAATATTTTTGGCCTGTAGTGCAAAGATGTATGATTACCTGATGAATATCTTTGGCCTGTAGTGCAAAGATGAACAGGTGTTGAGATGAACATGACCGACTGGTGATAAAAATGAATATCTTTGGCCTGTAGTGCAAAGATGAATATTTGATTAAAGATGATTATTGATTGTTGTTACAGGGATAAAATATTGATGATGGACTTTTAAATCTTAGAAGATAGTAGAACTCATTCTTTACTTGACTCTTCTAATGGTTTGATGTTTCCGCTGCTGTTGTTGATCTAAAACTTGTTGTCTATTATATTTTATCAGATTTTTTCCCGTTGAAGACTAATGATAATTTGTTGTGTATTATCTTAGTCATAATATTCTTTACTGGGCTAGTTGAACTCACCCTTTTTCTTTTTGTTCCATTTTTCACAGGAGACGAGAATATAGCGGGAACTAATCGGGGTATGAAGTGATGTTTCTAGTCAGTGGTGTTAGCAGTCCTCACTATTTTATAAAATAGTGTTTTCAATAATTGTAATGAGGACTTATTTGAGTGTGGATATTGTCTAGAAGATAATATTTGTATTCAAACTCACAGTATCGTGTTGTCGTATTTTGCGCGACAAGTGTTTTAATAAAGTTGTATTTGTTTCGGTACCATGTATTTGGCGACTCAAAATGGGTGATGTATACCTATTTTGGGGGGGTCACAGTTGGTATCAGAGCTTAGGTATATGGTCTCTGGCAGAGATCGGGGAATAGAACTAGGAGGGGAGAGACGAGTAAATCCTTCGCTAGTGTGTCCTACCTAAGCTTATTTGTTGGTTGATCATAATATAGGGATATTATGTGATATGTTAATTTGTTTAATTAACCCTTGTTTTATGGCAGTATCTGAGAATGGCAGCCGAGAACGTTAACAATGGAGTATATGAGACTGTGGAACAACCTTTAGTCACAAACCAGGAGAACGTGCAACAGGAAGGCAATATTCCTCCTGTAAACAACGTTACCGAGCAAACGATGAATGATGGAATGTTTAGGAGCTTTTTGCAGTTCATGCAAAATCAAACGAGGGAGACTCGTGTGCAGAATATGGGTGGAAATGATAACAACGCGCGGTTTGTCACGGCCAAGCAGTTCAAAGAGTTGGGACCACCAGACTTTCAGGGAAAGCCGGATCCGATCAAGCGGAAACGTGGGTCAAGCAAATTACCAAGATATTCGATGTCTTGGGATGCACGGAGGAACAGAAGGTTCCATTCGCCACCTTTATGTTCCGCAGTGAGGCAGACTACTGGTGGAAGTCTGTGAAGCGTACCCAGCCTGATGCACTCAACATGTCCTGGGAAACATTTCAGAAACAGTTTAATGACAAGAACTTTCCTAAAAGTATTCATCATATGAAGGAGGTAGAGTTTATTAGACTGGAACAAAACAACATGACGGAGTCCCAGTACAAGGCGAAGTTTGCAGAGTTATCCAGGTTTGCATCTCATTTGGTCGAGAATGAGGAACGAATGACAAGGATGTTTCTAAGAGGTTTAAAACCCGAGATTCGGCAATATCTTATATCTCATAAATTTTCTTTATATTCAGATGTTGTAAATAGGGCTCAATTATTAGAGCGAGATAATGAGTATGTTCAACCGAGGGAACACAACCAAGGTAATACCGGTGGCAGCGGTCATCGGACTAATGAAAACCAGCAGGGAGGAAAATATTCGGACAAAAGCGGTAACCACTCTGGTGGAAATCGTGGCCGTGATAATAGAAGGAGCGAGTCGGGAGGAGATTTCAAGAAGAGAAGGTGCAACAATGATAACGTGAAAACGTCAGCACAAACATCAACTGTTTTTAGGGGAGGAGAACGAGCACCGGTCGTTTGTTACAAATGCGGGAAAGAGGGACATATCAGCCCAAACTGCCCACAACAGTTCAAGATATGTTATAACTGTGGAAAGGAAGGTCATATAGCTAAAGATTGTCTTGTTGCGAAACCAAGTTCAACGGGGATAGTGACTCCGAAGGCTGTTCCGGACAAATCAAAGTTAGTGGTTCCTGGAAGGGCGTTTGTCGTGACTGCCCAAAACGCGAGGAACCCGAACGAGGTGATCACGGGTAAACTAATCATAAACTCTTGCGAAGTTTATACCTTATTAGATACCGGGTCTACCCATTATTTTATCTCTCCTGCTTGTGCTCAACGTTTGAACTTGACTTCGGAGAAATTAGACTTTGACTTATCTGTTGAAACTCCGTTAGGAGAAACTTTCGTTACATATACTGTTTATAAATCTTGCTTGATTCAAGTTGGTACCATCACATTACCTGCCGATCTTATTTAGTTGAAACTTCTTGCATTTGATGTGATTTTTGGGATTGATTGGTTAACCACACATCATGCTAAAATTGATTATTTTCGTAAGGTTGTTAGTTTTCATATTCCTAACCAACCTATTATGCGAATTCAAACAACTAAACCATTAAAGTCAATCACTATCATTTCAAGCCATAAAGCTATTCGTTTATTGAAAAATGAATGTCAAGCTTTCTTAGCCCATGTCACGGACTTGAACAAAAATACGTCAGATTTGAATAAAATTTTTGTTGTTAATGAATTTCCTGACGTATTTCCTGAAGAACTTCCCGGTCTACCCCTATAACCTGAAGTTGATTTCTTTGTTGACCTTGAACCTAGCACAAAGCCCATTTCTAAAATCCTATATCGAATGGCTCCTATTGAACTTCAAGAGTTAAAGGTTCAACTGCAGGAGTTGTTGGACATCAGTTTTATTCGTCCTAGTACATCTCCTTGGGGTGCTCCGGTGTTATTCGTAAAGAAGAAAGATGGTAGTATGCGACTTTGTATCGACTATCGGGAATTGAACCATGTCACCATCAAGAATATGTATCCACTACCTCGCATTGATGACCTGTTCGACCAATTGCAAGGAGCACAATTCTTTTCAAAGATCGATCTTCGTTCTGGATATCATCAGCTGAAGATTAAAACTGTGGATATTCCAAAGACTGCCTTCAGAACTCGGTACGTGCATTACGAATTCTTAGTCATGTCTTTTGGATTGACTAATGCTCCTGCTGCTTTCATGGATATGATGAACCGTGTATTCAAGGAATATTTGGATCAGTTCATTGTTGTCTTTATTGATGACATCCTCATCTATTCCAAAAGCCGTGAAGATCATGAGCACCATTTGAAGCTAGTACTACAAAGGCTTCGCGATAACAAGCTATATGCCAAGCTAAAGAAATGCGAGTTCTGGCTTGAGGAAGTAGCATTCCTTGGGCATGTGGTGTCAAAACATGGAGTATCTGTCGACCCGGTGAAGATTGAAGCCATACAAAGTTGGGAGCAACCAAAGTCGATGACCGAAGTACGTAGCTTTCTGGGCTTAGTTGGTTATTATCAAAGATTCGTGGAAGAATTTTCTAGAATCGCTACTCCGTTAACTCTGCTAACTCGTAATGATACAAAATTCGGTTGGAGCGAGAATTGTGAGAAGAGTTTTCAAGAACTCAAGAGGAGACTCATTTCGGCACCTGTTTTGACAATACCATCTGGTTCGGATGGATTTGTTATCTACAGCGATGCTTCAGGCAAAGGGTTAGGATGTGTTCTCATGCAACATGGGAAAGTCATAGCCTATGCCTCACGACAACTCAAAGAATATGAGAGAAATTATCATACTCATGATTTGGAGTTGGCAGCAGTCATTTTCGTGTTAAAGATTTGGAGACACTACCTGTATGGGGAGAAAGTGGAGATCTATACGGATCATAAAAGCCTAAAATATTTCTTCACCCAAAAGGAACTCAACATGCGGCAATGACGTTGGCTTGAGCTGTTGAAAGATTACGATCATACCATCCAATATCATCCTGGAAAAGCGAACGTAGTAGTTGACGCATTGAGTAGAAGATCATATGCGGGTACGAGTGCAATGTTGTTAACACAAAGGCCCATTTTGTATGACTTGCAAAGGATGGAGATAGAGATGAAGGCTCCAAGTATCCACGTGATGATATCAAACATACGAGTAGAACCAACTTTAATCGATAAAGTTAAAGCTGCTCAAGCTACGGACATGGAGCTGATGCGTATGAAGAAGAAAGTGCAAGAAGGTGTTATTTCAGAAGCAAGAATCGATGAAGAAGGAATACTTCGAGTCAACTCCAGACTTTGTGTTCCTAACAATTTTGACTTGAAGCATAGAATCATGATGGAGGCACACAACACACCGTTTGCAATCAATCCTGGGAGTACTAAAATGTATCACGATCTTCGACATACATTTTGGTGGAGCAATGTGAAAAGAGAGATCGCAGAGTTTATCTCGAGGTGTTTAACTTGTCAACGTGTAAAGGAGGAGCATCAAGTACCAAAGGGTCCGTTGCAACCACTTGAGATTCCGAAGTGGAAGTGGGAACACATTTCCATGGATTTCGTTACGGGTCTTCCCAAGGTTTCTCAAGGCATAGATGCGATTTGGGTTATTGTTAATAAATTAACCAAGTCTGCTCATTTCATACCTATACGTGAGACTTTTTCCCTTGAACGTCTTGCTAGTATGTACGTGAATGAGATTGTGAGATTACATGGCATGCCAGTATCCATAGTTTCGGATCGTGACCCAAGATTCACTTCACGATTTTAGGTTAGCTTGCAGAAAGATATGGGCACGGATTTACGATTCAGTTCAGCATACCATCCTCAAACGGATGGGCAATCAGAAAGGACTATTCAAACCCTTTAAGATCTATTAAGACTCTGTGTTCTAGATTTCAAAGGAAGTTGGGATAAGTACTTACCACTGGTGGAATTCTCCTACAACAACAGTTATCAGGCAAGTATAGGTATGGCTCCATTTGAAGCCTTGTATGGACGAAAGTGTCGTTCTCTAGTATGCTGGGACGAGGTGGGTGAAGCAACGTTGTTGGGACCAAAATTGGTACGCATAACTACAGAGAAGATCCAAACGATTCGACAACGTATACAAACGGCACAGGATCGACAAAAGAGTTATACAGATCTTCATCGAAAGGATGTAGAATTTAGTATTGGGGATCATGTATTGTTACGTGTTGCACCATAGAAAGGAGTTACAAGATTTGGAAAGAAAGGAAAGCTCAATTCACGATTTGTTGGTCCATTTAAAATTCTTGACCGAATAGGAAATGTGGCATATCAACTCGCATTACCTCCAAGCATGTCTCGTGTTCATAATATTTTTCACGTATCTGTGCTTCGTAAATATGTGAAAGACCCGAACCATATAATTGAGTTAGAAGCAGACGAGATAGCCGAAAATTTAACGTACGAGGAGGTACCTTGTAAGATTTTGGATAGGAAAGAGCATGTCCTACGCACTAAGGTTATACCACAAGTTAATGTTTTGTGGAGAAATCATGCTATTGAAGAAATGACCTGGGAGTAAAAATAAGAAATGAAAGCGAGGTATCCCCACCTTTTCGAAACACCAGGTACGTACGTCAATTTTGAGGACGAAATTTCATAAGGAGGGGAGGTTGTAAGACCCCAACTTATTAATGAATAAAATCAAATTTTCTCTAATTATTATTGTGAATAATAAGGTGTTAGTTTGATATAATATTTTGGTTATGGGTGAAATGTGTAAATTTTGCAAAATAAACAAGTGGTTATAAAATATTCATTTTGTCGGGAAATATTCGTTTGGTCGTGGAATATTCTTTCCGTCGAAAAATAATCGTACGACGGCGTAACTATTTGTGGGCCCCATAACAGAAAACGGTTGGATGAAGATAACGACAAAAATTGAGTTTTTATAAATAACGGCGTAGTTGTTACCGTTAACACTATTGGAATACCCGGTGGTTAAAATACAGTAATACGCGTGGTTGCACAGTAGCACACAGATTGCACAGTAGTTTTGAATTATTGATTCTTACGAAAGAAAACACTACTCAATAATTGTTACAGTAGTTACTGTTCAATATTTTATTTTATTGATTCAATAATTGCTGCATTGATATTTTATATTATTGTTATTTCAATAATTGTCATTGCACAATATTTCCCATTATCAGATCAATAATTCATATTATTTGAATAATATTATTAGATAGCATTTTTGGCAATATCTAGAAAGTTCTGTCTAAGGAGTGGTTTGGTCACCTAATTGCGCGCCAGTAAGGAGAAATCCTTATTGGAAAGCCCCCTCTTTCCTGGGAACGGCCTGGTTGTCATAAATGTGATTCTGTAATATTAATTGTGAATAATTAATTATTGATTCAATGATAAGGAAATATTTATTTTATGTGAATATAAATGTTGGATATATTTTGTGGTTAAAAATGAAGGAGTTAATATTGAGGTGTTTTATCAATATTTTTGTCGGAATGGAGGTATTAAAAATCAGTCAGGGTTTTTGAGATATATTGCGGGGGTTATAATTTTTAATCCAACCGTTGGATCGTTGTGATTTTTGGATATGTTATACATATATAAGTTGAGTATATATCCACAAATTTTGAACCGTTAAAAATGAACGTATGATTTGTTATGAATTTTAAGAGATGACTGGTTCAGAAATTATTGAAGTTTCGGAATTTATCATTTTTGTAGAAAATTCTAAAATTGGTGGGCCCCACTTTTGGTTGGTGAAAATGTGCTGATATTTTTATTTAAATGTGGTGGGTGGGACTAGTAGCAGGTAAAGCCATCAGGTTACAGGTTAAGTCTGCTTCGGCGTGCTAACATTTTCCTATAAATAGAGGGCTAAGTTAGATTGAAAATCACACCAGAAATAAGTTCTCTCTTTTTCTCTCTAAATTATGGAGTGTATTTTGTGAGTATTTAGATACTTTGTGAGTTTTTATTCATCAGTGCAAGTTTCCTTCAGCCTTATACCGATATTTCGATCAGAAGTATTGATATTTTGAGGTAAGGGGTGTTATATTCTTCTTAAAATGATATTTTCTTCAATATCATTATATCGAAATGTTGGTATGAACCTTTTATCAAATTTGGAACTTTTTGTGTCGGAGTTACTATTCACGTATACGACACTATTCACGAATACGGTACTATTCACCGAAAAATGAAATTTTCTTCTTTTTGTCCAAGTTGTCTATTATGGTTACTATCTTTGATTGTATCCATATTTTGATCTTTATTTTGAATTCTGCTTCAAAATTAGTTATTATGGAGTATTATTGAACTTGGATAAACTGTAATACGAATCCCTAATATTTGTTCTTTTATCTCACTGGATTCGTTCTCTTTAAAATATTTTTCATCATCCTCAGTCCTAAATGATGATACTACTGAATATCTTTGGCCTGTAGTGCAAAGATGTATGATTACCTGATGAATATCTTTGGTCTGTAGTGCAAAGATGAATAGGTGTTGAGATGAACATGACCGATTGGTGATACAAATGAATATCTTTGGCATGTAGTACAAAGATGAATATTTGATTAAAGATGATTATTGATTGTTGTTACAGGGCTAAAATATTAATGATAGACTTTTAAATCTTAGAAGATAGTAGAACTCATTCTCTACTTGACTCTTCTAATGGTTTGTTGTTTCCGCTGCTGTTGTTGATCTAAAACTTGTTGTCTATTATATTTTATCAGAATTTTTCCTGTTGAAGACTAATGATAATTTGTTGTATATTATCTTAGTCATAATATTCTTTACTGGGCTAGTTGAGCTCACCCTTTTTCTTTTTGTTCCATTTTTCTCAGGAGGCGAGAATATAGCGGTAACTAATCGGGGTGTGGAGTGATGTTTCTAGTCAGTGGTGTTAGCAGTCCTCACTATTTTATAAAATAGTGTTTTAATAATTGTAATGAGGACTTATTTGAGTGTGTATATTGTCTAGAAGACAATATTTGTATTTAAACTCATAGTATTGTGTTGTCGTATTTTGCGCGACAAGTGTTTTAATGAAGTTGTATTTGTTTCTGTACCATGTATTTGGCGACTCAAAATGGGTGATGTATACATATTTTGGGGGCGTCACAATAAGTATCCACACAAATAAGAATATACAGAGAGATAGAGAAGTTATAGCTGAGGTGGTATCAATAATATACCAGTTTCAGTATTTTAAGCTCTTCTTCGTACATATTTCTTAGTGAAAGTAGCAGCGATCCCAACAAAGATGTAGAGATAGATATATATGTATTTAGAGATAGTATATATATAAATAGTGTAGATTAAAAATATATGTATATATAAATATTTTGTTATGACGAAATAAATAAAGGTCAGCAAAAAATTTGAAAAAAAAATTCTGTATTTAAAAAATCTGGTTTAAAATATGAGGTAATTGAAAAAAAATGGGCTTTTGTTCATTAAAAAATTGGGGGTTTTAAAAAAAATTCAGAAAGTAAGAGAATGTCAACAGATCTTTCTAGAACTTATCAGTAATTATAGTGACTGTGATAAGGTAGAAAAAATTGCCTGCATCGGTAAAACAGGATAGTAATAAAAATTGTGAAAAATTTTAAGGTTAGAAGAGTGTTCGAAAAACTGTGAATAAGCATTCTCAGATCCAGACAGAAAATCAAAAATCCCAAAAAGAATGTTAAAAAATTGACTGGAAATAAAAAATTTGGTTCAACGAAGAAACATTAACCAAAAAATTTCATATAGTCACTTTTTCAAAAGATTGAACATAATCAACACATGCAAGAGTTCGAGAATCTTAGATTGACAAAAAATTTGACTGAAACCCTAAATATTAAAAAAATAAATCAAATTTGAAATAATTATTTGTGTTTTCATAGGTCAGAAAACAAAACTATTTATATGAATATAGATTTTGAAGAATAAGAAATCAGAGATTTTGTTGATCAACATATGTATCTTTTGAACCTACGATAGAGACGACGAAACCCAAAAAAAAATTTTAAAAACTTAAACAGAGGTGATTTATCAAAAACTTTAAGATTATTAACAAAAGAAGAAAAAAATAGAGCAAGTATTCTTAGATCTGGACAGAAAATCATTTTAATAGAAGTCTTAAGAGAAAAAAAATTTAGTAGGAAATCATGATTAGGAAGAAGAGGAGATCCATATATGAGATAGAATGAAGCCTGAGAGAGAAATCGGAGACGATAGAGGGTAGCCGGAGAGGACGAACTGAGAGATGAGAGAGAGAGAGAGAATCGGATGAAAGAATAGAGAAGAGAGAAAAAGAGAAGTGAAGAAAATGAATTAAAAAATAAAAATTATATATATATAGTTTGTTTTACAGGGAGATCCAACGGTGGAGAAGGTTGAGCAGATCATGATTAACGGCCATAACTTAATCTGAGCTTTGTTTCTTTTTAAAACATGATCCAATGGTTGAGATCAATGCTTAGTCTTGATCGGTCGGTTTGGGAGCGTGATCCGTGTGCGTTTGATGCTTAAATTTGATTGGTTGGATCAGTGGGACGCGGCTTGAATGAGTTAGACCATTGAATGTGCATAAATATTTGATGGTGCAGATTTAATTTGTAGAAGAATATTACCTTAATAATATAAACATTTTCATTTAAATATTGTTAAAATAATATGTATATTTAAAAAATATTAATTTTGAAAGAAATTTACCAAAAATACAATAGTTTATTAAAAATAATTAAGTGGAAGATAAATTAGAATTAAAAAAATTAATAATAAATATCTAGCATTCCTAGCTCAATTCTTAATTTGCAGAATATTTTCGCACTTAGTGGTTTAGTAAATATATCGGCTATATTTAATTCAGTATCAATGTGTTCTAGCTTAATACTTCCGTTATTAACATGATCACGTAAAAAATGATGCCTAATGTCTATATGTTTTGATCTAGCATGCAAGACAATATTTTTGCTTAGATTTATAGTACTAGTATTATCACATAGAATTGACACACAGTCAAATTTCAAGTTATAATCAGCAAGGGTTTGTTTCATCCATAGTATTTGAGCACAGCATCGTGCTGCTGCAACATATTCAGCTTCAGTGGTTGAAATAGATACCGAGTTCTGTTTCTTAGAAAACCAAGAAACCAATCATCCCCCTAGGAATTGGCAGGTACCACTGGTACTTTTTCAATCAACATGATGCCTGCATAGTCAGAGTCTGAAAAACATACTAGATTAAATGGTTGATCCTTAGGATACCGTAGACCAAATCCTGTGGTTCCTTTAAGATATCGAAAAATCCTTTTCACTGCGGTCAGGTGAGATTCTTTAGGATCATCTTGAAACCTGGCACATTTACAAACACTAAACATGATGTCAAGTCTACTAGCATTTATATATAATAGACTTCCGATCATTCCTCTATATTTCTTTGAGTTAACAGATTTTCCGTTTTCGTCAGTAATTAATTTATCCGTTGTTGACATAGGAGTGTTAAGAGGTTTTACTGATTCTAAGCCAAATTTCTTGATCATTTCTTTACAGTATTTAGACTAAGATATATGAATACCTTTTTCTCCTTGTTTGATTTGCAGTCTGAGGAAGAAGCTTAATTCTCCCATCATACTCATTCCAAATTCTTTACTCATACTTTCAGAAAAATCATTGCACATAGTAATGTCAATAGAACCAAAAATAATATCATCAACATAAATTTGAATTACCAAAATATCATCTTTTTTATTTTTAGTGAATAAGGTAGTATCAATAATTCCTCGTTTAAAGCCATTTTTCAACAAAAATTTACTCAACCTTTCATTCCAAGCTCTGGGAGCCTGTTTTAAACCATATAGAGCTTTATGTAGTTTATAAACATATTTAGGATGACTAAAATCTTCAAATCCAGGAGGTTGTTTAACATAAACTTTCTCTTTTATAACACCATTTAAGAATGCAGATTTCACAACCATTTGAAATAGTTTGAAATTCTTATAACATGCAAATGCTAATAACATACGAATAGATTCAATAATAGCAACAGGAGCATATGTTTCATTATAGTCAATTCCTTCCCTTTGATTATATCCTTGTGCAACTAATCTTGCTTTATTACGAATAACAGTTCCATTTTCATCAAGTTTATTACGAAATACCCATAGAGTTCCAATGATTGAAACATTCTCAAGTTGTGGAACTAATTCCCATACTTTGTTTATAGTGAGTTGTTCAAGTTCGTCTTGAATAGCCATGATCCAGTCTTCATCTAGTAAGGCATCTTTTATCAATTTAGGTTCAATTTGAGACAAGAAATACAAATGACCAGCTAGATTATGTGCTTGTGATCTAGTGATAACTCCTTTTTCAATATTACCAATAATATTTTCTATAGGATGAATTTTAATAACATGGGACTCTTTGGGCAAATCATTCAACTGAGGGTTTAGATTTTTAAGAGGATTCTCAACAATAGGTGGAGATGCATTATCTAGTTTTGGTTCTTCCATATTTTTGAGAATATTTTCGATGACAACATCATTATCAGTCAGTTCTTTATATTTTGGAGGAGGCTGAGTTTCATCAAAAGTTACATTCATTGAATCTTCCACAACTAGACTTCTTTTGTTGAAGAGTCTGTATGCTTTACTATTAAGAGAGTATCCAAAAAATATTTCTTCATCAGATTTAGGATCAAATTTCAATAAGTGTCCTTTGGTGTTTAGAATAAAACATTTGCTCCCAAAAACACAAAAATAGTTTATTTTTGGAGTTCTCTTATAGTAGAGCTCATAGGGAGTTTTGAGCAAAACTAGTCTTAATAAAACTCTGTTTAATATGTAACATGATGTTGCCACTGCTTCAGCCCAGAAATACTTTGGAAGATGATATTCATTTAACATGGTATTTGTCATTTCTTGCAAAGACCGATTTTTTCTTTCAACTACACCATTTGACTGAGGTGTATAAGGAGTAGAGAAGTTATGACTTCTACCGTTCTCATCATAGAACATAATAAAATCAGAATTGTCAAATTCTCTTCCGTGATCAGATCGTATATAAACAATAGAACTCCCCTGTTGATTTTGAATCTTTTTACACATACTAGAAAAAGAATTAATAGCCTCATTTTTAAACTTTAAAAAATCAACCCATGTAAATCGTGAATAATCATCAACCAAAACTAGAATATATACAGCACCACCCATGATGTGTTTAGGGATAGGTCCAACAAGGTCCATGTGTATCAATTCTAAGGGTCGAGAGGTTGACACAGTGAATTTAGGTTTATGGGATGCATGAATTTGTTTACCTAATTCGTAAGCTTCACAGATGTGGTCTTTAAAAAATTTTAGTTTGGGAAGACCACGAACATGTTCTTTAGAAGAAATGTTATTTATGAGTTTCATATTAATGTGTCCTAGTCTGCGATGCCATAGCCAAGGATCCTCATTTGCAGATACAAGACAGATGTTATCTATGTGAGAGTATACATCTAAGTCACATGTATACACGTTTTGATGTCTAGGACAATCTAATATTAATTTACCAATTTGATCAAAAATAGAACAGTTATGTGTACTGAAGGATATTTTAAAACCATTATCACATAGTTGACTGATAGACAGAAGATTATACTTAAGTCCAGTAACTAACTGAACATTAGAAATGGTTATGTGTTTGTTACCCACTCATCCAACTCCAATTATTTTGCCTTTATTGTTATCACTAAAGGTTACCTCACCAAAGTTTGTAGCTTGCAGATTTCTTAATTTGGATTTGTCTCCAGTCATATGTCTAGAGCATCCATTATCAAGATACCATTTGCTTTTATTCATATTAGTTGCAAGACATGCCTGTAATATATGTACTAATTTTCACAAGTTGGTACCCTTTAAGTTGAAGGGTCCTTAGGGAGAGTTTTCCATTTTGTATAAGGAGCATTTGAAGTTTCCTTTACAAAACTCAGCATAGGATAATCAATTTTAGTTGAGAAAAGCATTCTATGAGTAACTGGATTATAAGAAGTATGATAATGCTGTTTGTGAAATTCTCTTCTTGTGATGGTTGGTGTAGTATATGTTCCTTTGGGAACCCAGATCATTTTTCCTTTATAGTTTCCATTTCTAACATTGCACATATAAAAAGAATGACCATTTCTGTTACAATAAGAACATTTTTTGAAGGGAGATATATGACTTTCATTTTCTTTAATGTTAACATGATACAATCCTTTATCTTTTGATTCACTTGTCTCGCCTGTATATCCTAAACCCTCTTTATTAAAGCTATATTTTTGTTGATTTAACATGATATCAAGATTTTCTTTTCCTTTTGTAAATTTATAAATTATATTATTTAAATCTTCACGTTCTTTGGTTAAGTTTTCAATTATGCAATTATGGTTTTCTATTTCTGAATTTAAACTTGAATTTTCATTTTTAATTTCTTCAATTACGACTTGATCTTGTACTTGATTATCTTCATTGAGTACAGCAAGTGTTGAATTTTCAATTTCAAGATTTTCAATTGAGATAATGAGTGAGGAATTTTCTATTTTAAGATTTTTATTAATTTTCTTAAGTTATCTTAATTCTTCTTTATTTTCTAAGTTTATTTCATTTAAACTTTCGTTAGTGATAATTAAATTAGCATTTTCAATTTCAAGACTTGTATTTATTTTTCTTAATCTTTCAAATTCTTCTTTTAGCAGTTCATTACTTCCATATAAATGACTATAAGCTTCTTGTAATTCATAGTGTTCTTCATTTATATTTTCTAGTGTGTATGAAGAAAATGAAGTGCTAGGCAGTTGGTGTTCAGAATTTACCTCAGATCATAGTGATGAGTCATTATCTGCCATTAAGCAAAGATTTGAAATTTCTTCGATTTGTTCAGCAGTTTCTTCCTCGTCACTTAGATCCCATCCTTCTTCAGCTACAAGAATTTTGTTGTTGACTAGTTTTGGACAGTCCTTCTTGAAGTGTCCAGGATGCTTACATTCGAAACATGTGTTTGAATTTTCATTTGGATTGGTACTTCTGAAGTTGTTGTTACTTGCTTTGAAATTTCCTCCTTGCGTCTTTCGTTTGAAAAATTGTTTGCCTTTGAAGTTGTTGAAGTTGTTGTTTGTTTTCATGAAGCTTTTGCCATATTTTATTGCTTTGCTTTGAATTACTCTTCTGAGTTGTTTGGACAGTAAAGCAACTTAATTGTTGTCTAGACTGAGGAGTTCTTCATTTAATTCTTCATCGTCACTTTCTTGATCTACCAAAAGAGCTTTGAAGGCGATTCCTTTCTTTTTGAGATCTGTATCTGATCCAGCTTTTTCAATGAACATATCAACTTCGGGGGCACGAGGATTCCAGATGAGATTATCCGTAGGATATATAGTTAGATCTTGCATTTCTTTTATTGCAGTGACTTTCATTTTCCAGATAGATGGAAGAGCTTTGAGAATTCTTCTGTTTTTCTCATTTGTAGTGTATGCTTTTCCCAATTGCTCTAGCTCATCAATGATTCTGGAAAATCGAGTTTCCATATCAATGATCTTTTCTCCTTCTTTAAGCTTGAAACTTTTATACTCTTAAATTAGAGCATCTTTTCTTGTTTCTTTGATGTGATTGGTACCTTCATAGGTTATAATCAATTTTTTCTAAATTTCTTTTGCATTTTTACAATTACTAACTCTTTTGTATTCTTTTTCGATCAAAGCACTGGTTAGCACTTGTTCTGCTCAGGATGCAATATTCATAATCTCTTCTTCTTTAGTGGTGAATTCATATATGTCTTTCTCAACAGTCTTTTCTCCTTCAATTTTGGAATTTTCACACCTCGTTTAATGGCACACCAGATTTTGATTTCTTGGGATTTGGCATAGATTTTGAATCTATTTTTCTAAGTGGCAAAGTTGGTACCATCAAATAGTGGAGGTTTGGACATAGGCAGTCCTTCCCCGCAACAAGTAGCATTGTAGGCCATGGATCTACTCTTAAGTATGCCTGTATATACTCAACAAACAAGTTAAAGAGCACTGCTCTGATACCAATTGAAAGGTCAATAATAATCTAGAAGGGGGGTTGAATAGATTATTACCAGTTAAAAATTATGTTTAAGCCTTCTTGAATTTTTAGTTGTTAATTAACAATTTTAGCAATTAGCATGCAAGATAATAAAAATTCAATCACAATGCACAGAGATTTATCTGGTTCACAACATACACCCATTGGTATGTTGCTACGTCCAGTCTCAAGTCCCTACTTGGAACTTGAGATCCTATTACAATCACTAATAAAAACTTCTTCAACAGGCGGAGAAGCCTTTACAAAGTTTTATAGATAAACTTCTAACTATTCCCAACTAATCTATCTTGGACAGCAAGCTCCCCACTCCCTCCTCAAGTTTAGTTGTACCTTCTTTTGGGTTCAGTTCTATTCTATGTTCTGGTCTTGAAACAACAGCCTCTTCCTCACCTCACAAGTACACTAGAGACCCAACTTCCCGCTAACCTCTATAAGACTCTGGTCTTGGTTGAAGAATTACTTCTCTTTCTCACAAGTATATAAAATAAACTAACTTTAATTCTTTCTCTGTTTACAAATGAGTTTACAACAATGTGCTTCTTCAATAAGCTGATAAGAGTTAAGTACAGATTAATGCTTCTCAAATAAGCAGATATAAATTTGGACAAAATATATTAGTATAAAAGTTCAAGGACATTTATGTTCAACAAAAAGCTTCTTTAAAGTAGATAGAAATTTTGTTTAGATCCACTGATGCTTCTGATTAAGCAAGTATACGATATTAAAGCACTTTATAAGGAATTAACAATTCTATAAAATAAAGAGTGTTTTTCTATGGATAATAAAGAGTTGTTCCTTAGTTAATCTTTATAAATTATCAATACTTGAAGAAAAGAATAAATCAATTTAAACAATATTTATCAAGTATAATTTCAGTTAAGCATAAACTGATATAACAAATATTACTTGTTTAACTCAAATAATATATATATTTTATCTATTATGTGAACTTTTATAGATAATGTCACTTAGTACTATAAGGAATCGTACGGTTGGATTTCTCTCCGTAGAGGTTTATCTTCGTAGCCTTGCGGTGTCTAAGTATGACAAAATTTATAATTTTTACAATTGATATTTATATAAATATTTTCAATAGATCACTACGATTCTCAAATCCGGTTCGGATGACTACTCTTTTTGGAGCAGTATCTCAATGTTGTTTTGAGCTATCAAGTGTCATATCTATTTTACGATATTTATATAAATAATATCAATAAAAGGTTACTGAAGACTATAAGGAATGGTACGGTCGGATTCCTCTCCGTAGAGGTTTATCTTCGTAGCCTTGCGGCGCCCAAGTATCCTTCTATTTGATAAATAGATGAAATATGAATATATAGAATTGTGTAGAACAATATGTATTTGTATATCTATAGATAAAATACAAGTAAGAAATAATTTAACAGAAATTAAACTTATCTCAATACTTGGACCAATTTTTTTCTTCAGAAATTCAGAACTTTTGTAAGAAGAGATATATAAAGCTTAGAGAGAATGTAGGCAAGGAGAGTATGCTTTGCTTTTCACTGAATTGGTAAAAACCAAATAAATGAAATATTCCCTATTTATAGAATTTTTGAAGTTTAGGCAAAATTGTAATTTTGAAAATTGATTTTTGAATGCATGGTTTTGATCTATAAAATTAGAAATGAACGGACCAGATCAAATGTAATTTTACGCGTAAGAAGAGAAAAAACCGCCTGGGCCTTTTTCTACCTTCTGATCATTTAATGCTTAATTTGACCAACACATTGAAACATGCCAGCTAACTCACGTTTTGAATCAAGTCCCAATTTAATTGTCACACACACACGGTTTTAGCACATGCACTTTAACACACTTATATTGTATACATATAAAGTTTATATATATATATATATATATATATATATATATATATATATATATATATATATATATATACGGTTACATATATATAATAAGTATTTTATATGTTTTAGTATATATGAAGTATACATGTATAAAAACATTTTGCTCAATTTTAGTTTTACAAAAAGAAATAGGGTATCCTTGCCTTGAATAATATATGAATTAATTTATTTAACACTTGACCTATAATTTATCAAGGTCAATAAAAATTAATTCAAGTAAAAATAGAAAATAATAAAATGAATAAATAATTACATATTTATTTAAAACATAATTGTTATCATCAAAATATAAAATAAAATTATACCTATCAATGCCCATAACTCGAAGTGGGAGAACAACAGAAAGAGTTTCACCGATAACCAGCATTACTTCACCGGGTTTAGTTCCAAGGTAAGTAAATCAAGCTTTCCATGGTGAAAATCTGGATCTCGATCAACCTATTATTGAAGACACTTCGGAAGGAAGTTCAACATCACCATACATGGCGAATCAACTACAAACGAATGCCTGACAAACAGGCACGGGAAGGCAAGGTGAAGATGCAAGTAAAGAGTAGATGAATGTTGTGCAACTAGAAATGCTCAAGGCATTGAAGGAAGCACGAGAATGACAAGGAATGATGATGGCTATGATGTTGGAGATGCAGAGAAAGCAAGAGGAAATGGGGAATTTTTGCTAGTAGTTGATACAAATTCCCACCTTCAAGGCCATGTTCCCGGGCAATTCGCATGGAGAACAAGCAGGAGTGGAGGACAACAACAACAAAGAGCATCAGACTATACTTCCATCGACAGAGAATCAGTCAATCCCAATTATCAACTTGGAACCCCAGAACAGTGGTGACGTACCATAACCTAGACTGGAAGCAAGTAAGCCTCAGACGAACATCATCCCGACTGCTCTCCCCACATTTTCACAAGTACAGATATCAGCCATCCCGAGTCATGTCCAACGAACAAGTCAACCAGTACAACCAGCACAAGCTTTACACGATGCGAGCGTGCATCAACCAATCTCTTTACCATGAACACTATCAACGCATCAATACATCCCAACACCCCAAAGAGTCCATACCATGAGCCAATACGTGATGAAGGATGATATAATCGATGTGATCAATCAACTTCGTAGGCAGACATCCCGACCCTCGAAGTTAGACTTTACTCCACCTTACCCGACACACATTCGGAGGCAACCTTACCTGACAGGGTATATTGTGCATCCCCCGCAGTTTCCAAAATACAATGGGGAGAAAGGAAATGCCAGGGAACACATTGTCAGGTTCATGGAGTCGATGTCTCCATGGTTAGGATATGACGAAGTGAACAATCATAATTTGTTAATGAGGGAATTCAACAAGACTTTGACAGATAGTGCCTTCAGTTGGTACTATAATTTGGAGAAGGGGTCGATCCATGATTAGGATGACCTAAAATTATAATTTTTAAAGAAATTTTTCTATGTGCAGAAACAAGTAACCATTGTAGAGCTTATGCGATTCAAGCAGAAGCCGAACGAGGAGCTGTCAAATTATATGGACAGATTTAGGGCCCAGGCACAGAAGTGCACAGAACTGATTGAAGAAAAGAATTGGGTCAGCATTTGCAACAATGGTGCCTTAGATGCCTTCAAGCCCCATCTCATTACAAAGGCATGCGATTCATTTGTGACCCTCTCGTCATTTTCACAAGACTTAGTAGGAATTATGACATTTCCCCCCAGCCATACGACGGTTACATAGAAGAGCAAGAGGAAAGCAACTGTGGCTTTGGTAGACTCTCAGTCAAAACCACAAGGGGGCAAGAGGGAGAAGAACGAGAGAAATTTTGAACGGACCAGAGGAAGGCCCGAAATAGGTATACAACACCCATTCTGAGTCTCCAAATACATGGTACAGAAACAAATACAACTTCATTACTACAATTGTCGTGCAAAAATACGACAACACATAAACTGTGAGTTTAAATACAAATATTGTCTTCTAGACAATATCCACACTCAAATAAATCCTCATTACAGTTATTAAAACACTATTTTACAAAATAGTGAGGACTGCTAACACAACTGACTGGAAACATCACTCCACACCCCGACTAGTTCCCACTATATTCTCGCCTCCTAAGAAAAATAGAACAAAAAGGAAAAGGGTGAGCTCAACTAGCCCAGTAAAGAATATTATGACTAAGATAATATACAACAAATTATCATTAGTCTTCAGCAGGGAAAAATCTGATAGAATATAATAGACAACAAGTTTTAGATCAATAACTACAGCGAAAACAGCAATCCATTAGAAGAGTCAAGTAGAGAATGAATTATACTATCTTCTAAGATTTAAAAGTTCATCATCAATATTTTATCTCTGTAACATCAATCAATATATATCTTGAATCAAATATTCATCTTTGCACTACAGGCCAAAGATATTCATTTGCATCACCAGTTGGTCATGTTCATCTCAACACCTGTTCATCTTTGCACTACGAGCCAAAGATATTCATCAGTTAATCATTCATCTTTGCACTACAGGCCAAAGATATTCAGTAATTTCATCATTTAGGACTGAGGATGATGAAAAATATCTTAAAGAAAACGAATTCAGTGAGACAAAAGAACAAATATTAGGGATTTGTATTACCGTTTATCCAAGTTCAAAATTTCTCCATAATAATTAATTGTGAAACAGAATTCAAAAATAAAGATCAAAACATGGATACAATCAAAGATAGTAACCATAATAGACATCTTGGACAAAAATGAGAAAATTTTATTTTTCGGTGAATAGTACCGTATTCGTGAATAGTGTCGTATACGTGAATAGTGTCGTATACGTGAATAGTAAACCCGACACAAAAAGGTAGAAATTTCACAATAAAATTTATATCAATATTTTGGCATAATGATATTAAAGGAAATAATATCATTTACGAAGAAAATAACATCCCTTACCTCAAATTAGCAGAACTTCTGATCAGAATATCGGATGTAAAGCCGAATAAAACATGCACTGAATAGCAACTCACAAAGTATCTAAATACTCACAAAATACGCTCGATAATATAGAGAGAGAAAACTTATTTCTGGTGTGATTTTCAATTCTAACTAAGTACTCTATTTATAGAAAAATGCTAGAACGCCAAAGGAGACTAAATTAATAAAATAATATATATATTTTCCTCCTTCTACGCCACCTACCAAGACCAGCCACCAGCATGCCATTTTTGAAAAAAAAAATTACAGCCCACATGTTTAAAACAAAAGTGGGTCCCACCCATAATTTTAATAAAAATATTTAATTTTTGAAACTTCAATAATTTATAATAAATAGCCCTTTATCAGGAAAATACGAATTTCATGTCTTTTTTTATAGGAAATTTAATTCTCTACAACTTTGTAGAAGAAAGTTTTTCTAAATTCCAAACATAAATGCCCGAAATTCATATATGGATGATTTTTAATACCTCCATTCCGACAAAATACTGATAAAGCACCTCAGCATTAATTCATTCATTTATAACCACATAAAATAAATATATCTATCATTTATATCCACATAACATAAATATTTTCTTATCATATAAATCAATAATTAATTATTCACAAATAATATTACAGAATCATAATTATGACAACCAGGTCGTTCCCAGGAAAGAATGGGCTTTTCGATAAGGATTTCTCCTTACTGGCGCGCAATTAGGTGCCTAAACCTCTCTTTAGACAAAACTTCCTTAGATATTGCCAATAATGCTATCAAATAATATTATTAAAATAATATGAATTATTACCTGATAATGGGAAATACTGTGCAGTGACAATTATTGAAACAACAATAATATAAAATATCAACGCAGCAATTATTGAATCAATAAAATAAAATATTAAACAGTAATTACTGTAACAATTATTGAGTAGTGCCTTCTTACGTAAGAATTAATAATTCAAAAATAATGTGCAATACTGTGTGCTACTGTGCAACCACGCGTATTACTATATTTTAATCACCGGGTATTCTAACAGTGTTAACGGTAACCACTTCGTCGTTAATTGTAAAAACTCAAACTTGTCATTTTCTTCATCCGACCATTTTCCGTTATGGAGCCCACATATGGCTGCGCCATCGTACGAATATTCCTCAACAGCAAGAATATTCCACGACCAAACGAATATTCCCCGACAACAATGAATATTTTATAACCACTTGCTTAATTTACAAAATTTGCACATTTCACCCATAACAAAAGCATTATATCAAATTAACATCTTATTATTCAAAATAATAATTAGAGAAAATTTAATTTTATTTATAAAAAGTTGGGGTCTTACAACCTCCTCTCCTTATAAAATTTTATCCTCGAAATTGACGTACGTACCTGGTATTTTGAAAAGGTGAGGATACCTCACTTTCATTTCTGATTCTAACTCCCAGGTCATTTCTTCAATAGCATGGTTCGTCTACAAAACCTTAACTTATGGTATAACCTTGGTGCGTAGGACATGCTCTTTCCTACCCAAGATCTTAACAGGTACCTCCTCGTACGTTAAATTTTCGGCTATCTCGTCTGGTTCTAACTCAACAATGTGGTTCGGGTGTTTCACATATTTACGAAGCATAGTTATGTGAAAAATATTATGAACTCGAGACATGCTTGGAGGTAATACGAGTCTATAGGCCACATTTCCTATTCGGTCAAGAATCTCAAATGGACCAACAAATCTTGGATTGAGCTTTCCTCTCTTTCCAAATCTTTTTACTCCCTTCCATGGAGCAATACGTAACAATAAATGATCCCCAATATTAAATTTCACGTCCTTTCGATGAAGATCCACATAACTCTTTTGTCGATCCTATGCCATTTTTATACGTTGTCGGATCATTTAAATCTTCTTTGTAGTTATGCATACCAATTATGGTCCCAACAACGTTGCTTCACCCACCTCGTCCCAGCATACTGGAGAGCGACATTTTCTTCCATACAACGCCTCGAATGGAGCCATGCTTATACTTGCCTGAAAACTATTGTTGTAGGAGAATTCCACCAATGGTAGGTACTTATCCTAACTCCCTTTGAAATATAGGACACAAAATCTTAATAGATCTTCAAGAGTTTGAATAATCCTTTCTAATTGCTCGTCCGTTTGAGGATGGTATGCCGAACTGAATCGTAAATTCGTGCCCATAGCTTTCTACAAGCTAACCCAAAATCGTGAAGTGAATCTTAGGTCACAATCCGAAACTATGGATACTGGCATGCCATGCAATCTTACAATCTCATTCACGTACATACGAGCAAGACGTTCAAGGGAATAAGTCTCCCGTATAGGCAAGAAATGAGCAGACTTAGTTAATCTATCAACAATAACCCAAATCGCATCTATGCCTTGAGAAATCTTAGGAAGACCCGTAACAAAATCTATAGTAATGTGTTCTCACTTCCATTTCAGAATCTCAAGTGGTTGCAATGGACCCTTTGGCACTTGATGCTCCGCCTTTACACGTTGACAAGTTAAACACCTCGAGATAAACTCCACGATCTCTCTCTTCATATTGCTCCACCAAAATGTATGTTGAAGATCATGATACATTTTGGTACTCATAGGATGTATTGTAAACGGTGTGTTGTGCGCCTCCATCATGATTCTATACTTCAAGTCAGAATTGTTAGGAACATAAAGTCTGGAGTTGACTCGAACTATTCCTTCTTCATCGATTCTTACTTCAGGAATAGCACCTTCTTGCACTTTCTTCTTCATACGCATCAGCTCCAGGTCCGTAGCTTGAGTAGCTTTAACTTTATCGATTAAAGTTGGTTCTACTCGTATATTTGATATCATAACGTGGGTACTTGGAGCCTTTACCTCTATCTTCATCCTTTGCAAGTCATACAAAATGGGCCTTTGTGTTGACAATATCGCACTCGTACCCGCATATGATCTTCTACTCACTGCGTCAGCTACCACGTTTGTTTTTCTAGGATGATATTGGATGGTATGATTGTAATCTTTCAACAACTCAAGCCAACGTCGTTACCGCATGTTGAGTTCCTTTTGCGTGAAGAAATATTAGAGGCTTTTATGATCCGTATAGATCTCCACTTTCTCTCCATACAGGTAGTGTCTCCAAATCTTCAATGCGAAAACGATTGTTGCCAACTCTAGATCGTGAGTAGGATAATTCCTCTCATATTCTTTGAGTTGTCACGAGGTATAGGCTATGGCTTTCCCATGTTGCATGAGAACACATCCTAACCCTTTGCCTGAAGCATTGTTGTAGATAACAAATCCATCCGAACCAGATGGTATTGTCAGAACAGGTGCCAAAATGGGTCTCCTCTTGAGCTCTTGAAAACTCTTCTCGCATTCCTCACTCTATACGAATTTTGTATCTTTTCGATTCAGTTGAGTTAATAGCGTAGCGATTCTAGAAAATCCTTCCACGAATTTACAATAATAACCAGTTAAGCCCAGAAAGCTACGTACTTCGGTCATCGACTTCGGTTGCTCCCAACTTGTATGGCTTCAATCTTCGCCGGGTCAATAGATACTCCATGTTTTGACACCACGTTCCCAAGGAATGCTACTTCTTCAAGCCAGAACTCGCATTTTTTCAGCTTGGCATATAGCTTGTTGTCACGAAGCCTTTGTAGTACCAGCTTTAAATGGTGCTCATGATCTTCACGGCTTTTGGAATAGATGAGGATGTCATCAATAAAGACAACCACGAACTAATCCAAATATTCCTTGAACACACGGTTCATCATATCCATGAAAGCAACAGGAGCATTAGTCAATCCAAAAGACATGACTAAGAATTCATAATGCCCGTACCGAGTTCTGAAGGCAGTTTTCAGAATATCCTCGGTTTTAATCTTCAGCTGATGATATCCAGAACGAAGATCAATCTTTGAAAAGAATTATGCTCCTTGCAACTGGTCAAACAGGTCATCAATGCGAGGTAGTGGATACCTATTCTTGATGGTGACATGGTTCAATTCTCGGTAGTCGATACAACGTCGCATACTCCCGTCTTTCTTCTTTACGAATAAAACAGGAGCATCCCAAGGAGATGTACTAAGATGAATAAAACAGATGTCCAACAACTCCTGTAGTTGGACCTTTAACTCCTGAAGTTCAATAGGAGCCATTCGATATGAGATTTTAGAAATGGACTTTGTACCAGGTTCAAGGTCAATAAAGAATTCAACTTCACGTTCTAGGGGTAGACCGGGAAGTTCTTCAGGAAATACGTCCAAAAATTCACTAACAACAGAAATATTATTCAAATCTGATGTATTTTTGTTCAAGTCCGTGACATGGGCTAAGAAAGCTTGACATCCATTTTTTAATAAACGAATAGCTTTATGGCTTGATATGACAGTGATTGACTTTAGTGGTTTGGTTGCTTGAATTCGTATAACAGGTTGGTTAGGAATATGAAAACTAACAACCTTATGAAAATAATAAATTTTGGCATGATAAATAGTTAACCAATCAATCTCTAAAATCACATCAAATGCAAGTATTTTCAAAGAAATATGATCGACAGGTAATGTGATGATACCAACTTGGATCAAGCAAGATTTATAAACAGTAGATGTAACGAAAGTTTCTCCTAACGAAGTTTCAACAGATAAGTCAAAGTCTAATTTCTCCGGAGTCAAGTTCAAACGTTGAGCACAAGCAGGAGAGATAAAAGAATGGGTAGAACCGATATCTAATAAGGTATAAACTTCGTAAGAGTTTATGATTAGCTTACCCGTGATCACCTCGTTCGGGTTTCTCGCGTTTTGGCCAGTCACGACAAACGCTCTTCCAGGAACTGCTGACTTTGACTTGTCTGGAATAGCCTTCAGAGTCACCATTCCCGCTGGACTTGGTTTCGCTACAAGACAATCTCTAGCTATATGACCTTCCTTTCCACAATTATAACACACCTTGGATTGTTGTGGGTAGTTTGGGCTGATATGTCCCTCTTTCCCGCATTTGTAACATACGACCGGTGGTCGTTCTCCTCCCCTAGAAATAGTTGATGTTGGTACTGACGTCTTCACGTTATCATTATTGTACCTTCTCATCTTGAAATCTCCTCCCGATTCGCTTCTTCTATTTTCATGGCCACGACTATCACCAAAGTGGTTACCGCTTTTGTCCGAATATTTTTCTCCCCGCTGGTTGTCATTGCTCCGATGACTGCTGCCATCGGTATGACCCTGGTTGTGGTCCCTCGGTTGAACATACTCATTATCTCGCTCTAATACTTGAGCCCTGTTTACAATATCTGAATATAAAAAAAAATTATGAGAGATAAGAAATTGTCGAATCTCGGGTTTTAGACCTCTCAGAAACATCCTCGTCATATGTTCCTCGTTCTCCACCAAATGAGGTGCAAACCTGGATAACTCCGCGAACTTCACCTCGTACTGAAACACGATCATGTTATTTTGTTCTAGTCTGATAAACTCTACCTCCTTCATATGACGAATACTTTCAGAAAAGTACTTATCATTGAACAGCTTTTGAAATGTTTCCCAAGACATGTTGAGTGCGGCAGGTTAGGTACGCTTTACAGATTCCCACCAGTAATCTGCCTCACCACGGAACATAAATGTGGCGAATGGAACCTTTTGTTCCTCTGTGCATCCCAAGACATCAAATATCTTGGTAATTTGTTTAACCCACGTCTCCGCCTTGATTGGATCCGGCTTTCCCACAAATTCTGGTGGTCCCAACTCTTTGAACTGCTTGGTTGTGACAAGCCGCGTGTTGCTATTATTTCCACCCATATTTTGTACACGGGTCTCCCTCGTCTAATTTTGCATGAACTGCAAAAAGCTTCTAAACATTCCATCATTCATCATTTGTTCGATAGTGTTGTACTACAGGAGGAATATTGCCTTCCTGTTGCACGTTCCCCTGGTTGGTGATTAAAGGTGTCTCCACGGTCTCATTTACTCCATTGTTAACGTTCTCGACTGCCATTCTCAAATACTACCATAAAACAAAGGTTAATTAAACAAATTAACATATCACATAATATCCCTATGTTATGACCGACCAACAAATAAGCTTAGGTAGGACACACTAGCGAAGGATTTACTCGTCTCTCCCCTCCTAGTTCTATTCTCCGATCTCCGCCAGAGACCATATTCCTAAGCTCTGATACCAACTGTGACGCCCCCAAAATAGGTATACAACACCCATTCTGAGTCGCCAAATATATGGTGCAGAAACAAATACAACTTTATTACTACAACTGTCGTGCAAAAATACGACAACACATAAACTGTGAGTTTAAATACAAATATTATCTTCTAGACAATATCCACACTCAAATAAGTCCTCATTACAATTATTGAAACACTATTTTACAAAATAGTGACGACTGCTAACACAACTGACTGGAAACATCACACCACACCCCGACTAGTTTCCGTTATATTCTCACCTCCTGAGAAAAATGGAATAAAAAGGAAAAGGGTGAGCTCAACTAGCCCAGTAAAGAATATTATGACTAAGATAATATAAAACAAATTATCATTAGTCTTCAACAGGAAAAAATCTGATAGAATATAATAGACAACAAGTTTTAGATCAACAACTGCAGCGGAAACAATAATCCATTAGAAGAGTCAAATAGAGAATGAATTCTACTATCTTCCAAGATTTAAAAGTACATCATCAATATTTTATCCCTGTAACATCAATCAATATACATCTTGAATCAAATATTCATCTTTGCACTACAGGCCAAAGATATTCATTTGTATCACCAGTCGGTCATTTTCATCTCAACACCTGTTCATCTTTGCACTACGGGCCAAAGATATTCATCAGTTAATCATTCATCTTTGCACTACAGGCCAAAGATATTCAGTAATATCATCATTTAGGACTGAGAATGATGGAAAATATCTTAAAGAAAACGAATCCATTGAGACAAAAGAATAAATATTAGGGATTCGTATTACAGTTTATCCAAGTTCAAAATTTCTCCATAATAATCAATTGTGAAGCAGAATTCAAAAATAAATATCAAAACATGGATACAATTAAAGATAGTAACCATAATAGACATCTTGGACAAAAAGGAGAAAATTTTATTTTTCGACGAATAGTGTCATATTCGTAAATAGTAACCCCGACACAAAAAGATTGAAATTCCACATTAAAATTCATATCAATATTTCGGCAAAATGATATTGAAGGAAATAATATCATTTATAAAGAAAATAACATCCCTTACCTCAAAATAACAGTACTTCTGATCGGAATATCGGATGTAAAGTCAAAGGAAATTTGCACTGAATAGCAACTCACAAAGTATCTAAATACTCACAAAATACGCTCGATAACATAGAGAGAGAGAGAGAGAAAACTTATTTTTGGTGTGATTTTCAATTCTAACTAAGCACCCTATTTATAGGAAAATGCTAGAACGTCAAATGAGACTAAATTAATAAAATAATATATATATATATATATATATATATATATATATATATATATATATATATATATATATATATATATATATATATATATTCCACCTTCTACGCCACTTATCAAGACCAGCCACCAGCATGCCATTTTTAAAAGAAAAAAAATTACATCCCACATGTTTAAAACAAAAATGGGTCCCACCCATAATTTTAATAAAAATATTTAATTTTTGAAACTTCAATAATTCATAATAAATAGCCCTTTATCAGAAAAATACGAATTTCATGTCTTTTCTATAGGAAATTTAATTCTCTACAACTTTGTAGAAGAAAATTTTTCCAAATTTCAAACAGAAAATGCCCGAAATTCACATACGAATGATTTTTAATACCTCTATTTCGATAAAATACTGATAAAATACCTCAGCATTAATTCTTTCATTTATAACTACATAAAATAAATATATCTATCATTTATATCCACATAACATAAATATTTCCTTATCATATAAATCAATAATTAATTATTCACAAATAATATTACAGAATTACAATTATGACAACCAGGTCGTTCCCAGGAAAGAGGGGGCTTTCCGATAAGGATTTCTCCTTACTGGCGCGTAATTAGGTGACCAAATCTCTCCTTAGACAGAACTTTCTTAGACATTGTCAATAATGTTATCAAATAATATTATTAAAATAATATAAATTATTGATCTAATAATAGGAAATATTGTGCAGTGACAATTATTGAAATAACAATAATATAAAATATCAACGCAGTAATTATTGAATCAATAAAATAAAATATTGAACAGTAATTACTGTAACAATTATTGAGTAGTGCCTTCTTAGGTAAGAATCAATAATTTAAAAATATTGTACAATACCGTGTGTTACTGTACAACCACGCGTATTACTGTATTTTAACCACCGGGTATTCCAACAGTGTTAACGGTAGCCACTATGCCGTTAATTGTAAAAACTCAAACTTGTCATTTTTTTTATCCAACCGTTTTTCGTTATGGGGCCCACAAATGGTTGCGCCATCGTACGAATATTCTCTGACAGCAAGAATATTCCACGACCAAACGAATATTCCCCGACAATAATAAATATTTTATATCCACTTACTTAATTTGCAAAATTTACACATTTCACCCATAACCAAAACATTATATCAAATTAACACCTTATTATTCAAAATAATAATTAGAGAAAATTCGATTTTATTTATAAAAAGTTGGGGTCTTACAACAAATAAAAGAAGAAATCAAAAAGTTTCTAGAAGTAGGCTTCATCAAGCCAATTCAACATCCAACTTGGCTATCCAGCATTGTACCAGTAAAGAAATCCAATGGACAGTTGCGGATATGTGTAGATTTCAGAGACTTGAACAAAGCATGCCCAAAGGACATGTACCCACTACCCAATTTAGACACTTTGGTAGATGCAACGGCTAATCATGAGATGATGTCATTCATGGATGAGTTTGTGGGGTACAATCAAATAAAGATGTTGGTAGAAGATGCAGAATTGATGGCCTTTCGTACCTCGTTCGGGAATTTCTACTATGTAGTAATGTCATTCGGGTTGAAGAATGCGGGAGTGACTTACCAAACGGCAATGCACGCTATCTTTCATGACATGATTCATGATATAGTGGAAGACTACGTGGATGACATAGTGGTGAAATCCAAAAAGGCAATGACCCATGTGGAGGACCTGAAAAAGGTGTTTGAGCGTTGCTGAAGGTATACGTTGAAGATGAATCCAAAGAAGTGTGCCTTTGGGATGGCAGTTAGAAAATTCTTGGGATTCTTGGTACATAGTGGAGGTCTAGAGGTAGACTCAAGCAAGGCAAAAGCTATTACATAGGTGCCCCCACTAAAAACGTAAAAACAGTTGAATAGCTTTTTGGGAAAGGTTTCTTACATGAGGAGATTCATGCCAACGCTACAAGAAGTCACAGAACCTTTCGAAAAATTGCTAAAAGGAAAAGCAGAATGGGACTGAGGGCAAGACCAATAATATGCCTTTGAGAAGGTAAAAAGAATTTTAGCTTCAGTGCAAACGATGGTAGTGTCACAAAGAGGAATGTCGTTGCAGTTGTACATCACATCTACCAAGAAGTCTATAGGCGGATTGATCACGCAAAAGGTAGATGGAGAAGAGAAACATATGTATTACATTAGCCGGATAACTAGGGGATTGGAAACCCGGTATTCACAGGTGGAAAGGCATTGCCTAGCATTGGTATTCATTGCGCAGAAAATGCGACATTACTTTCTGGCGCACAAAGTGAAGCTTGAAACAAGAACTGATCCGATCAGATATTTATTGACTAGGCCAGCATTAATAGGAACACCTGCTAGATGGATGATGATCATTTTAGAATACGACATAAAGTGTATGACACCGAAGGTGATCAGATGTCAAGCCTTGGCAAACCTGCTAGCTCAATTTCTAAATGGAGAGTATGAACCTCCCTCTAAGGATCTTCTTGGAGGAGAAGTGGAAGCAATCGATTTAATGGATGAAGACCCAGCATGGTGGAGTTTGGCTTTCGATAGATCATCTGCAGAAGGTAAAGGAGGAGAGGAGTGGTGTTGACCACCAAAGAAGGGAAGGAAGTGGCCTTATCGTACAAATTGGATTTCCCTTGCACGAACAATGAAGCAGAATATGAAGCATTTATATTGGGATTGTTGGCAGCTCAAGATTTGGGAGCCAAACATCTAAAAGTAAAGGGAGATTTAAATCTTATAGTGTTGCAAATAAGAGGATAATTCGCGGTGAAAGAACCTATCTTGGCACCATATCGAACTGTAGCACAAAAAGTGATGGAGGCTTTCAAGAAAGTGGTGATTGAATATGTGCCAAGAGGACGAAATAAACAACCGGATGCACTAGCGATAGTAGCGTCTCGAGTATATGTTCAAGGAGAAGACTTGGATGTGAAGGTAGTAAAAAGAACCCTCCAAACCACGGTGTTAGATTTGTTCCCCAAAGATATGACAACTGATTGAAGATATGAGATTTCCCACCAATTACAAATAAAGGAGAAATAATACCAATCGTAGATCTTCAGAAATATAACATTATCAAAGGAGTCTTGTATCACAAAGAAGCAGATGGTGTATTGACATGATGCTTGGGGAGGCAGGAAGCGAATAGAGTCTTGCATCAAGTACATGACGAGAACTGCGAATTGGCAAACATCGGTCTATATCACAAGTTGCAGCGCCAAGGGTATTATTGGCCCAAAATGAAGAAGGAGGCAGATGTACTTCAACGAAAAATGTGCTTCATGCCAAGAATACCCTGGGGAGGAGGAATGTGCCTTCATTGATGACATAGCCGATTGACGAATCCCTTATGTGGAGTTTTTATAAAACGGTTGTCTTCCTGCCGAAAAGAAGGACACAATTATAATAAAAAAGAAATCACAACGATTCTTCTTATAAAATGGAGAATTGTTCAGAAAAGGGTTCAATGGCAAGTCCCTACGGTGTTTAGAGTTAGGTGAGGCCAAAGATTTAGTCTATCAAATGCATAAAGATGAACACCAAGGGGGAGCCAAGTTGTACAAATAGTTTATTCATCACGGTTATTAATGGTCGAAAATGGAAAGAGATTGCTTAGAATTTATCGAGAAGTACCACATTTGCCAAATCCATGGGAACCTGATTCATGCTCCTACTATGGACTTGCGAACTATAGCAACACCATGGCCTTTCCATACGTGGGGAATGGACCTTATAGGTCCCATTCATCCAAATTCTAAAGGCAACATATGGATTTTGACCGCCATTGAGATGTACACAAAGTGGGAGGAAGCAATACCTTTGAAGAAGTCTACGAGATCGACAGTAGCAAATTTTATTAAAGAGCACATCATTTGTCGTTTCGGAATCCCGAAGATCATTTTATCAGATAACGAGACTCCCTTTATCAATAGGGACATCAAAAACCTGATGGAAAGATAAAGGGTGAAACATTACAAATCATCACCTTACTACCTGAAAGGCAATGGACAAGCAGAGGCCATGAACAAAACCGTGATCAAAATCTTATCAAAAACCCTAGACAATCATCCGAAGACATGGGTAGAAAAATTACCAATAACGTTATGGGCATATCGAACTTCAAAAAGAAAGCCTACAGGTGAAACCCCATACGCTTTGGTTTATGGTGAAGAAACTATTGTGTACACTCAAAATTTTGCATTCTTGTTACTAACCTTGTAAGAGGGTCAAATCGTCTTCCAGAGATAACCCTGGAAGTCAAACCGGGATACTCAATTTTCCATCTCGGAGATAACCTCGAGATACTCAGTTCCATTCCCAGAGATAATCTTGGGAGATCCAATTCTAACCTCAGAGACAACCCCGAGGAATGCAAGTTTAGTTCCGGAGATAACCCCAAAAAAGTCCGTTATAAGTCACAAGAGTCCGTTCTAACCTCAGAGATAACCCCGAGGCACTCAGTTCAAACCCCGGAGATAACCTCGAGAGGTCAGGCACACCTCAGAGATAACCTTGAGGACATTTAGTACCTACAGTATCCCAATCTCAGAGATAACCTTGAGCAACGACTGCTAAATCAGCCCAAAGCAAAACATAACCCTGGTGAGGGGAAAAATCATCATTTTATCACCTCGATCCTACATTCACGCTATCTCAGAATCATTTCATACCAAATTCTATACAGAAGTGTCCCATAAGAATCATAGCTTAAATCCCAAGTGACTACTACACAAGACAGTACACCGGATAGAATTTGAAGACTTGAAGATCTTGTTATGGACCCATTTTCCCGGCTTCGTACAACCTCTTATCCTATGTCATTGTGTAGCTCTCGACAACAGCATTCTGGAAAGGTATTATACGCCTTAATCGGATGCCCGGATTGAAAGTTAGGAAGGTTCGAGCGGACAACGCGTTGCATGCGTGCACATACTTCGAGATGGCAGGGCCCACAAATCCCAGGGCACCTCGGGTAGCTATAGGTAGACCGTGGCTCCCCCCTTTATAAATAGAGGGCCTGGGGTGGCCATTTTAGGAAGAGAAAAGGCGAGGAACCCCTGTCCATTTTGCTTTATACACACTTTAAACTGAGTGCTTTCTTTTTCCAAACACATGTGAGCCTGTGTTTTGCTATATTTTATCGGTGGAAACCGAGTATTCATTCATTTAAAGTAATCTGAAGTCTTCTTGGCAGCCCACTGTAAGACATCTCATATTTCTTTCAGTCTTTCTACACTTACATCCACATATATTAACGTTGAGAGTCGTGTTGTGTGTGTATACCCGGATCATCGATCTATGGTTTTTATTGCTTTTATATATATATATATATATATATATATATATATATATATTGTGTTAGTTCCCAATAGGCACACAATAGATCTAGAAGGGGGGGTTGAATAGATTCATTTTAATTTCAAATACTTTTCTCATTTATTTTGTATTGCTAATGACTTAGCATATGATAAACATAAAAATCTTTTTAAGCACAGCGGAATAAGTAAAAGATCCCCTTCATTGATATATTCATGAACATACATACATTATTCTTAGAGTTAGTTTAGTTATAAGCAGTTAATACATACATAGCATTTATAACAGTTAGGTACATAATGTAAATGACAAAAGATAAATGACTGAATGTAAAAGACACAAGGGATTTTAAGTGGTTCAGAGACTCAAGCTCCTAATCTACTATTCTGCTTTAATGAGCAGGAATTCCATTAAGGTAGGGCAGCACCCTGAATCACGAAGATTCCTTCAAGGCCAGCAGCCTTGGAACTTCAGTTCACTAAGAACTCTTCAAGCCCAGCAGGCTTGGAACTTCATTTAGTACCTCCGGACAAGGACCCCTCAGGCCCTGGCTGCTTGTTGTTTATTGGTGTTGTTGTTGTTGTTGGTGCTGAGCTGCTAAGATGTCTTAATGCTTGAACATCTTTTGTACTTAGTAGCTTGGCGTGGTCCTCTTTGCTTTCTGCGTAGAGTCTGGACCACCTCTTCTCTGGTGTAGCTAATATTCATACTGTTCATCTCATCTTCATCCAATGTCAGTTGTGCACCATCACCATTTGGGTTTGCTAAGTCTCTGAGCTTTTGGTAGACTTTGTCTGACACTTAACATTCCCTGAACCCCTCTTGAATGATCTGTAGACATGGTTCTGCTTCTGTTCTGTTTCAAATTTTAGTTTATGGTGATTCGTAGAGTGGCTCTCTGGATCTTCTTTGTGCTCTACCACTTTTCTGAATGCTATCTTCTTGGCCTTCTCGGCTCTCGGCTTAGCTACCATCTTCAGTGGCATTCTCATTCTTGTTGAGTGAAGCTTTAGTCTGTTCAAGTCCTTCTTCAAATCTGCTTCACTTCCACCTTCGTAGTCTCATTCTCACTAAGACTTGATTTGTTTAGCTCTGGTAGAACTTGTAGAGTCAATATTATAGCATTTTAAAACTCAACGATCCTTTAACTCAATAACTATTGATATTTGAAGCTCTGGCTGATATATACTCCTTCCTAATCTTCCCGTTGGAATATAGTCGTTGAAAGCTATTTGAATTGCTTCGTAGATCTCGAGTTATTTGGTGCAGACTACTTGATGTGACATGACAGCTCCTTTATGACTTTACTGACACAACAGTCTGCTACCTTACCTACTGCCTTAGAGTTGTCACCTTTCCATGTCAGGCAGGTAGTCATCTTTATTTCTTCTTTCTAAATTCTCGATTAGAACATCAGAAATTGTCCTTTTTCATCGATGCTCTCAACTAGCAATGTTCGAATATCATTCTTCAGATTGAACTGTTGCCAATGCTTCAATTATTAGATGATCGAACTCTACGATTCTGATGCAGATGTTCTTGGACCTGATCGTAATGTGTCTTATTGATTGTTGCTCATTAACTGGTTGAGACAACACTACGACTCTGAAGAGTGTTCATTGAATCTTCAATGTAGAACACCTCTTGCTCTACTCGTGCAGTGCTTCATCACTTCTATTTGCCTTAACTTACATTAGGTACTGACAACTTATCTGATTAATCTGGCCCTCCTCAACTTCATGACTTATCAGGTTAGACATGCTCAGTCACTTTCTCCTTGTGATCTCCCGTTCATAAATCATCAATGGTCTGACCCATGCTTCATCTTCTTTGTCTGTTCTGTATAGGTTGGCCAGTGTCTATGTGTAAACTTCATCAGTTCCTACTTTGTTTAACAAACACTACGATCCTGGTTGACCCCAAGATCGTTGTCTTCCATTCTCTTGACAGCTTACTGCACTTGCTAACTTTCCTTAGTCAGTCACTTATACTGAAGTCTTCTTCTGATCGACTTGTGGAAGACTTCATCTTGAATGGCTTCACAACTCAATCTGCTGTTAGCTTGCAATCCATTCATTGAGTGCTCTCTAGTTTCCTTCAAGTGGAATGTATCTTTGCAATTAAGACCAGAGGCTTCATACTTTGGATATTCTGAGAGTGCTCATTTGTTGAGAATCGTGTTTACTCTACGATTCTACTTTGGCGTTGTGAACACCTCTGTTGAAGCCTTAGTCTACACTCTACGATTTAGCTTTGGTTCTACAGACACTACGACTCCGAGATCAGATCTTGACGCTCTACGATTTTTATCTTTATGCTTGTTGTCTTCGTCTGATCTGGCTCGAATACTATTTTCTGCCTCTTATATGATCAGTAGACTCTACGACTTCAAGCGTGGTATACGATTCTTGACTTGGCTTTGGCAGATGCTCGGTCGGCTCTTAGACAAGCTGTCTCTACGATTCTGAACATGACTTCCTAGCAGACTACGACTCTAAGAAAGTTCTTCTCGACACACTACGATCCTTCTTCGTCTCTCCTGGCAGTCTACGAACTCCGAGATATACTATCTTGCAGACTACGATTTCGCCTTGATAGTTCTCGAGTTTTTCTTGACTCTCCTGGCAGACTACGATTTCTGGTGCAGTGCCCGACGATCAGACATGCCTATTTATTACATTATAAGATCAACCTAACAAGCTTGATCTTTCTACATTTATAGTCCTTGTACATCATTTCTTTTTAAGGACTTTATAAAGCTGTTTTGCTTATGTAGGATCAACCTAACATATTTGATCAATTCATTCTAATGCAAGCATACTTTTCTTAATGCAAGCATACTTGCATATTCATTCATTTATATCATAATCAAATCATATATAAATAGGAATAACATTCTCCTGTATATTCCTAACATATTGTTCTCGAATTCGACTCGATTGAGCCTGGATACACACATCCGGTGCGTTTACTGCTTTTATATATATAAATACTTATATATATATATTGTTCTCGAATTCAACTCGATTGAGCCTGGATACACACATTCGGTGCATTTACTGCTTTTATATATATAAATACTTATATATATTATTCTCGAACTCGATTCGATTGAGCCTGAGTGTGATATCCGGTGCGTTTACAACTTTTATATATATATATATATATATACACACACACATTTCTGTCAGGCCTGGAGATCACTTCGTGGCCATTTACTGCTTTTATATATATATATATATATATATATATATATATATATATATATATATATACAGCTTTTATATACATATATATATATAACTGTTTACAGCTTTTGTACATACTGCATCATCATGTGAGTCTAGGAATCATGTGATCACATATTCAGCTCCTGAATCTAGATTCGGTTCCCGTGATGGACATTTTCAGCTGCAACCAGCTTGTAAATTATTCACGGTGTCTGAATTTCCTTAGATGACTTTCATGCCCACAAGGAGTTCGGCGCTGCTATGTACCTTATTTTCTCAAAGATGTTTCGCATCTCGAAAATAATAAAAGCAATCAAGCCGAACACATAATAAAATGGAAGTATCAAAGGCCTCAATTACTATTGAGCACAAGGGTTTGAAAATCTGTTTTACAAAACATCATTGCCATATCTCGTTAAAATTGAACAATTATAAAAAATTCAAACCCTTTGTATATTGGTGCAAACGAGGCATATCACTACTTCCAGATAATTGCACATTGACCTACACACACACACATATTACAGTCCAATCGTCGACATATACATGTCAGACCTTTTCAAACTTATTTTTTTAAACAAATCTCACCTAACATGAGAACACCAAAAGATAAGAACAGAAAGGGACAAATAAAAATCTCGACGTCGATAGCTATCTTTTCTGTCGAAGTAGAAATCCCTTCGGCTCGGATGAGACTTCGAAGCTTAGTCGATGAAGAAAACCGACCAGCTGCTCTGGACCTTTAGATGACTTTCGAGACAATGTTAAAGAAAAACTTAAACGATATCATGAAAGACTGCGAAGACAATACAATACCGTAGTAGTACCACGATAAATTCTAGTGGGGGATTTGGTGCTTAATAAGGCAACTCAAATCATGATGGGAACACCAACCACTAAATTTTACCCCAAATGGGAAGGCCCGTATAAGGTACGAGAGATCAACGAAAGCAGGTATTGCAAGATATATCGTGTGGGATCAGATGTTGTCTCAGGCCCATTAAACTTGAAATGGGTAAAGAAATATTATACATGAGATGGTCATCACCAAAAAGTTATACTTTCAACTTCAAAAGTAATCGAGGCACTTGACTAGCTATAAGTCCTCGGATCAAAAAAAGTTATACTTTCAACTTCAAAAGTAATCGAGACACTTGACTATAAGTCCTCGAAAGTTACACTTTCAACTTTAAAAGTGATTGAGGCACCTGAGTATAAGCCCTTAACCCTGAAAAAAGTTACACTTTATCTCTAAAAGTGGCGACCGTTATGCTTTCTTTGACAAAAGCAAGAAAGTTACACTTCATCTCTAAAAGTGACGAACGTTATGCTTTCTCCGACAAAAGCAAGATTTATTATTTGAAACGTTATGCTTTTTGTTAAAAGCAATTTAATTATCAATAAATTGTCAAACTTTCGCTTATGCTTGAATATTTTTTCTGATCTCATTTAAAAAAAAGTATAGATTCAAGTGTTAGTTTGCATAAAAAAAGCATGTTTTTTTTAAAAGATTTATGTTTGCTATTTTATGAGGCCTATTGTTGTTTTGGAGTCTTAATTTTAACAACTTAAGATTTAATGTTAAATATTGAGTTTTAAGGAATCATTCAAATTAAAGACAATCAATAAGGATAGAGAAACTATGTTTTGATAAATGAAATATATATAACTGAGTTTTCTGATACAGGAAATGGAAAATATTACAAAAGGCTATGATCTAAAGGCTATGACATATCAAGCTGAAGAGAAGGCATGGCTAAAGCATCTAAGTCAGCAATGGTGGTATCATGAATCTTAAGATTTACAGCTTCCAGCTCCCTAACCTCTCGGGTAGTTGACTCTAAGTCCCTTCGTTGTCATTCTACATCCCGAAACTTGGCCCCTAGATCCCAAAACTTGACCACTAAATCTTGAGACTGAATCTTCAATTTTTTTTGCGGCTTCTTCAAACTCTGAAAGCTATACTGAAAGGGATTCATCTTCACACTTACGTATAGCAACCTCCGAATGTAGTGCAACAAGATTAAAATTTGATTTGAGAAGATCCAGCCTAGCACAAAAAGGAGACATATCAACACCCATAGTTGCAAGGTCGTCTACATCATCGCTAAATTTCTTCAAGTTCTCAACTCACAAAGAACATAAAGAAAGAGTGTGCAACCTAAGAATAAGGCTTGCGAGTAGATCTAGGAATAAGGTTTGGGCAGAAGCCACCTTAATAACCAGTCGGTCGAGTATATGCGGGAACCGAGCTAGGAGACGTTCAAGACTTTCTTGACTAGAAGAGGATATCTGAAAACCCCTCCAAGAAATAAGATCCCCACTTGGATTGAAGGAAGCTCTAGCAAGAGCTATTTTGTAAGCAGCCATAGGATTCATCGAGATAAAGGATAAAGGAGCAGGAGACTATTGTACTGATGATGATTCCTTGAAGCCTTGACCATCTGGAGGATAACCAAGGTCACTGTATGGCGAGGTGGCAACATCCAGATGGAGAGCATCAAATAAAGCGAATGCCTCAACAGGCAAAGGCAAATCTTTCATCTTCTCGCTCTGAAAACAAAATATCAAAGCATAATATATTATGGAGAAAGAAAGGAAATTCAAGAAGAAAATTATATGTTGACTAAAGAAAGATACTCATAATATAGCCAATGGAAAAAGAGTCGGGAGATGCAGCAGAAAGTGGAATGTCATTCCACCCACGCAAAGAGCTATTAATAATACCCTCTTGAGCAATCACCAGCTCGACAGAATCCTTCTGGGGAGGATGAACATCAACAATAATCTCAGAAGAATTCCCCTTCAAGGAAGTAGGAGACACATCGGCACCCTTAGGCCTACCATGGGGAGAAGTCATAGGAAGGTTTGAGGAAATCGTTGTATCACCCACAGCAGGACTTGGGCTTACACCGAATAAAGTGTCTTTAGCATCAAGGCTAACACGATCATTATGCGAAGAAGACGACTTGACACCGATAAGGATAGGTTGGGGAGGCTCACGACTGGCAGAAGCTGCTGCAACTACCTCATTTGTAGTACCAGAAATAAACCCAAGAGGAACGTCATCATCCTCTTCATCGACCTCTGTAATCTGAAAATTGAGAAAATAAATACATAAGGAAACACGAAAGCAACTATACGAGGGATAAAAGACAAAAAATGGAAATGTCACAAAAATTTACCAAATTTCTACGTTGCTTCTTGACCGGATCCTCAGCTGCCAGCATACTAGAACCAACATCGTCAAGGGGGCGTTTCAACAATGGCTTTAAGAGAAACCTAATAACGGGGTGACTAACCGAGACCACGATAGAAGTAATAGGAGGAGCCACCTCAGAATCAATAGTGGTAGATGATCTAGCTTTAGAATGAGTGATTCTCATTTCCTTGGCACCGGTGGATCTCTGGGGAGGAACTGGAAGAGGTATCTAAGATAGAGATATCCGATACGAAGCCCGTGGTGGATGACTCCTGGAGGTAGTAGGGGCATGTGTGGGAAGAATATTCGAGTCACTTCGAGGATGAATGTGTACCGACTGAGGATCAGAAGACTTAGGCATCAAAGCCTCATGCTCAATAAGCCGACTACTGGCTAGCTAACGTTCTGAAGAAACATTGGTCTTAGGAGAACATAGCATCCTAGCCCATTGGAGACGTTCGGGAATAGAAGCTGGTAAACAACAAATCAAAGTATCATCCTCCCACCTTTTAAGATTTATTTACCAATAGTTACGCTTGCCAGTAGTATATCGCCCAATCCGAGAATCATCTAGTATGACAAAAGGAAGGGATCTATGAGGAGAATTTGGAGGTCTTAGAAATGCCCATGTAAAAGAGGGAGAGGTAGAGACGAAGTTTAGAAGGGCAGTCTCATAAGTCTCCCGATAAGTGTGGCCAAAGGGACGCTCCTGGTCAAATCTAAACTTCCTCATGACCCTATGAGGAGAATAAAGCACAGTGTCAAAACCATTATCTTCGACGAAATAGGGAAACTCCGTAGCCCGAAGGAAGATAAACCAGGACAACGAAGAACCACTCAATTTGTTGATGTTTGAGTAGGAGCGAAAGTTACGCCTATAAAAGTTGTGACACCCCCAAAATAGGTATACACAACCCATTCTGAGTTGCCAGATATACGGTACAGAATTTAAATACAGACTTCATTTGTATAACTGTTGAATTGTCATGAAAAATACGATAACACATAAGTTGTGAGTTTCAATAGAAATGACAGTACTCACACTCCAAACCGATGAATCTTTACATAAAGGTACAGTCGATAACTGTTTTAGGAATTAAAATCTTTGAAAAATACTCAAGGAATCCTTCATACATGGGAGGACTTGCATCTAAGTTATAACAGATATCAAATAACTTGAGCATTACCCTTGGTTGACCCAATAGACCCCAAAGAAGAATGAGAAGATTACTATCTTGTTCATTCCAATTGTGGATCTCCATTGTCTCAACCCGAGAATTATATTCCAACCATACTCCAAGATTATATAAATAACGCTCATAGATATATTCAGCAAGTGGATGTGCACAACCATATCTTATGATAACACGAGTTTGTATGTGGTCAAACATTATGTATGATAGTGGAAACAAACCCTTTAAGCTCTTAGTACATTTATGTCCTCCTCATTCTAATGGGGTGCATTTTTGACGCTTTCAAAGTCGAGTTCGCATCACCCTATTTGGTTCACCAAATATAACTATTAAATGACGTATAATATACGACACACCCATCTTAGGTCCTCAATACAATTATATATTACATGTCATGCAGTTTTATAATGTATTGAGAAACTTCCACAGTCTCGGACCATCACACTATTCCCTTGTTATCCCCGCTCGATCCAGCTACACTCTTAATACCTGTAAGGAATTGTGAAGCAAAAGGGTGAGCAAAAATAGCCCAATAAAGAATATTATGACTAAGATAATTAATTTATCAATAGCCTTCATTAGTAATAAATCAGATATTTAGAACATATGGTAGATAATAAAAGTTTTTAACCATTATTACAGCGGAATCAGTAATCCATTAGAAGAGCCTAGTAGAACATAATGTCTACTATCTCCTCCAAATTAAAAGTTCATTGTTAATATTTCATTACTGTAATACTCATCAACAGTTCTTTGTTGTACCCAAGACAAAGAGAACTCTTATCACCTGTCTTCACCTGAACCACCAAAGATTATAATTAAATTCATAATTTATATTTGTAATCAGGTAAATCAACAGTCCATCTTTGCACTACGAGCCAAAGACATATAACTGTAAAACCAATAATCAACAGTCCATCTTTGCACGTAAGCCAAAGATATACAACTGTAAAACCAATAATCAACAGTCCGTCTTTGCACGAAAGCCAAAGATATACAACTGTAAAACCCATAATCAACAGTCCATCTTTGCACGTAAGTCAAAGATATACAATTGTAAAACCAATAATCACCAATCCATCTTTACGTGTAAGCCAAAGAGTATTTTTATCACATCATTTGTCTGTAAAAATAAATATTCCACATCACCGAATTATCCATACACTACGATCCAAGGATATTCGTTAGTATCACATCCACGAATTATACATGCACTATGGGCCAAGGATATTTATTATTATCACATCCACGAATTATCCATGCACTACGGGCCAAAGATGACTTTCATCACAATTTAAGCATGAGAATGATGACAATGATATAAGAATTCAATTAAATAAGATCAAGGATAAATTTTAATGATTTATAATTCAATTTATTCAGAGTTCAAGAATGTCCAAATTGTCAACATGATAACTGCTTTGTGGAGTAAAATTTAAGAATAATATTTATGTATCAAAAATAATTTGGACAGAAAAGAAAAATTAATTTTTTTATCATGAATAGTACCCCGGGTGAATAGTACTTCGTGAATAGTACCCCGTGAATAGTACCCCAGAATGAAAAGATTAAAATTTAACAAGAATGTTCAGAAAAATATTTTTGTGAAAAGATACTCGATGAAGCGCAAATTTTAAGGATATTCTACTTATTTCAAGGAGTATAGAAGCAATACTTATCAACATAAGTATAGAATTAGGAATATGAAACGAAATAATATTACTTACATACTACAGAGTATGGAAGAAAATATTATTTCTTACGAATATTGAACAAAAATAATATCCCTTACAACTGTTGAACGAAGATAATATTCCTGACGAATATTGAACAAAGATAATATTCCTTACGAATATTTAACGAAAATAATATTTCTTACGAATATTAAACGAAAGTAAAATTTCTTACGAATACGAAAAATAATATCATAAGCGAATATGAAATAAATAATACATCTTACCTTAAAAGATGAGTAATTCTGATTGGTATAGCGGAGATATTCTTGAAGAAAACTAGCACTATTTGCAACACTCAAAGTTTCCTTAAACTCAAAAGAAATGCGCTCAATATTATAGAAGAAGAATTCTCTGATTCTGGTGTGCTTTTCTGTTCTAAACTGAGCATCCTATTTATAGGAGAATGACATGATACTATTTGGACGCACAGTAGGAGAAGTTCACGGACAAAGAATTCGACGAATTCACGTGATTTTTACTATGCTGCACTATGCAGTACTATGTAATAAAATATTATAATAAAATGAAAACTTTAAATAAAATATAATCTATTCTATTTATAATCTGATAAAACGAATAACTTTATAAAAAGTTTTCTATTTTATTACTATCATAATAATAATAAAAACAAAACTTATAATATATATATATATATATATATATATATATATATATGAACTGACACACACACGCACACATTAAATATATATTCATATATATATATATATATATATATATATATATATATATATAAGATTTATATATATATATATAAGTAATAAAACAAAACTGAGATAACTTTCTACCGACACTTTTAAAAAATGAGTAAGTGGGGCTCCATGTAATAAGTCAAATTTACAACAAATACTTCATTAAAAATCCCTCTATTTATCTCAATTCATTTGGTTTCACTAAAAATATTTTTAATAATATTTATTCATCATTAATATTATAACTCGCAATATTAACAACCATATCATTCTCAGAAAAGATGGCGCTTTCCGATAAGGACTTCTCCTTATTAGCGTGCAATTAGGTGACCAAACCTCTTTCCTTAACAGAACTTTCTAGACATTGTCAATAATACAAATAATAATATGAATAATTATGTCGCCTCATTTATTGATTTAATAATATAAAATATTATGCAGATGATACTGTGACAATAATTAAATCAATAATATGAGATACTATGCAACAACTACTATGACAATTATTGAATAAAACTAAGTGACTTCTCACGTAAGCATCAATAATCAAAGATAATGTACAATACTGTGTGCTACTGTGCAACCACGCGTATTATTGTACTTTTATCACCGGGTATTTCAACAGTTAACGGTAAAAGTTTTGCCGTTATTTTTATAAAAAGGTTATTTTTATCGCTTTCTATATCCGACAGTAATTCTATTGTGGGGTCCACCAATGATTGTGTCGTCGTACGGATATTCCCCAAAAAAAAGAATATTTCCCGACCAAACGAATATTTTATGACAACTTGCTTACTTTACAAAAATTTTAAATATTTCTCACAACTATAATATTATATCAAATCCACACCTTATTATTCAAAATAACATTTAGAGTAAATTAAATCTTTATTCATAAAAAGTTGGGGTCTTACAACCTCCCTTCCTTATAAAAGTTCGTCCTCGAATTTGGGGTACGTACCTGGTATGTCGAAGAGATGAGAATACCTCAGATTGTATCTTCCCGGTCATTTCCTCTGTATCATGATTTTCTCATTGCTCATCTCCTGTATTTCATATATCATTCTAGAATACAGCTTCAAAATAAAGGTTAATTGACATATCACAATTTATCAACTTAAGTAAGAAAATCCAGCTTAGGTAGGACACACACTAGCGAAGGATATTACTCGTCTCTTCTCTCCTAGTTCTAATCCCGAATATCCGCCAGAGATCATATCCCTAAGCACTGATACCATTTATGACGCTCGCAAAATAGGTATTCACAACCTATTCTGAGTCGCCAAATACACGGTACAGAATTCAAATACAAACTTCATTTATACAAATGTTGAACTGTCGTGCAAAATACGACAACATATAAGCTATGAGTTTCAATAGAAATGACAGTACTCACACTCCAAACCGATGATACTTTACATAAAGGTACAGTCGATAACTGTTTTAGAAATTAAAATCTTTGGAAAATGCTCAAGGAATCCTTCATACATGGGAGATCATGCATCTAAGTTATAATAGATATCATATGATTTGAGCATTACCCTTGGTTGACCCAATAGACCCCAAAGAAAAACGAGAAGATTACTATCTTGTTCATTCCAATGGTGGGTATCTTCTTGCCATATAATTATCTCCATTGTCTCAAACCGAGAATTATATTCCAACCATACTCCAAGATTATATAAATAACGCTCATAGATATATTCAGCAAGTGGATGTGCACAATTATATCTTATGATAACACGAGTTTGTATGTGGTCAGACATCATATATGATAGTGGAAACACACCCTTTAAGCTCTTAGTACATTTCTATCCTCCTCATTATAATGGGGTGCATTTTTGACGCTTTCAAAGTCGAGTTCGCATCACCCTATTTGGTTCACCAAATATAACTATTAAATGACGTATAATATATGACACACCCATCTTAGGTCCTCAATACAATTATATATTGCATGTCATACAGTTTTATAATGTATTGAGAAACTTCCACAGTCTCGGACCATCACATTATTTCCCTGTTATCCCCGCTCAACCCAGCTGCACTCTTAATACCTGTAAGGAATTGTGAAGTAAAAGGGTGAGCACAAATAGCCCAGTAAAGAATATTATGACTAAGATTATTATTTTATCAATAGCCTTCATCAGTAATAAATCATATATTTAGAACATATGGTAGATGATAAAAGTTTTCAAACATAATTGCAGTGGAATCAACAATCCATTCGAACAGTCAAGTAGAACATAATGTCTACTATCTCCTCCAAATTAAAAGTTCATCGTTAATATTTCATTCCTGTAATACTCATCAATAGTTCTTTGGTGTACCCAAGGCAAAGAGAACTCTCATCACATGTCTTCACCTGAACCACCAAAGATTATAGTTAAATTCACAATTCGTATTTATAATCTGGTAAAACAATAATCCATCTTTGCACTACGAGCCAAAGATATATAATTGTAAAACTAATATTCAACAGTCCATCTTTGCACGTAAGCCAAAGATATATAACTATAAAACTAATAATCATCAGTTCATCTTTACACGTAAGCCAAAGATATACAACTGTAAAAACCAATAATCAACAGCCCATCTTTGCACGAAGCCAAAGATATACAACTGTAAAACTAATAATCAACAGTCCATCATTACACGTAAGCCAAAGATATATAATTGTAAAACCAATAATCAACAATCCATCTTTGCATGTAAGCTAGAGAGGATTTTTATCACATCATTTGTCTGTAAAATAAACAATACACATCACCGAATTATCCATACATTACGGGCCAAGGATATTCGTTAATATTACATCCACGAATTATCCATGCACTACGGGTTAAGGATATTTGTTATTATCACATCCACGAATTATCCATGCACTACGGGCCAAGGATATTCGTTATTATCACCAGAGGTCATGATCATGTCAAATAACTGTCCATCAATGCACTACGGGCCAATGAGTACTTTTACCACATCATTTGTAACATTACAGATCATGATTATATTGATACATAATTCCTGGTCATAATCATACCAATCAACAGTCCATCTATGTACTACGGGCCAAAGATGACTTTCATCACAATTTAAGCATGAGGATGATGACAATGATATAAGAATTCAATTAAATGAGATCAAGGATAACTTTTAAAGATTTATAATTCAATTTATTCAGAGTTCAAGAATGTCCAAATTGTCAACATGATAACTGCTTTGTGGAGTAAAATTCAAGAATAATATTCATGTATCAAAAATAATTTGGACAGAAAAGAAATCAATTTTTTTGTCGTGAATAGTACCCCGGGTGAATAGTACCTGAGTGAATAGTACTCCGTGAATAGTACCCCGTAACTAGTACCCCGGCATGAAAAGATTAAAATTTAACAAGAATGTTCAGAAAATTATTTTCATGCAAAGATACTTGATGAAACGCAAATTTCAAGGATATTCTACTAATTTCAAGGAGTATAGAAGCAATACTTATCAACATAAGTGTAGAATTAGGAATATGAAACGAAATAATATTACTTACATACTACAGAGTATGGAAGAAAATATTATTTCTTACGAATATTGAACAAAAGTAATATCCCTTACAACTGTTGAACGCAAATAATATTCATTACGAATATTGAACGAAGATAATATTCCTTGAGAATATTGAATGAAAATAATATTCCTTACGAATATTGAACGAAACTAAAATTCCTTACGAATACGAAAAATAATATCGTAATCAAATATGAAATAAATAATACCCCTTACTTTAAAAGAAGAGTAATTCTGACTGGTATAGCGGAGATATTCTTGAAAAAAACTTACACTATTTGCAACACTCAAAGTTTCCTTAAACTCAAAAGAAATACGCTCAATATTATAGAAGAAGAATTCTCTATTCTGGTGTGCTTTTTTTTTTTAAACTGAGCATCCTAGTTATAGGAGAATGGCATTATACTATTTGGACGCATAGTAGGGGAAGTTCACGGGCTAAGAATTCGGCGAATTCACGTGATTTTTATTATGCAGCACTATGCAGTACTATGCAATAAAATATTCTAATAAAACGAAAACTTAAAATAAAATATAATATATTCTATTTTATATAAAAAGTTTTTTGTTTTATTACTATTATAATAATAATAAAAACAAAACTTATAATATATATATATATATATATATATATATAAATAAACTGACACACACACACATTATATATATATAAGATTTATATATATATATAAGTAATAAAACAAAATTGAGATAACTTTCTACCGATAATTTTGAAAAATGAGTAAATGGGGGTCCATATATTAAGCCAAATTTACAACAAATACTTCATAAAAAACCCCTCTATTTATTTAAATTTACTTGGCTTCACTAAACACATTTTTAATAACATTTATTCATCATTAATATTATAACTCGCAATATTAACAATCAGGTCATTCCCAAGAAAGAGGGAGTTTTTCGATAAGAACTTCTCCTTATTGGCGCGAAATTAGGTTATCAAATCTCTTTCCTCGACAGAACTTTCTACACATTGTCAATAATGTAAATAGTAATATGAATAATTGTATCATCTAATTTATTGATTTAATAATATAAAATATTATGCAGATGATACTGTGACAATAATTGAATCAATAATATGAGATACTATGCAACAACTACTATGGCAATTATTGAATAAAACTGAGTGACTTCTCACGTAAACATCAATAATCAAAGATATTGTACAATATCGTGTGCTACTGTGCAACCACGTGTATTACTGTGCTTTAATCACTGAGTATTTTAATAGTTAACGGTAAAAGTTTTAACGTTATTTTTATAAAAAGATTATTTTTGTCGCTTTCTATATTCGACAATAATTCTGTTGTAGGGTCCACCAATGATTGTGTCGTCGTACGAATATTCCCAGACAAAATGAATATTCTTCGACCAAACGAATATTTTATGACAACTTGCTTACTTTGTAAAATTTATAAATATTACCCACAACTATAACATTATATCAAATCAACACCTTATTATTCAAAATAACATTTAGAGAAAATTAAATCTTTATTCATAAAAAGTTGGGGTCTTACAGAAGTGAAGCAGACGACCGCCACTTTTTCAAACAATAGTGTAGGGACGAGCGGTGAAGCATGAAGAATCATCGATAAAAAGTTGTAAATCTGAACTAGATCGGTGATCAATTCAGCGAGCTGTGCGGGGGACGATGTTGGGTGATGAAAAAGGATCAGAATACTTCTTTTTCTTCTTAGGAAGATGTACAGCAGTAGAATATCTCAAAAAGTGCTCGAAGAAAAAGATATGAAGAAAGGAGCAGGGAACGAAGTAATTTACGTCATACTTGAGTAAATGAGAAAAAAAGATTGATAAGAGAAAAAAATGCAGTGTGAAAGACAGTTAATAAAAAAATACGAAAATGAATACCTCCCAACAGATTCCCTCATAGCTAGAATGGTTTCATCCAAACGACGATACAAGGTTCCTAAGAAGAGAGGAGCAATAGGAACATTCCGACCTTGAGATAACAAAGAAGCCAAGCCAAACATGCGGGGCGAAGGACCATCTACAGGAGACCCGGGAAAGATAAAGCGGGACAACCACATAGCCAAATAAGTAGCCAGAGGAAAAAGGCAAGGCTCCTCATAGAGAGCGAGGACAAACTTGTTATAGTCAGAACTATTCCCGTGGTCGGACCTGTAATCGCTGAAGAAGTAGTGTACCCAAGATAATCAGGAATTCTTTTGCAGGTTAGAGGTCTCAAAGTTTGGAAGGAGCGTGTCACCCTGATATTGCGAGGTGTAATTGGGAGCCCGCTTGAAAGCTTCTGTCAAGTAAATAATGCACTCAACATCTCTAGGAGATAGGCTAAATATGCTACAAGAAGTCGAGGCAACATCAGGAAGACTACAAGATATAATCCATAACGAGTTCATAATCCAAGGAAAAAAATGAACGAAATAAAAAAGAGGATTACTGGCAAATAGCATAAACGTCCTCTAAAGTTGGGGTGAACTCCCCCTAAGCAGTGACAAATGTACATGTAGAAGAGCACCAGCATGAAATCAAGACGGTAAGAGCAGCATGGTCTTGTTGGATACGAAGATCCCTACATAGCTAAATACAACACAAAAATGCAGGCTCTCTCCAATATATCCACATAATCAAAATTTGTGAGAACCTCGTCGGTCCAATGTTGCCACCCCTGAAGACGACTGGATGAGTCGGATAAGAAACGAATGGGACTGTAGGGGTATTCCTATTTTTCTATACACATACGGGGAATGCGAGCAGAACAGGGAAAACTGTCAAAGCTTGCGCAAGCTGTAGCATATAGAAATAAGCCTTCTTTCTCAGAAGGAGGAAAAGTTGCACGATCATAATTCTTCACTTGCTCCCAAAAAATGTCAGAAGACATAAAGGGATCTTTTCCCCACTCGTTGATGAAGGGAACTTCCTTAGTAGTTTTCGGGTCTATGGAACGTTTACTGGAATTAGCCTGCAACAGGAAAAACATAACATGAGAATTCTGGAAATAAGGAAAGAAAGTGAATGAGCATTTTAAATTAATTGCTTACCATAATAAGAGAGAAGGTACGAAACTTAAATAAGAAGACTTTACCCAGGAAAGAGAGATCACGGACACCTAAAAGAAGAAGCAAAAAAAGAGCAGAAGCATTAGGAGCTATTCAAATAAAAATAGGGTAGAGGAAGAACGGAAAAATATGAAGGAGGAGGCCACTAGATTGGTCCCCCTAGGATTTGGCCCCTAGGATTTAGCCACCTAGGGAGCTCTCCTCTCTTACATTTAACTTCTCCTTGCTCGTTGAATCAACTGATTAGAATAAATGCTACTTCGCCGGAAAAAAAATTGTGGTCTTTCTTTGAGAATATCCAGAGAAAAAATCAAGATCCTGTTAAGGTGAAGTGACTTTTTCTTTAAGAATATCTGAAAAAGCCAAGATCTCGTTAAAGTGAAATGGCCTAGAAAGGAAAGACCATAATTATCCAAAAATAGATGCTTCCTCCTTACGGTGTTGATTTTTCTTTGAGAATATTCGAGTCAAGAACCTTGTTAAGGTGAAATGGCCCGGAATAGATGGTTCCTCATTGCGGTGTTTCCTTTTTCTTCGTGAATATCCGAGCCAAGATCCTTGTTAAGGTGAAATGGCCCGGAATAAATTCGTCCTCCTTGCGGTGTTGCTTTTTCTTTGAGAATATCCGAGCCAAGATCCGTATTAAGGTGAAATAGCCCAGAATAGATGCTTCCTCCTTGCAGTGTTACTTTTTCTTTGAAAATATCTGAGCCAAGATCCTTGTTAAGGTGAAATGGCCCAGAATAAATGCTTCCTCCTTACGGTGATGATTTTTCTTTGAGAATATTCGAGCCAAGATCCTTGTTAAGGTGAAATGGCCCAGAATAGATGGTTCCTCATTGCGGTGTTGCCTTTTTCTTCATGAATATCCGAGCCAAGATCCTTGTTAAGGTGAAATGGCCCAAAATAGATGTTTCCTCATTGCGGTGTTGCCTTTTTTCTTTGAAAATATCCGAGCCAAGATCCTATTAAGCTGAAATGGCCCGAAAAAGAAATACTACAATCACCTTAAAAGAAAAGAAATAGATCAAGCAATCACAAAGAATTGACAAGAGGAAGCATCATCGGGTGCAAAGGACTGTTAATGGGTTCGAGCCTGAATGAATCTCTATTTCTCTTCCCAAATTATGATTCCATGGGTTACAAGGGGAGTATCAATTTGGGGGTTGGACATCACCAACGAATGGTCAAGTGCCTTGGTTATGGTGTGCTCCCTTAGTCCTGACCATCTCTAACTTAAAATATGACTCCCACCAAAAAAAAATGCACACACGAATTAGAAGCATGCACAAATTATATAGTAGTATTACTTTATTATATGGCTACAATAATTATACTGCATGCTTTAGAACTACCATATATATATATATATATATATATATATATATATATATATATATATATATAATTACATATGTGTGCATATGTAGGGGAAGTTATGATTTCACTCCTAATACAAATAAAAAGCAACGTGGGAGTGGGTCTTACCCTATGACGTTTAGAAGAGAACAAAACTAGTCAATCTGTCTGGCACATGAATGTCAGTGGCTTATTGCTGCACTCCGCCGCTCCATAAAAAGATTGATACTCCGCTGGAAATTAGAGATTAGGGCACCCCTATTAAAATGTCTCTAATAAGCTGAAGATAAGGGATAGTTATATATTATCACAGCCTCAATTTATAGGTCAAATATGAAACATAGTTAACTTCTTTTGTTATTGTATTATCGTCAATCGCTAGTCGGTGTAATATATATATATATATATATATATATATATATATATATATATATATATATGTATATATATAAATTAAAAAATATATATTTTGGAAACAAATATTCTATTACTAAATAGGAATGATTTGATTTTGTTTCCAAAATAATATGAATGATTTAATATATAGAATAGCTTGATCTTATAAAATAAGATTTGATTTTATATAATTTATTTTAATATATATATATATATATATATATATATATATATATATATATATATATATATATATATAAAGCAAGGTTTTGAAAGGTTTGATAAAAGATTTTCAATATAGCCTGGGAGAGCTCCTTTAGAGGTTCTCTCTCCTAGGATTTTCTTTTCGTTTTCAGGGCTTGCAAGATCGAACTCTGTGAATTAATCAGAAATTTGAAGCAAAATTCAAAGACTCAAAGTATTTTTGCACGATCATTATTCCAAAGGCATGACTCACGTACAGGGGGAAAATGTGAGCTCAAGTATAAATTAGGGTTCACATGCGACCTAAAAGAATGAAATGAACGACAGAAAAGCCAGAAATAAATATGCGAAATTCGAGAGAAGCCTCCACGTGTCCCGAGTCAGAAGACTCGTGGAGATGACACATTTTGGGAATTTATTGAGGGATTAGATTGGTTGTTAGAAGGGCAGAACGATCTGGGTATTACTATGATGACTAAGGGTATTTTTAGAATTTTTCCGATGTCATGTGCCTGGCACATGACCACTCCCCAGAAAACCCTATAAATACCCCTTCCATTCCATTGGGAAGGGAGTTCTTTTTAGACTTTGGATTTCGGACATCTCTTTGGATTTTTGGACTTTTGGAGGACTTGAAGACTCTCTCAACCCGAAACACTCAAGAAGGCTCTCTAGATCCTTGCTACCCTAACAAGGTTCTCGGATCCTAAGAGTTCTGCCACATGTCATTGGAGTAATCGTTCACCTATTCTTCTCCCCTCTTAAATTCATCAATTAATTCCTTACTCTTTGTGAATTGCTCTCCTCCTCAGTCAACACAAAACCCTAACCCTAGCAAGGTACGTTTTCCTTGCCCACAAGTTTTAACAAATAAATATATTGAAATTAGCAATCCATCAAGAGAGTAAAGTAGACAACCTCCAATATATTCTCAAATATTAAAATCCATTATTTGAACTCTATAATCGATAACATCAATGGTCACGATCATGTCAAACAATAGTTTCACTTTATACTCAGAACAGAGATAATTTTCACCGCGTATCTTTGTCGCATATGCTAAACACACCCAACAATTATATTGTTTTTGCACTTAAGTTAGAGACATTCACAACAACTTGAGTTCTGATGGTTAATACAAACAACAATTATACAAAGAATCAACAAAATACTAATAACAACATGAGTAATAAATATTAGTTTGCAATTTATTCATGCTTAAGGAATAATTTAATTTGTCTAAAGTCCAAAAATGTTCAAATTATTAACATGATGTCTAGAATATCATAATGTATCCAAGTTGAAGGGTAATGTCCAAAATTCACAGAGGAAAATTCAACAGTAAGGTTCACGATACAAAAATATTTGACTATCTAAAAATTCATAGTTCAAATAAAACGTTCAAGCCCAAGTTGTCCACAATTCAAATAAAAAGTTCAAAATCCAAAATGTTTACTGTTTAAAAGTTGATAGTTCAAATACAGTGGTCACAATTCAACATGAAGATTCAGATCAAAATATATTACGTGAACCACAAACTATATGAAATTTTTAATAAATTGATATTATAGGAATTTTAACCATTTAGTGTTAACAGTTGTAGAAACGAACAATAATTTCTTACTATCGTAACTTTAAAATTTATATGTAAGTTAGTTTATTATATCCTTTACCTTAACCTGTGACTAGATCACCTTATATGTATATTTGTGATTTAGTTAGTAATTACCACATATAAGTTCTATGGTGTGCACTAAATCGTATCTAGTAAATTATCAAAAGTGTTTTAATAATATTTAAAAAATTAATTGGTGTAGTGTATAAAATAAAGTGGAATATACTTTCAAAATAATATTGAAGAAATAAAATAACTTTTTGAAACATTTTTTCAGATGAAGCTTTTCAAAATAAATTTTCCAAAGGAAGAGTAATAAATAATATGTAATGTGCGTGGATTTTTGTGCAAACTATTACTTTAGAGAAAATACTCACCTGAACAATTCTTGCAATCCTATTGATGTTCACCAACACTCAAAGTATCTTTAGTACATTTAGATACGCACTCACACTTAGCAATATTCAAGAGGTGGGAAGAGAATAAGTAAGAAAGTTGTGCCAACTTCTTATACCAAATCTCCCTTTAAAGCCAAAACTTAACTATCATCTACCACAAATATCAACCTTTTACTTTACAAGTGTCAAATTTATAGCCTCGTGTGGATATATTTCCCTCTTTCAATAGTCAAAACATTGTTTGGGAAAAAATGTGTTTTCCTGTATATACCAGTGTCTGGTGGCAAATATGTTGCGTGTGTAAATTATTTAGGTTAAAATAATTTTTTTATAAAATTTAAAAGACTAAATAAAAAATAACAAATACTAATAATAAAAAAGAATATAATATGTTAGAGTCTGCATATCTTAATTTGATGATGAATGAACTTAATGTATATTTGTACCAGTATGATTTGTACAGTCCTTCTAAAGACTTGATTATTTGTTCAAGGACTTAGAATAGAAATATCAAATAATGTTAGGTTGATCTTAAAAGAAGTTGAATTGATGTATAGTTGATAGGATGTTATAAGATCGTAAGGTTATCCTTCTAATCAAAGTACAAGATCACAAAAGTAGCACAATAACACGCATACATCAAGAGGATCGCTGAACTACTTGGAATAACCAAAACTCTCTGCTTTGTAAAGTCATTTCAAATCGTTAAGAGAACAAGTGATCCTTCCAGCTAGCTAAATGATCGTAGAGCAGTCAAGTCTGACAAACTGACCGACATTGAAGCGTTGCAAGTTGAAGGTCCCAATGCACTCTCAAAATATCCTTGATAAAAATCGAAGATTAGATTATATGTCTACCAGCTAGTAGGTGATAGTGACACGTCAAGGGTGTTAGGTGAGAAAGCAGATTGATGTGGCAGGCGAAGAAAAAGGAACTGTCTTCAAGGTTTAAAATGTCAACATCAAGCATATTAGTACATCTGAGCATTAATTGCACAAACAGACATTTTGCAATGGGAAGATTTATCAGCAAAGTATAAAATGGCTACAAGGATTCAACTTGAAGAGAGACGAACATTTTAATCAAAAAACCAAAAAACTCTAAAAAAGTCAAAAAGAACGAACTCAACGACCCATTATACAAGTTCGAGCTGCTAAGTACCTAAGGAGAAAAAGTTTAATGCAAACTTAGCAACACCTCATAACAAACATAAACCATTAGAGCATCTTAGGGTAAAGTGTCCTTGTCTTTATGACTAAATATCCAAATCTGCGGGACTTAAAGAGGGCAAAAGTGTCCTAGTCAAGTATGACTAAATATCCAAGTCTGTTGGGCTTGAAGAGGGCAAAGTGTCCTTCTCTGTGTGACTAAACTATTAGCAAATTTCCTAATCGAGGAGTAGAAGAGTAGAGTAGGAGTTACTCAGTCTCTGAACCACTTAAAATTGCATATGTCTTTGCTTGTTGATTTTGTTCCTTATCTGCTTTTTTATTTATCTTACAATATATTTAGATCTTCAAGGGGGTTTTCCAAAACTACTTATTCCGATGTGCTTAATTAAATTATAAAATATTTGGCAACACCCATTAAATTAATAGAAATTTTAAAAAGATCTATTTAATCCCCCCTCTACATCTGCAAGTACCTTTGGGTAATAACAAGTGGTATCATAGTAGGTTGTCACGAAGACAAAGCTTACACTTTGAGTAGATCCATGGCACAAAATAAAAATGGTTATGAACTTGGTGGTGGAAGTAAGTCACCTCTTCTAATCAGAGAACAATTTTCTAACTGAAAAGTGCGTATACAGGCATATATGGATGATATTGATCATGATATGTTTGATGTTATTCTCAATTGTCCATATGTTCCCACAAAGTTGTCTTCAACAACTAACGATCCCAACAAGGAGGTTTTTAAGATGCGTGAAAAATGGATAGAGAATGAGAAAAAGCGGGTGCTGATGGATAAAAAGGTCAAAACATTTTGTTCATGGCTTTGGAGGATGAACTCTTTGAAAATGTTGTAAAATGCACTACTGCCAAGGAAGTATGGGAGGCATTGTTGGTGATGCACGAGGGAACAGAAGAAGTTAGAGAAAATAAGCAATCTATCCTAACTCAACAGTACGAGATGTTCACTCATGTTCTTGGTGAAAATATTACAGCAACAGATGAAAGATTCACTATCCTCTTAAATCTAATGTCATATGGCAAGATATATCCGAACAAAGATTTGAATATCAAATTCATGCAAGCCTACCCAACAAATGAGATGCCAAGACCACAACCATCCGAGAATAAAAGAATTTACACGAAATGAATGTGCAGAAGCTCTATGGAAATCTTCTCGCCTATGAGCTGAAGTTGAATCAAAGAGCAAAAACTATGTCTAAAAATAAAAGAAAAGACAATTGTATTTCTCTTAAAGCCTCTGAACGAATATCCAAAACACCAATTGAAGTTTAAGAAGATGATCGAGAAGACTTGGATGGTGATGATGATGATGTTGCATTGCTTGCTAGAAGACTGAGAAAATTCATGAGGAAAGGCAGCAATTGGAGGCAAAGAAGAAATTTTAATAAAGGAAACAGCAGCAGAGAACAAGAAAAGGACTTGTGCTTCAATTGCAAGAAGCATGGTCACTTTATAGTTGAATGCACCATTCCTCTACGAGAGTATCTCAAAAGCTACGAGCAGAAGCATGACAAGAAAAAAGAATACAAAAACTACAAGTCTCACAAGAAAGAAAGAGGTCTAGTAGCTGACTGTTAGGTTTGTAATATTCATAAACGCAGTCAACTTGCACAAAGTAAGCGGAAGCATAGAAAAATTGTAAGACCCCAAATTTTATGAAATGAAAGTATTCAATTTTCTTATAATTAATACTCTATTTAGTAAATGGTTAAATTGATAAAAGGTTAAAGTTAAGGGTGATATTTGAAAATTTTGCAAAGTAAGCAAGTTGATATAAAATATTCATTGTGTTGGGGGAATATTTATTTGGTCGGGAAATATTCTTTTTATCAGGGAATATCCGTACGATGACACCATCATTGATGGACCCCACAACAGAATAAGTTATAAAAATAACGGCGACAGTTTTACCGTTAAACTGTTGAAATATCTGGTGGTAAAAGAATAGTAATACGCGGGATTGCATAGTAGCAAACGGTATTAATTATTGATGCTTACGTGAGAAGTCACTCACTTATACTCAATTATTGTTATGCTACATAATATCTCTCATATTATTGATTCAATTATTGTCACAGTATCATCTGCATATAATTTATTATTATTAAATCAATAATTGAGACGACAAAGTTATTCATATTATTATTTGTAATATTGATAATAACTAGAAAGTTCTGTCGAGGAGAGGTTTGGTCACCTAATTGTGCGACAATAGGGAGAAATCCTTATCGAAAAGTCCCCTCTTTCCTAGGAATGATTTGGTTGTTAAATGTTCTGAGTTATAATATTAATGATGAATAAGTTCGTGTTGATTAAAGATAAAATTGATATTTTTATTGTGTTAGAATTATTAGTGTTAATAGAAATCGACATCTATTTCGATAATAATTGATGTCTGGTGGTTATATTGACCAATCGGGTAATTAATCGGATAAATGAGCAATTAATTGCTATTAATTCACATGTTTATAATTATTTGTTCACATGTGTGTACTATTGATTCACATGCATGTACTATTAGGAGAGATGGTACAAAATTGATAATACTTGCATGACTAAATTAAAAATAGAGGTATAAATGAAGGTATTATACTGTAACTATTTTTTTCACATGTATAAAACTATTGATTCACATGAATGTACTATTGATTCACATGAGGTACTATTAGGGGAGGTGATGCATGTTTGATAATACTTGTAAGACTAATTTAAATATAGAGGAAAAGATGAGGTATTATACTGTAATATTTCGAGCCCCAAAACGTGTAATTATCGAAACTATATTTTTCTATAAATAGAAGCTCATTTCTTCTTTCATTCTCACCAATTCACTAAGACTCACAAGAGCAACTATAGAGAGAGAAGCTATAGAGAGAAAGAAGAAAAGAAGTCTGCTACTTCACTATTCCAGTATCCACTATTCTTCTGAGGTAAAGGGTATTATTTATTTCATATCCAGAAGAGATATTATTTTTCGTATTCGTATGGATATTATCTTCATTCAATATTCATATGAAATAATATTTTTTTCTATACTCTGTAGTATGTAAGTAATATTATTTCGTTTCGTATTCCTACATCTACACTCATTTTGTTGAAGTATTACTTCTATACTCCGTGAAATTAGTAGAATATCTTTGATATTTGCGCTTCATCCAGTATCTTTTCATAAAAATATTATTTTGAGCTTTCTTGATAATTATTGATCTTTTTATGTCGAAATACTATTCACGAGTTATTATTCATGAGTTACTATTTACGAGTTACTATTCACTCAGATATTCGGGGTACTTTTCGTACCGGGTTACTTTTTGTACCGGAGTACTATTCACGAGTTACGATTCACCCAATTACTATTCACTCGAATATTATTCACTTGGGTATTTGGGGCACTTTTTATGCCATAGTATTATTCACGAGGTACTATTCTCGAAGTACTATTCACAGGGTACTACTATTCACGGGATACTATTCACCTGAAAAATATATTTCTTTTCTGTCCAAATTATTTTTGATACATGAATATTATTCTTGAATTTTACTCCACAAAACAGTATCATGTTGACAATTTGGATATTTTTAAACTCTAGATAAATTTAAAGTCTTTAATATTTATCCATGATTTCGTTTGATTAATGCTTATATCATTGTCATCGTCTTTATGCTTATATTGTAATGAAAGTCATATGTGGCTTACGTGCATAGATGGACTTTTGATTGGTATGATTATAACCAGGGATTATTCGGTATAATCATGACCGTAATGTTACAAATGATGTGGTAAAAGTTCTCATTGGCCCGTAGTGCATTGATGGACATATGTTGGTACGATCATAACCATGCGTTCTCTTCGGCCAAGGGTGCAAAGATAAATTATTGTTTGGCATGATCATGACCATTGGTGAAAACACGAATATCTTTGGCCCGTAGTGCATAGATAATCCGTGGTCGTGATACTAATGAATATCCTTGGCCTGTAGTGCATGGATAATTCATAGATGTGATACTAACGAATATCCTTGGTCGTAGTGCATGGATAATTCGGTGATGTATTAAGCTGAGTCTCAGCGATTAAATATTGATAATAAACTTTTAATTTGTAGAAGATAGTAGATATCATGCTCTACTTGACTCTTATAAAATACAGTTGTATGTCTTTGGCCTGTAGTGCAAAGATGAACTATTAATAAATATCTTTGGCCCGTAGTGCAAAGATGAATTTATTAGTATGATTATGAACAAGAACTGTGATTTGGTATAACCATGATCTTTGATGTTTCAGATAAAGACAGGTGATGAAAATTATCTTCGTCCTAGGTGCCAAGAGGAATTTAGAATCACAATTATGATTATGAGTTATTCACATGATTGTGGACATGAACTGTTGATTGATGTTTCAGGGATAAAACATTGTTGGTAGACTTTGAACATGGAGAAGATAATAGACTTTATGGTCTATTTGACTCTTCTAATGGATTTCTCGTTCCACTGCCACTATGGTTGAAAAGTTTTATCATCTACCATATGTTCTAAATCTCTGATTTATTACTAACGAAGGCTATTGATAATTTAATTATTCTTAGTCATGATATTCTTTACTGAGCTAGTTGTGCTCACCCTTTTGTTTTATAATTCCTTTCAGGTAATAAAAGTGTAGCTGGATCGAGCGGGGGTAATAGGGGAATAGAACGATGGTATATAGTTGTTGAGGTTTCCCCTAAAACAGTATGAAAATAATTTTATTGAGAATTTTAGATAAGTGTGTCGTATTTTATACGTCATTTTAACCGTTGATTTTAGTGAACCGAATAGGGTGAGGTGAACCCAACTTTGGAAGGGCGCTTTTGTCACTATCATACAAGATGTCTAATGACGGACGACTTCGTGTTATCATAAGACAGGGTTGTGCACATGCACTTGCTGATTATATCTATGAGCACTACCTATATAATCTTGGAGTTTGGTTGAAATATAATTCTCAATTGAAGACGATGGAGATAATTATATGTCAAGAGAAGACTCGCCATTGGAAAAAACATGATAGTAATATTCTCATTTTTCTTTGGGGTCTATTGGGTCAACCAAAGATAATTCTCGAGTCATATGATATATATCATAACTTAGATGCATGGCCTCCCATATACGAAGGTTTCCTTGAGCATTTTTCAAAGATTTTAATTTCTAAAACAGTTATTGATTGTACTTTTATGTAAAGTACCATTGTAAGGTGTTATGGTCGAGACACCATGAGAGTTACATATATTTGTATTAAAACTCACAGCTTATGTGTTGTCATACTCTGCACGACAGTTCAACGGTTGTATAAATGAAGTTTGTATTTGATTTCTATAGTGTGATATCTGTGGACCTATTTTGGGGGCGTCATAAAAATAGAGTTTTAAAATTTTGCAAACCATATACCCGGATCATCCTTTATGCACATGAAAAATAAGAATTATACCATTGAAGATTCGAGCTTCCGTAGGTGCAAGTTCACCTTCAATCCTTTTCGCGTTCAACTTGAATCCACCGGGTTTGGTTCGTACTTCTGATCAACGTTAGCCACCCAAGTGTTTGGCCTCTAGAGGTGATCCACCAAGGAAGAAGAAATATTCAAGAAGATGGGTGTTTGGCAAAATCTTAATTTTTCTATCTCTAATAAAAAAAGGTGTACTCTCCAATAATTGGAATCAAGTCTATCTCACACACTGATATCTAATATAAGCCTCCTCCTATAAAGATATCAGTTAACCATTTTAATCTAGTTAGAAATTAGGGTATTATTTAATTAATTAAGCTCACTAATCTTATTAGGGATGATTAATTAAACTCTTTTAAATAATTAGCCTCCTAATCTTATTATGAATAAATGAGAGTACTTATATTAAATTAATTCTCAAACTCCTTTAGAAACAAAAATAACAATAATTCTAATAATATTAATAAGACTCCTCTTATTAATTAATATTTAATATTTCTAAAATATTAAATAATAAATATTATGCTATTTAATTTATTCTATCACCATAGATTTAATTAAATATACTTAACATATTATTACGATTATGTTATTAACTTCTTAAATAATTATTCTTCCTTTTATGGTGTGACCCTTTAAGTTCTCTATATTAAATCGGTTATGAATAAATCAATTAGAATAATTCTAATCTTATTTAAATAAATAAATTAGACTATTAATTTATTTAAATAAATAATATTTATTCTACGATAGGGATAAGCCTCCCTAGCAATTAACGACTTTCTAGATAATATAGATTTCAACATTAATCATAAAAGAACCTTTAAGTAAATAGTTACCGTACAATTCAATCCTTCCACCATACAATGTCCTAATTAAATATAAGACATGGATTTACTGTCAAGTTTTATTTTATTTAATTATATGTATTTCGATTCTTAAATGCACAACTCCAAATAATACAAATTAGAAACTCCTTTCTAATTTTATTCTGCCTTGGCCAAGGGCTACTGGGTTGTCATTTATCGAATCACATAGGACATTTCTCTTCTTTTACTAGAAGCGGTAGATTCTTTATTAATCATTCATTATCTCCATATATAACTTATTATACCCAAGCATACCCTTTGATATACCCAAAGGGTTTTAAGGAATAAGTCAAAGTATAACTCATCATACACAAGAATTCCTATTCACAGGTAAGTAAAACTCCATTAGGTATTCCTTAGCGAGCCACGTTCAGTGTAATTATTCTCCAATAAGCACCTACATACTTGCTTTAGTGTCTCCACACAAATGATCATGAGATCAATCATCATCATCCAATAAGCAAGCAACGTACGTACCAATCTATCCGGATTCACTAATCCCATTTTTAGTAATCCAATGATTGGGAACTATTTTAGTTTTAAGCTTTCTAAGAATTTAGATCTCATTAGAATTATCATCATCATTATTCTAAAAGCATTGCTTAAAACTATGGGTTTATCACATATTATAAAGCAGCATCATGTAGATAATTAAAAGTCTTTATTAAATTAATACTTTTTATTAATAAATGAATAAGATTGTTACAAAGTATATGCTTTATCATCAAACATGATTGACTTGTGTGCATACTACTTTCACTGACAGCTCATAGAGTGACTCAGATGATGATACCAGCTCAGACTCAAGCGATGATGAAGAACCATAAGTAGCCAACATGTATCTAATGGCCATAGAAGGAAAGTCCAACTCAACCACTGATCGTCGAGAAATCGATATCTGTGAGGTATTTGACTTCAACTCTCCTGATGTTAATATGGATGATCTTAGATCTGCCTTACATGATATTATTTCTGAATTGAATATATATATGAAGTTGTTCAGGGGGGGTTCTATCAAAGGATTATTCTCTTCTTCAAGTGGAAAAAGAGAAAGTGCAAGTAGAATTGGAAATCTCTCTATGAAACATTGCCTCTCTATCCCAGCTTGAAATAGAGAATAAGGATTTGAGAAAGATAATTGAAACAAACACTCTGAGAGAGTTTATTCTTAACTCTAAAATAGAGGAATTGGAAAAGACAATCTTCATGTGGAATCAATCTTCCTCGTCTATGAACTCACTGATCACAAGTCAAATGGTGGTTTTTGATAGATCAAGATTAGGATTTAATAATGGTTTGTCTTCCTCAAATCTAAGTATGGAAAAATATCTTGAAATAAACAAAAACAGTGATCCCTCCTCCCAAAGAAACATTATGTTTGTTAAATCCAAAGAAGTTACTGAACCAAGTATTTCTTGTCTATCAATCTCTGCTGACCAAGTTGTTGTTCCAAAAGACAACAGGTCACATACTGGTTTGGGATTTATGAAATCGCAAAGTAAGATCAAGTCCATGACTATATCTAGAAGAGTTGTAGAGTTTAGAAATAACTCTACTGGTAAATCTGGAAACAATCGTAGAATTGGCTCATACTTTACGAAATTCCAAAATCCTAAAACTATTTGGAGGTAGAGAGGTTAACCAGAAAGAAAGGTATATCAACTATATAAGGTTCAAATGAGAAGAAATACACACACACACACATACACACACTATACACAAAACTGCTTTAAATATAATAGATATGGGTATAAATTTGTTGATTACTACAATGCATATTATCAACCCAAGATTAGGCAAATTTGGTTTCCCAAGATAACTAACACTGAAGGACCCAAAATAGTGTGGGTACCAAAATTAACAATGACTATTCATGCGGGTACCAGAGTCAACTAAATTTGTTTGGTATCTTGATAGTGGATGCTCAAGGCACACGACTGGCAATAGGGCTCATCTATCAAATTTTAAAGATAAAGATGAGCTGGCTATTATCTTTGGAGATAACAACTCTGGTAAAACAAGAGGATATGGCTCTATAACAAAAGGAGTCGTTTCTTTCAGCAAAGTATCATATGTTGATAGACTAAAGCATAATCTACTAAGCATAAGCCAGTTATGTGATAAAGGCTATCAAGTCATCTTCCTCAATAACCAGTGTCAAGTTCGAGATCTAGAAACTAATTTTGTAAAGTTGATTGGATCAAGAGAAGGAAACATTTATGTGATAAATCTATATGAAGCAAGCTCCTCAGTATAAGCATGTTTCTTCTCAAAAGCTTCAGAAGACATAAGCTGGTTATGGCACAAGAGACTATCTCATCTAAATTTCAAGAATATGTCAAAACTGGCATCAAAGGATCTAGTCCGAGATCTACCCAAACTAAACTTCATCAAAGAAAGACCCTGCAAAGCGTGTCAACTAGGAAAACAGACCAAGAGCTCATTCAAAAGCAAGATGACTAACTTAAATGAAAAACCACTACAACTTCTTCATATGGATATCTTTGGACCTATACCAACAACCAGTCTTTGAGGGAAAAGATACTCACTGGTAGTAGTAGATGACTATACCACATTCACATGGGTGTTCTTCTTAAGTTCAAAGGACAAGACCAGTACTCAACTGATCAGGTTCTTCAAGGTAGTAATGAATAAGAAGGGTGAAAAGATAAAAATAATAAGGAGTGATCATAGCAGGGAATTTGACTATTTCGAAGAAAATCAGTTCTGTGAAGACAGTGGTATTTAACATAATTTTTTAGCTCCTCGAACTCCATAACAAAATGGAGTAGCTGAAAGGAAGAACAAGACATTCATTGAAGTAAGAAGAACTCTTCTGGCTGCAGCTAGACTACGAGAATATTTCTGGGCAGAAGTTGTTCACATTGCATGCTACACTCAGAACAGATCCTTAATCCATAATTTAATCAAGAAGACACCCTACGAGTTATGGAAAAGAAGAAAACCAAACATCATATACTTCTGTGCCTTTGATGTGCTTGCTACATTCTCAACAATGGCAAAAGATATATGACCAAATTTTAACCTAAATCAGATGAAGGAATCTTTCTTGGATACTCTCTGGAAAGCAAAGCCTACAGAGTTTTTAACAAGAATACGTTGACCGTAGAAGTATCTATCCATATTACATTTGATGAATCCAATGAAGATGAACCAAGCAAAATAGCTTTAATTGACGAAATCGTGGAAATGGAACCACAAGCTACTCAAAATTCTATGATCGATGAAGATGTACCAGCTCCTACGATCGCAGTAACAGATAAAGGAGTCGCAGAGTCTTAAAATCCAAATACTAAAACTATACGAACCAACGAAGATGCGGACTAAGAACCAAATCTTGAAGAACTTCGACAAGAAGCACAAGGACTGACATTCCATCCGGATCCAGATGGGAAAGAGATTACACTCAAAATCTAATCATTGGAGATCCAAGTGCATGTGTCAGAACCAGATCAGCCACTCAAAATGAATGCTTCTATCTAAGCTTTCTTTCTTAAACTGAGCCAAAGAAAATTGAAGAAGCCTTAGAAGACTCAAGCTGGATTGAGGCTATGCAGGAAGAGCTAAGTCAATTTGAAAGAAGCAAGGTTTGGAGGCTGGTTCCAAGACCAAGATTATCCAGTGGTTGGCACAAAATGGGTCTTCAAAAATAAGATGGATGAAACTGTTGTGATCACAAGGAACAAGGCAAGTCTGGTAGCAAAAGGATATTCACAGGAAGAAGGAATTGATTATAATGAAACATTCGCACTAGTTGCAAGACTGGAAGCCATCAGGATATTTCTAGCTTATGCAGCTCACATGAAATTCGAAGTTTTTCAAATGGATTTCAAGAGTGTATTTCTCAATGGTGAACTTCAAGAAGAGGTCTATATCGAACAACCACCAGGTTTTATCAATCATACTTTTCTAAATTATGTCTTTAGACATGATAAAGCATTGTATGGGTTGATACACTCACTAATTATCTTATTAAAAATGGATTCACTAGAGGAAGAATTGATATAACCTTATTTCTTAGGAAGCACAAAAATAAAATTCTATTAGTTCAAATATATGTTGATGATATCATATTTGGCTTTACTGATGAAAAATATTGTGAGAGATTTGCCAAGTTAATGCAGAGTAAATTTGAGATGAGTATGATGGGTGAGCTTAACTTTTTCATTGGACTTCAAGTCAAGCAATCTAAAGAAGGAATTTTTATCAATCAAGCCAAGTACATCATAGATCTTCTGAAGAAATATGGATTAGATTCAGCCACCCCTATGAAAACTCCTATAACATCTGCTACAAAACATGACAATAATGAAAGAGGTAAAAGTATTGATATTACTCAATACAGAGGTATGATTGGATCTGTCTTGTATCTAACTGCTAGTAGACCAGATATCATGTTCTCAACCTGCATTTGTGTTAGATTTCAAGCTAATCCTAAGGAATCTCATCAAATAGTTGTGAAAAGAATCTTCACATATCTCAAGGGCACTCCTTACTTGGGCTTGTGGTGCCCCAAGGAGTCTCCCTTTGATCTGATAGGATATTCAGATACAAATTTTGTAGGATGTAAGATAGACAAGAAAAACACTAGTGGGGCATGTCAATTACTAGGGAATAGACTTGTATCTTGGTTCAGCAAGAAGCAGAACTCTATGTCAACCTCCTCTGCCGATGCTAAATATATTGCAGATAGTAGTTGTTCTGCTCAGATCTTATGGATGAAGAACCAGCTTGTTGATTATGGGTTTGATTTTAAGTCTATCCCTATATTTTTTGATAAACTAGTGCCATTTCAATTACTCATCATCCTGTCATGCATTCTAGAACTAAACATATAGATATCATATATCATTTTATTAGAGATCTTGTTCAAAATGGAGATATCTCCTTGTATTTCATTCTAACTGATGATCAACTAGCAGATGTGTTTACTAAGCCTTTGGATGAATCTAGATTCAACAAGCTAATAAGTTAGGAAAGCTAAATTTGCATCCATAACACTATGTTTACAGATGACACTATCTAAGTACAGAAAAGAGAATCATAACACCGAAAGTGATCATAGAAGGCGCGTAATGTTCACGATCAAGCAAGCAAGTGGAAGATAAAGCTACTACTTATTTATTGCAAAATAGCAAAACTGAAACGACGTGCAGAATATCATGTCATGGCACGTGTCCTACTCCACACGACTAAGAGGGAAGTTATATAAAATTATTTCAAATTCAATCTCTGACCTTTACTCTTCTATTTTTTTCATCTACAAAATCTGAATTGTCATATTTTTTAAAAATACCTAAAAGCTTTCTAACCCTAGATCTCAAAATTCTTTGAAAATTTTAGTCATTTATGTGAAATTTTTCAACAAAAAAAATGAATCAAGATGGCAAACTTTCACATCATAATTGGTATTCAGTTGTGCTCTGGTTAGTTCATTGCTCAAGAAAAGAACATCAAAGACACTCTAAAGCTCGTTGAACAAGTTGGGTTCTTTGAGTGCCTGAACTCCAACACTAAGATCTACTCAAATCTCATCAAGGAATTCTATCTAAATTCTAAGTTAAAAGATGGTGCGATAATGACTAAAGTCAAGGGAGTCACACTTCATATAGGAGCTGCCGAAATCAATGCGTGTCTGGGTTTTCAGAATAAAGGTCTTACTTCGTAGGATAAAGTGGATTTCGAGGAAGGAATGACATTAATGGGTCACAAGAAGAACCCACAGTTAAAGGAGCTGAAGAAAAAGGAATTCCCTCAAGAGTATGAGTTCTTTACTGAAATTGTGGGCAAGTGTATCATCTGCAAAGATATTGCTCATGACTCGGTAAGTGAACTTCAATTAAAGTTCATGATTGTGATTGTTCAGTCCAAGAAAATCAACTTTTGTACTATATTTGTAACTTGGTTAGGAAAATGGGTTAAAGATTTTGAAAAATCAAAACTGGTAGAAAAGTCAGCCCCCAAAATGTTTCATGGTAGATTGTTGAGTATTATTTTGAAGAAGAATCTACAAAACAAACTCATAGAAGAAGAAAGATTCCCTCTCGATCCAAATAAAAAAATATCCCCTAAATTATTTGAGCACTGGAAAAGAAATCCTTTGGAAAATTTGAAGTCCAAACTGTCTGAATGTGGAAGAGAAAGAACTACGAGTGAAGTACAAAAGCCAGTAAAAGCAAAGGGAAAGAGAAAGGTAGATGTTGTTGAAGAAGAAGAAGAAGAAGAAGATTCACAAGGATCAGTTGCTCCTCAGGTTCGTAGAATACCTGATTAATCGAAGCAGAATAAACAAAAATTATCCAAGATAACTATCCTAAAAGGTTAAGAAGATGCTCAAAAAGAAATACAAACATCTAAGGAAATGAAAGATATTGAAGATGTCAATATTCCTCTATCCCAGATGATTCTAAGAAAGAAGAGGCAGAGTCGTCGATGAAAGGCTACTGTGCAACTAGAGGAACAAGCTGGAGAATCCATTCCTCCTCAAATTGAAGAAACAAAAGAAGAGGAAGAAGAAGAACAATACATGTTGATTCTAAAGAATCAAGGAAAGAGAAAATCATATTTATCTGGCCTAAGGGCAGAAGAAGATCTTGCTGAACAAGGTTCTACTCATGAGCCCTTACTCATTAATGGCTGAGACGGTTGTTATACCTAAGCCACAACCAGTTGCAGAAATAGAGCATGTTGCTGAAGGTCCAAGCTCTATGTCTAAGGGGACAAAGAAGAAAAGCAAATTGATTAAGATAACTGAGAAAGCTACAACAAGGCAGAAAAAGATTGCAAGTTTGGAATCTGATCGACAAAAGAAAAAGGTAGAAGTAAAGCAGAAATGAAGGGAAGAAAAGAGAAAAAGGAAAGAATTGAGAACTAAAATTAAGAATGACTTAGAAATTATGTGATTTTCTTCAAAACTTTCAAAAAACACCAAGAATAGTGAAATTATGTGATTTGATTTAATTATATGATTTAAGTTGTTAAAATCATGCTAGAAAGGTTGGGTAATGATCATATATAAATTTTAGTATCTGGGTATGCTTAAATTAATGAATGAACAAAGAAATTGGAAGTTTATGGCCTTGTTCTGTGTTTTTTGCTAACTTCAAATTTTGGAACTCGCGTTCCGCGCTGCAGCGCCAGCTCCGAGCTTAAAATCTGAGCTGCAGCACCAGCCCCGGTGCAGCGCCAGACTTAAAGCCTAAAGTTCGAGCTGCAGCGCCAGTCTAAGCTTATTTAGTGGGGCTGCAGCACCAGATACAGTTCAAATGGTGGAGTTGTAGCGCCACTCTGCAGTTTTACCCAGAAATGAGATTTTTAATCGTTCAAGTCCAGGAAATGTAATTGTAACCTAATCTAATGAACATAAAAACGTATTAGACATATAATGTGATGTTGAAATAGATTCTTAATATATCAATAAGGCATTTACATGTTTAATTGATTTGTCAAACGCATAGTTAGCTCGTTGTTCATGAAGTCTAATATTATGTGAAAACAAGTGTTGTAATTTGATTAGTATAATCATGATCAGAGTTTAGTGAGAAGAGAATGAACTTGTGATGCTAGTTACGTTATAATTAACTAGTATTGTGAATGTAAATGGTATGTAGGATTAAATTGAGGAACGTGAATAGTTAACGTGTAATCTACGGACGAGGCAAGTTTCTAAACCTTACCCCTTTACATTGAGCAAGTTTTCTAACCCTAAACTTTATTTGAGCAAGTTCTAGACTTATATTCTATATAGAGCAAGTTCTTGTTGTTTATTGATCAAGTTCAAAATTTCATATTAGATGTTATCATTCTTTTAAAGTATGATTCCTGTTATATAATACTTATTCCATTGTATACCTCATAAGTTTATTATTTAAACTGGATATCATTTATTGTTAAACCTTGTATGACTAGCGAACCTTTATTGATTCGACTAGTCCATAGTTAATGAACGTTCTAAATTTCAGAACCCTTGTTGAGCTTATCCAAACCAAACTTCCTTTGGTGCGGGCCCTAATGTCAAACTGAGATGAACAACCCTATTATAGGGGATTAATTATGCTTTAGCGTTAAGATATTATGCACAGTATGGTACTAAGGGCTGATCCCCCTAAGTACGAGAAGAAGAGTCCATAGTCTTATGACTGTTAAAGGTTTCAAGTATAAACACTTGACAACCTAGGACATAGTTCAAGGTCTTATGACCCTCAGAAGTTCTTTTGATTATTGTTATTCATTCTTGATTCAAAAGCCGAGTTTTCTTATTTCAGAAGTCTTTGATTCATTCGCATGTTATTATTTTATTGTTATATTATTATACTTGTGGGCAATCGTGCTCACTCTTGCGTAATAATAACATTGCAGTTAAGAACGAAAGGTCTGACTAGCAAAGGCAAGGGCAAAGTTAACAAGTGATGAAGACTTGTTGTTTATTTGATGTATTTATGTTTCAGACTTATGTTAAAGTTGTGTAAGACTAATTATTTGTTTATGTTTCTGCATTTGAGATTTAAGGTTAGTATGACCTGGGATTGATGTATTTACATTCAAATGTTGTAACTCCATAAAGAGAGGATTTATTTCTATCTGTTTATGGTTTTTCATTTATTATTGGTAGATAGATACATGATATTTGGACAGTGAACACCAAATCCCGTGAGAATTAAAGTACCCGGATTTGGGAGTGTCACAGAAGGTATAGGAGTAGGCCGAATGAGAGTAGTCCATTCCACAGATGCTTTGTATACTCTCTTTTATGATCTAGATATTGACTGAACCACAGTTGTGTTCGAGCCAAAAGGTGATCAACTATTTCATTTCATGTCAATGTTGCCTCTCCTTCGAGCAATCATGCAATGTGATCACAGCTTTGTTAGTTGGGCATACATTACTTATACCAGTCTACCCCTCATATCTCAAAACTTTCCTCGAGTTTTAAGGTATGCCACAAAATTGCTCTACTTTGCACCCTTTAATAAAGAACCTTTTGTATTTCCTCCAATCTTACCGCTGTTCACATTTCTCCTTCCATCTTCTGGTTGTCATGACGAGATCTTGGGTCTACCTTCCTCGATCTCTGAACATCCTTCTCACTCTCATACATCCACATCTATTTGTTATGAAGAATCCCCTCCTCCTGAAAAATAATGAAAATCTTCAAATCGTAGAGTTTCAATCCCACACTGAATCCCAATCATTTCCTCACTCTTTGATCGTAGAACTCTAATCTCCTATGAACGAAATCGAATCATCTAATTCCCAGACTCATTCTCCACTTCCCATAGTCGAATTGTCTTCACTCGTTCATATTTCTAGTCTCTTAACCTCTCCTCATCATTCATCTCTTCATTCTAATACTTCTTCTTCATGGATTTCAAATTCTCCAGACATCAAATCTCCTTCTCCTAAGTCTGGTAAATCTAAATGTGGTCCTCTCTCCTTTCCAGAAAGCACACCTCTATCAATTCCCACTGATATTCCCTCCTCCTCTCAAAATAAATTATTTGATCTTCCTCTTGCTCTGATAAATTTATCCCAAGGCCCTCAAACTATTCCGGAGGTCACCCCTACCCAAGTCATGGAACGTCTAAACTCTCTCACTCACCTCACTTCTCATATATCTCATGATATTGAGGACAAGTTTACCCAAACCAATGCTGACCTTCAGGATCACATGGATAAAATCACAACAATTGTACGTGGTTTATCTGGTGTTACGGGCAAATAAATTCACAAACAACTTCAACAAATGAGCACTGATCTTACCAATCGTCTTCATGAGCGAGATAGAGCGTTTTTCGACACTTTAACTGATCACAAATGAGCAATTGTAGCTTTTTAAGAACAGCATGAGTACTCCCTCAACTCGGTAACGAACAAGCTTTTTGCACTCAGTGGCACTCTTTCGGAATTCATGCGCCGTAAGGAAGCTCAAGCATTCAACAATCAAGCTTCTATAATTCACCAACATGAACACGCCACTGCTCGTCAAAATGAGATTCGGGCTGATATTGCAATGACGTCTACTCAGCTGCAAGAACTTATTGATGTTGTGCAACGTTCCTCCAAACTTTTTGATGCCAAAAAGGGGAGAAAGAGAAACGGCAAGAAGACAGAAACAAAAGGGGAGTAAGTCAATCTCAGGGGGAGAAAAGAACACGAAATCAAAAGCAAATATTCATTACCCCTCCGATCTTTTGATCACAATCACCTCCTTATCTCCCATCAGCTATATCTCTAGAAGAAGGAAGATTCTCCTCAAGACAAGAATCGTCAAACAGAGTAACTCCTACCAGCATCCAGATTCTTACTGGCGATCCTACATATCTTAGGAGAAATCTTCAAGGAATGCACATCGTAGGAGAAGCGATAATGGATGCATCATATCTTGGTCCTAGAGATTCTGCCGAAGAAATAAGAAGAAAAGCAAACGAAGACAGAATCTGAGCTGATCGTAGAAGAGAATCTGAACAGGAATGGCTCTCGAAGGAAAAGGGATCAAAGAGGTAAAATTGAAACTGCTCAAAATTTGTATGTCATGTAATAGTTGAAATCCTTATTGATCATTATCAGATATTAATAAATTCATGCTTTTGATAAGATCAATACATTAAATCACTCTATTCTAAGGCATATTTATTTTCAAGTCAATGCATTTTGATGAATGTTATAGAACTACTGGTTTTGTCATTATCAAATAGGGGGAGATTGTTAAAGTCGGCATATCTTAATTTGATGACGAATGAACTTAACGTATATTTGTACAGTCCTTATAAAGACTTTTGATTATTTGTACAAGGACTTAGAATAGAAATATCAAATAATGTTAGGTTAATCTTAAAAGAAGCTGAATTGATGTATAGTTGATATGATGTTATAAGATTGTAAGGTTACCCTGCTACTCAAAGTACAAGATCACAAAGGTAGCACAATAACACGTATACATCAAGCGGATCGTTAAACTACTTGGAATAACCAAAACTCTATACTTTATAAAGTCACTTCAGATAGTTAAGTGAACAAATGATCTTTCCAACTAGCTAAACAATCGTAGAGCAGTCAAGTTTGACAAATTGACTAACAGTGGAGCGTTACAAGTTTAAGGCCTAATGCACTCTTAAAATATCCTTGGCGAAAATCGAAGATCAGATTATAGTAGATGATAGTGACACGTCAAGTGTGTTAGGTGAGAAAGCAGACTGATGTGGCAGGCAAAGTGTGACAACCCCAAAATAGGTCCATTCCATCCAACCTATTCTGAGTCGCCAAATACATGGTACAGAAAATAACTACAACTTTATTACAACAATTGTCGTGTAAAATACAACAACACATATGCTGTGAGTTTGGATACAAATATATACCAAATGTGACTCATGTTCCAACCGTGGACATCACCTCACAATGACACCTTACATAAAGGTATAGTCAAAAACTGTTTTAGAAATTAGAATCTTTGGGAAGTGCTCAAGGAAACCTTCGTACATGAGAGGTCATGCGTCTAGGTTATGATAGATATCATATGGCCACAGAATTATCCTTGGTTGGCCCAATAGACCCCAAAGAAAAACGAGAAGATTACTATCATATTATTCCCAATGGTGAGTCTTCTCTTGACATATCATTATCTCTACTGTCTCTAATTGAGAATTATACTTAAAACAAACACCAAGATTATATAGGTAGTGCTCGTAAATATACTCAGCAAGTGGATGAGCACAATCATGTCTTATGATGATACGAGGTTGTATGTCATTAAACATCTTGTATGATAGTGGCAAACCACCCTTCCAACGTTGGGTTCGCTTCACCCTAGATGATTCACCAAATATAACTCCTAAATGATGACCACCGTTCTATTCCCCTGTTACCCCCGCTCGACCCAGCTACACTCTTATTACCTGAAAGGAATTGTGAACAGAAAGGTGAGCACAACTAGCCCAGTAAAGAATATCATGACTAAAGGTAAATAAATTATCAATAGTCTTCATCAGTAATAAATCAAAGATTTAGAACATATGGTAGATGATAAAAAATTTCAACCATAGTTGCAGCGGAACGAGCAATCCATTAGAAGAGTCAAATAGACCATAAAGTATATTATCTTCTCCATGTTAAAAATCCACCAACAATATTTTATTCATGTAACATCAATCAACAGTTCTGGTCCACAAACATATGAATAACTCATAATCATAATTGTGATTCTAAATTCCTCTTCGCACCCAGGACGAAGATAATTTTCATCACATGTCTTTACCTGAAACATCAAAGATCATGGTTATACCAAATCACAGTTCTTGTTCATAATCATACTAATAACTTCATCTTTGCACTACGGCCCAAAGATATTCGTCACCAATTCATCTTTGCACTACTGGCCAAAGATATTCAACAACAGGTCATCTTTGCACTACGGGCCAAAGATATTCATCAACAATTCATCTTTGCACTACAGGCCAAAGATATTCCTCAACAGTTCATATTTACACAACAAGCCAAATATATTCATCAACAGTTCATATTTACACTACAGGCCAAATATATTAAAATCTCAAAGAAATATATAATCATTTATATAAACAATAATTATAACCATGTTGATCATTTCACCTTTGCACTTAAGCTGAAGATATTCAATTATAAATTCAATGGTCATGATCATACTACTCAATAATTTAACTTTGCACTACTGGCCAAAGAAAACCCAAAGTCATGATCATACCAATAATCTACCCATCTTTACACTCAAGTGAAAGAGAATTTCAACATCAGGGTTATAAAAATGTTATATATGATAATAAAAACAATATGATCAACATATAGATTTAATTTCAAGAGTAATATTCATAAATCAACTATAATTTGGTCAGAAAAAGAAACCAATTTTGTCGTGAATAGTGTCCTTGAATAGTAACTCGTGAATAGTAACTCATGAATAGTAACTCATGAATAGTAACCTCGACACAAAAAGGTAGAAATTTCACAATAAAATTCATACCAATATTTCGGTATAATGATATTGAAAGAATAACATTTCTTTAAACTTATAAACAATTTATTTTAATTGTTTACACTTTACTAATTAATGCATTTAATCATCATAAAATGCCAAACTCATAAGATTTCATAACCAATCACCAAAACCCTCATCAAAAATCTGCTTATACCACATATATGATTCTCAAGCCATAAAATCATATTTTCCAATTTTCTTCCTTCACATAACATATTTAATTCATTTACTTATAACTAGTCTATTTTCATGAAAAATACCAAATCAGTTCCAAAAATATTTCTTTCCTGAGATTTAGTAGAATATAGTCCCATATTGAACATATATTTTTCTCGGAATTTTTAAAATTCATTTACTATTTTTCATATGGCCAAAACCGCCGAATATTTAGACATTTATCAAAAATTGTACTTTTATCCAAAAATTTCGAAATTTACAGAGTACACTGATATTATATAGATATACTTCCAATAAAAATTTCATCAATTTTGGAGTTAACCACAAGGAATTATAAGCGGTTACTTTTAAAATAGTCTTTTCTCATAAAATTCATAACTCTCAATCTATACATCCAAAAATCACTATTTTTGGACACAATCAAGAAAACTCATCAAAATATTATTTCAAATTTTTCCAGAATTTTTGAAGGTCAGAAAAATTACGAAACTGGAAAATATAACAACCCTTAAAATCTCTTACTATCTCTTACCTCAAAAGAGCAGTACTTCTGATCGGTATAAGGCTGAAGGAAACTTGCACTGATGAATAGAAACTCACAGAGTATCTAAATACTCACAAAATACACTCAATAATCTAGAGAGAGAAAGAGAGAAAACTTATTTCTGGTGTGATTTTCAATTCTAACTTAGCCCTCTATTTATAGGAAAATGTTAGCACGCCGAATCAGACTTAACCTGTAACCTGATGGCTTTACCTGCTACTATTCCCACCCACCACATTTGAATAAAAATCTCAGCACATTTCTTCACCAACCAAGAGTGGAGCCCACCAATTCTAAAATTTTTCACCAAAATGATTAACTCCAAAAATTCAACAATTTCTGAACCAGTCATCTCGTAAAATTCATAACAAATTATACGTTCATTTTTAATGGTTCAAAATTTGTGGACATATACTCAACTTATATATGTATAACATATCCAAATATTACCACGATCCAACGGTCGGATTAAAAATTATAACCCTCGCAAAATATCTTAAAAACCCTAATTTGATTTTCAATACCTCCGTTCCGATAAAAATACAGATAAAACACCTCAACATTAACTCCTTCATTTTTAACCACAAAAATATATCCCTCATTTATATCCACATAAAATAAATATTTCCTTATCATATTAATCAATAAATAATTATTCACAAATAATATTACAGAATCACATTTATGACAACCAGACCGTTCCCAGGAAAGAGGGGGCTTTTCAATAAGAATTTCTCCTTACTGGCGTGCAATTAGGTGACCAAACCTCTCCTTAGACAGAACTTTCTAGACATTGCCAATAATGTTATCTAATAATATTATTCAAATAATATGAATTATTGATCTGATAATGGGAAATACAGTGCAGTGATAATTATTGAACAACAATAATATAAAATTTCAACGTAGCAATTATTGAATCAATAAAATAAAATATTGAACAGTAATTAATGTAACAATTATTGAGTAGTGTCTTCTTACGTAAGAATCAATAATTTTAAAAATACTATGCAATACCGTGTGCTACTGTGCAATAATGTGTATTACTGTATTTTAACCACCGGGTATTCCAATAATGTTAACGGTAACAACTACGCCGTTATTTGTAAAAACTCAAATTTGTCGTTTTCTTCACCCGACAGTTATTCTGTTATGGGGCCCACAAATGATTGCGCCGTCGTACGAATATTCCCCGACAGAAAGAATATTCTACGACCAAACGAATATTCCCCGACAACAATGAATATTTTATAACCACTTGTGTATTTTAAAAAAAAATTCATATATCACCCTTAACTTTAACATTTATCAATTTAACCATTTACTGAATAGTAATTATAAGAAAAATTGAATACTTTTATTTCATAAAATTCGGGGTCTTACACAAAGAAAGAGGAATTGTCTTCAATGTTTAAAATGTCAACATTAAGCATCCTAGTACATCTAAGCATTAATTGCACAAACGAGCATTTTGCAACGGGAAGATTTCTCAGCAGAGTATAAAAGGTTTACAAGGATTCAACTTGAAGAGATGCGAACATTTTGATCAAAAAGCCAAAAAAACCTTTGTAAAAGTTAAAGAACGAACTCAACGATCCATTATATAAGTTTGAGCTGCTAAGTACCTGAGAAGAAAAAGTTTAACGCAAATTTAGCAGCACTTCACAACAAATATAAATCATCAAAGCATCTGAGGGCAAAGTGTCCATGTCTTTGTGACTAAATATCCAAGTTTGCAGGACTTGAAGAGGGCAAAAGTGTTCTAGTCAAGTGTGACTAAATATCCAAGTTTGATGGGCTTAAAGAGGGCAAAGTGTCCTTGTATGTGTGACTAAACCATTAGTGGATTTTCTACTCGAGGAGTAGAAGAGTGGAGTATGAGTTATTCAATCTACGAACCACTTAAAATTGCATGTGTCTTTGCCTGCTGATTTTTGTTCCTTATTTGCTTATTTATTTATCTTACAATCTGCCAGAACTGATATTTATTTTTAGATCTTAAAGGGGTTTTTCCAAAATGACTTATTCCGTTGTGCTTAATTAAATTATAAAATATTTAGTGACACCCATTTAATCAATAGAAATATTAAGAAGATCTATTCAACCCCTCTTTTAGATCTGCAAGTGCCTTTGGAAAATAACATAATAGAAATTTCTTTAAAAGTTGAAGGGAATTTTTAGAAAAACCAAAAAAGCTCAAAAAATTTGTTTACACTACATCTGACCTCCAACTTTATATACTACATATAATAAGGTGGTGTTTGTTTGTGTCTGAATGTCTCTTAATTCATCTGTCTCTGATTCGGTCAGAGGCAAATCTTGTTTGGTAAAAAAAAATTTACCTCTTAATCATTAAGACAGAAACTCAAATCTTAACTATTAAGAGTTGTCTCTTAATAGTTTATTTAAAATTTATAGATAAAAATAGTCTTAATAAATATTGTACTCCTTCAATTACAAATTTTAAGATCATTCAAATTAAATTTTTAAATAACTCAAAGGGTTAAAATGGTAAAATAGTGTCATTCATATGTTTTACACTTTTTAGTTATCAAACAATTTTTTTAGATTCAGATATTATTTCATTCGGATAATCTAATTTATTAAGATGTATTAATCATTCAGATCTTAATTACTCAATTTTATCAAACACCACGTTAAGGTCTTACGGCCATTTATTATACAATAAGGAAAAAAGGAGAAAAAATTCCAAATATTATAATCATGAGACTATATTCCTATGGATTATTATTCTAAAACTATTAATCTTAAGATTGAATAGTCTAAATCTATGTTTGTTTATTATGGAATTATTCGTAAGATAACTTAAAATAATTATGTTATATTTGCTTTGTCCAACATTATTTAAAGGATTGGATAAAACTTACCATTTAGACTATTATACCCTTACTACTAATAACAAATAAATCATATTCTCATTAGTTTAAGTATAAATAGATAGGATAAGATACATCAGTCTTTTTAAACAAAGTTAAAGGTTAATTTTATCCACAAAACTTTAGTCTCAAATGGTAGGGATTATAATAACTAATCAGACATGGTATTAAATAATTCACTCTTTCAAGTCATTTTATTATCCCAGAATTAAGTCTCAAAGTCTATTTTTAAAAACAAACAAAAAAATTAAAATTAATAGTCTAATCACAAATATAATCCTTATAAACAAATAGTAAATTGTTCAAAACTTTATCATATAAGTAAATACATATGATGTATTTGCCTATCTAGCTAAAGCATTATGCACATTGCACAACAAAAACCAAAAAATATGAGTCTTATAAGCGTAAAGGTTGAGAGTTATTTAGCATATATTAAAATAAATAAATAAATAAATAAATAAATAAAGGTCACAAGTTATAACCTCATGAGTGTAATGTAACACATTTCAGTGCCATCCATGTAAGTAATATCTTTGTTATGCATAACAATGGCCGCTGAACCATCCCCCATCAATAGACAAATATGTATTTTCAATTTGCGCCTGGAATTTTCTCAGATTAGGGCTTCTCACTACTAAAGTATGGGCAGATAGCCTCCACTGTCTAATAAAAGTGTAGAAAAATAAAAATAAAAAGAACATGAGAAAACGTATGCACAGAGAAATTTTTTTTTTTTTTTTGCTTATTTCCACACACACCCAGACCACACTCACACACCCAAGAATTGAAAGAATCGAACCCTTAGACCTATGGAAACCACAAGATGAGTTACCGGACTAAGAACCATACACCTCATAGATAATACATTTGAAATAGTTAAAAGGATGTAGTTTTAATTGCAGACCATGTACGTATAGATCACATTCTCCAAACAAACCAAAAAAAGAAAACCTAATTACCAGTGATATTCCAAATTTAGCAGTAACCTTGCAAAACATGAGCACATGCGCAGACATATACACAGGGAGCTAGGATCAAGTAAAGAGGATAATAACCTATATCAATGATAACCTGCAGCAACTGTGGTCTTAATATGTCCAAAAGCTTCCTGGATCTCTGACATCTTTATCCTCTTTGCCATACGCAAAGCATGCAGTTCGTGTACTTTCTTTTGTGCATCATCAAGACAAGCCTGGAGTTCTCGTACTTCCCCTAGAGCACCTGTCAGTACTATTGTCAATAGAACAAAGTTCGTCAGCATTGTTTAGATGATTCACCAGCCAACTAGTGTTGAACCCCCATCTCTCCAAGTCAGAAAACAGGCCCCTGTAGTGAGTGATAATCGAGGTAGTAACATTGGTTCTCATGACTTCAAAAAATGAACTTACAGATGTGCACAATGTATTCAGCCCGACTGTATATATCATCTCAGTTTGGGGATCAAAGTGCTCAAACGTTTCTGGGTACTTTTCCTTAATGTGTTGTAGCAAATCCACAAACTCGGAATATACCTGATGGCCTTCCCATAACGATAAATTACTATTTGTGCTACATGAGCAAGTCCCATTCACATGAACATTACTCATAGTCATAGAATTCACTTGCCCTGGAATCCTTTTAGTGGCCTTCGTTATTGTTTTTTGTTGAATAACATCATCTTCCAGTGCTGGATCCTCTCTTGCATGATCTTCCTCCACTCGTTCCTCCGTCGCGTCCTGAACAATGGTATCTTCATCTCCACCATCACTAATATGTCCATCTTCAAACATAGCCTGTTCCTCATCATCTTCATTCAAATATTCTCCTATTTCTTCTTCAGAATCATCCACCACCGAATAAGTAGACCCCATCCACCGCAACATATTCACGTTTGGGTTGTAATCACTAATATTCCTCCCCCATTGCTTCAATAAATCATAATGACAAAGTTTAAGTTATTAAACAATCAATCTTATGTGCAGATTAAGTAGTCAAAATTGAATAATTAGAGTGTTGAACACCAAGATAATCTAAACAAGGCTTTAACTGAAAAAGAAGACTGATGCATGAATTTTTACAGCCAAACGTGGCCCCTGCATTAAAACACATGGACAAAGACAAACCAACTTAACATGCAAATATATCCTAAAAGTCAGAATACAGCCAACCCAAACAGTTAAATTCAAGTGACAATGTGTTTCAAAATCAAATTCCCTCAAACAGTTCAGATGTATCATATCCTCATATGGAGAATAGCTCAGATGTATCATGTCCTCACAAGGATGACTTGGACCAACAAAAGTCAAACATCTCTGTTAAGTTTAGCATGTCTTATTTTACATGACACAAGTTCAAAACATGTACAACATTTTCTGTATGTGTTCTTGACATCATAGTTGAAGTCGTAAAGTCGAGTCAAGTCGGTGGCAAGGAGCTTAAGCGACTAGGCATCCAACTAGTCGCTCATAAGTCGACAAGTCATTTCTAATATACAATTTATACTTGCATCTCTATCATACATTACATAAATTAAGGGCTGAGATTTAAAAATCAACTTCGTCATCCGCTACTTGAAGTAGCGGACACATAACAAAAAAAATCCGGACCAAATTGCCCACATATATCATTTATGCCTTTGTTTTGGGAGGAAATTTATATATCTGCTAGTTGAACTAGCTGAAGAAGAATTATCCCAAATCTAATATGATCATATCTCGAATATTACAAATATGAGATCTCGAATATTACGCAATACCAAATATCAGATCTCTGAAGATTACAAATATGGGATCTCTGAAAGATAGTGCCATCCATGATTTTGGACTTGTGTCCAATCATTCCTTTTGAAACGATGGGTGTGGTTGGGTTGGCAGCGGCGCAGTTCGAATGGTACACCACCACCACCAAACAAGCAATATATGTGCCAATATTATGTATACATCGAGAAGGACTAAAACTATATAATCTTTAGATGAAAATGAAAGAAAAAAATCAGCATATGGCTTTATGGAGTGAATTGATTTTGAGAAATATTAATCCATAATGGGATGATGCAGAAGATCATTGAATAAATCAGATTTCACAACAAAAGTCAGAAAGTGAAATCATAAATTGCTCATACTTATTCAGAAGAAAAAAGGGTTGGTACTATTCTCTGTTTACATGCCAACAAGAAAAAATCTGTAAATGGCTTGATATAGGGGCAATTTGGTCCGAATTTTTTTTTTATGTGCCAGCTAGTTCAAGTAACGGATGACGTAATTACGTTTTAAATTTGAGCCTTTAATTTATGTAATGTATGATTATGATGCTATTTGCCCATTTTTCATCCATAACAAATAAATGCTATGGATCATTTCCCATATATATATATATATATATATATATATATATATATATATATATATATATATATATATATATATAGGACCGATCCACAGGCAACATTGTAAACTCCATATTATCCTTGCATCAGATATCAGCCGTCCATTTGCGGATTGAACGGGGTAATGGTATCCCAACCCGCACTTTAATATGGGGGAGCCTGCAGTTTAATTCTGCGGACAGAGACTCATTATGTCAATGTACAAGAATATCCTATTTTTAAAAGTAATCCTCGTCCACACAATTAAATTGCAGATAGGAGAGATTTTTTTTTTTACGTCAAATTGGCTAGAATTGCCTTCACATTGCAAGAGATCAGTCCATCTGAAAAACAAAGAAACAAGCGAATGACGAAATTGATGAAATTTTTTTGTTGTCATTTTTTATTGTTTATTTCAGGAACATCAAATTATAGCAACGGTGGTGGATTCTCGGCTACTACCAGCAGCAGTGCAGGCTAGAGCCGATTTTCCGCTGCAGCAAGTGATATGACTTGTTCAAATGGAGAAATGTTGCCTACTTCCAATCTGAAGATATATAGCTTTTCAGATACGAAAATTGAGAAGTGCCACGAAAAGTTTCAAGTCTGACACCGTGTTAGGTATAGGAGGTTTTGGGACTGTTTTTTAAGGGATGGGTGGATGAGAAGACGCTTGCTCCTTCTAGGATTAGTACCGGAATGATTGTTGCTATCAAGAAATTGAACCCTGAAAGTATGCAGAGCTTTGACGAATGGCAGGTGTGTGTTATGTGTTGCAACTTGATTGTTGAATTCTAACTGTTTGTTGCTATCAAGAAATTATGCAGGGCTTTGCCGAATGGCAGGTGTGTTATGTGTTACAACTTGATTGCTGAATTCTAACTGTTTCCTATAATCGCAATGATAAGCATTTATTGCAACTTTTTACCATTGGTTACAACAATATGAACACCCAAGATAACGAGGTAAAGTTCTTTTCTAGTCCCACCTTTGGCTGTGGCCAGAACTGAAGTGGAGGATTTGGAATTGCCTTCAATTTGTTAAAGGATTTTGGCCAATTTGACATAAAAAAAAAACAATAATAAAAATCTCTTTAATCCGCATAACTAAACTGCAAGGTTCCTCATATTAAAGTGCGGACTAGGGTTCCATTACACCGTTCGATCTGCGAATGGACGGCTGAGATCTATTACAAAGAAAATGTTAAGTTTATAACGTTGACTATGGATCGGTTCTCATATTTATATATATATATATATATATATATATATATATATACCCTTCCACTTTTAATATAATTTCTATTTTTTATCTTTCTATTTAGTCTTACAAAAATTCATATTTTACCCCATATAATTTATACACGCATCGCGTGAGCCACCGAGTATTAGTATATATATATGGGGAACGATCCATAGCCACCGCACTCATCCCAACAACAGACAACCAAAATAAAGAGGTAATAATAAGTATCTACAACAACTAACAGCGGACAGCTTTTTAACTTTAAAAAACTCATAAAGGGTCAGAACACTCATTCTCTCATAAAACAAAGTTTCTTTTTCTTCAACCAAATTTCAAAATTCAATAACTTTTTCGTTATAAATTCAAAATTGTCAATCTATGCTATTGGAAAGGTTTCGAAAAGATATTCAAAATAAGAGGCATTGTTGATATTTTTGCTATAGTTAAAATGTCCAAAGTTGCAACCAAAACATATAATAATGTATTTCAAAATACAAAATTTTAATCCAATTTTGGTCATTTTAACTAAATAAAAAGATATCAACAATACATTTTGTTTTAAAAATGTTAACGAGAGCTTTTTAATGATATATAAATTAACAATTTTGGATTTGTTAAAAAAAAGTAATTGAATTTTAAAATTTGATTGAAGAAATAGAAATAGCTGGGTTAGGTGACAGAATGAGTGCTCTGACCTTTTTTGAATTTTTTAAACATAAAAAGTCATCCACAGGAAGTTCTTGTGAATACCGCAAGAATTTCCTGCAGATACTTATTATCACCTTCTAATCCTGACCATCCGTTGTTGGGATAAATGGCTATAGACCAGCTGGCTGCAAATTATCTATAGCCAGCAATGGCAATGGATCACTATATATATATAGGGACATTCGAACTAACGTATGTTGGGAGTACTATTTCAACTAGCTGATATATAGTCGTCCATTGTAAAATCTAAGGGTTGAGAATGAATAAGGCAGGGGGATGGCCGCTATTAGGACCTACTACCAACTCCGACTAGCAACAAGACTAATGACTTATGCCCTCATTTTAGTTTTTCAAATTGGCCGCTAGTAGGACCTGCGACCAGAATATAGGGAAAAAAAGGAGATGAGTCAGGCCGCAGGTCGTACTAGCGGCCAATTTGAAAAGCCAAAATATTGACTATTACACTGAGGATGGAACAGAAAAGTAATATATTTAGTCGGGCGGATCTAGGAATTTTTTCCAACGAGAGCGAATTTTAATTAATTTTTTTGTTGAATTTAAATAAAGAAAACTTAAACTAATCATAATAATGTTTACAAATTGCAATAAATATTCATAATCCAAACTAATAAAGAAATTTCAAATAAAAAACATTTAGATACAATTTAGAAACTTATTTCGGTTACTTGTCATAGTTCAATTTGAATGATTCTCCAAATTCTCAAAGCCTCAAACCAAACTTGCTTTCTATATTCTAACAAAACCATGAATTAATTTAAAAGCATAAACTAGTTTTGGTATCTTTTTATAAGTTTCAAATAAATTTTATTTAAAATAAGATAAACAAACCATCCAAAATGTATACTCAAAACACCAAAAATTATATATGGTCCATTAGTTAGATGCATGAAAATAAAGTAATTATAACTAAAAATGAAGGGTTGCTAAAGGCTCGTAGTTATTTTCCATTTCCCATTTATAAAATAAGGCAAAATCATTGTAAGTTATCACAATAAAAGACAAACTACTCAACCAAAATGATCCCATTTTCAATCGAAGATCAAACAACCGAATCAAACTTGAATTAAACAATCATTCACAGTTCACACGCTGATGAACATTCAAAACTAAAAATTATACAAAAATTATTTCTAAGTTTTAAAACTAAGAAAAATTTTGTTCTTGTATTTAGAATTGGTTTATGAAAAAAAAATTCCCACTTCAAAATTTAACTATTCCATTAATCTGCCTCTTTAAATTTATTAATTTACATATTTACCCTGCCCCTATACCTATAAAAAAAATCCAGCCTATGTTGCCCCTCAAGTAGATCCGCCAGTGTATTTAGTGTACTCCAATATCTAAAACATAATAATAGGAAGAAAAAAATATCAAACTTAGAAAGTGTATAAATTTTGTAGGTAGTAAAGGAGAAATAATAAATAGCATACCTACCATTTAGCATCTCTATTTCTCCTTTACTAATTTATAAACTCTCTTAAGTTTGATATTTGTTTTCCTATTATTATGTTGAGATATTGAACTATACTACACATATATTACTCCGTTGTTCCAGACCTGCGGTCAGGCCCATCTTTTTTTTCCTGTATTCTAGTCGCAGGTCATACTAGCGGCCAGTTTGAAAAGTCAAAATGAGGGCATAATAGTCATTAAATTGACCGCTAGTGGGATTTGCACTGACCGCAGATCCTACTAACAGCCAAACCCATGCCTTATTCATTATCACCCCATAGATTATACAATGGACAGCCAGAGATCAGCTAGCTAGAATAGTACTCCCAACTAACGTATGTTGCCAAAGGCGAAAGAAAATAGCATCCGCACAACTGTTACTAGGAGCCTAAAAATAGTTATGTGGAGCCTAACCCACTTAAATATATTTTGTGGATGTCATTTATACCCCAGCTAAAAAAATGTAGGCACCGCATATTATGCGAATGAGAAAAAAACAAGTTAGATTATTCCCCACCGCACGACTATTGTGCGGATAGAAATCAAGCTCAATAATCCATGTTTCGTTCTTATTTCTTTGTTTATGCTTGTTGGTTGAATTGCCAAAATTTGCATGTTTCAGTGCAAAATCAAAACAAATTAATACAATACTTTGATAGGAGGATTGTCCCTAAATCTTTCCTTATATCATTGAAATTCAAAGCCCACATCTAAACAACAAAAATTCCATCACAACCACATCCCAACCTCCGCCACCCTTCCCCGCCCCTGCCACCAACCACAGCCCGTATCATTAGGAATAGGGGAAAAAAAGAGAGGAAGAAAGATGAGAGAGACCCATAAAAATAAAAATAGACTCATTAACATAGAAATACATTTGGTAACACCCATACAAATATAGAGTTATAATTGCCAAACCCATTAACTTAAAAAGGAAGAAGATTTAGAAATCAAAGATTGATAGCATCATCATCAAATCACAGTACATTAGTAGATCGAAAAAATTAAAAAGGAAATTGTCCGAAGTAAAAGAAGAAACCTGAAGCATTGCTCAAGTTTTTACTTCTCTATTCCTTTTCTTTTGGAAGGCTTTGGAGTGGATGAACATATATTTTGTCTCCAAACCCTCTTTTTCTCTCACTCCGTCTCTTTATATATTGTCTGGTTTTTTTGTTTTTTTTGATTTCTAAAGGTATCCCCAAGCTAACACTTTTAGTTTGCCCAAGACTATTCTTCCGAGGTACGACCAGGCGCCAAAGAGGAGACCTCTCACAAGAAAGTTTGTTGCATCCACAAGGGCTCGAAACCAAGACCACTTGCTTAAGCGACCAGAGTCCCTTCCACTCAGGCCAACCTTCGTTGGTATATATTGTCTGGTTACAAACTCTAAACAAGGAGTTGGTAGAATTGTTTAGTATAAAGAATGGTAGTCCGCATAATTATTGTGCGGACAGTAGGTCTACAAATTTCTTCCTACCGTACAATTATTGTGCGGAACATTTTTTTTTTTTGAGTTGGGGGTAAAAACGCACTTGATTTGTTGGTTCGACTCATCACAATTGTTATTAGAAGTCTAACAAACAGTTGAGCGGATGTTGTTTTCCTTGGCCTTTGAATCATCAAACGGACGGTCGGATTTGGGTTGGATGGATGGGAGAAAGATGAGAGAGAACAATAAAAATACACCCATTAACATAGAAATACATTTGGTAACACCCATATAAATATAGAGATACAATTACCAAACCCATTAACATAAAAAGGAAGAAAATTTGGAAATCAGAGATTGATAGCATCATCATCAAATCACAATACATTAGTAGATCGAAAAAATTAAAAAGGAAATTGTCCAAAGTAAAAGAAGAAACCTGAAGCGTTGATCAAGTTTTTTTTTATTTCTCTATTCCTTTTCTTTTGGAAGGCTTTGGAGTGGATGAAGATATATTTTGTCTACAAACCTCTTTTCCACTCACACCGTCTCTTTATATAGTCTATTTTTTTTGGTTTCCCAAGTTATCCCCAGACTCACTTTTAGCTTGACCAAGACTATTCCTTCGGGGTATTCCAAGAAAGTTTGTTGCATCCACAAGAGCTCGAAACCGAGACTACTTGCTTAAGCGACCAGAGCCCCTTCCACTCGGGCCAACCTTCGTTGGTATATATCGTCTGGTTACAAACTATAAACAGGGAGAGTTGGTAGAATTGTTTAGTATAAAGAATGGTAGTCCGCACAATTATTGTGCGGACGGTAGGTCTACAAATTTCTTCCTACCCCACAATTATTGTGCATAACATTTTTTTTGAGTTGGGAGTAAAAATGATACTTGATTTGTGGGTCAGACTCTGCACAACTGTTATTAGAAGTCTAACAAACAGTTGTGCGGATGCTATTTTCCTTGGTCTTTGGATCATCAAACGGGTGGTCGGATTTGGGTTGTATAGATGGGAGAAAGATGAGAGAGACCCATAAAAATACACCCATTAACATATAAATACATTTGGTAACACCCATATAAATATAGACATACAATTGCCAAACCCATTAACATAAAAAGGAAGAAGATTTAGAAATCAGAGATTTATAAAATCATCATCAAATCACAGTACATTAGTAGATCAAAAAATTAAAAAGGAAATTGTCCGAAGTAAAAGAAGAAATCTGAAGCGTTGTTCATGTTTGTTTTTTTTTATTTCTCTCTTCCGTTTCTTTTGGAAGGCTTTGGAGTGGATGAAGATATATTTCGTCTCCAAACCCTCTTTTCCTCTCTCTCACTCCATCTCTTTATATAGTCTGGTTTTTTTTGGTTTCCCAAGGTATCCCTAGGCTCACTTTTAACTTACCCAAGACTATTCTTCCAAGATACAGCCGGGCACCGAAGCGGAGATCTCTCCCAAGAAAGTTTGTTGCATCCACAAGGGCTCGGAACCGAGACCACTTGCTTAAGTGACCAGAGTCCCTTCTACTCGGTCAATCTTCGTTGGTATATATTATCTGGTTACAAACTATAAACAGGGAGAGTTTGTAGAATTGTTTAATATAAAGAATGGTAGTCAGCATAATTATTGTGCAGACAGTAGGTCTACAAATTTCTTCCTACTGCACAATTATTGTGCAGAACATTTTTTTTGAGTTAGGAGTAAAAACAACACTTGATTTGTGGGTCATACTCTGCACAATTGTTATTAGAAGTCTAACAAATAGCTATGCAGATTTTGTTTTCCTTAACCTTTGGATCATCAAACGGGCGGTCGGATTTGGGAGGGATGGATGGGGGACCCCATCCAATTTTGGATGTGGATCACTCCCCTATACGTATATATATATATGTATATATTGAAAAAATAAAACACAACAGAATGCCCATTGTTTATAAAAAAGGGAGAAAAAAAGAAAGACAAGTTGACCGCCCATTTTATAAATCATCCAAGTTGGATGCTAGCGTACAACAGCTAAAATAAAATTTATATGACTAGTCGACTAGTCTAGCCAAGGCGACGACTTAGCAACATACCCCAAGTCGTCCATTCGACTTGGCTAGCAAGTACCCACTAGACGACTAGTAGTCTATGACTTCTTGGTCTGTTAGATATACTTACTCTCTCCCCTCTCAAACCTAGTCTATATTAGCTTCCAACATGTCTTTATCTTACACGGACTCAAATGGAATGCTTGGTTGGACACCTTATTTTTAAAAGTCCAACACGATTACTTCTCAATTTTGCAAACTTTTTACACTAAAATTAAGTGGTTTAGTACCATATCTTTGTCCGGGTGTAAAGTGTCGGACATGGGTTCTTTAAGGTAAAATAAAGAGCCGCGTAATATAGACTCTTGATATGAAAATCAACTAATTTCTGTATACTCTTCTTCACACTTTTTCTCCGGCTTCCGATGTTTTTGTCATAAATTCAAAAAGCATGACTTTAAACCATCGCAGCCGTAAAAAGGAAAAATACTTCCTATTGATTATTGAAACATCATTTTCCCCTTTTTCGCATCTAGAATGCATGCTCAAGGGAAGCAAAATCACCCAAAATACAACATGTATACAGCAAATATCAATCTATAAATCCTTTAAATCGTTAATCTCTTCCACTATATATAGTGGTAGAAATGTTATACAATTCTTGTATCTAAAAAAAATATTTCAAAATTTTAATTTTCAAAACAATAAAAATATTGTAATAGCTGAAATTAAGTAGAACTTTACATTCCTGTCCTTTTACCAAGTAAAATATTTGTATTAACTTGAACGAAAATAATAATCAAAAGTACTCATCAAACAAATTCCAAGATGCAATGTAATGACAAATAATGGCATTTCTATTCAATTACTTTTGAATTTTTTTATAAATAGTAATGCCAACTAGTGGTGTATAAAAGGCAAAGAAGCATGAATTTTGGAACAAGAAGGGTTTGAGACAACACAAGGATAAATAAAGGGTGTAAAAGCTATATAAGTCAATTGTACAGGCCCCTAACCATGTTCCAAATCATTATGGGGACTGAAATATTTTGAAATAAATCATGGATGCTAATTTCAGTCTCTGATATTTAAATAATAAGGTGAAAGTCACTAAATATTAATGAATCAATTCCCATTCATATTTTTTAATAAGTTTGACTCAAACCATTCATACCTTATGCAACACTAACTGTGACAACAGATATCCCTCAAATATTGGAAAAAAAGATGAACATACAAGTAATAGAAAGAAGCAACAAAGGAAGTCAGCCACAAAAGTGCAATGCAACTAAGTACTTGTCATCCTTGTGTTCTGCATCTGGTTTGTCAAGATGATAAAACATAATTCATCTTAGACATTTAAAATTCTCAAAATTAAATTGCTAAGCTGTAAAGCAGCTCTAATCAGACTACCTCATAGTTAAAAGTTAAATTTCTTGCCTCCTTACCCCAAAAATGAAGTGTTCTGGAATTCAATTTGAATTATGCTAAGATCCATGAGAGATATAACTTCTTCCTCTGTAGGTTTATGATGTGCGACAAGATTTGGAGAGGAATAATCGTCAAAAAAACAAGAAAAATCAACCCGGGTGAGGCTCCGCATCTCACTATCCCAAGAATCTTTTACTTGGGTGATGCTTTGCACACCACAACCTCAAGGGTTTCTCAACCGCAGAAGACAGGAAATAGCTCATAGCTGAATATCAATAATCAATAGTTTGTAATCCATTCGTTTAACTTGTTGGGAATACATCAGTTTTTATAGGGACACAAAACCCAAATATTACTTCCGTAATAATAAAATAACTAAACGACTAAATACCCTTACTAAATGAAAAAAATCTTAATCACTGTTAAATGTCCTCAATCCCCACTAATAAATAAAATTTACATCAATTACTCTTATATTAAACATGATAAAAACTCCAAATAATGAACATAAAAAATCTTTGATTTGCTCTTAACTTGTGGTTCCATCAATTTACCTACCAATTGTATGCCTCCTCGAACTATCTTAACCACTAAATTTCCTATTGTTTCCATTAAATGTTCTTAGGGTGACAGTAACAGAGAGACCCTCAAGCATCTTTTCTTCGTATGTCACATTCCCATCAAGCTTTGATATGGTCTGCAGGGTTTTGATATAGCTGACTCTACTCTGATCTAACCATTCATTCACTTCCCACCTCTTCTGTATTATTTGCCTCTGCTTATGTTTCCCATTTCAGAATATTTTGCAATGCAGAAACAATTTCCTATAGAGAACCTTCAGCCTAGACTTCGTACAATAAGTAATTAAGTAAAAAAATAAAAAATCCACCATAGATTGGGGCTCTGAATTTTTAAAGGTAGAGAAACAAAGTTCAATCAACAGATCCATCTCAGCCCTAGAATATGATGCATAATATCTGCTATGTTGGCAAAGGATAACCGATGGACACATGTCACATTTGAGGTTCATAACCTTCAACATTCCCTGTTCTAAACCTCACCGGTCTATATTACACGGTGGAGGACATTAAATTTCTTAAATATCGATTCCCCTCCTGGAAATACCTTTTAATTCCTTACAAGATAAAACTTCAGCCAGTAATTTCTTCCCCTCTAAAGAAGTTTCATATACTTCACATTCACACAATTTATATTGAGCACAATCCATGTTACCAAGTTTTCACAACAGTTCTTTTTTCCCCATTAATTTATTGTTTCTTAAGCAAGCTTTTTCTTCATCTCTCTCTATAAATATTAGTTGCTGGATAAATCCTAATAGGCCTATCTAATACTGTGTTATGATCAATTACAAAGTGAGTGGACAGTCATCTGATATAAATCACAAGAAATAAAAGAAGCATAATTCTCAAATTACACAAAAAGTCGAAAATTGAATATGGTTCATATATTTGTCCAAAGCAACCATAGACCAGAGCACATAACTATTGGAGTGGGATGTCTACTTGTTAGAAACAAAGTGAAACTATACCCCGACAAAATATAAAATTTTTCAGTGATCTTGTTCCAATATTAAAATTTGAAGACTAAATTTTATCGTATTTTTATTTTGTTTAGAATTAGTCATAAAAAGAATTAGGTTGATTTGTGTATTATGCAAACCATAATATAGAGCCAAACATAAAAAATAAGAAAAGAAGAGAAAACAGGAGCTCAATTGTCCCTAAAAAATAGACGCAAATCTTGTTCCACATAGATACATAGTTATTAGTTCACAAAATGTAGAAGAGTATGATGTGCGTGTATAAATTATAAATTGCAAAGTAGAACAGCTAACTAATTTTTCGAAAACTAATAAGCTTCAGTTGACAAATAAAGTAGTACAGCTTTTATAGCACAAATGGAGTATTAAGTTGCCAAGACCAAAAACTTGAATAGTTCAGTATTTAATGCTCCTCATTTACCACCACAATCTAACGTCTCCATAGTAGGCTCTGGTATAAACAAATAATAAATCTAACACAACAGTCTTTGGGTTTGAAGTTTGAAGTTCGAATATAAATCAAACTAACATACAGCTATGTTACACAAACTCGAATGGAGTGTCTGGTTGGACACAGTATTTTTTGAAAAGTCTAACAAGGGTACTCCCTAATTTTGCCAATTTTTTACACCAAGATGAAGTGTCCAGTATCCAACTATCCATACCCCTGTCCGAATATCGAGTGTTGGACCCGGGTACTTTAGGGTAAAGTGAAGAGTTCGTGTAATGCAGAGATGTAGAACCATAAGGTCAAAAATCACCATAGTGGAACTATAAATACCTGTATCAAGATCTTTGCAGCTGGAGAACTACCAAGTAAGTAGATTATGACATGATTAAGAGGCACAGGTGGGCTTGCACGTAGCAATCGGTTATATCGTTCTTTATCTAGCATAAGACACTTCAGGTTACCAAATGGAGAAGGAGGATATTCTGAAAAATGGGGATCCCATGAAATAACCTGGGAAAGTTATTGCATAAGACAAAGCAAACATTTTAACTCCAATTATAGTATGAAGACTAACAATGCAGTAAATATACATTTCAATTGCATACTTCTTGAAGTAATATTATATATGCAGGAAGATGTATAACATGAGTCTAGTGCATAACATTGTATATTTGATCGTAAATATCTTTTATATTAAATCCCACAAAAGTGAGCAAGGTCAAATGCATTAGCCTCAATCAATATACCTATACTAACATCAACTAGTTTTGAAAATAAATTAGTAGTATACCTGTATTGTATTCAAGGAAAGTGTAAGAAACTTGGCTCCATGGATTTCTTGAAACAAAGTAATAAGTTGCTGAAAAATTACTTGTTTGTTCTCTTCAAAGTACTCCTTTTCATACCTGTCTATATCGATATGAATATCAAGATTCACTTGTTCTAAACAAGGGAAGCCATCCTGGGCAGATAACAATAATGGAGTATTACCACTATATTCCAAGCACAACAAATTGGGTGCCGAAATCACAAACAAACAACTTCTAAGATCCCCAAAATATTGATATTGGGATATGGTGAGGTTTGCAAGACCAAGAGAAGTTATAAACAAAACCTCCATGCCATGCCACGTGAAGGATCCTTTTAAACTTAAATTCTTCAAATGGACAAAGCCCTCAAAATTCAACACTCTGTCTTTCTGAAATGTTACATCTTCGAGATGTAAAGTCGTTAAAGTAGGCAAACTCCATGACATTAGAGGTACGTCTCTACAGCTTTGGAGATGTAAAGTTGTTAAAAAAGGAAAACTCCAGGGCGGGAATTCTATTCTGAAGTCCGCAGAATATGTACGAAATTCCTTTACATTGTGAGAAACTGCATAGTTTACAGTACTTGCAATGAAATCTGGTCTGAAATACGATAAATTTAACCAGATTGTAGAAACTTCAGCTGAGTGATTCCGTTTCGAGAGAAATTCCTCCACAAATTTTACATAAGAAACGCCATCGATACGAAAATGATTGTAGCCGAAGTTTAGATGAGGAAGAGTAGTCCAGATCCGATTCCATCTTCTTGATAATACGCAGGTCTGAACTGCTTCTTCGATTTCGATGCGAGAGAGGATGATATGAATCAATTCATCGGGCAAGCTACTGATTCTGTCCTCTTTTTTTGCCCTAATTCTCCTCAATTTCTTCTTTTTCCCCAAATCCATTTGGTAGCTCCTCAAAAACCCTTCAACCTGAAAGCTGAACAAACCTATCTACTTCTTTGTTTTTGTTAAAAAAAAGGTTGATTCCCTCGTGACGAGGGACCTGTTCACCCGCCCACCCTTATTCAATTCCTTCTCCTCTTCCTCTCCTGCATTCTCTATAAAAGGGATGCTACTGAATAAAAGACGTGTGAACTTCTTTTATTCAGTAGCATTTTCAGAAAATTTCATCTTCTTTTTCTCTTACTTATTCTCTCTAAATTTATGCAACAATTATAAGAGTATTATTATACACTTTGCTAAAGTTTTTATAACACGTTATCAGCACGAAGTTCTAACCAATTGAGACGGTAAAATTAAATTCTTACAATTTATTATTATACTATTGATTGGGCTATACCACCAATAATATAATTTTATTCTTATAATTGTATTTAAATTTTGTTATTTACATTGGTATCATCTATTCTTGTTAATCTTACAAGACTAAGTGGGAACCTTTTTACCATTTATTATTTTGTATTTAATATTCTGTCGGAATATCCTGTCGGTGTGAATTTCACCTGACCTGGTTCCATTATTATTACGTATTTAATATTCTGTCGGAATATCCTGTCGGTGTGAATTTCACCTGACCTGATTCCATTATTTATTATTTCGCATTTATTATTCTGTTGGGAATAACATGTCTGTGCGGTCGGTCTATCGCATGCATGGTAAAATTCTTCTGTTATTCTATTATTTATTATTCTGTTGGAATAATCTGTCTATGCGAGCTACCACATGCCGGGTGAAGATCCATTTGCATTATGCTAATAACATAAATATAAGAATATTTATATTTGCATTTTATCATCACTTGAGATCGTGACGTAGTTTATTTTTCATATTTCATACATGCAATTATTTATTGTTTTAATAAATAATAAAATTGTGTTTTAACCCAGAATAGATGGCAAACTTGGCAAAAATAGATTTTTCTATTTTGAAAATCTCTGGAGACAATTATTTGGCTTGGGCACTTGATGCAGAATTGCACCTTAGTGCAAATGAGTTAGAAAAGACCATTGAATCAGAAAATACAGCTACTTCGGCACAAAATGCAAAAGCCATAATTTTTCTTCGTCACCATATTGATGAAGGATTAAAGACTGAGTATTTAACAGTCAAAGATCCTTTATCTTTATGGACACAACTTAAGGAAAGATTTGACCACCAAAAATTGGTTGTTCTCCCAAATGCCAAATTTGAGTGGCTTAATTTAAGGCTACAAGATTACAAATCAATTACGGAATATAGTTCCAATATTTATAGAATAACCTCTACTTTGGCTTTGTGCGGAGATCCAGTTTCTGAATCCCAAATGTTAGAGAAAACGCTCTCAACTTTTCATCCCACCAACATGATTCTGTCACAACAATATAGACATAGTAAGTTCACAAAATTCAGTGACTTGTTGTCTATTCTCCTTGTTGCAGAAAAGAATAATGAATTGTTGTTGAAAAACCATCAAGTACGGCCAACGGGTGATACCCCATTACCGGATATTAACAGCACGTCATTCCAGCAGAATAAACGTGACAAGAGATGGTCATATAATAAGAAGCCTTGGGGAAGAAAGAATAAACGAGGCCATCATAACAACAAATTTCAGAACCGCGACAATTCAGGCCACCAGAAGTGGCAAGTGTCTGAGTCGGGTAAAAATAAAGAAACTGCAGCACCGATAAAGAACAAACCAGATGTTTATTTTAGGTGTGGGATGAAAGGGCATTGGTCGCGTACCTGTCGTACGCCGAGGCATCTGGCTAATTTATTTCAGGAGTCTCAAAAGAACAAAGTAATGGAGGCAGAAACAAACTTTGTTAATCATCAATTGAATATTGTTGATGATTCACCAATGACCAACAATGAGGAAAATGTTGATGATATTACTGAACCTTCTGAAAGTATCTTTTGGGATATCGTTTAATTTTTTGTTTTAATTAAACATCATGCATGTATAATATTATTAGTTTTCATTCTATATGTGATATGTGTTTCTCATGAATAAAATTATATTTGATATGTAACTTTTCTTATTTATGTTTTTATATGTGTCAGACCATCTTTAATGGATATGGAGGATATATGTTTAGCAGACAGTGCAACAACTCATACAATCCTTCAAAGTGAGAAATATTTTTCACAACTAATCAAAGCTAAGGGAAATGTAGGGACTATCTCTGGCACATCAAATTTAATCGAGGGATTTGGAAAAGCTAGTTTCTTACTGCCAAATGAGACACAAGTTTTTATCAAAAATGCTCTATATTCTAGTAAATCAAGAAGAAATTTGCTTAGTTTTAAAGATATTCGACTAAATGATTTTCATATTGAAACAACCAATGAGAATGATAATGAATATCTTCTCATTACTTCTACTATTTCTGGAAAAAAGAATATCCTAGAAAAACTTCATTCAATTTCTTCTGGATTATATACTATGAAAATTAGAGTAATTGAGTCTCATAATGTTATGATTCCAAAAATCATAGATCCCAAATCCTTTATGCTTTGGCATGAAAGACTCGGTCATCCAGGTACTTCTATGATGCGTCGTATTATTGAAAATTCTACTGGTCATCCTCTCGAAGATAAGAAGGTTTTTTCTAGTAGTGAATTTCCTTGTGCTGCATGTTCTCGAGGAAAATTAATTGTTCGACCATCACCAGTAAAAGTTTATAAAGAAGCCCCGAAATTCCTAGAGAGAATTCAAGGAGACATTTGTGGACCTATTCACCCATTGTCTGGCCCATTTCGATATTTCATGGTTTTAATAGATGCTTCAACTAGATGGTCTCATGTTTGTCTTCTCTCTTCTCGAAACTTTGCCTTCTCAAAACTTCTTGCTCAAATAATCAAGTTACGGGCTCATTTCTCTGATCATCCAATTAAGTCAATTCGACTTGATAACGCAGCTGAATTTTCATCAATGACTTTTAACGATTTTTGTATGACTATTGGAATTTCCATTGAGCATTCCGTTCCTCATATTCATACACAAAATGGTTTAGCTGAATCTTTAATAAAAAGACTTCAACTTATTGCACGACCATTAATGTTAAGGGCTAACTTACCTACCTCAGTTTGGGGTCATGCAATTCTTCATGCTGCAGCCATCATTCGAGTAAGACCAACGGCTATTCATAAATTTTCTCCTTTACAGTTAGTTCTTGGACAGATACCCAACATATCACACTTTCGAGTTTTTGGAAGTGCGGTATATGTTCCAATTGCACCTCCACAAAGAACTAAGATGGGAGCCCAACGAAGAATAGGTATTTATGTTGGTTTTGATTCTCCTTCTATTATCAGATATCTTGAACATTTAACTGGAGATGTTTTTACTGCACGTTATGTAGATTGTCATTTTGATGAATCTGTATTTCCACCATTAGGAGGAGGGAAAGTTTTAAATAAAAAATCCTCTGAAATATCATGGAATGTATCAGATTTAAATTCACTTGATCCTCGTACAGGACAATGCGAAATTGAAGTCCAAAGAATTATTCATTTACAAAATATTGCAAATCAAATGCCAGATCCATTTAATGATGCTAGAAAAGTGATAAAGTCACATACACCTGCAGTGAATACTCCAGCAAGGATAGAAATGCCTATTGAAAAATCAATTCCTGGAGAATTGACGAATAAGGTAATAGAAGAATCTAAACCACGCCAGAAGCGTGGAAGACCGGTTGGTGCAAAAGACACTGTACCACGAAAATCAAAAGCAAATAAGGGAATCCCAAAAGGAATACTCACTCCAGAAGTAGCACTTATTCCAAAAGTGGAAATAGCTCCAGAAGAGGTACAAATCGCTCCAGAAGAAGCACATATTCCAAGAGTGAGAATAGCCCCAGAAGAGGTTCAAAATCTCAGTGAAAGGATAAGAGATGAACACCAAGAGATCTCAATAAATTATGTACATGATGAGAAAATATGGGATCGAAGCAAAGTCATGATTGACGATATATTTGCTTTCTCTATAGCATCATATATTACTTTGATTCCTGACACGGATCCTGAACCACAAAATGTGGAAGAATGTCGGAAAAGAAAAGATTGGCCAAAATGGAAAGATGCTATTCAAACTGAGCTACAATCTCTATTAAAAAGAGAAGTATTTGGACCAGTAGTCCAAGCACCGCTGGGTGTAATCCCGGTTGGAAATAAATGGGTATTTGTACGAAAGCGAAATGAGAAAAATGAAATTGTGAGATACAAAGCCCGACTTGTAGCTCAAGAATTTTCACAAAAACCTGGTATTGATTATCAGGATACATACTCTCCAGTAATGGATGGAGTTACTTTTCGCTTTCTGATAGGTATGGCAACCATGGAAGGTTTGGAAACACGTCTGATGAATGTTGTAACTGCATACCTATATGGCTCACTTGACAGTGAGATTTACATGAGAATCCCTGAAGGATTGAAAATGGCTGAATCACAAAGGCCACGTCACATATATTCAATCAAGTTACAACGCTCGTTGTATGGGTTGAAACAGTCTGGTCGTATGTGGTATAATCGACTTAGTGATTATTTAATAAAAGATGGATATATAAATGATCAAGTATGTCCATGTGTTTTTATTAAAAAATCGCAAAGTGGATTTTCCATCATTGCTGTATATGTGGATGATTTGAATCTTGTAGGTACTCCTGAAGAACTCACAAGAACTGCTATTTATTTAAAGGATGAATTTGAAATGAAAGATCTTGGAAAGACAAAATTCTGTTTGGGAATACAAGTGGAGCATTTAGCATCTGGAATTTTTGTTCATCAATCCACATATGCTGAAAAGATTCTCAGTCGTTTTTATATGGATAAAGCTCATCCTTTGACTACCCCGATGGTTGTTCGATCTTTAGAAGTTGATAAAGATCCATTTCGACCTCTAGAAAGTGGGGAAGAAGTTCTTGGATCTGAAGTTCCATACCTAAGTGCAATAGGTGCTCTTATGTATCTTGCAAACTGTACACGACCTGATATTACTTTTGCTGTCAACCTGTTAGCAAGATACAGTTCTTCTCCTACTAAGAGACATTGGGATGGGATCAAACATATTTTGAGATACCTCCGTGGAAGTATAGATCTTGGGTTATTTTATCCAAGAGATTCAACGTCGCAATTGGTTGGATATGCCGATGCAGGATATTTATCAGATCCACACAATGGAAGATCACAAACAGGTTATGTATTTACATATTGTGACACGGCTATATTCTGGAAATCCACAAAGCAAACCATGACAGCTACATCTTCAAATCACTCCGAGATTCTCGCTATACATGAAGCAAGCAGAGAGTGTGTTTGGTTGAGATCAATTATTCAGCATATTCAAAAGTCATGTGGATTACCATCAATCAAAGACATTCCTACAATTCTGTATGAGGATAACGCTGCATGCATTGCTCAACTTAGAGGAAGGTACATCAAGGGAGATAGAACAAAGTACATTTCACCTAAATTCTTCTTCACACATGAACTACAAAAGAATGGTGATATAGATGTGCATCAAATTCGATCATGTGATAATCTAGCCGACTTATTCACAAAGTCGCTACCAAATGCAACGTTTACAAAACTTCGGAAAAGGATCGGAATGTGTCGACTGAAAGACTTATGACAACATTTCTTCAAGGAGTAATGAATTCTTTTTGAGGGGAAGACTGTACTCTTTTTCCTTAGTCACGGTTTTTATCCCAATGGGTTTTTCCTGACAAGGTTTTAACGAGGCAGTCAATTAAGATATTTATGTAAACGATATGTACTCTTTTTCCCTTCGTTAAGTTTTTTCCACTGGGTTTTCTTAACAAGGTTTTTAATGAGACATAATCTTATATCATAGGGAATCAGGGGAAGTGTTAAAAAAAAGGTTGATTCCCTCATGATGAGGGAACCTGTTCACCCGCCCACCCTTATTGAATTCCTTCTCCTCTTCCTCTCCTGCATTCTCTATAAAAGGGATGCTACTGAATGAAAGATGTGTGAACTTCTCAGAAAATTTCCTCTTCCTTTTCTCTTACTTATTCTCTCTAAATTTATGCAACAATTATAAGAGTATTATTATACACTTTGCTAGAGTTTTTATAACAGTTTTTGTTTTTTTTGTTTTTTTGACTAGATTGTAAATCTTCATATTTATTTTTGCTAAATTGTTCCCTAATGTATTCCTCTGAGGGCAAAGGGTCAAAAAAAGTACTGATGTTTATCCATACGTGTCACTTGGACCTTAAATTAATTTTTTTCTCAAAAGTACCCTTAATATTATATTTTTTGGGTTGCCCGTGCCCCGGCCATTAATAGAAGATAAACGAGATTAAAATGTAATGACCTGATAAACTTAAATATAAAATATATTCTAAATAAAACAATATATATTATTTAATCAAAATAAAAAATACTAAAATTCAAAATAAAAAAAGCATAACATATTTACATCATTTAGTCAAAATAATATAATTCAAATTATTTTGTTAACTAATCAAAATAACTAATTAAATAAAATAAATTGTATAACATATTTACATCATTTAATCAAAATACTAAAATTCAAAACATAACATAGTTACATCAAATACTAATTAAAAAAAATACTAAAATACTAATTAAAAAAAATACTAAAATACTAAAAAAAATCAAATTTAAAATTTACTAAAATACTAAAATTCAAATTATTTTGTTAATTAATCAAAACAACAAAAATTCAAATTACATCATTAAAATACTAAAATCTTAATACTAAATACTAATTGATATAAAAATTTTAAATTACTAAAATCATAATACTAAATAATATTTTTAAACTATATAAAAATTTGATGATGTAATAATCTATATATAACAGTATATATAACAGTATATGTTATAATTAATATAAATAATTTGATGATATAATAATCTATACATAACAATATATGTTATAATTTGATGATGTAATAATATTTTTAAAAAATGTATTCAAAAATTCAAATTACATCATAATATTTTTAAATTTATATGATTTTAAAAATTAATATTAAAAATTACTAAAATAATCATATTACTCCAGTTTTGAATTTTAAAAATATTATTTAGTATTATGATTTTAGTAATTTAAATTTTTTATATCAATTAGTATTTAGTATTATGATTTTAGTATTTTAATGATGTAATTTAAATTTTTATTGTTTTGATTAATTAACAAAATAATTTGAATTTTAGTATTTTAGTATTTTTTTAATTTGATTTTTTTTAATATTTTAGTATTTTTTTAATTAATATTTTAGTATTTTTTAATTAGTATTTGATGTAAATATGTTATGATTTGAATTTTAGTATTTTGATTATATGATGTAAATATGTTATACAACTTTTTTAATTTAATTAGTTGTTTTGATTAGTTAACAAAATAATTTGAATTTTATTATTTTGATTAAATGATGTAAATATGTTATGCTTTTTTTATTTTGAATTTTAGTATTTTTTGTTTTGATTAAATGATATATATTGTTTTATTTAGAATATATTTTATATTTAAGCCTGTCACGTCATCACATTTTAACCCCGTTTGTCTTCTGTTAACAGCAGGGCACGAGCGACCCAAAAAATATAACGTTAAGGGTACTTTTGAAAAAAAAAAAAGTTTAAAGTGTAAGTGGGACATCGGGGTAAATATCAGGGGGTTTTTTGACCATTTGCCCATTCCTCTAATCTTAATGTATCTTACTAGTTCATCTCTTAATGCATTCTAAAAGTTCACATATTTGTATTAAGAGATCCTCTGGATAGTTAAAATATAAATACGAGTGAAAATTATTCGAAGGACCTTTTAATAAAAAAAATATGGAATGTTAAAATGTATTAAGAGGTGGGCCGTTAAGATGTATTAAGATACAAATGTTCATAAAATTTTCATATCTATTACAAAATTTAGTTATCAAGATTTATCAAAAGATCTTGGCCATTCATAATATTGTCTTGCGGACTAAGGTGCTGTTTGTTTACATCTTATTGCCTTTTAATGAATTGTCTCTTATTCGCTAAGAGTCATGATGCTGTTTGTTTTTTTTTTGTTACCTCTGAATGCCTCTTACTCGATATGCCTCTTAATCTATTTTCTCTTATCCCATCCCATATGCTATGAGAAAATAGATTGTAACAACACATATAAGGCTCAAAAATGAACCAAACGGTTCGGGCGTGATTCGTACTTACTCGATTAAAAGTTCGATTTGAACTCGTCTCAAAATATAAACGCTTTAAATATGAGTAAATTTTAAAGTTCGATAAATTATTCGAGTCTTTTCAAATTACAAATTTTTGTTGATATTCGGATCATATTCGTTCAAATAGTTTAAACTGTACGGGCTCGATTCGAGATCGTGTTCGACTCGGTAGCTAAATGAGTTTCAATCAAACCTAATTTCAAACTCAATAAATTTTATTAACCAAATCTGAGCAACTCAATACTCGGCTCGACTCGATTCATTTACACTCCTAATCACATATTCTTTAGGAAGAGGAGAAAATAAGTTTAGTGGCGGAACCATAACATATTTTAAGGGGGGATAAAATACATCAATAAAAAAAATTTATTTATTGACGCTTGAAGAACTTCTTTCGGTTGTACGAGTGAGAGCAGACAACTGTATCCTACGAGTCTGCATAGTTTGAAAACGTCTCAAAATTTGTTCGTTTTCAATTGTTAAAAAAGTATCCTTCACAATATAAACTATCAGACTGTCATTCATCCACTTGTCTCCCATTTTGTTACGCAAGTCAGTCTTGACAATTTTTATCGCAGAGAATACTCTTTCAACAGTAGCAGTTGCAATTGGTAAAACCAAAGCCAACTCGATCAATCGATATACCAATGTAAAAGTCATATGTCTTCTTGTTTCAATCAACTTCTTAGCAAGACTTCCCAAACCCAAATTTTCGATCCCAAAAAATTGACTATCGCACCGCATATCATAAATGTAATTTTTAAGTTGATCTCCAAGTATCATGTGATCAGTCAATGAGAAGTCTTCTGGATAAAACTCAGCAAGACGGAGTAATTTATTTTTGTCAAATTGAGAGAACGAATCCCTTGGATCAAGGCATGATATGTATAAAAGTAACTATGTGCTTGCTTCTGAAAAACGATTGTTCATCTCTTGATCAATTGAATCAACAACCTACATTATAATAATGAAAAATAAAAAAAAAGATAAATTTTTAGATAGGAATAATGAAAAAAGATTTATAGAGATTATACCTGACAAAAAATCTCAACACGATAATGATGAAAATTAGTAATAATTTGTCCTTTGCGTCTGCTACGACCACGGGATCTCATGTTGTTTTCCATATTAATTATTGGGATCGCGTTCTTCTCACAAAATATATTGACTTCCTTCAAAAAATTCTCCCTTTCCGCCTCTCTAAAATCTTGCAATTAAGCTTTCATTACCCCAATCAATCTCACAACATGTACAATGTTTTGATCTTTTTGTTGCAAGGCAAGTGACAAATCATTTGTGATTCCCAATATACATTTCATTAAATGCATCAAAAATACAAATTCATAATTCTCCATCTTATCAATCAAACTTATGGCTATACCGCTATTATTATCAGAAGCACCATCATCATGCACATTTTCAATCACTTGTAATACGGAAGTCCACATAGACAAAAGACGGATTATTGTTATGTAATGTGACCCCCAACGAGTATCTCCTGGCCGTCTTAAACTGATTTCTTGATTTTTTTTTCCTTTACCACTAACTATCTCTCCCTTTTCCAAACACTCCACGATCTTATCATGTTCAAGCTGTCTAAGTTTATCTTTCCTTTTACATGATGCTCCAGCCACATTCACAATCATAGTAACATATTGAAAAAAATCACTCACAATACGGTTGCTTTTGGTAACAGCAACAACAACTAATTGGACTTGATGAGAAAAGCAATGGACATACCTTGCAGATAGATTTTCTTTTAAAATAAGAGCCTTCAATCCATTGAACTCGCCTCGCATATTTGAAGCCCCATCATATCCTTGACCTCTCAACCTCGATAATGACAATTTATGCTTTGCAAACAATTCATCAATAACATTCTTCAAAGAAATAGATGACATGTCATGCACATGTACCACACCAAGAAACCTTTCAATCACATCTCCATGGTTGTTTACATATCTCAAAACAACTCTCATTTGCTCCTTTATTGAAACATCTCGAGACTCATCAACCATAATAGAAAATATTTTGTCCCTAATATTATTGATGATGGCAAGTGTAGTTTCCACGGCACAAGCACTTGTTAGTTCTTTTTGAATTTTTGGAGAAGTCATTTGATTGTTTCTAGGAGCATTCTCATTAACTACCTTGCCTACTTCTTCATTTCGTAGGCTGTACCACTCAAAAAACTTAAGAAAATTTCCCTTATTTGATGAAGTCGATGACTCATCATGTCCACGAAAAGGCAAACCTTAATTCAAAAGAAGGCGTGTGACATCCAAAGTCGTCGTTAAACGGATGCGATAAGCAACCTCCATCTCTTGCCCTTGTGCTAGTAGTATATGTGACACACTCTGCCTTTGATTTTTAAAACCTTGAAGTTGTATTCTAGCATCATTATGAGCACTATTCGAAGCACCCACATGTTCTTGAAATCTTTCAATTGCCTTTTTCTAGTTGCTGAACCCTTTTTTGTAAAAGTATCTACTCTGTTTGAATTGCCAAATAGATAGCAGCAAAAGTAAAAGGCCGCATCCTTTGAAATGCTATACTCCAACCATTAAAATTTTTTAAACCAAGCGGGCCGAAAGCTTCTCTTCACATTAGAAAAGTATTTTTGGGTATAATTATGGGCAATTGGTTGACATGGACCTCTAGTCAAATACTCTCTTCGAACTTGATCTCTAATCACAATAGCAAAGTCTTCAATTGATTTACGTAACCCCGGATCACTAACAATATCATTCAGATTGAACTCCACGCGTGAATTATTAATATCATCACTTGCTTCGGAACTTGGTAATTGATTATTAGAAGAATCAACAGTTCTTTGTCGCTTAATCAAGTATTTATCCATAATCTAGTATAAATAAAAACATCAATTGCTAATCAATAATTTCATCAATTTAAACATTTCATAATATTTTCATCATTCATCAATTATTTAAGAAAATAAAAATTAAACACACCATATCAAGAAATGAAAGCAATATTTTGTAGATACAGCTCTATTAATTAATTTCTAGATATAAAAATGAAAGCAATATTTTGTAATTAGTGAGACTCAAAAATCAAGGACGTTCATTACTTAACCAAGCTAATTTAGCCATTTAGGTCCACTGATTGTTTGTTGGGAGGTTGAAGTAAATTAAATATAGCAGCCAAACCAATTTATTTACTCCCATCCAATTTTGTTCTTCCTTTTTGTCCTCCCCAATACCAATTTATAATTTCTCAAATTCTACCTAGACAATTAAGACAAATTTGAAATTAAAATTAAAAATTAGTCAAATTACTTACCAAAGTCCAAAGCAGTGGAGGCTGGAGCAGACGGCGGCGGTGGGCGGAGTAGTGGCGGCAGAGGCAGCCGACAAGAGGGGAGAGGTCAAAGGCGGAGAGCAACTGAAAATGAAAGGAGGGAGAGGCGCTGAGGCAGAGAGTGAAGAGGAAGAGGCGGAAAATGAAATGAGGGAGTGAAGACCTAATAAAAAAAACTATTTTTTTTTAAATTTTTTTAATGAAACGACGTCGTTTCATGTTATTTAAAAATAAATAAATTAAATTAAAACAGATCTGTGGAGGCGTCGGAGAAGAAGTGAAGAACCACGGAAGAAGACGCTGGGCTAGTGGCTGCCGGCTCCCCCCTGCCCCGGCCCCCCTAGCTCCGCCTAGATCGCCACCCTACCAGGGTCAACTGCCCCCCCGCCCCCCGCCTAGTTCCGCCTCTGAATAAGTTGCAGCGATGACATTGCACGGTCAACTCCTACCTACTTTCCAAGGTTGGGTAGCTGTGTAGCGCTAAGCAGGCGCCTAGAACTTGTTTTGGAACACTGATCCCAAAAAGCCTGTCCTCTATTAACACTTGTTGTCTAATTTTATATTCAAAAATTTTATGGGGACATGAAAATTGGACGTGAGTGTATTTAAATTTCACTTATTTATATTTTGACCATCAATGGTGGGTCAAAATATAAATAGATAAAATTTAAATACACTCATGTCTAATTTTTATGTCCACCTAAAAAGTTCTTTTATATTTGATTTGTATTAACTTTAAGCAAAACACTAGAATTCACATGCTCTAAAGATGATAAACACACTATTAACGCCAAAATTTGTACGCCTGACGAAATCACCAAAACAGCAGGCCAAAATCGTGCTAACGGGTGATTGTATTGTTGTGAAATCAAACTCACGAAATTCACATATAAACATAAATAAAGAGATATAAAATATAAATACAAGAATTTACGTGAAAACTCAATTGGAAAAAAACCACGGAGAGATAAAAATCCACTATAATAATATGGAGAGTACAAAGTGTTTATTTCTGTCATATGCTCTTCTGTTCTGTATATTCTAAACCCTTGCTTATTGTTGTATTTATAGTTGTCATGTCCATCAGAATTCAGTCAGGAGTAGAACTCCTTTGTAATTAAAATCACCTTATAACTGCAATTAATGGCTGATAGATTCGTTCCCAAATTAAATCTCATTATCCCGCCAAATAAGGAAACACAATCTTACTTTAATAAGAACTCTCCCACTATCAAAATAAATATATATAATGGGTCAACACCAAATCTAGTCCATTAAATAAATTGGGATACACATTGGCTAGACCTAAATAAGCACACCCCAACATTGACCCTAGTCTCTTATTTATAAGGAACTAAAAATAAGAGAGTATACAAATTTATACCAACAGAGGATCCGTATCTACCGAAGACGAACTGTCTCACCCAAGCACCATACGCCGAGCAAAAATCCTTGGCTCCCAATATCGCCGCCTCACTCTTGTTCACTCTTAAGATAGATAAACAATTTTCCTTATTACTACCGAAGATATAAAAGAACCAACCTTAAATCAACCGAACCAACCTTATACCAACTGAACCAACCTTATCACAACCGAAGATATAAAGAACCAACCTTATCACAACCGAAGATATAAAGAACCGACCTTATCACAACCAAACCAACCTTATCACAACCGAATATATAGATAATCGAGTCAACCTTATTACAACTGAAGATAGATAAAAATATCCCACCGAACATCAATAAATTTCGTTCCAAAGAACTGAACATCCGACCGAACACCAATTTTGAAGTTCGTTCTGAGAAACTGAACATATTCGTTCCGAAAAACTGAATAAATGTTTATGTTATATATGAATGAATGAATAAATAAATAAATAAATGAAAATATGAATGAATGTTTATATCTACCGAACACCAAACGATCTTGTTCACCTCCAAAGGGTCGAACAGATTCCTCCAAACGATCATGTTAACCATCATAGGATTGAACAAATCCCACCAAACCTCAAAACGATCATGTTCACCATCACAGGGTTGAACAGATCCCACCGAACCTCCCAACGATCTTGTTCACCATCATAGGGTCGAAGGGTCGAACAGATCCCACCGAACCTCCCAACGATCCTGTTCACTATCATAGGGTCGAACAGATCCTACCGAAGCTCCAAACGATCATGTTCACCATCATAGGATTGAACAGATCCCACCGAATAGATAGCCAAAGCCAGAATGAAGCTGATATTACGTAATCCAAAGTATGATAGGCGAACATCTCAAACCGTTGAAGCTTACACCAAGCCTGTGTATCTTGCCCCCCCAGCCAACTCAGCCCGAATAAATAAAGAAGCTTGAATCAAATACCAATTTTTTTTCCTCTCGCCCCCTGTCCGAAGACTTTGTCTTAAATTCAATGGCATGGTTACTCTTTGTTGGACAGGGTTGGGTTATCAACTAGGCTAGGTACACCACTTGCTGCCCTGGTGAGTTAGTGCTCAGTTTAATATTATCCCAACCGTAATGTGATGGAAGCCTCCTGTTTGTGGAGGAAGAGTCACAAAAGGGATTACCGAATCACCATTTTTTATCGGAATATAATCATGTTTATCGAAGAGGAATTTCTGAAAGGATTTTGCCAAAGTGGTCCGAAGGATCATAGTCCAACTTCGTTTGCTTCCACGTGGTCGTAAGGTGTTGATAGTGATGAAGGACAACGAAACATTCTACCCGGGTGAAGTATCCTCACAACCGTCATCTCTGTTTCAGAACACTCGACGATTTCCGATCACGCATATCCTTCATTCACTTGATCACACATATGTTTCAGAAGAGAGATTCGACACAAAATCTCCCCTGAACCCTCCATCATTCATCTCTATTACACAAACACTCCCTGACTCTCTGCTCTTTTCCTCCCTGACATCTAGAAGCTCCTTTCTCCCGTTGTACCACCCAGTAAACTACATGTCTCTGATACGGTCTAAGCTCAGGTAGCAAGTCAAGCATGTCATCCTCTAAATCTTCCACATTACTTTTTCAAATGAGGGTTCTGCTTTGAGAGTGGTGATGAAGTCTCTGCCTCAATTTGGGAATTGATAGAGAAAACATAAGCCTTAACAAAGAAGCAGGATTGAAACAAAAGAAAATAGCGCTGCTATTTCTAGATACGGCCCGCAAGAGAGCGAGACCATCACTCATTGAATAAACACAGGTGGCAAGGAGAGATGTAAGTGAAGCTTGAGGTTAAGAGGCAAGGCACCATATTTCCCATTGCCACCAACAATGGAAGTGACATAACCAGCAGCGACGCCATCGCATAATTCGCCATATCTTCTTAATTCCTCCGTTCTCTGAACTCCTCTGATTCTCAATTGTTTCTCCGGAAGCACGACAACTTCGAACTCTGATACTTGGATTCAGTATTTGCAAGTTAAATTGTAATAGTAGACTACCCCAAAATCTGCTTCAACCATCGGTGCAAAAGTAATAGTAGTATGTAAGGCCGCAATCGTTTTTCTTTCTTCTTCTTTTTTGATTTAGGTCAGTTTGTCGAAGACTAACCAAATCTCCATTTCCACCGCCTTTATCCCCAAACACTCCGCCACCATTGGCTTCCCTTCTCACATTCAGAATCCTATTTATACTCAAGATTGCTTCTGTTTCGAAAAAATTCATGCCACAAACAGAGAATTCATTCCACTCCAATTTTATGTACAAGGCTGTTTACCCTCGACCAATTCCAATTGCTGACAAATCGCCACAAGCTTTGAGCACGTGAGGAAGAGTGAAGCTATTCGGACAGACACCCAATTCTTTGCCTCAACCAAACAGCCACTGCTAATATAAAAACCAATCAAAGCAGTGCAAATATATACATCCGAATCAAGACATAGTCTTTTTGCATGATCATGAATCTATACTTGAATGACCATAATTTAAATAAGGCCTAAACATCACTCTGTGATTAACAGCGAAACCGAAACCATCATTAAAGAATTTTAATGATATAAAGGCTTAAACTTTTATCTTTGTATGCTGGCTATATTAGTTACTAGTGTGGGAACTCAACACCAAATCTAGTCTATTAAATACATTGGGTTACACCTTGGGTAGACCCAAATAATTAGACCCCAACACACACATTGAGACTAAGCATATGAGAGAAATAACCATGTAACTGGTTTTAGAAACAACCACATATTATGTAAATTTCATGAGCCAAAAATACTTACATTAACTATATAATCATGTGGATAAACTGACATCGAAACCGAGTTCTCAAAATGAAAGGTGACAACTGGACATCCATCATCAACACTGTAACAACCAATGACAAAAAAACAAGAAAATATATAGGATTAAAATAATGTTTGATAGTTGTTGGGGCATGATTTTGTGGTCCCAGATAATTAGGTAGGACCTATGCCACGTGGGAGAATATTTCAGTCAGGAGGTTTGATGTTACAAAATGACTACAGTCCCCGTTGACTTGTAGTACCCTTTATTCTATTTAGCTTCCCATTCTTAAGGAGATTGAATCCCATATAAGTATGGTAACTGAAGTTTTAAGGAGTCTTATTCCTAATTGGGGATGAAAGCAGTGCAAGGCAGTGGGAGTCAGCTATAAATACTGTGGCGCCCCCAAATTAAGGTACCTCTACCTCGAACTTGGCACTTCACATTACAACTCATACTATAATTAAATATCAACTCATTGCGAAATAATATAAAGTTTTCATTACTTAACATAGCATAATCATCATAATCCCAGGTTCTCTTAACCTTCACTATTACAAAACATACTTAAATTAATACAAATAACTAATATAAGTTTTAGTACAAACATTTCATAGTTATTAATAATTAACAAATTATAGTTAATCCGTAACCTTGCCATTTCCTTTGTCCTTCCTATAAAAATTGTCCTGCTCAGTCTTAACTGTAATGTTTATGGTAAAGAAAGGGTGAGCAACGAGTTTACTCAATAAGTATAAAGCCAATAATAGATAATTATATTTAGGGCTTAGTAATTTCAAAAGTTTAATCAATTGGAAGGCAATTTATGAAGTAATCTGAACTTAATAGAATCAGACAGATATTCTTGATTTCAAGAATGAATAATTCCCAAGACTGAGTGGTCATTGAGGACCATGAACACATAGAGGATTAACAACTATTCACTGCAAACCTCTGAATAGGCACATGAGTTTATCTGCCTCGTAGCACCTACATAATGCATAACGTTCAAACATAGCGCGCGAATCGGTTCTCCGACATAATTTATAACAATACCCCTTACTGTGAAGGTTGTTCATCTCAGCACATTCACAGAAGTCCGCACCAAGCAATTGGTATGGATACCTTTTCTCAAAGAATTTGATTGATTCTCAATCCATCTACTCATTAGTCTAGCCGAATCAAATGACTTTAGACATGCTTCCCAGAATAGTCTCATGTATAGCTTAACTTCCAATGTTAATGATAATTGAAAGGATTCTCAAGATGTTTAAATCAAGGTTATCAGAATTGTCATGTTTAAGAAGGTATATGCATGACTAAGCACATTCAACATAGTTATGAAGTATAACATTTAGTTCCTTGTACGAATTATAATAATGTACAAGTAAAGGATTTTGTAATAAGTCAGATGACCTTCATATGACAATAATTAGTCTCACTCAGAGTGAAGATACTTGAACAATAGATAACTTTGTATATCAATAATTAGTTTGCTCATAGTGAGGAAACTTGCACAATGCACAAGGTTGTGTAAGTTAGGAATCTTGCGTGATCTAATGCTTACTATTTAACTCTACGATTCTACTCTTCAGATAACCTACATTAACTATAAGTCGTCCTAATAATAAATCTTTGTTGAATCCCATATAATAATCTTAGTTGATTCAATCTGTAAGACTCCCATAACAATACTTTATTTATCTAATTGTTCTTTCTTAGTATAGTAACACTGTTATTAAGATACCTATGGTCTCCTTAATATTAATGAGTTACTCATATAAGTATATAACAACGTAGGAAAGTTACAGAGTTTTCTATGGATCAACCACACTATGGACATACATGAATTAGTTTTAGGAAAGATTTGCAAGTGGTTTAACAAGTCTGGAGTAAGGACTTTAGCGTTTGGTCATTCTACAGAAGTGTTCTACGATTTGTATTCATACTCTACGGTTTGATGTAGCCATTCTACGATCGTATGGAAATACTCTACGATTAGGTGTAATCACTCTACGATCGTATGGAAATACTCTACGATCAGCATATGGAGCTCTACAATCACAGTAGAGTCGCTCAACAATCAACTGGTTTACTGAAGATGCATTTTACTACTAACTGTTTTACTCAACGATTCTTGAAGTAGAGTTTCACTTCCACAACTCACTCTACGACTGACCAGTTCACTTTATTGTTGATTGGTTCACTCTACATTTTCACTCTACGACTGTTGGTCAACTCTACGATTTACTGGGTCACTCTAAGATTTCACTCTACGATCTTTGGTCCACTCTACAATTTGCTGGGTCACTCTACAATTTTACTCTACGAGTGACCAGTTCACTCTACGATTTCACAATTGATGAAAGACTTTATGCTTTCCATTTGAGAGATACTTTTGACTCATTGTTCAGAGATCATTCTCTACGATTTGAACTGACATTAAGAACATGGGGTATGGTCTGACTCAGGTTGTTGGTTTAAGGAGTAAATATTTGAAAGGATGACTTCAATAGTTCTTTGACAATTGAAGATATATCAACCAACTTTGGTCTGTCAATTTATGATTCTAAGGTCTGGTTACAACCTACCTTTTCAAACTTTAGAGGGCTCGACTTAACTTACTGATTAGGTTATTGACAATAGTCTACATCAACATGGTGACAGATAATTTGGACTGTTTGGTAGAGAAAACAACATACATGACAGGGTCAACATTTTTCATTTGCTTTACTAGGATTGGTTCATAGGTTCAACTGTCAACACTTATAGTCTGTGTTGGAGTGTGATTATTTGGGTTTATTTTTGACAGTGGGAGAGTCCTTATTAAAGTAAGATTGTGTTTTCTTATTTGGTGGGATAAGGAGATCTAACTTGGAAAGGAAACAATCAATCATTAATTACAGTTATAAGGTGATTCTAAAGAGAACTCATATTCCTAGTTCGATTCGGGTGGACATGACTTCTATAAATACAACAAGAAGCAAAGGTTGGAAGATAGAACACAATTACATATGACACAAATAAACAATTTGTACTTTCCATATTATTATAGTGGATTTCTCTCTCACCGTGGTTTTTTCCCAATTGGGTTTTCACGTAAATTCTTGTGTTCATATTTTATATTTTTGTATGTTTATCTGTGTGTATTTCGTGAGTTTGATTGCACAACAATATAATCAACTTGTTAGCGTAATTTTGGCCTGCTGTTTTGGTGATTTTGTCAGGTGTACAAAATTTGGCATTAACATTGGCACCGTCTGTGGGAAACAAAATTCTATTAGAAAAATCACTGATTCACTAAGAAAGAAATCCTACACATAAAGGTGAAGACGATACAATTACAAGATTTGCTAAAGTATTTTGATCCGTATAACGTGCAGAACCATCAACAATTCGACTAAAGCTAAGTCTTTTATTTCTTTCTCTATTTATAAATTATTTGTGACACGTATGTACGGACATTCAAGTGCTCATTCACCCATTAAGATTCTTGATATAATTTTGATCTTGACAATTATTTTCTAATTAACGGATCCGTATTTGCGAATGATGTGGTTAGTATTATATATTCAATTCTCTTTATGCATAATACTATTAACAACATTTATTGTACGATTTATGAGGTAAGCAGTCATTCACATGGCTATATACACCCAATTTATTTATTTGAAGGTATTATTAAATTACTGTACACATCATAGAAAATGTGCTCTCGCGTTTATGTTCGACCGACATGGAAAGGAATAATACTGTTATTCAACTTTATCAATATTACTTTTTAATACAAGTTTATTGTTCAACATAAAGGAGGTGATCGTTTGTGATAATCATTATCACTAATATTACTTTGCACGTATGCACGTGTACTGTGTATAAACCTCTTCTTTTATAACATGATTAATGTTATAAAACCTCTTTTTTTTCATGCCTATTAATGACTACTGTTTATTATACCCAGGGTCATGCCTATATAATTGCTTTTCAATAAAAAGCTACTTCTATAACTAGCAATTGCTAATAATTTAATCAAGGCATAATATGATTCATGGTTTGTGGCGGCAATCAACTATGTATGGTGGACGATCTCAAAATTAGTCAGAATTATAAAGAAACGGAAAGTGGAGAGTTTGGCAATACTGGCACGAATCCCCGAGTTCACCCACAAAATACCATTCATCTCTTGGATTTTCTCTAATCTGAAGACTGGAAGAAGAAAAAAAAACTCATCCCAACCAGCAGGATTCACGAGTATTAACCTGTACACTCGGCATTTTCAAGATAGGAGGTTAACGATAAAGATTTCAAGCAGGCCAAGCGTAAACAGCCTCACCATGCTTTAGATTTCACCATCGGCATCCCTTCAGAGTAATAAAAGGATAGTTTGGACTCCAGAGTATTGAAGCAGCAGTCTCAAATAGAGGAGTTCATGAAAAAATCTTCATCCTGAAAACAAAGCCAGAAACATTTGCCAGTTCGGCATGCGTAAAATAAATTATACGACGGATTCGATCAGCTTTGAGACTTAGATTAATTTTTGTACCACTTCAATGCCAGCTTCATATTCAAGCTCCAACTTTGGCACTAAAATCAGAATCAGAGTTCAGATTTTAGCACACTTCGACAGTCTAAAATTTTTACCAGTGAGACTTTGGGCAACAACCCACTTCAGGTAACAGCAGTCCTCTTCGGATAATAGCAGCTAACTTTAGATTATATTACACCGGTTTCATCATGTCTTCGACTATTTATTTTCGATAGATATCAAGTCGGATCGAAGCCTCCCACAGGGATCGGGATGGATATTATGGCGACATAAAGTCGGAGGGGGTATAAGGTCGGACAAGCGTCCTTCAGAAGTGACTTTGTTCCCCCCGAACGGATAAGCGTCCATCAGAAGCGGCTTTGTCTCCCCCGGACAGACAAGCGTTCATCGGAAGTGGCTTTGTTCCCTCGAATGGACAAACATCCTTCAGAAGTGGCTTTGTTCTCCCCGATCGGACAAAAGTTCTTCGCCCCGATCGGAAAAAAGTTCTTCGAAAGTGGCTTTGTTCCCCCGATCGTACAAACGTCCTTCGGAAGTGGCTTTGTTCTCCTCGATCGGACACACGTCCTTCAGAAGTGGCTTTGTTCCCAACGGGTTGTGAAGGCAATTTTGGCGTTATAAGGTCGGGTGGTGAACAATTATTCGAAACGAGTATTTTCATTATTTATTTGTCTTGGGTTGTGATAAGGTTGGTTATTTATCTTCGGTTTTGATGAGGCTAGTTATCTGTTTGGCGTGGTGTTTTAGTGAGACAGTTCGTCTTTGACAGATACATATCTTTTTGTTGGGATAAATTTGTATACTCTCTTATTTTAGACTGGGGGGCAAATTTGTATACTATCTTATTTTAGACTGGGGGCAATGTTGGAGTGTGATTATTTGAGTTTATTTTTGACAGTGGGAGAGTCCTTCTTAAAGTAAGATTGTATTTTCTTATTTGGTGGGATAAAGAGATCTAACTTGGGAAGGAAACAATCAATCATTAATTGCAGTTATAAGGTGATTCAAAAAAGGACTCCTATTACTAGTTGGATTCGGATGGACATGACTTCTATAAATACAACAAGAAGCAAGGGTTGGAAGATAGAACACAATTACATATGACACAAATAAACAATACAATTTGAACTCTTCATATTATTATAGTGAATTTATCTCCCTCTCTCTCTCCGTGATTTTTTCCTAATTGGGTTTCCACGTAAATTTTTGTGTTCATATTTTATATTTTTGTATTTTTATCCGTGTGTATTTCGTGAGTTTGATTGCACAACAATACAATTAACTTGTTAGTGCAATTGTGGCCTGCTATTTTGGTGATTTCGTCAGATGTACAAAATTTGACGTTAACAGTCTACATAAAACATGAACACAGAGCACTACGCTCATGTACCACTTATGTTCTAACTTTATGACTTTCACAGCCTAAGGTTTCTATGTGGTCATTTTCATTTTATTTCAAGTTGTTAAACCTCTTAACACTTGTCAACACATATCCTTAATTAACATCATTTTAACAGACTTTTCCCAAAACTAACATGCATTATTACATTATAACTGACACTAATTTAAAGGTCTTAAGGTTAAGGGATTTGTATACCTTCTTGAAGCAAAGAATTTGTGCAAGCTTCTCATTTCCTTCCTCCTTCCTAGACTCCTCTGAGTTACCAAATTGCTAGCACACTTCTTATCCCTCAAACTGACTATTTCTCTCTATATCAGACTTTATAGATGCAGCAACTTTGGACATGAATTGGGAGCTCCTATTTATAGAGGGACTTCTCTACGTATTTTATCCACATACATATACACATACGGGTACTTAGTTCATCACAAATTGGTTTTGTCCAACACGAGTTGGCTTTGTTTAGCGGTTAAAGAAGATTTGGTAAAAAGCTACCTACCAACCCACTCAACTATGCTGCAAGATAGTCCTTTCCTCACTTTTCCTGAGTCCAAGCAACCTAGAGTAGCTATAGGCCACTGGCTGGGTCTAGAGGCAGTACTTTGATTATTTAACTATTACCTTTTAACTATTGGTCTATATGATTATATGCAGATTTCTAATTTCTGGGTCTACCTTCATGGACTATCATCTCTAGGCTCACTGCCCTTCATTTTAACTGGGATTAACCACAATTCACATCAGTCTACAACATTGGACTGGTGCACAATTCGCGGGGCTTTAACAGTCTATTTGCAACATCCATCAATTGGGCTAAGGACATTACTCGGTTGGACTCAATCTTAAATAGCTACTCATAGCAGTCCATTACCTCTATTCCATCAGATTATTAGATCATTCTATAACTCACAATTGAACTTAGTGCTATCATCTTCCTGTCTAAGGTAACTCATCTCCATTTCAGTTAATCATATATAATGCTAACACATTTAACACTTATTCGTCTGATGATACAACTTAATTACCAACCTGATATCAATTATCATTTGGATTTATAACAATTCCTTTTTTCATAGTTTAATTAAACACTTGAATTGATTCCTCACGAATCATTATGCCACAATGCTCATTCTTCTAAGCTTAGTCAATTCATAACTTAAGATCAACCACATTATAGTTTCATTCTTGTTTCTTCTCATCTTGCATACATGATAAAATTTTATTTCATTAAATAACTTCATATTCACACATCACACATAAATGCACATAATTATTTTTAAATAATTCTCATTTCATTAATATAAATCTTTCTAATTTCTTGGGTATTACATCGCAAAGAGATGCGAATAATCACTCATCATTCTATCTTTTAATTCCCAAGTAGCCTCCTCGGCATTGTGGTTTCGCCACATTACCTTCATCGAATGTATCACTTTATTCCTTAATATTTGCTCCTTTCTATCAATTATGTGAGCAGGGATTTCCTCATAAGTTAGATCCCTCTCAATTTGGATAGGCTAATAGGATATCACGTATTTATAATCGGGCTTATATGGTTGTAATACCAAAATGTGAAACACATTTTGAATATGTTCCAACTCAAGAGGTAGAATTTCCTTGTATGCTACTTCGCCTATCTTTCTCAGTATTTCAAACGGTCTTACGAACCTTGGACTTAATTTACGCTTCTTTTCGAACCTTATCTTCCCTTTCCAGGGAGATACCTTCAAAAACAAAAAATTGCCAACTTCGAGTTCTTTGTCCCGACGATGTAAATCAGCATACTTCTTCTGTTTGTCTTGAGCTGCTACCAGTCTAGCTCTTATTATCCTGACAATCTCTGTCGTCTGTTGAACCAATTTCAGTACCAAAAGTTGTCGTTCTCCCACTCCATCCCAACATAAAGGCGTTTTGCATTTCCTCCCGTAGAGAACTTGGTACGATGGCATACTGATGCTCGCGTGATAACTATTATTATACTAGAATTCTACTAGAGGTAGATGGTCATCCCAGCTAACTTTTAAAGTCCATCACACATGCTCGAAGCATATCCTCCAGCGTCTGAATCGTCCGCTCACTTTGTCCATCAATCTGAGGATGATACGTAGCTCAACCTCAGTTGCGTTCCCATTCGTTCTTGTAGACTTCTCCAGAAATTTGACGTGAAGCGCGGATCTCTGTCTGACACTGTTAGTTTTGCTAGAAACATGAATATGCAATCAAATCACATAAACGAAGCAGAAGCGTAATAAAATTGGATTTTAAAATTTCTTACAAATCATAAACCATGATCATTCTTGTGCTTGATTATCAATCTATAAAAGAGTAGGAGAATCATAATCATACCCTTGAATATTCGAGCTTCCTCATATACAAGTTCAACTCCTAGTCCTTTGTGCTCTCCTTGAATACGCGAGATTGATTCCTTCCTTTGTTTAACGTTATCCACCCAAGCGTTTGGCCTCTAGAGGTGATCCACCAAGGAATAACAAAAACTCAAGAAGAAGGGTGTTTTGGCTAAACCTTAGTTTTTCCTATCTCTGTAGAAAAAGGAGTACTCTCCAACAATTGGAATTATGTCTACTGATATCTGCCATAAGACTCCTCTTATATAGATATTAGTAGAGGTGGCAAACGGGCGGGCGGGCGCGGGCCAGGCCGGGCTAAAACGGGCCGGGCCAAAAAGGCCCGGATTTTCACGGGCCAAAAAAAGTAAGCCCATAGCCCGCGGGATCACGGGCGGGCCGGGGCGGCCCGCGGGCCGAAGATGGTTTATGCCTATTTTTTGACACTTTTTTGAGCCCACAAAGCCCGCGGGCGGGCCGGGCTTTGAACGGGTCAGGCCAAAAAGGCCCGGGTTTTTATAGGCCAAAAAAATGCGGCCCAAAGCCCGCTTTTTGACGGGCGGGCCGTCCCGGCCCGCGGGCTTTGGGCCCGTTTGCCAGGTCTAGATATTAGTCAACCCTTCTAATCTAATTCGAAATAGGGTTATATTTAATTAATTAAAAATTTTTAATTAATTAAGTTCCCTAATCTTATTAGGAATAATTAATTAAACTCTTTTAATTAATTTGCCTCCTAATCTTATTAGGAATAAATGAGAGTACTTATATTAATTTAATTCCCAAACTCCTTTAGAAATTAAATTAATAATAATTGTAATAATATTAAATTTATTCTATCACCATATATAAGACCCCGAATTTTATAAAATGAAAGTATTCAATTTTTTTATAATTATTATTCTATTTAGTAAATGGTTAAATTGATAAAATATTAAAGTTAAGGGTGATATGTGAAAATTTTGCAAAGTAAGCAAGTTGTCATAAAATATTCGTTTGGTCGAAAAATATTTGTACGACGACACAATCATTAGTGGACCCCACAACGGAATTACTGTCGAAGTTAGAAAATGACAGAAATAATTTTTTATAAAAATAACTGCAAAAGTTTTGCTGTTAACTGTTAAAATACCTGATGATAAAAGTACAATAATATGCGTGATTGTATAGTAGTACACGGTATTGTACAATATCTTTGATTATTGATGCTTACGTGAGAGGTCACTCAGTTATATTCAATTATTACAATAATAGTTGTTGCATAGTATCTCACATTATTGATTCAATTATTGTCACAGTATCATCTGTACAATATTTTATAATATTAAATCAATAATAGAGACGATAAAGTTATTCATGTTATTATTTGCATTATTGACGATGTCTAGAAAGTTCTGTCGAGGAAAGGGGTTTGGTCACCTAATTACGCTCCAATAAGGAGAAATCCTTATCGGAAAGTCCCCTCTTTTCTGAGAATGATCTGGTTATTAATATTGTGAGTTATAATATTAATGATGAATTACTGTTATTAAAAATTTGTTTAGTAAAACCAAGTGAATTAAGATAAATAGAGTGTTTTTTTATGAAGTATTTATTGTAAATTTGGCTTATTACATGGAAAGGACATAAGATCCGTATTTTTCTGATAAAATGGCTAATTGTTATAATTATTGAAGTTTCTGAATATTGAAATTTATAATTAAATTATCAGAAAAAATATTTGGGCTAAAATATTTTTACAGAATTCTTATAATATCATCTTAGAATTTCTATAAATTTTTGATGAATTATTGAAAAATAGAAGTAATTATTGTATTTTTAAACTATTTATAGTTAGTTTGAAAATAGAAGAAACTTATAGAAAATTCTATGAATGATGAAAAATTATGAAACTTGGTGAAAAATCTTATAATCTTATTTTATAATTTCTGGGCAGTTTTGAAATATTATTGAAAAATAGAAAACTTTATATATAAAATAGAAAACTTTATATATAAAACAGAAAACTTTTTATGAATAGAATATATTATATTTTATTTTATTGCATAGTATTTTTACTATGCAGCATAGTACTACATAGTGTTTGTATAGTACTGCATAGTATTGCATAGTACTGCATAATATTATAGAGTATTGCATAGTATTGCATAGTGTCACATATACTATATAGTGTTGCAGAGTACTGCATAGTATTTACAGAGTACTGCATAGTGCTACATAGTAAAAATCAAAAAAAATTTCACTGTGTCGAATTCATCTGTGAAGGTTTACTGTGCAGTCTGTGATTTCTTTTCCTAAATAGTATCATGTAATTCTCCTATAAATAGGATACTTAGTTTAGAAATGAAAATCACACCAGAATCAGAGAATTCTTATTCCATAATATTGAGCGTATTTCTTTTGAGTTTAAGGAAGCTTTGAGTGTAAAAAATTGTGAAAGTTTCCGCTATACCAGTCAAAAATACTCTTCTTTTGAGGTAAGTGATATTATTTATTTCATATTCGCTTACGATATTATTTTTTGTATTCGTAAGGAATTTTATTTTCGTTCAATATTCGTAAGGAATATTATTTTCGTTCAATATTCGTAAGGAATATTATCTTCGTTCAATATTCGTAAGGAATATTATTTTCGTTCAACAATTGTAAGGGATATTATTTTTGTTCAAAATTCGTAAGAAATAATATTTTCTTCCATACTCTGTAGTATGTAAGTAATATTATTTCGTTTCAAATTCTGAATTCTACACTCATGTTAATAAGTATTGCTTCTATACTCCTTGAAATTAGTAGAATATCCTTAAAATTTGCGCTTCATCGAGTATCTTTATATGGAAATATTTTTCTGAACATTCTTGTTAAATTTTATTTTTTTCATGCGGGGGTACTATTCATATATACGACACTATTCATACGTATGATACTATTCATACGTACGACAATATTCATGGGGTACTATTCAAGAAGTACTATTTATGGGTACTATTTATATATACGATACTATTCATATGTATGGCACTATTCATACGTACGGTACTATTCATACGTATGACACTATTCACGAAGTACTATTCACGGGATGCTATTCATGAAGTACTATTCACGGGATACTATTCACGACAAATAATTGATTCTTTTCTGTCAAAATTATTTTTAATACGTGAATATTATTCTTTAAATTTACTCCACAAAGCAGTTATCATGTTGACAGTTTGGACATTCTTAAACTCTGGATAAATTGATTTATACATCTTTAAAATTTATCCTTGATCTCATTTAATTAAATTCTTATATCATTGTCATCATTGTTATGCTTATATTGTGATGAAAGTCATCTTTGGCCCGTAGTGCATAGATAGATTGTTGATTGGTATGATTATGAACATGAATTATGTATCGGTATAATCATGACCTGTAATGTTACAAATGATGTGGTAAAAATCCTCTTTGGCCCGTAGTGCAAAGAAGAAATGTTGATTGATATTTTTGGTCGTAGTGCAAAGATGAACTGTTGACTGATAGCTTTGGCCCGTAGTGCAAAGATGGACAGGTGCATGACATGATCATGACCACTGGTGATACTAACGATTATCCTTGGCCCATAGTGCATGGATAATTCGATGATGTGTTTGGCAGGATCATGACCATTGGTTTTACAGTTGAATGTCTTTGGCCGTAATGCACTGACAGACAATTGATTGGTACGATCATGATCATTGGTTTTATAGTTGAATATCTTTGGCCCGTAGTGCAAAGATAGACAACTGATTGGTATGATCATTGTTATTATATTTGAATATATTTAGCCTTTGGGGTAAGGATATTGAGTAAACGTTCTATAAGCCTTTGTGGCAAGGATAGACTGTTGATTTACATGATTATAAATATGAATTGTGAATTTAACCATAATCTTTGGTGGTTCAGGTGAAGACAGGTGATGAGAGTTCTCTTTTTCTTGAGTACAATAAAGAATTATTGATGTGTTTTATATGAATGAAATATTAACGATGAACTTTTAATTTGGAGGAGATAGTAGACATTATGTTCTACTTGACTCTTCTAATGGATTGTTGATTCCGTTGCAATTATGGTTGAAAACTTTTATTATCTACCATATGTTATAAATCTTTGATTTATTCTGATGAAGGCTATTGATAAATGAATTATCTTAGTTATAATATTCTTTACTAAACTATTTGTGCTCACCCTTTTCCTTCACAATTCCTTTCAGGTATTTAGAGTGTAGCTGGGTCGAGCGGGTATAACAAGGGAATAATGTAATGGTCTGAGACTATGGAAGTTTCTTAATACATTATAAAACTGCATGACATACAATATATAATTATATTGAGAACCTAAGATGGGTGTGTCGTATATTATACGTCACTTAATAATTGATTTTGGTGAACAACAATAGGGTGATGAGAACTCGACTTTGAAAGCGTCAAAAGTGCACCTCATTAGAATGAACATGATAGTAATCTTCTCGTTCTTCTTTGGGGTCTTGAAATATTTACTGTTGTATTTTATATGGCATTGTAATAATTTGAGTTTGGATACTGTCTACGAGACAATATTGTATTAAAATTCACAGCTTATGTGTTGTCGTATTTTGCACGACAGTTCAAACAGTTGTATAAATGAAGTTTGTATTTGATGTAAGACACCAACTTTTATGAATAAAGATTATGTTTTTTCTCTAAATATCATTTTGAATATTATGGTGTAGATTTGATATAATGTTATAGTCGTGGGTAATATTTATGAAGTTTGTAAAGTAAGCAAGTTATCATAAAATATTCGATTGGTCGGGGAATATTCGTTTTATCATGGAATATTCGTACGACGACACAATCAATGGTGGACTCCGCTACGAAATTACTGTCGGAGTTAGAAAATGACAAAAATAATTTTTGTAAAAATAACGACAAAAGTTTTACCTTTAACTGTTGAAATACCCAGTGAAAAAGTACAGTAATACGCGTGGTTGCATAGTAACACACGATATTGTACAATATCTTTGATTATTGATGCTTACGTGAGAAGTCACTCAGTTTTATTCAATTATTGCCACAGTAATTACTGCATAGTATCTCATATTATTGATTCAATTATTGTCACAGTATCATCTGCACAATATTTTATATTATTAAATCAATAATTTAGACGACAAAGTTATTCATATTATTATTTGCATTATTGACAATGTTTAGAAAGTTCTGTCAAGGAAAGGGGTTTGGTCACCTAATTGCGCGCCAATAGAAAAAAATTCTTATCGAAAAACCCCCTCTTTCCTGGAAATGATCTGGTTGTTAATATTGCGAGTTATAATAATGATGAATAAATGTTATTAAAAATATGTTTTGTGAAGCCAAGTGAGTTGAGATAAATAGAGGGGATTTTCATGAAGTATTTGTGGTAAACTTTTCTTATTATATGGACCCCCACTTACCTATTTTTCAAAATTGTAGGTAGAAGTTATCTCAGTTTTATATATATATATATATATATATATATATATATATATATATATATATATATATATATATATATATATTTCAATTGGGTCACGGGGGGAGGGGGACCAAAAGTATGGAAGGGGGAGACAATTTTTATTATATATATATATATATTATAATAAGTTTTATTTTTTATGAAAAATAGAATATATTATATTTTATTGTTTACATAGTACTGCACAGTGTTGTATAGTACTGCATAGTGCAGCATAGTAAAATCAAAAAATTTCTTTTAGAATTCGCCGAATTCGTTCGCCCGTGATTTCTTCTGTGCGTCCGTGATTAAAATTTCTAAATAGTATCCTGCCATTCTTCTATAAATAGGATGCTCAGTTTAGAAAAGAAAATCACACCAGAAACAAAGAATTCTTCTTATATAATATTGAGCGTATTTCTTTTGAGTTTAAGAAAGCTTTGAGTGTAGAAAATAGTGAAAGTTTTATTCAAGAATATATCCGCTAAACCAGTCAGAAATACTCTTCTTTTGAGGTAAGTGGTATTATTTATTTCATATTCGCTTACGATATTATTTTTCGTATTCGTAAGAAATTTTATTTCGTTCAATATTCGCAAGAAATATTATTTTCATTCAATATTCGTAAGGAATATTATTTTCGTTCAACAGTTGTAAGGGATATTATTTTTGTTCAATATTTGTAAGAAATAATATTTTCTTCCATACTCTGTAGTATGTAAGTAATATTATTTCGTTTCAGATTCCGAATTCTACACTCATTTGGCTAAGTATTGCTTCTATACTCCTTTGGATAAGTATTGCTTCTATACTCCTTGAAATTTGCGCTTCATCTAATATCGTTTCAAAGTGATATTTTTTCTGAACATTCTTGTTAAATTTTAAGCTTTTCATGTCGGAGTACTATTCATGGGTACTATTCATGCGTACGACACTATTTATACGTACGGTACTATTCATACGTACGACACTATTCACGAACTATTATTCACGGGGTACTATTCACGAAATAGTATTCATGAGTACTATTCATACGTATGACACTATTCATACGTATGACACTATTCATATGTATGACATTATTCATACGTACGGTACTATTCATACGTACGATACTATTCACAAAGTACTATTCATGAGGTACATTCATGAAGTACTATTCACGGGATACTATTCACCCGGGGTACTATTCATGACAAAAATTGTTTCTTTTCCGTCCAAATTATTTTTGATACGTATATATTATTCTTGAATTTTACTCCACAAAGCAATTATCATGTTGATAATTTGAACATTTTTAAACTCTGGATAAATTTAAAGTCTTTAATATTTATTCTCGATTTCGTTTGATTGATGCTGATAAACGGTTAATGTTAAGGGTGATATGTGAAAATTTTATAAAATAAGCAAGTTGTCAAAAAATATTCTTTTGGTCGGAGAATATTCTTTTTGTCAGAAAATATCCGTACGACGACACAATCATTGGTGGACCCCACAATAGAATAACTGTCGGATATAAAAAACGACAGAAATATCTTTTTATAAAAATAACGGCGAAAGTTTTACCATTAAACTGTTGAAATACCCGGTGATAAAAGTACAGTGATACACGTGGTTGCATAGTAGCACACAGTATTGTACAATATCTTTGATTATTGATGCTTACGTAAGAAGTCACTCAGTTTTATTTAATTATTGCCACAATAATTGCTGCATAGTATCTCTCATTTTATTGATTCAATTATTATCACAGTTTCATCTGCACAATATTTTATATTATCAAATCAATAATTGAGACGAAGAAGTTATTCATATTATTATTTGCATTATTGACGATGTCTAAAAAGTTCTGTCGAGAAAAAGGGTTTGATCACCTAATTGTGCGCCAATAGGGAGAAATCCTTATCAGAAAGCCCCCTCTTTCCTGGGAATGATCTGGTTGTTAAATATTGTGAGTTATAATATTAATGATGAATAAGTCCGTGTTGATTAAAGATGTTTGTGCATTTAGTTTTCTTTAATTCTTCCGTGACCTAATTACCCTCAAAGGAGGTAATTATGTGATTGGTTGGTTTTGTTATTATTGACCAAACGGGTAATTAATCGGATAAATGAGCAATTAATTGCTATTAGTTCATATGAAAATTACTATTTGATCACATGCATGGAACTATTGGTTCACATGCATGTACTATTAGGAGATGTTGTGCAAGATTGATAATACTTTAAGGACTAAATTAAAAATGGAAGTAAAGATGAATGTACTATACTGTAATAATTCGACCCCCTATATGTGCAATTATCGAAACTATGTTTTCCTATAAATAGAAGCTCATTTCTTCTTTCATTCTCATCAATTCACTAAGACTCATAAGAGAAATTATAAAGAGAGCAACTATAGAGAGAAAGAAGAAGAGTATTTTGGTACTTCACTATTGTAGTATCCAACCTTCTACTAAGGTAAGAGATGTTATTTATTTCTTATTCGTAAGGGATATTATTTTTGTTCAATATTCGTATGAAATAATATTTTCTTCCATACTCTGTAGTATGTAAGTAATATTATTTCGTTTTGTATCCCTAATTCTACACTCATTTTGTTGAAGTATTGCTTCTATACTTCGTGAAATTAGTAGAATATTCCTGAAATTTGCGCTTCATCTAGTATCGTTTCACAATGATATTTTTCTGAACATTCTTGTTCATTTTTAAGCTTTTCATGCCGGAGTACTATTCATGGGTACTATTCATTTATACGACACTATTCATACATACGAAACTATTCATATGTACGACACTATTCACGAAGTACTATTCATGGGTACTATTCACAGGGTACTATTCATAAAATACTATTCACGAGGTACTTTTTTACAAAGTATTATTCATGGGGTACTATTCACAGAGTACTATTCCTGAAGTACTATTCACTCAGGTACTATTCACCCGGGGTACTATTCATGACAAAAATTATTTTTTTTTCTGTCCAAATCATTTTTGATATAATATTATTCTTGAATTTTACTCCACAAAGCAGTATCATGTTGACAATTTGGATATTATTGAGTTCTGGATAAATTAAATTATAAATCTTTAAAAATTTATCCTTTGCTCTCATTTAATTGAATTCTTATATCATTGTCATCATCCTCATACTTATATTGTGATGAAAGTCATCTTTGACCCGTAGTGCATAGATGGACTGTTGATTGGTATGATTATGACTACGGATCATTCGGTATAATCATGACCCGTAATGTTACAAATGATGTGGTAAAAGTTCTTATTGATCCATAGTGCATTGATGGACAGTTGTTGGTATGATTATGACCAAGGATTATTCGGTATGATCATGACCATTGGTGAAAACATGAATATCCTTGGCCCGTAGTGCATGGATAATTCATGGTTGTGATACTAATGAATATCCTTGGTCCGTAGTGCATAGATAATTCAATGATGTGGATTATTTATTAAGCTGAGTCTCAACGATAAAATTGATGATAAACTTTTAAATCATAGAAAATAGTAGATATCATGCTCTGCTTGACTCTTCTAATGGATTGCTTGTTCCGCTGCAGTTGTTGATCTAAAACTTGTTGTCTATTGTATTCTATCAGTTGTTATACTGTTGAAGGCTAACGATAATTTATTCTGCATTAACTTAGTCATAATATTTCTTACTAGGCTAGTTGAACTCACCCTTTGCTTTCATTCATCTCTTTAAGAAATGAGAACGTAGCCGAGACTAGTCGGGGAATGGAGTGACGGTCCGAGATAGTGGCTGTAGTAGTCCTCACTATTTTATAAAATAGTGTGATAATAATTGTAATGAGAACTCCATTTGAGTTTGAATACTGTCTACTAGACAATATTCGTGTAAAAACTCTCAGCTACGTTTTTGTCGTATTGTATAAGGAAGTTTGTATTTAAATTCTGTATCATGTATTTGGCGACTCAGAATGGGTGATGTATACCTATTTTGGGAGAGTCACAAAGTTTGTCGAGTTGTCCCGATTTGCATCTCATTTGGTAGATAATGAGGAGTGAATGACGCAAATGTTTCTGCGAGGTTTGAAACCCGAAATACGTCAATACCTCATTTCTCACAAACTTTATTTATATTTAGATGTTGTGAATAGGGCTCAGTTATTGGAGCACGATAATGAGTCAACCCAACTAAAAGGCAACGACCAACAACACGATAATAATCGTACCGGTGGCAACGACCATCGGAACAATGATAACCATCGTGGAGGAATTATCATGCCAGAAATGGTAACCACTTCGGTGGTAATCATGGCTAAGATAATAGGAAATGTGAACTAAGTGGGAACAACTTTAAGAAGAGAAGATTCAATAATGACAGAAAGACATCAACAACAGCACGGACACCTGTAGATTCTTTATCTTGGGATAGTTGATGTAAATAGCAGTGATGCTATCGTAGTTTGTTAAAACTTTTGATTAAATAAATAAATCAAGTTGTTTGAGAAAATGTGTTAAGTGATTATGATAAATTGTTTGAGTTAAGCCTTAAATATTTAGAGAATTGGATAGAGATCTAATAAACATATATTTTAACAGAGATATGCGATCGAGAAGAAGACCAAACCGTCAACCAGCTCAAGAAGAATCGACGAATAACAACAACAACGCCAATGCTAACTCCTTTTAGCAATTGGTGAACTTATTAGCTGGAGCGATTCATAATCAACCTCAAGCTCTACCCGATACGACGTTCAAGGACTTCAAGGCGGTGGGGCCGCCAGAGTTTAAAGACTCCAAAAACCCAATTGAAGCTTAAACTTGGGTTATAGAGGTGGAGAAAGTTTTTGATTTCGCCAGAGTCAGAGAGGACCAGAAAACTGCCTACACAACGTTTATGCTGAAATCAGAAGCTAGTTATTGGTGGCAAGCAAATAAGGTCCGTGGAGGAGAATGTATGATCACTTGGGAGAGGTTTAAGGAGATGTTCTTCGAGATATACTTTCCGACAAGCTCACAGAACCAAATGGCGGTATAATTTCTTGAATTGAAGCAAGGAAATATGTCCGTGCCAGATTATGCAGCAAGATTCAATGAATTGGCTAGGTTCGCCATATATCAAGTGTACACAGATGAGAGAAAAGCAAGAAGGTTTGAACAAGGGCTGAAGCCTTGGTTGTATAGTAAAGTGTCGATGTTTTAGTTGAAGACGTTTGCTAGAGTATTGGAGAAGGCTATATTCGCTGAAGGTGGGAGCGATGCGGCAACTAAGTATAATCAGGATCAGAAGAAGAAGAAGAGTGAAAATGAGGGAATTAATAAGGCTAGTGGAAGTAACGTGGGAGGAAGTAACAATCAGAAGAGAAGGTGATCTGACAACTTATCAACTGGAAATCAGCAAGGAGGTCAGAAGAAGAGGATTGAAGCATGCCCAACCTGCGAGAAAGCTCATTTGGGAGTGTGTATGAAGGGAAAATGGGAGTGCTACAATTGTGGTCAAGAAGGCCACATAACACCTAACTGTCTTAACCCAAAGAAGGGCACCTGTTTCACTTGCGGCTCAAAGGACCATCTGGCAAGGGACTGTCCTAAGAAGGGATCTGGAGGGGCAGGATCAGGAGGTAGCGGTGAAAGTGCTCTGACTATCACGGGACCAACCGTAACCAACAGACCAACTGCCAGGACTTTTAACATGACAGTGCAGGATGCTGTGCAGTCTCGTGATGTGGATTCAGGTATCATTCCGATCAATAAAGTTAATGCTTATGTATTATTTGATTCAGGTGCCACTTGTTCATTTATATCCGATGACTTTGCTAAGAACTTAGATTTGCCTAAAGATGAGTTAGAACACCCCATGAACATAGAAATTGCGAATAGAGAAATAATCCCTGTTAAGTACATACATAAGAACTGTATGGTGGATATTAAAGGTAATATTATGAACGTAGACCTTATCCCTATCAGACTTGGGGAATTTGACGTTATCTTGGGAATGGATTGATTATTCAATTACGGGGCTGTAATTGATTGCCAAAAGAAGCGTATTAACCTTATGACTCCATCAAAGGTTGTGTTTTATGGTAGCAAGTTACCTAGACAAGCGAGTTGTTTGACAAAAATGCAGGCCAAAAAGTTTTTAAGACAAGGCTGTGTAGGATATCTAGCTTACATAGTTGACAGTCATAAAGAGAATCCAAAAATAGAGGAGATACCAATAGTGAGGGACTTCGCAGATGTATTTTCGAACGATTTGCCAGGACTTCTACCAGACAGAGAGGTTGAGTTTGTATCGATTTGGCACTAGGAATGACTCCAATATCGAAGACACCGTACCGAATGGCACCTTTAGAGATGAAAGAATTGATGGTACAACTTTAAGAATTACTGGACAAGAAGTACATTCAACCGAGCGTATCACTGTGGGGAGCGCCGGTATTATTTGTGAAGAAGAAGAACGGGATGATGCAACTCTGCATCAACTATAGAGAACTGAATAAGGTCACGATTAAGAATAGATATCCATTACCGAGGATCGATGACCTATTTGATCAATTAAAGGGAGCGAGATACTTTTCAAAGATAGACTTGAGGAGTGGTTATCATCAACTGAAGGTAAGACCAGATGATGTACCGAAGACAACATTCAGAACGTGATATGGTCACTATGAATTTTTGGTAATGTCATTTGGTCTAACGAATGCTCCAGCAACATTTATGGGCCTAATGAACGGAGTGTTCAAGCCGTTTTAGACAAATTTGTGGTGGTATTTATCGATGATATTTTGGTATACTCGAAGACAAAGGAAGAACATGTAGAGCATTTGAAGGTAACATTAGAGGTGTTAAGAAGGGAGAAGTTGTATGCCAAATTTTTAAAATGCGAATTTTGGATTGAGCGAGTACAATTTCTCGGACATGTGATTGATAAAGACAGAATTTCGGTAGATCCATCTAAAGTAGAAGCCGTAATAAACTGGGATCAGTTGAGAACGCCGTCGGAAGTACGAAGTTTTCTTGGATTGGCAGAATATTACAAAATATTCATTCAGGACTTTTCCAAGATTGCAACTCCGCTAACGAATTTGACTCGAAAAGATGTGAAATTTGTTTAGAAGGAGAAGTGTGAGGAGAACTTTCAAGAACTGAAGAAGAGGTTGAGTACAACACCTGTGTTATCTCTTCCAGATGATACATGAAATTTCGTTATTTTTAGTGATGAATCGCATAAAGGACTAGGCTGTGTGCTTCTGCAAAATGACAGAGTCATTGCGTATGCGTCACGCCAATTGAAGGACTATGAGAAGGGGTATCCGACCCACGACTTGGAGTTAGCCGTGGTGGTTTTTACTTTGAAGATCTGGAGACACTATCTCTATGGGGAGAAATGTGAAATATATACATACCACAAGAGTCTGAAATATATTTTTACACAGAAGGACTTGAATATGCGCTAAAGAAGGTGGTTGGAGTTAATTAAGGACTATGATTGTGAGATTTTATACCATCCAGGTAAGGCAAATATGGTTGCCGACGCCTTAAGTAGAAAGGGTCGGGAGAAATTGATGATGTTGATCGCTCAGAAGGAGCTAATTTCAGCAATGGAGAAGTTGGAATTAGAAATGAAGTATCCTATGGAAATTGATGAGAAGTTATTCCAGATGCAATCTGGTACAACCCTACTGAATAAAGTTAAAGAGGCTCAACTTCAGGACGAAGAATGTAAAAAGGTGAAAAAGAAGATATCCAAAGGAACCGAATCGAGATTCAAGATGGACAATGAAGGAATATTGAGATTTAAAAGCAGAATTTGTATAAGACCCCGAATTTTATGAAATTAAAGTATTCAATTTTATTACAATTATTATTTTATTTCATAAATGGTTAAATTAACAGGTTAAGGTTAAGGGTGATATGTGAAATTTTTTTGCAAAGTAAGCAAGTTGTTATAAAATATTCATTTGGTCGGGGAATATTCTTTTTGCCGGGAAATATTTGTATGATGACACAATCATCGGTGGACCCCACAACGAAAGTAATGTCGTAGATAGAAAACGGCAGAATTATCTTTTATTAAAAATAACGGTGAGTGTTACCGTTAAAACTGTTGAACTACCCAGTAGTAAAAGTACAGTAATACGCGTGATTGCGTAGTAGCACACGGTATTGGTTATTGATGCTTACGTGAGAAGTCACTCAGTTATACTCTATTATTGCTATAGTAATTACTGCATCGTATCTCTCATATTATTGATTTAATTATTGTCACAGCATCATCTGCATAATATGATATATTATTAAATCAATAATTGAGACGATAAAGTTATTCATATTATTAAATTACAATATTGACAATGACTAGAAGTTCTGTCAAGGAGAGGTTTGGTCATCTAATTGCGCGTCAATAAGGAGAAATCCTTATCAAAAAGCTCCCTCTTTCCTAGGAACGACCTGGTTGTTAAATATTGTGAGTTATAATATTAATGATGAATAAGTTTGTGTTGATTAAAGATGAAATTGATAGTTCCATTGTGTTGGAATTATTAGTGTTAGTAGAAATCGACATTTATTTCGATATTAATTGATGTCTGGATGTTATACTGACCAATCGAGTAATTAATCGGATAAATGAGTAATTAATTGCTATTAATTCATATGAATATAACTATTTGGTCATATGTGTGTACTATTGATTCACATTCTTGTACTATTAGGGGTGGTGGTGCAAGATTGATAATACTTGCATGACTAATTTTAAAAATAGAGGTATAGATGGAGGTACTATACTGTAATTCATATTTTCACATGTCTAGAACTATTGATTCACATGATTTACTATTGATTCACATTATTTACTATTAGGGGAGGTGGTGCAAGGTTGATAATACTTGCAGGACTAAATTAAAAATAAAGAAAAAGAGGAAAGTATTATACTGTAATATTTTGAGCCCCAAAATGTGTAATTATCGAAACTATATTTTCCTATAAATAGAAGCTCATTCTTTCTTCATTCTCACCAATTCACAAAAGCTATAGAACAATTATTATAGAGAGAAAGAAGAAGAGAAGTCTGCTACCTCACTAGTCCAGTATCCAGTTTCTTCTAAGGTAAAGGGTATTATTCCTTCGTATTCATGAAGAGAGTTATTTTCTTTCAATACTCGTAAGGGTTGTTATTCCATTCTTTATTATTATGTTGGAATAACCTGTCTATGCGAAGTACTGCATACATGGTGAAATTCTTCTGTTATTCCATTCTTTATTATTCTGTTGGAATAACCTGTTTGTGCAGTCTATCGTATGCCTGGTGAATTCTGTTGTTATTCCATTCTTTATTATTCTGTTGGAATATTCTGTCTGTGCAGATTACGCATGACCTGGTTCTATTCTTTATTATTTTGTTGGAATATCCTGTCTGTGCGAGTTACGCATGACCTGGTTCCATTCTTTATCATTCTGTTGGAATAACCTATCTGTGCGGATTACGCACGCCTGGTGAATTCTTCTGTTATTCCATTCTTTATTATTCTGTTGGAATAACCTGTCTATGTGGATTACCGCATGCATGGTGAATGATCCTTCGTATTCATTCCTTATTAAATTGTGAAAATGATCTGTCTACGTGGATTACCGCATTGCGGGTAAAAATCCATTTACGGTTTCATATATTCTATTATACTCTCTTGGTTAAAATTTTGGCTTCTATACTCCATGAAATTAGTGGAATATCCTTGACATTTGCGCTTCATCCAGTATCTTTTTATGAAAATATTCTTCTGAGCATTCTTGAATTTTACTCCACAAAGAAGTATCATGTTGACAATTTGGACGTTATTGATTTTTGGATAAATTAAAATTATAAATCTTTAAAATTTATCCTTAAACTTGTTTTATTGAATTATTATGTCATTGTCATCATCCTCATGCTTATATTGTGATTAAAGTCATCTTTGGCTTACGTGCATAGATGGACTTGGTATGATTATGACCAGGGATTATTCGGTATAATCATGACCGTAATGTGACGAATGATGTGGTAAAAGTCCTCATTGGCCTGTAGTTCATTAATGGACAGTTGTTAGTATGATTATGACCAGGGATTATTCGGTATAATCATGACCATTGATGATTACATGAATATCCTTGGCCGTGATGCATGGATGATTCGATTTTATTTATTAAGCTGAGTTTCAGCGATAAAGTTGATGATTTTTTTTTAAATCATAGAAGATAGTAGATTTTATGCTCTACTTGACTCTTCTAATGGATTGCTTGTTCCGCTGCAGTTAAACTTGTTGTCTATTATATTCTATCAGTTTAATATTGTTGAAAGCTAATGATAATTTATTCTGCATTATCTTAGTCATAATATTTCTTACTGGGCTCTCACCCTTTCTTTCACTGTTCTCTTCAGGAAATGAGAACGTAGCCGGGACTAGTCGGGAAACGGAGTGACGGTCCAGATGATAGCATTAGTAGTCCTCACTATTCTGTTAAATAGTGTGACAATAAATGTAATGAGGACTTCATTGAGTGTGGATATTGTCTAGATGACAATATTCTTATTAAAACTCTTATATTATGTTTTGTCGTATTTTACACGACTGTTGTATAATTAAGTTGTATTTGAATTTTGTACCATGTATTTGGCGACTTAAGATGGGTGATGTATACCTCTCAGTCGTTCATAACTTTCAATCCGGGAGTCCGATGGAAGCGTGCCATACCATTCCGGAAAGCTCTTTCTGTGACGCCCCCAAAATTAGGTATACATCACCCATCTTGGGTCGTCAGATACATAGTATAGAATACAAATACAACTTACTAATACAACTATCGTGTACAATACGACAAAACATAAACTGTGAGTTTGAATACAAATATTATCTTCTAGAGAGTATTCATACTCAAAAGGAGTCCTCATTACATTTATTAACACACTATTACATAGAATAGTGAGGACTACTAACTAATACTATCATTCAGACCATCACTCCGTTCCCCGACTTGTCCCAGCTACGTTCTCATTTCCTGAAGAGAACAGTGAAAGAAAGGGTGAGCTCAACTAGCCCAGTAAGAAATATTATGACTAAGATAATGCAGAATAAATTATCATTAGCCTTCAACAATGTTAAACTGATAAAATATAATTGACATCAAGTTTAACTGCAGCGGAACAAGCAATCCATCAAAAGTGTCAAGTAGAAAATAAACTCTACTATCTTTTATGATTTAAAAGGTTTTTCAACACTGTTATCGCTGGGACTCAGCTTAATAAAATAATCCACATCATCGAATCACCCCTGCACTACGGCCAAGGATATTCGTGTATTCATTAATGGTCATGATCATGCCAACAACTGTCCATCAATGCACTACGGGCCAATGAGGACTTTTACCACATCATTTGTAACATTACGGTCATGATTATACCAAATAATCCCTGGTCATAATCATACCAAGTCCATCTATGCACTACAGGCCACAGATGACTTTTAACATTTTATAAACATGAGAATGATAACAATGATATAAGAATTCAATAAAACAAGTTCAAGAATTAATTTATCCAATAATTAACAACGTCCAAATTGTCAACATGATACTGCTTTGTGGAGTAAAATTCAAGAATGTTTAGAAGAATATTTTCATGAAAAGATACTGGATGAAACGCAATGATCAAGGATATTCCACAAATTTCATGAAGTATAGAAGTCAAAACTTAACCAACTGAGTACAATAAAGAATGGAATAACAAAAGAAATCACCATGCATGCGATAAACCGTACAGACAGATTATTCTAACAGAATAATAAATAATGGAACCAGGTCCGGCGTAAACGCACAGACAGGATATTCCGACAGAATAATAAATAATGGAACCAGGTCCGGCGTAAACGCACAGACAGGATATTCCTACAGAATAATAAATAATGGAACCAGGTCCGGCGTAAACACATAGACAGGATATTCTGACAGAATAATTAATAATGGAACCAGGTCCGGTGTAAAACACACAGACAGGATGTTCCAACAGAATAATAACAAGACGGAACCAGGTCCGGTGTAAAACACACAGACAGGATGTTCCAACAGAATAATAATAAAAACGGAACCAGGTCCGGTGTAAAACACACAGACAAGATGTTCCAACAGAATAATAGAAGAATGTCACCAAGTATAGGGTAGACCGCGTATACAGGTTATTCCAACAGAATAATAAGAAATGGAATAACAACAGTTCTCTTCATGAATAAGAAAGAATAACACCCCTTACCGTTTTAAAGAAGAGCTGAAATAAGGAAGTAGTTAAGTAGCAGAATACTCTTCTTCTCTCTCTCTATAATTTTTCTCTATAGTTTCTCTCTCTAGAGTTCAGTGAATTCGTAAGAAATAATGAAGGAATGAGTTGCTATTTATAGAAAAATAGAATGCATAGTAACTAATCCATGAACGGTCCAGATTGATTACTTTAATCTGACGATCCATATTTAAAGAAAAATCTTTTAAATAAAATAAAATATATTCTATTTATAGAATAACTTTAATAAAGTATTCTGTTTTATATAAAAAGATATTTCTGTTTTATTACGTTAATAATACGAATAAAACAAAACGTCATTATCGCTAAATAATTCATATTATTAACTGACAATAATTGAATCAAACTGAGTGACTTCTCACATAAGCATTAATAATCAATACCGTGTGCTACTATGCAACCACACGTATTACTGTACTTTTACTACCGAGTAGTTCAATAGTAACAATGGTAAAACTTCCGCCGTTATTTTTAATAAAATATTTTTATCGTTTTCTCAATCCGACAATAATTCCGTTGTGGGGTCCACCAATGATTGTGCCGTTGTACGAATATTCCCTGTTAAAACGAATATTTTCTGACCAATCGAATATTATATAACAACTTGCATACTTTGCAAAATTTATAAATATTACCCACAACTATAACATTATATCAAATTAACTCCATAATATTCAAAAATGATATTTATAGAAAATTTATCTTTATTTATAAAAGTTGGGGTCTTACACTTTTCAAGAGCTACACAATGACATAGGATTTGCCTTTTTTGATTCCGGGAAGATGGGCCCATGACCGAAATAGCATTTCCAAGTTTCCGTCAGGCAATCCGATGGGCCGTTTTGCATAGTTTGCGCTCTGAAGTTAAGATATGATTCTTGTGGGACTTCTTTTGAAGCAATTTGAGTTGAAATGAGTGTATTTGATTTAAAATGAAGTTGAGTTGGTAAAATGACCATTTTGCCCATCCCGGGGTTATCTCCGATTTTCGCGCAGTTGTAGTAGTCTTTTCTCAGGGTTATTGTAACGATCGAGAAATTTGTAATTTAATTTAAATATTTATTAAGTTAAATAAATATTTTAAATAATTTATTTATTGGGGAAAATAAATAATTTATGAATTGTGGTGAATTAATTTGGTAACTAAATTAATTAATGACAATTTTATCTAATGAATTTAATTAAATTAAATCAATTGCTTAATATTTAAGAAAATAATTAAATGAATGGTTTAATTTAAAGGAAATAAACAAATTAAATAAAGTGACGTGTCTAATTTATTAATTAAATTGGACATATAATTATTTATTAAATTATAAATATAATGATAAGAAGATTTTTATTATTATTATTATAAGCTATTTAATGTGTTGCATGTGTGATAAGTGGAACTATATAATATAAATAATATAATAATAATCTAGTTTGGGAGTTTTGGTTAGCCAAACATGGCCTTGTGGCCTTTGGTCTTGTGTAACTGACGCGAGCCTTTTTGTGTTTTTACCGGACGAACGTGGGAGTCAGTATATGTGGGTTACGCGTCTTATTTTTTTCCCTAGGCTTGTTAACATAGAAAAACAGAGGAAGAGAGAATTGCAGAATATAGAGAGTGAGAAATTGAGAGAGTTATCTCTGTGAGTTGCCAAGAGAAGGAGAGATTCGATATCTTGTGCTAGCATTCGATCAAGGATTTAAGGTATAATCTACCTCTAATTCTAACTCTCAGTTTTGTAATTTTTATTTTTTAGAATTGGGTTTTTGTTAAGTGTTGATTGTAAGATATGGGTTATGGGTGTGTGATAGTATTGTAGAGTCTGTTATTGGCGTGTATATATAAAAGGGGTAGCAATCAAACACGTGAAATTGAACTATAAGAAGGAAATATAACTAACAGTGTTCATATTTGAAAATGGCTTTAGAAAAGTACAAATTTCATGCCTTATATGTGTTGTAATCTGCGAATTAAAGTTGGATTGTGATAATATTATAAGAAACGAAAGCGGCGTAGTTCAAATCGTGTCAAATGATTAAGAAACGAATTTGATTAAAAGTATAAAAATAAGGAAATTTGGGAAAAATATAGTTTTGATTCTTCAAAATGATGTTTATGTAATGTTTTTGTATAAAGAATGGTGTTTAGCATGTATAACTATAATATGGCAAAGTGTTAGATGTTGAAGTTGGGAGATTTTCTATTGAATTGGAATTTTTGGCCAAAGCAGAGTTTGATTTCGAGCTTCTGCAAAAACTGGAATTGCATTTGGGTGCGGGCACGCTATTTGGAGCGCGGTTGTCGCGTGGGCGGTCGCGCGAGTAGCCAGTCACAGACAGTGAAGTCTGCTTAAATGCAGGTCATGTGTAATGGACTTATATTAGTTTAGCATGCATGTTAATAATGTTAAGGCACAATATAAACTACAATAACAGATTGTCATGCGTTGTTATATACAGTGTAAAAGAATTTAAGTGATTACTTGAATAAGTTATGTAATGAACCAAATGTGATGTTTTCAAAAGTTAAATATAAATGATAAGGTTTATAGTGTGATTTCAGAATCGTTAAGGTGTTAACCAACGTAGTTAGGTGCTAGGATAGGGTTATGACCTAAATGATGGTTTAATACCCATTGTGTAGCTTACAAACAAGGCAAGTTCTTTAACTCTACTCTTATAATAATTGTGCAAGTTTTTGAACCTTAAACTCTTTACATTGAGCAAGCTTTCTAACTTCATTCTCTTATTAATGAATGCAACTTCCTAAACTGTTATTGAGCAATACTATTGATTCTATCCTTATGTATGGTTGAATAAGCTCTTGTAACCTAATTCATTACATCGAATGAGTTTCACATTCTCATTTCTTGTTATTTAAAACGTATATTATTCTAGCACATTGATTCAAAAGAGATTGTTATAATTCTTTGAGTATAGTACATTGCATGTGTATCATGTTTATTTAATTATATATTGTTGATATTCTATCTTTGACTTCGATAGCATTGTTTAGTTATACATTCTTGTATTAAACCTTCAAGTAGTCTGCAAACCTTTGTTGACAGAATTTGAATAGTGTTCTAAAATTCTAGAAACACTGATAAGCTAGTTCCAAACTAAACTTTCTTTAGTGCGGAAATTCTAAATTTAAACTGAGACGAACAACCCTAACATAGGGGATTTTGTACGTGTAACATTTAGATGTTTGTGCACAATACATGGTACAAAGGGCTGATCCATATAAGTACATTAAGAAGAGTCGGTATAGTCTAAATGACTGTTAAGGTTGAGGTAATAATACCTAAATACCGTGGACGTAGTTCGTGGTCTTAAGACCCTCAGATATTAAAGTTCGAACTTGTTTTCTTTTATTTCTGATTCGTAGAACAAGTTCATTATTGTTCAGCATTCGTTGTTCATTCGCATGTTGTTGTTGCTAATCTTTATATCAGTGAGCAATTATTTGCTCACTCTTGCAATTAACAATGCAGCTAAAGTCGAAAGAGGTGATGAGCCATCTACTAGCAAAGGAAAGGGCAAGATGTCCAAGTGCTGAAGGATTATTTAAAGTTTATTTAAATTCATGATGTTATAAGACTTATTTTATTTTTAATATTTTTCGCAAATTGATGTAATAAATTTAAGGTTAGATTACCTGGGATTGTGTTGAGATGATGTAACCCTTTAATGGGAGAGATTATTGTTTAAGTTATTTAATGTTTTTATCCTTTGATTATGGGTAGTTAGATGTAATATTTTGGATAGTGAACACCAAATTCAGTGGAAATGAAGTACCCGAATTTGGGGGTGTCACAGTTATCTCTGAGGTTGACCTGCTGTTGACTCTGAATGTCCTCAGGGTTATCTCTGAGGTTGGCTTGACCTCCTGGGCTATCTCCAGGCTTTGATCTTGATCCCCCGAGGTTATCTCCGAGGTTTGGAACTGATTTTCTCGGGGTTATCTCCGAGGTTGGAAACTGGATCTCCCGGAGCTATCTCCGGGGTTGAAATTGATGTTGTAGTCCTCCAGGGTTATCTCCGGAGTGTGAAAAAGACGCTTTTGTCCTCCTGCATAGTTAGTAACAGGAAAACAAAATTTCGAATTTCTACACATACTGAACGACATAACCAATAATTTACATTTTTAAAACTACGTACTGACTATGAATGGAGATCAGTTGATAGACTATGAACTTTTATTTTTAATTTTCGAAAAGGTTATACAGAAATTCATCTACAAACAGTTATGTCTTACGGGCACGGAGGGTGATCAGCCCGGTATGCCCTATATTGATCAACGCTATATATTAGAATGATATTTTCGTTCATCATATCCGCCTTGGGTGCACAAAAGTTTCCCATGATCGGGATGTTCATATTTAATCTAGAATCCAAACCAAAACAATTTCGTTGGATGAAAATAATGTTCTATCATGTTCAACGATACTTTTTAATCTATGTCTAATCGAGTCAAATAGCTTAGACGGGTTTTAATAAACACATACATACCGGAAATTAATAAGTATATATCAAAACTTGTTTAAAATACAGACATTATCTAAGTGAGGACGCTTGCATAACCAACTTAGCTATCAAAAAACAGGATATATCTTGATCAATAAAATAAAGTTAAGAAGCTTGTACAACAATAATATAATTCAATAGCTTACTTACAAAGGTTTATTCCATAAGTATATACAAAGGTTAATATGCTTGCACATTATAAGATAGAGTTCTAATAATGGCTTACTATAATCCATTGTATAAAGTAAATGCAAAGGGTATGATACTTGCTCAATAAAGAGTAAGAGTTAGAAACTTGCCTGATCTGCTGCTTACAGCTACACAACTTAGTTTTATCTTTTATACAAAGACCTATCATTAATAAGATTATTCGTTTGATTAGAACAATACATCGTAACGCATAGTACTATTATTTACATCATCGCACAGCTTAAGCACATTGTCACATATGTATATTAGTCATTGGAACATAAACAATCACTTATAGTGTCAAACTATTTAGGTCCAGATCAATTTCAAAAATATTTTGGTGTACCGACGGCTTTATCGGATAATTATCGAGTTTGTGTTCAATTAAACTTTATTCTGTAGCTTCAATATCATTTTAGATAATTTAAATATCAGTCATATTATTTTTCAGTGACTTACAATAATTTTCAAATAATTAATATCATTGGGCAAAGGGTCAAAAATACCCCTGATGTTTATCCCAACGTCCCACTTGCACCCTAAACTAATTTTTTTTTCCAAAAATACCCTTAACGTTACATTTTTTGGGTCGCCCGTGCCCCTGCCGTTAACAGAAGAAAAACGAAATTAAAATGTGATGACGTGGCAGACTTAAATATAAAATATATTCTAAATAAAATAGTATATATCATTTAATCAAAACAAAAATACTAAAATTCAAAATAAAAAAAGCATAACATATTTATATCATTTAATCAAAATAATAAAATTCAAATTATTTTGTTAACTAATCAAAACAACTAATTAAATAAAATAAGTTGTATAACATATTTATATTATTTAATCAAAATACTAAAATTTAAAACATAACATATTTACATCAAATACTAATTAAAAAAAATACTAATAAAAAAATTACTAAAAAAAATCAAATTAAAAAATTACTAAAATACTAAAATTCAAATTATTTTGTTAATTAATCAAAACAACAAAAATTCAAATTACATCATTAAAATACTAAAATCATAATACTAAATACTAATTGATATAAAAATTTTAAATTACTAAAATCATAATACTAAATAATATTTTTAAACTATATATTATATTATTTAGTATATTATATTATACTAAATAATATTATTTAGTATTATGATTTTACTATATTATATTATTTAGTATATTATATTATACTAAATAATATTATTTAGTATGATTTTAATTAGTATTATGATTTTAGTAATTTAAAATAATATTTAGTATTATGATTTTAGTAATATAATAATTTTTGGCACAACTTACGCTGTCAGTACAAAACCCTTATTTAGGACATGAACTTCTGCTGCTGCCTTCAAATTCATATCATAGCACGTTAATTAAACAAAAGAGTAGTTAACAATGGTTCAAGTCAAGAACGACTACCCATTGAACTAGTTCCTGTAGTACCCTTCTTAATTGATATAAAAATTTTAAATTTCTAAAATCATAATACTAAATATTATTTTAAATTACTAAAATCATAATACTAAATAATATTTTTAAACTATATTATATTATTTAGTATTAGGATTTTACTATATTATATTATTTAGTATATTGTATTATACTAAATAATATTATTTAGTATAATACTAAAATCATAATACTAATACTAAATAATATAATATATAGTTTTAAAAATATTATTTAGTATTATGATTTTAGTAATTTTAAATTTTTATATCAATTAATATTTAGTATTATGATTTTAGTATGTTAATGATGTAATTTGAATTTTTGTTGTTTTGATTAATTAACAAAATAATTTAAATTTTAGTATTTTAGTATTTTTTTAATTTGATTTATTTTGGTATTTTTTTAATTAGTATTTGATGTAAATATGTTATGTTTTGAATTTTAGTATTTTGATTAAATGATGTAAATATGTTATACAACTTATTTTATTTAATTAGTTGTTTTGATTAGTTAACAAAATAATTTAAATTTTATTATTTTGATTAAATGATGTAAATATGTTATACAATTTATTTTATTTAATTAGCTATTTTGATTAGTTAACAAAATAATTTAAATTTTATTATTTTGATTAAATGATGTAAATATATTATGCTTTTTTTATTTTGAATTTTAGTATTTTTTTTTTGTTTTGATTAAATGATATATATTATTTTATTTAGAATATATTTTATATTTAAGCCTGCCACGTCATCACATTTTAACCCCGTTTGTCTTCTGTTAAATACAGGGGCACGGGCGACCCAAAAAATTTAACGTTAAGGGTACTTTTGAAAAAAAAAATTAGTTTAGAGTACAAGTAGGACATCGGGGTAAACATCAGGGGCACTTTTGACCCTTTGCCCTTAATATCATTTATCATGATTTTTCAATCATTGAAATCATTTTTAATAATTTAAATACTGATTAATTGTAACACCCCAGTCCCATATCGAAAGATAGGAAAAAATTTATCTGTATATAAGGAAATAAGTTACTACAAATAGTACATTCAAGTTATGACCTTTTGGGAGCCTGTGGTGGGCTATGATGACCCAAGAAGATACTATTGGGCTAGTAGTTTGAGGCCTTATTTTGATAGATTTGATTCGATTCAGACTTGGAATTTGACCCGAGATTTATTCCGGACTCGGGATTTGACCCGGGTTGTTTCATTAATCTTATTATCATTAATATTTAAATAATATTAAAATATTAATGAAATACTTGCCAAAATATTAAAGTTATTTATAATAACTCAAAATATTTTTATTCCCCTTAAATGATTTTTAAAATATTTAAAATTATTTTTAAATAATTACTATTAATATTTAAATATTAATTTATTATTCATCAAAATATTAAAAGTCATTTATTATTACTTAAAATATTTTTAAATCATTTATATCCTTTTTAAATAATTTTTAAATTAATAAAACTATTTTAAAATTATTTTTTTAATATAATTATTAAATAAATCTAATATCATTAATATTAAATTTTTAATGAAATTTACCTTAAAATATTAAAAGTTACATTTTATTACTTAAAGTATTTCTAAACACTTTATTATCATTTAAAATAATTTTTAACGTAATAAAATCATTTTTAACTAATTTATTTAATACATTTATTAAATAAATTTAATATCATTAATATTCAAATAAATAATAATATTTATGAAAAATATGTCAAATTATTAAAAGTTAATTTTTATAACTTCAAATAATGTTTCAAATTAATTTTGGAATTTTTAATAATTAATTTCTATATTTAAATAATTTTTAGAAATTAAAATAAATAATATTAATAAATCTGTCGCTAAAGCCTTTAGCGACAGAAACGATCGCCTTAGGTGTTCTTGAGCCTCAAGAACATTCAAATGCAGTGTTCGAGTTACTTACTTTGACCAACATTCATTCACTGTCTAAGATGTTTCTAGGTAAGCTAAAGGTTTTATCATGCAGTATTGATGTAATACTATATGTTCCAACAAGAATCATGGTCTAATTGCATCACACACGCAAGATCTAAGCTTGCAAACTACCTGTTAGAGCTGTTCTTCATTTATGGGTTACCCAAAAAATAAGAACAGTTTGTGTGGGCACTTTTAGGCTTCCACGACTTGCTTTCAATGTAATGTTTTGGTGGTTTAAGGGTTCCAGATTGTAGTACACATGACAAAGAACAAATCTATTACACTTAATCAGTCTAACAACAACACAATCACCAGATATTGTCCGATCAAACTATGTCACAAGTAACGTTCTTAAGTTTTCTGGGTTTTCCAGAAAACAGTTTTCGTGTTCATACTAGCTACTTTGACCATCCACTAAATTCATCATGTTTGTTGTTTAAGTGATCTAAAGGCATGACTTTGTAGTTCATATAACATACTATAACATGGATACAACAACAAAATCAAATCACATAACACAAGAGAGATCTGGACGCATGAACAAGCTGTCAGACCCATCTGGGTAAGTTCTGGGTTACCCAGAAACAGAAAGTCATGGTCGGTCAATGCACTGTGACCTTCCATAACTTGCAATCTATACATGATCTAGGCATGATTCCAGTTCCAGATCATAGTCCTCATAACATACCTAGTCCAATACACTAAATAAGAAAAATCATAAACAGATCTAGATTTATGGCCTCTGACATTCGGTTGTCAAGCCATAAATCTAAGGTTCTTGAAAGTTTTGGAAAACTTGATTTTTGAGCATTTTGATGTTATGGATCTATGATGTAACATCATAGATCACTAAATAACATCTAATAACACAATTTTAAACATAAAAACACAACATTTAACATAGCATACAACATCAGATTCTTGGGTTTTAGGGTTATACCTCTCTTGAACAATCTTGATTCTAGGCTTCCTTAACTATTTTTGATGTTCTAGGAACTTGGTTAGGGACTGAAATGCTTATGATTTTCGTGGGTTTAGAGAGAGAGGGTCTTGGTTGAGAGTATGTTGAATAAATGAGGCTTTCTATAGACTTTTCTCTCTCTTAATCTATATATATCTAGATACAATGCATATGGCTGATATGAATGGCTAATTTGTATTGATTTTAATCACATGGGCAATCTTATGTTGGTCACCAACTACATATCTTGGCAAGATTTGCAAGTTACATAATAAAGAATGCAAAAAAGGTAATTTGGACATTTGGCTTGTAATTTTAATGGCTTCCTTGCCATTTATCCCAACCCATAGGGTTTGACCCTTAGGTTTTGCAAAAATTAAATTTCTAGAATTTCTAATTAGGGTTTAAAATGGAAATTAAGCTTTCTAAAAATAGAAATTAGGATTTCTTAATTAGATTAGGTTTACTAATTACATAAAGCTTACTAGTTAAGATTAGTATTTACTAATCATCAGTAGGGCTTATAAATTAGGATTAGGGTTACCTAATTTAACAATTAGGGATTCTAATGATTAGGGTTTCTATTAATCATTAGAGTTTCCCTAATTAGGGTTATAATTAATAATATATATCATTAATCATATAAAACAATTACTTAACAGTCTTAAATTCCTATTTGAATTTCAAATTAGGGTTTATCAATTTAACCTTAAGGTTTTATCATGCTACACTATAATTGATCAACAATTATCAGTACACACATATAGTACCCACTTATAGCATTGAAATATAATTAATAAATTATTAATATTTAAATTCCTTATTCAAAATCCAAAATTAGGGTTTTGAACCATATAGAAATTAAATTGACTAATCTGCTAAATCCATATCGCATATATTTAAAAATATAATTACTGATACCAATATTCATAATAATTAATAATAAAAAAAATTTATTCGTAAAAATATAGATATAAATTGTTTGAAAACTCCCGGTCTTTACATTCTCCCCTCCTTATAAAGATTCTGTCCCCGGAATCACCTTTAATTTACACCTACTGTTAGTGTTTTATCCTTAGATTTTTTTATTTATCAAAACTTTTATTAAATTACTATACTCTCCCCTCCTTATAAGATTCGTGTTACGAATCAGGAACTCAAATTCCTCCTTCAAAAATCCTTTTATTAATGAATAATTATATTATGTTTCGTATGTCTATATTCAAGGGTTTCTAACGTAAACTTACTTATATTAACAAACTTGTGGTTAAGAAAATAGGGTTCATACCTGGAACTCCATCACTGGCTGTTACGGTATGCTGAACGGCCATATTAAAGACTCTTGCAGTTGATTTTGTTAGTTTGTTTGTTGAAGTTGGTCCAGTTATCGCTAATGTTCTGCTGCTTTTCCCAGTATTCACACTTCCTCCATCCATTCTCCTTTCTGGACAATCCTTCACCTTATGCTCCGTCGATCCACACATGAAACACCCGCTATTCATCCTTGGATTGGGGCAGTTAGGAGAGATATGTCCCTCCTGCCCACACTTGTAACACACAAATTTCCCCTTCAGACACTCCCCTGAGTGATTCTTCCCGCAATTCCCATATTGTACAGCATGTTTCTTTACATCTCCTTGCCTATTATCCGCATTCCCAAAATTATCTCCTTTTCTTTTCACGCTCCTACTCCCACTGCTTCCTTCCACTTTTATAGCTCCCTCAACCGTAACCTTGTTCTTCCTCTCCTTATTATAGAGACTCATGGCCTCGCTTCCTTCTTCGGCTATGATAGCCTTTTCCAAAAGTGTTGCAAAAGTACCAATCTGTAATACTGCCACCTTATTGTAAAGCCAGGGTTTTAAGCCCAGCTCAAACCTCCTTGCCTTCCTTGCCTCCGTATCAACTTGGTGCGGAGCGAACCTAGCTAATTCATTAAACTTGGCGGCATATTCCAAAACTGCCATGTTGTTTTGCTTCAACTCCAAAAACTTCACCTCCATCCTAGCCTGCATACTAGACGAGAGATAATTCTCAAAGAACAGCTTCTTAAACCTAGTCCATGTTACCACTCCTCCGACTCTAGTTTGATTTGCCTCCCACCAGAAATTCGCCTTCCCTTTCATCATATAGGTGGCAAAAGCCATCTTTTGCCCCTCAGCTACCCTAGCAATCACAATCGCTTTTTCTATCTCCTTAACCCAAGTTTGGGTTTCTATAGGGTCAGTTGTACCTCTAAATTCTGGCGATCTGTAAGACCCCGAATTTTATGAAATAAAAGTATTCAATTTTTCTTATAATTACTATTCAGTAAATGGTTAAATTGATAAAAGTTTAAAGTTATGGGTGAAATATGAAATTTTTTTCAAAATAAGCAAGTGGTTATAAAATAATCATTGTTGTCGGGGAATATTCGTTTGGTCGTGGAATATTCTTTCTGTCGGAGAATATTCGTACGACGGCGCAGCTATTTGTGGGCCCCATAACGAATAACTGTCGGGTGAAGAAAAACGACAAATTTGAGTTTTTACAAATAATGGCGTAGTTGTTATCGTTAATACTGTTGAAATACCCGGTGGTTAAAATACAGTAATACGCGTTATTGCACAGTAGCACACGGTATTGCACAGTATTTTTGAAATTATTGATTCTTACGTAAGAAGGCACTACTCAATAATTGTTACAGTAATTACTGTTCAATATTTTATTTTATTGATTCAATAATTGCTACGTTGAAATTTTATATTATTGTTGTTCAATAATTGTTGCTGCACAGTATTTTCTATTATCAGATCAATAATTCATATTATTTGAATAGTATTATTAGATAGCATTATTGGCAATGTCTAGAAAGTTCTGTCTAAGGAGAGGTTTGGTCATCTAATTGCGCGCTAGTAAGGAGAAATCCTTATTGGAAAGCCCCCTCTTTCCTGGGAACGGCCTGGTTGTCATAAATGTGATTCTGTAATATTATTTGTGAATAATTAATTATTGATTTATATGATAAGAAAATATTTATTTTATGTGGATATAAATGAGGGATATATTTTTGTGGTTAAAATGAAGGAGTTAATGTTGAGGTTTTTATCAGTATTTTTGTCGGAATGGAGGTATTAAAAATCAGGATTTTTGAGATATTTTGCGGGGGTTATAATTTTTAATCCGACCGTTGGATCGTGGTAATTTTTGGATATGTTATACATATATAAGTTGAGTATATGTCCACAAATTTTGAACCGTTAAAAATGAACGTATGATTTGTTATGAATTTTACGAGATGACTGGTTCAGAAATTATTGAATTTTCGGAGTTTATCATTTTGGTGGAAAATTCTAGAATTGGTGGGCCCCACTTGTGGTTGGTGAAGAAATGTGCTGAATTATATTTCAAATGTGGTGGGTGGGAATAGTAGCAGGTAAAGCCATCAGGTTGCAGGTCAAACCTACCAAAATTTTCCTATAAATAGAGGGCTAAGTTAGAATTGAAAATCACACCAGAAACATAAGTTTTCTCTCTTTCTCTCTCTATATTATGAAGCATATTTTGTGAGTTTTTAGATACTTGGTGAGTTGCTATTCATCAGTGCAAGTTTCCTTCAGCCTTATACCGATCAGAAGTACTGCTCTTTTGAGGTAAGGGATAGTAAGGGATATTAAGAGATTTTAAGGGTTGTTATGATTTTCAGTTTCGTAATTTTTCTGATCTTCAAAAATTCTGGAAAAATTTGAAATGATATTTTGATGAGTTTTCTTGATTGTGTCCAAAAATGGTGATTTTTGGATGTATAGATTGAGAGTTATGAATTTTATGAGAAAAGACTATTTTAAAAGTAACAGCTTATAATTCCTTGTGGTTAACTCCAAAATTGATGAAATTTTTATTGGGAGTACATGTATATGATAGAAGTATACTCTGTAAATTTCAGAATTTTTAGACAAAAGTATAATTTTTGATAAATGTCTAAATATTCGGCTATTTTGGCCATATGAAAAATAGTAAATGACTTTTAAAAATTCTGAGAAAAATATATGTTCACTATGGGACTATATTATGCAAAATCTCAGAAAAGAAATATTTTTGGAACTGATTTGGTATTTTTTATGAAAATGGTCTAGTTATGAGTAAATGAATTAAATATGTTTTGTGAGTAAAGAAAATTGGAAAATAGGATTTTATGGCTTGAGAATCCTATATGAGGTATATGCAGATTTTTGATGAGGGTTTTGGCTATTGATGATGAAATCTTAAGAGTTGACATTTTATGATGATTAAATGCATTAATTAGTAAAGTGTAAACAATTTAAATAAATTGTTTATAAGCTTAAGAAATGTTATTCTTTCAATATTATTATACCGAAATATTGGTATAGATTTTATTGTGGAATTTCTACCTTTTTGAGTCGAGGTTACTATTTATGAGTTACTATTCACGACAAAATTGGTTTCTTTTTCTAACCAAATTATAGTTGATTTATGAATATTGCTCTTGAAATTAAATCCATGTTTTGACCATATTATTTTTATAATCATATATAACATTTTTATAACCTTGATGTTGAAATTCTCTTTCGCTTGAGTGTAAAGATGGGTAAATTATTGGTATGATCATGACTAGGGTTCTCTTTGGCCTGTAGTGCAAAGTTGAATTGTGACTGGTATGATCATGACCATTGAATTTATAATTGAATATCTTTAGCTTAAGTGCAAAGGTGAAATGATCAACATGGTTATAATTATTGTTTATATAAATTCTTAAATGATTATATATTCTTTGAGGTATTAATATATTTGGCATGTAGTGCAAATATGAATTGTTGAGGAATATCTTTGGCCTGTAGTGCAAAGATGAATTGTAGATGAATATCTTTGGCCCGTAGTACAAAGATGACCTGTTGTTGAATATCTTTGGCCAGTAATGCAAAGATGAACGGTTGAGGAATATCTTTGGCCTGTAGTGCAAAGATGAATTGTAGATGAATATCTTTGGCCCGTAGTACAAAGATGACCTGTTGTTGAATATCTTTGGCCAGTAATGCAAAGATGAACGGTTGAGGAATATCTTTGGCCTGTAGTGCAAAGATGAATTGTAGATGAATATCTTTGGCCTGTAGTGCAAAGATGGTCTGTTGATGAATATCTTTGGCCCGTAGTGCAAAGATAAACTGTTGTTGAATATTTTGGGGTCGTTACACGATCCTACTGCTTTGAAGTCCTTAAAGTTTGCTAATCGATTGTCTGGTTGATTTCCTGCAGCTGGCATTCCATTCTGCATAGCTTGAGCTACCATGTTCGCAAAATTCTGCATTGGGTCTGGTTGTCCTCCAGCATTGTTAACATATTCTTTTGCTCTTTGGTTTCGGTTTTGTCTTCTTGGTGGCATTATCTGATTAAATAAAATCATAAATTATTCTTTATTCTAAGTCTTATCATATAAGTTTAACATATCACGCATAAATTTTAAACTCAAATAATCATGTACTCAAAATATTGGATTTCCTTAACCAAACATATATTCATATTCATTCAACTAATTCATAGTACTTTACCTCATATAGCATATATCGCTATTTAAACATTTACTATCCCTTTGTGACCACAAAAGTCAGGAATCGCTATAACAACATATACAAAAGTTGAGAACATTACATTACACACACATATTTATCATATACACATCATACATATTCAACTAATACTAATACTACTTATTTCCTACGCCTTTTCCTGATCTTGGACAATCTTTTGCCTGATGACCTTCCACCCCATAGATAAAACATACTCCTTGCTTTGGATTGGGATAATGAGGAGAGATGTGTCCCTCATGTCCACAATTGTAACAAATATTTTCCCCCTTTCTGCATAAGCCTTCATGTTTCTTTTTACAGTTTGTACATTTTTCTATTTTGTTAAGGTTACCTTTTATTATCTGAATTTCCTAAATCACGATCTTTTATCTTTTTTTTCCCCTTCTTGCTTGGAGTTGCACACAATTTGTTGCTTTGAACTCCCATCTGATCAATTTGAATTTTAAGCTTATCTTGTTATGCCATCGTTTCGATTAACGCCTTCCGCAATTGACTATTCAATAACTTTTCTATTTCCCATAACATTTCCAGAGAAGAAACCTTGTTTCTTAGATTCTGCACTTCCGTTGATGCCTGATCAGCTCCAACTTTAGTGTCCAAATCACTATCTATCAGTACCACTATTTCTGGTTCTGGTACTACGTTTTCCACTATAACCATCTCATCGGGGTTGCTTTCAATGTGAGCCTCTATTTCAGCTATTGGCTTTGATATTGGCTTGGTTATGGAGATTTGCTCCTTCTTTACAGTATGAAAGTATCCTAATCCTTTTCTGCCTGACATCTACACATAAATTATCTTGATTAGTATATATACTAGATATTATATACACACATCAAATAATAGTTTTATATATGTTATTTTTATTTAGTTTTACGATGAATTTATTTAATTCCTCTCCTTTAAACTCTATTTGAGTTATTTGTATTTTCAACGTTTCCCTCCGTCCTAAGGTGCCTAAGGTATACCCCCACCTAAGATTTCTAACTTAAAGCTTTGATACCAACTTGTGTCGCCCCCAAATTCGGGTACTTAAAACCCGTACTTGGTGCTACACAATAACATTCATTCAAACTATTTATGTATTAATTAAACAAAAATATTATATCAAAGTTTTATACCTCCCCAGAATTCGAGAACCTTAAGATCATATATTACATAGTCATAAGTAAATTATCATAAATTCAGTTATTACAAGTAACATTAAACAGACTAATTCTTCAGCTTGCCCTTCCCCTAGTTTTTGCCGGAACCTTCAGGTCGGTCTAGCTTAACTGAAAACATTTAAATTTAAAGCAAGAATAAGCATGTAATTGCCCAATAAGTAATATCAATTAATAAAGATTAGCTGAAAGACATAAATGTTTCCTTTGTACAACACTTCTACAACGGAGCAATAGTTGTGAAGTAAACTGTGACACCCCCAAATCTCTGTACTTCATTACCACAAGATTTGGTGTTCACTTAAATAAAACATTCATATCTAACTACCCAATCATAATAAAAATTGAATAATAAACCTTCCCTTAAGGGATTACATTAATAAAATCTCTCAGGTTATCTAACCTTTAAATACAATCATTCAAATGCGGAAAATAAATAAACTTCATTACAATCATTCAAACTAAAGTCTGACAATAAGATATAAAATGATTACAAGTCTTCAGTACTTGTTCATCTTTCCCTTTCCCTTACTGGTGCTAGGTACATTGACCTTCTCATCCTTAGCTGTAATAGTTATATAAGCAAGAGTGAGCAAACAAGGCTCACTTGAAATAAAATTGAATAAAGTTTTACATTAACTGCCAAATAATAGGCTCTATAGAACTGAACAATGTGTTCTATTAACATTCTGAATTATATAACTGAGGGTCTAATGACCACAAACCATGTCCACAGTTATAAGTACTCTTTCAACTTACACTTTAACAGTCATAAGACTATAAGGACTCCACGTACTTAGGGGGATCAGCCCTTCGTACAATGTATTGTGCACAAATATTTCAACGCTAGGCGTAAACCCCTAATAATAGGGTTGTTCATCTCAGTATTTAGATTTCAAATCTGCACCAAAGTAAGTTTAGTTTGGATACATTTCAAGGTAATTTGGAATTTAACGAACATCAACTAAGGATTAGTTGAATAAAAGGTAATCACATTATGTTATGGAATAAATCATAAGTGAATTAACATTGTATATTAAAGTTATGCTTTAGGAATAATCTAAAAGCATAAATATTGAATAACTATAACATACCTTGCTTGAATAATATTAAGCCAAGGTTATTTAGAATTGAATATTAAGCATGCATAACGAATAGCAATTTGAACAATAAAACTATTCAACATCAGTATATCAGATTATATAAACTTACATGCTAATTAACAAGTTAAAGACAAGAATAACTTGCTGTATATCAGAATAAGATTTAGAACTCATAAACAATACAAGAACTTGCTCAATTGTAAGAATAAACTCTCACAATCATTATAAAAGTAAAGTTAAAGAACTTGCCTCGAGCGTAAGCTATAATATTAAACTCACGTTCACCAAAATATAGGTTTAGAACCACCATCTATTAGATATACTAATATTCACGTTCCAATATAACACGCATTTTTAGTTAGACTTATTATTTTAGCACAAGTCTTAAGCTACCATACAAATATCAGAAATTACATGTGTTAACCTTCACAACACCTGTTTACTATTCATCATGCTCACTAAGTTCTAATATACCACGTTCATCACTTACTAACCATTTAAAATTTTGAAACTACTAACCATATAGCACGATTTTCTTTTAACTATATTATTACATGTTTATTACACTATCACATCATTAGACCAAAGTATGTCGCTACCCCAGAACTGCAGTAGCAGCAGCAGTCTCTGCCTCAGATCAGTGTATGGCGCAGCTGCGCCATACACAGTACAGCTGCGCAGTTTTTAGCCTTAGAACCAGCGCAGCTGCGCTGGTGCACAGACAGAAGCAGAGTCGGCTATGAACAGTAGCCGACTTTAGCCCAACAAACACGAATTTCACCCACAAAATAGTAATATTAACATATAAGATAAATATAAAACTATCATAAACATGACTGCTAACATATTCATCAATATAGAACAATTTAACAACACTTTTAACTATTTTAATTTCTCAAATTTCTCATTTTCATAAAAAAAAACTCCATTTTTGAGTTTCTTCACAAAAATCAACACTGTGATTTTAATTCCTCACCAAATCACTTCGTTCAAGTTACATTATCTTCGTTTCTTAATGAACTAGCATAATCAATCTTTAATTTATAGTTTATCATACTAATTAACCATCATAATTGGTACTTTTACAGAACGTATGAGAAAACATATACTGTCATTACTTTTTCTACTATAATACGAAATTAGAATACAATTCTTGCTTAAACACAAACTCTAATCATCATAAACACATGTAATCATCATAATTGAATTATATAGCAACAATTCTAAACATATGAAATTCATAGAGTATAAAATTATTGCCGTAAAACTCATATATATATATATATATATATATATATATATATATATATATATATATATATGCTATGGAGATTATTGAAAATACCTTTTGGTCCTTAAGAAATCCTTTGCAATTGTAGACAATTCTCTCAAGTTTCACTCTCAAGTTCTCTTCTCTGAATTCTCAGTATACTACTTAGGCATAGCACTTAAGGCTATGCGTAAACCAACTAATAAGGGATAAATCACTTTTTGGTCACTGTACTAGGGTCCGATTTTTATTGTGGTTACCGAATTTTTTTTTATTACAATCAAATAATTGTACTCTCAAAAATTATAAAATGGTCATTCCTTACGATTTCCGTCCAAAAAATGGACGGAAGTGCTGAGTTGGCGAACGAAAGTGTTGAGTTGGCAATTTGACTCCGTTTTTTTGCTGATGTGTATATGGTTTTGTCATGTGTAAAAATAATTGTATCTTAATAATAATTTAAAAATAATAATAATAAAAATAATATTATTAAGAATAATAAAAATATTGATAATAATATTAAGAATAATAATAATAATTTCAAAATAATAATAATAACTTTTAAATAATAATAATAATTTCAAAATAATAATAATAACAACAATAATAATAATTTTTAATTAATAAAAATAATAATAATTACAAAATAATAACAATAATTTTACAATAATAATTTCCTATCTGTCTATTTCACAATAGATTGATTCACTGACAAATTTATGATAAATTCATATTCCAGAAAATACTTTCCCAAAACAAATCATCCCCAAATTTTATCAAGTTATCAAACTACGACTCAATTTCATGAAAAAAGGTTCAAGTTATTAAGTTTCTCTCTATATGTAATTTCACTCTTAACTTCTTCTCTCTCATGCGTCCGATCCGTGGTCTCCGTCCACTTCCTCGGGCGTCTAGGAAGCCTCGGGCTAGCCGGCGGTGCCATCTCCATTCGCTTCACAAACATCACCGACTGCTCCGTCTTAGTCCAGATCTGGCGTCATTCATGGAGGAGGGAGAGAGAGATCTCAGATGTTTTAATGGTGGGTTTGGATCTAGCATTTTGTTTTATTGATTATCTTTGTTTATGTTCAGATTCGGTGGGTTTGTATTGATGTTTGTTTTTTCGATCTGGTCTCATGGTGTAGTTCTTGCTTATCTATGTTGCATAATCAGATTTGGGTGATATGTTATCTATGTCATCTTTGGAAGTCTCGCCCTCATGACGAGGGACCAGCTGATGGAGTTTTGGCATAGGCTAGTGAATAGTGGGTGTAAATTTCTGTGGGTCTTTAGGCCAGACTCTGTTGTCAGAGATAGTAAGATTTCGGCCGAAGTTGCAGAGGGGACAAAGGAGATAGGGTAATTGTGGGTTGGGCGCCACAGGAGGAGGTCCTGGCCCATCCATCAGTGGGTGGATTTTTGACCCATAGTGGGTCGAATTCAACTCTAGAAAGTGTAATTGAAGGAAAGTGTAAGACCCCAACTTTTATGGATAAAGAATAGTTTTTTCGAAATATATTTTTGAATATTATGATGTGGATTTGATATAATATTATAGTTGTGGGTAATATTTACAAATTTTGCAAAGTAAGCAAGTGGTTATATAATATTCGATTGGTCGGGGAATATTCATTTTAACAGGGAATATTCATATGACGGCACAATCATTGGTGGACCCCACAACAGAAGTATTGTCGTAGTTAGAAAACAACAGAATTATCTTTTTATAAAAATAACGCCGAAAGACCGTTAAAACTATTGAACTACCCGGTAGTAGAAGTGCAGTAATACGCGTGGTTACATAGTAGCACACGGTATTAATTATTGATGCTTACGTGAGAAGTCACTTAGTTATACTCAATTATTGCTACAGTAATTGCTGCATCATATCTCTCATATTATTGATTCAATTATTGTCACAGTATCATCTGCATAATATGTTATATTATTAAATAAATAATTGAGATGGCAAAGTTATTCATATTATTATTTATAATATTGACAATGTCTAAAAAGTTCTGTCAAGGAGAGGTTAGGTCACCTAATTACGCACCAATAATGAGAAATCCTTATTGGAAAGCCCCCTCTTTCTTGAGAATGATATGGTTGTTAAATATTGTGAGTTATGATATTAATGATGAATAAGTTCGTATTGATTAAAGATGAAATTGATAGTTTCATTGTGCGGGAATTATTAGTGTTAGTGAAAATTGACATTTATTTCGATATTAATTGATGTCTGGAAGTTATACTGACCAATCGGGTAATTAATCGAATAAATGAGTAATTAATTGCTATTAATTCACATGATTATAACTATTTGTTCACATGTGTGTACTATTGATTCACATTCTTGTACTATTAGGGGTGGTGGTGCAAGATTGATAATACTTGCATGACAAAGTTAAAAATGGAGGTATAGATAGAGGTACTATACTGTAATTCGTATTTTCACATGTCTAGAGCTATTGATTCACATGATTTACTATTAATTCACATTATTTACTATTAGGAGAGGTGGTGCAAGTTTGATAATACTTGCAGGATTAAATTAAAAATGAAGAAAAAGAGGAAGGTATTATACTGTAATATTTCGAGCCCCAAAATGTGCAATTATCGAAACTATATTTTTTTATAAATAGAAGCTCATTCTTCCTTCATTTCTCACCAATTCACAAAAACTATAGAGCAATTATTATAGAGAGAAAGAAGAAGAGAAGTCTGCTACCTCACTATTTCAGTATCCAGTTTTCTTCTAAGGTAAGGAGTATTATTTCTTTCGTATTCACGAAGATAGTTATTTTCTTTCAATACTCGTAAGGATTGTTATTCTATTCTTTATTATTCTGTTGGAATAACCTGTCTGCATGGTTTATCGCATGCCTGGTGAATTCTGTTGTTATTCCATTCATTATTATTCTGTTGAAATATCCTGTCTGTGCGGGTTATGCATGACCCGGTTCCATTCTTTATCATTCTGTGGGAATAACATGTCTGTGCGGATTATGCACGAATGGTGAATTCTTCTGTTATTCCATTCTTTATTATTTTGTTAGAATAACATGTCTATGTGGATTACCGCATGCATGGTGAATGATCCTTCGTATTCATTCCTTATTAAATTGTGGAAATGATATGTCTACGTGAATTACCGCATGGCGGGCAAAAAAAATCCGTTTGCGGTTTCATATATTCTATTATACTCAGTTGGTTAAAGTTTTGGCTTCTATACTCCATGAAATTAGTGGAATATCCTTGATATTTGTGCTTCATCCAGTATCTTTTTCATAGAAATATTCCTCTGAGCATTCTTGAATTTTACTCCATAAAGCAATATCATGTTGACAATTTGGACGTTATTGATTTCAGGATAAATTAACTTATAAATCTTTTAAATTTATTCTTGAACTTGTTTTATTGAATTATTATGTCATTGTCATCATCCTTATGCTTATATTGTAATGAAAGTCATCTTTGGCTTACGTACATAGATGGACTTGGTATGATTATGACCAGGGATCATTCGGTATAATCATGACCTGTAATGTTATAAATGATGTGGTAAAAGTCCTCAGTGGCATGTAGTGCATTGATGGACAGTTTTTGATATGATTATGACCAGGGATTATTCGGTATAGTCATGACCATTGATGATTTAATGAATATCCTTGGCTCGTAGTGCAGGGATGATTCGATGATGTGGTTTATTTATTAAGCTGAGTCTCAGCGGAAAAAAATTTGATGAAAATACTTTAAATCATAGAAGATAGTAGATATCATGCTCTACTTGACTCTTCTAATGGATTGCTTATTCCGCTGCCGTTAAACTTGTTGTCTATTATATTCTATCAGTTTAACATTGTTAAAGGCTAATGATAATTTATTCTGCATTATCTTAGTCATAATATTTCTTACTGGGCTAGTTGAGCTCACCCTTTCTTTCACTATTCTCTTCAGGAAATAAGAACGTAGCCGGGACTAGTCGGGGAACGGAGTGACGGTCCAGATGATAGCATTAGTAGTCCTCACTATTCTGTTAAATAGTGTGACAATAAATGTAATGAGGACTCCATTGAGTGTGGATATTGTCTAGATGACAATATTCTTATTAAAACTCTTAGATTATGTTTTGTTGTATTTTGCATGACTGTTGTATAATTAAGTTGCATTTGAATTTTATACCATGTATTTGGCGACTCAAGATGGGTGATGTATACCTATTTTGGGGGCATCACAGAAGGCCCATGATTTGCTGGCCTTATTTTATGGACCAACAGGTGAAACCATGGTCCGGCGATGGCTTCGCTGGAGCTGAGGGGTTGACAATAATAATAATAATAATAATAATAATAATAATTTTTAAATAATAATATTAATAATAATTTTTACAAATGTATTTATATAAAATTAATGAATTTATATTATTTTTTAATAATAATAATTTTTAAATAATAATAATAATTACAAAATAATAATAATTTTTACAAATGTATTTATATAAAATTAATGAATTTATATTTTTATTTAAAAATTATTATTATTTTAAAATTATTAATATTTTTATTATTATTATTTAAAAATTATTATTATTATTATTATTAATACACATGGCAAAGCATATATGTACACATCAGCATTTCAAAATCACGCGTATGCCAACTCAACACTTCCGTCCGTTTTTTGGACGAAAATTATAAGGAATGACCATTTTGTAATTTTTCAGAGTACATTTATTCGATTATAATAAAAAAAATTTCGGTAACCACAATAAAAATCAGACCCTAGTACAGTGACCAAAAAGTGATTTATCCCCAACTAATAATCAAGCGTAAGAAATAAAACTGATAACCTTAATACACCAAACTTAATAAAATGCCAGTTACAAAAACAAATGTATATATTATAAATATACTATATTTATTATTTTAATTTATTTTATATATATTATTATAATTCAAAATTTAAAAATCCAAAAGCTATAAGGCTTTGTTTGACAATTTAAAACTAGTTTAATTATTTTAATAAATAATTTAGTTTATAATTTATACTCACGTATTATTTATTTGGATTTCCATATCCAACATTAATCAAATAAATTAATCAACTATACTATATTTTAAATAAATATTCCATTTAAACATTATAATCTCATTATAATTTTATTTAATAATTTAACATACCACTTTAAATTATTAATCAACAATATAACATCTCATGTCATATTACAACTATCTAAATTATAAATTAATTTAATTTAGAATATTATCTAATATATTTAATTCATAAATATTTACTAATAATAATCACATCAATAAAATATTTATTTCATCAATTTCAATAATAAACATATCAAATAAATATTTATATAATGTAATAAATATTTAATATTACAATTTGAAATTCTGGATTGTTACATCCTTCTATCTCCAGAATCACAACTCAAACAATCAAATCGTCACATTCTTCCATTCTTACAAAGATTTTGTCCCCAGAATCGAAGACATAGATTAAACAAATAACTCAAGGTAATTTTTCATCATTTCAGCTTCGAGTTCCCACGTTGCCTCTTCGACATTGTGGTTTCTCCATATCACCTTCACAGATGGTATCACTTTATTTCTGAGCACTTGTACTTTCCTGTCAACTATCTGAATAGGAATCTCTTCATAAGACAAATCTTTATCGAACTGCAATGGTTCGTACTCGATCACGTGCTTGTAATCGGGTTTATACGGTCGTAACACCGAAACGTGAAAAACATTATGAATGTTTTCCAACTCTGGAGGTAGAGTTACCTCATAAGCAACTTCTCCAACTCTTCACAGCACTTTGAAGGGTCCAATAAACCTCGGGCTTAGCTTTCCCTTTTTACCGAAACGAATTTTCCCCTTCCAAGGAAAAACTTTTAGGAATACATAATTTCCTACGTCGAATGCACGATCTTATCTGTGTTGATCAGCATACTTTTTTGGTCTGTCTTGGGCTGCTACCAATCTTTTCCTGATGAGTTTGACAACCTCAGCAGTTTGTTGAACCAGTTCTGGTCCTAATAGCTGGCGTTCACCGACTTCATCCCAGCACAGTGGAGTTCTGTACTTTCTGCCGTATAATGCCTCGTAAGGCGGCATGCTGATGCTCGCGTGGTAACTGTTGTTGTAGGCAAATTCCACCAACGATAAATGTTCTTCCCAGTTCCCTTTTAAATTCATGATGCATGCTCTCAGTATATCTTCCAACGTTTGGATTGTTCGTTCGCTTTGGCCATCTGTTTGTGGATGGTATGCCGTGCTCATTCTCAATTGTGTTCCCATACACTCTTGTAGTCTCTTCCAAAAATTTGACGTGACTCGCGGATCTCTATCTGACACAATTGATACCGGCACTCCATATCTGGAGACGATCTCTTTAACGTACAATCTTGTCAACTTATCAAGATTGAACTTAATCTTTATTGGCAAAAAGTGTGCTGATTTCGTTAATCTATCCACCACTACCCAAATCGCATCGTAACCTTTCTGAGTTGTTGGAAAACCTACCCCAAAGTCCATTATGATATGCTCCCACTTCCATTCTGCTATTTCCAATGGTTGAAGTAATCCGCTTGGTCTTTGATGCCCGGCCTTTACTCTCTGACATGTCAAACACCTTACAACGCATTCTGCAACGTCTCTTTTCATATTTGGCCACCAAAAATGTCGCCGCAAATCTTGATACATTTTCGTACTTCCCGGATGAATCGAATATCTTGAGCTATGAGCTTTTGCCAAGATTTCGTCTTTAATCTCCGATACTACTGGAACCCAAATTCTTCCCTCGAACCTCAGTAACCCTTCAGTATCGATCTTGTATTTTGCATCACTACCCTCAACCACTTTCTCTTTGATCGTTTCACATTCTTCATCTTGTAGTTGAGCATTCTTCACTTTGTCCAGCAAAGTTGAACTAGCGTTTATCTGGTATAATTTTTCGTCGGTTTCTATTTGGAAATTTGATTTCCAACTCTAGCCTTGCCATCGCCGAAATAAGCTCTTTCTGGTTGTTTAACAACATCAACTTTTCCCAACCCTTTCTGCTTAAAGCATCTATAACCACATTCGTTTTTCCTGGATGATAAAAGATCTCACAATCGTAATCTTTTATCAATTCCATCCATCTTCTTTGACGCATGTTTAGGTCCTTCTGTGTGAAAATATACTTCAGACTTTTATGGTCTGTGTAGATCTCACATTTTTCTCCACAGAGATAGTGTCTTCATATCTTCAGAGAAAATACTACTGCAGCCAACTCTAAATCATGGGTCGGATACCCTTTCTCGTAGTCCTTCAGCTGTCTTGATGCATATGCAATAACCTTGTCGTTCTGCATAAGAACACAACCTAATCCTTTATGTGAGGCATCACTATACACCACAAAGTTTCCCGTATTATCTGGTAATGACAACACCGGTGCCACACTTAATTTCGTCTTCAAATCTTGAAAACTCTCTTCACATTTCTCCGTCCAAACAAATTTTATCGCTTTCCTTGTCAAATTTGTTAGCGGAGTGGCTATCTTGGAAAAATCTTGAATAAATCTTCTATAATGACCGACTAGTCCCAAAAAACTCCTCACTTCCGACGGTGTTCTTGGTTGTTCCCAATTGATTACAACTTTCACTTTTGATGGATCCACTGAAATCCCATCTTTGTCAATCACGTGCCCAAGAAACTGTACACGATCTAGCCAAAATTCACACTTAGAGAATTTCGCGTACAATTTTTCCTTTCTTAGTGTTTCCAACGTCAAGTGTAAGTGTTCCATGTGTTCTTCTTGAGTTTTGGAATACACCAGAATGTCGTCGATAAATACCACTACAAACTTGTCTAAGAATGATTTAAACACCCTGTTCATCAAATCCATGAATGCAGCAGGGGCATTGGTCAAACCAAAAGACATCACCAGAAACTCGTAATGTCCATACCAAGTTATGAATGTCGTTCTAGGTATATCCTCCTTCCTCACTTTCAATTGGTGATACCCACTTCTCAAATCTATTTTCGAGAAGTATTTAGCACCCTTCAACTGATCAAACAAGTTATCTATTCTTGGCGACGGATATTTGTTTTTAATAGTGACTTTGTTTAATTCTGTATAATCAATGCCAAGACGCATTGACCCATCCTTCTTCTTCACGAATAACACCGGCGCTCCCCACGATGATACACTTGGTTGAATACACTTCTTATCTAACAGTTCTTGCAATTGTACCATCAGTTTCTTCATCTCTACCGGAGCCATTCTGTACGGGGCCTTTGATATCGAGGCAATTCCAGGCGCTAAGTAGATCACAAACTCAATCTCTCTGTCAAGAGGAAGTCCCGGCAAATCCTTCGAAAACACATCTACAAATTCCCTAACCGCTGGTATTTCTTCTAATTTCACACCCTTCTTCTGAGTATCGACTATGTAAGCTAAATAACCCACACAACCTTGACTTAAAAACTTCTTGGCCTGCATAATCGTAAGATATTTCATTTGTCTAAGCGATTTGCTACCATAGAAAACTACCTTTGACGGAGTCATAAGGTTTACATATTTTTTTTGGTAATCAATTACCGCTCCATAATTGAACAGCCAATCCATTTCCAAAATAACATCAAACTCTCCAAGTCTAATCGAAATTAAATCTACCATCATGATATTCCCCTTAATATTCACCCTACAATTCTTGTATACGAACCTAACAGAAATTACTTCCTTATTCGTAATTTCTATGTTTAAAGGAAAATTCAATTCTTCACTAGGTATTTCTAACTTCTTAGCAAATTCATCAGATATAAACGAGCAAGTAGCACCCGAATCAAATAATACATAAGCATTTATATCATTGATTGGGATAATATCTGACACCACATCTTTTGATTGCTTAACATCTTGCACAGTCATGTTGAAGGTTCTGGCTGTGGGTTTGTTTGATGCCGTTGGTCCAACAATGGCCCATGTACCTCCACTGCTACCTCCATTGTTTCTTGATGTCTCTCCAGCCTTCTTCTTAGGGCATTCACAAGCAAAGTGATCCTTGGATCCACACGTGAAGCAAAAGTTCTTCTTAGGTTGAGTGCAATTTGGGGCGATGTGACCCTCCTGGCCACAGTTGAAGCATACTCATTTCCCCATCAAGCACACACCTTTGTGAAACTTCCCGCATGTAGCACATGCTTTGAACTTCTTATTTTGCTGGTTACCCTGCTGGTTTTGCAGTACCCACATTTTCGTTCCATTTCCTTTTCAAATTGTTGTTGCCATTTCCACTACCTCCAATACCATTCTTAACCTCCACCTCATTCTTCTTCTTTTTATGTTCTTGATTGAACTTTGTCACAGCCTCGCCCCCACCTTCAGCGAGAATTTCCTTCTCCATTACCGCTGCAAACGTCTTCAGCTGGAATAGGGAGACCCTACTGTACAACCAGGGCTTCAGTCCCTGTTCAAACCTCTTCGCCTTGCGTTCATCTGTACTAACTTGGTATGGCGCAAACCTCGCCAACTCTTTGAATTTTGCGGCATACTCAGACACCGTCATCGTTCCCTACTTTAATTCCAAAAACTACACTTCTAGCTGACTCTTCGAACTCTCTGGGAAATAGGTCTCGAAGAATATTTCCTTAAACCTATCTTAGGTCATCACCCCTGACCCTTCTTGGGTTTTATTGGCCTGCCACCAATAACTAGCCTCTGCTTTCAACATGAATGCTGCAAAAGCAGTCTTCTGATCATCCCCTACGCTAGCGACATCAAACACCTTTTCTATCTCCATAATCCAGGTCTGTGCCTCGACTGGATTCATGGACCCACGGAATTCAGGTGGTTCAACTGCCTTGAAATCCTTAAACGTTGTTCCTTGGTTCTATGGTTGATTCTGCAACGCTCCTGTTAGTAACGTCACTAGTTGTTGAACGGGGTTAGCATCAACATTGTCGTTATTGGTTCCTTCAGTGGTTCTCTGTCGTGGTGGTTGACGTCTTGGAGGTATTTTCTGTTAAAAACACACTCATTATATTATTATTCAACTCATTTAAGTAATTGCTACTTAACTGACATCTCATAAAGGAAATTATCACATAACACATAGCACTTTGAATGAAATAATAACTTTTATTTATTCATAATCTTGTTGAAAACATCATAATAATAGCATCATTGCTATCTACATTACTTTCCTGAACTACAAAAGTTCCAGGACAACATCATCATCATATCCCATAGGTTACATAACACTTGGGATTTACAAATTATTTAACATTTTATTAATCGCATAACAACTACGATGTTCTACTAAGATATTGCTTAGCCTTACTACATTCTTCTTCCATAATTCGGAACATTGTTCTGCGATCTAATACTAATGATGGCAGCGTCTCAAACTGAATCGGATAACCCATGACCCGATCCTGAGCTCGATTAATCACGGTGTTGAATACACTATTCATCTCTTCCATCTTCATTCTCTTTGCTTGTGCATCTTTTACTGCTATCCCGGCTAGTTGAAAAGCTTCCTCATAAGTGTCTTCGACTCTTGCCTTCTTAGTAGCTTATTCCTTCAACTTTTTCTTCAGTTCTGCGACCTCCTCGATCAGTTGTTCTTTCTCTTCTTTAGTATGAACCAGCTTCTCTTCGACATTGTTTAAACGTTCATCTCATTCCTGGATCTCATCGTCCTTCTGTGCCATTGAAGTTTGTTGTTCAGCTACTATCTCCTGCAACTCCTCGACGGTATCCTGAAGTTCCACGTTGCGGTCGTAGACTTCGTCATACATACAAGCGGCTATCGAGTTCAGTGGAATCTCTTCCTCCTCATCCTCATCATCCTCATTTGACTGTGTCATCTCAACGAGATCCTCCTCATCCGTTTCCACGTTATCATCCTCATCTTCAACCATTGTGACCAACGGGGCTGACTCCCGTGGCAGTAGTTGTTCCCAAACCACCTGAATGTCACGAGACTCCTCCTCTCTAGGCACCTGAGGTCCTTCCCCACTAGCCTGACTGGATTCTCCGACATTAGTCATCCTGACAACAAAATTTTAAGTTTTATTAATCATTACTACTCGACACTCACGAGCACATAAGTTGTAATCACATAAGCACATAAGTGTTTTATTACTTCTTAGTTAAAACTCGATAAGAGTTTATCACCACTATCTTTCAAAGGTTACTTCCTAAGGCTTTTCCCCCCACCTAAGGTTCATAACCTAAAGTTTTGATACCAACTTGTGACACCCCCAAATCCCGGTACTTCATTACCACAAGATTTGGTGTTCACTAAAATAAAACATTCATATCTAACTACCCAATCATAATAAAAATTGAATAATAAACCTTCCCTTAAGGGATTACATTAATAAAATCTCCCAGGTTATATAACCTTTAAATACAATCATTCAAGTGCAGAAAATAAATAAACTTCATTACAATCATTCAAACTAAAGTCTGACAATAAGATATAAAATGATTACAAGTCTTCAGTACTTGTTCATCTTTCCCTTTCCCTTACTGGTGCTAGGTACATCGACCTTCTCATCCTTAGCTGTAATAGTTATATAAGCAAGAGTGAGCACACAAGGCTCACTTGAAATGAAATTGAATAAAGTTTCACATTAACTTCCAAATAATAGGCTCTATAGAACTGAACAATGTGTTCTATTAACATTCTAAATTATAAAACTAAGGGTCTAATGACCACGAACCATGTCCACAGTTATAAGTACTCTTTTAACTTAAACTTTAATAGTCATAAGACTATAAGGACTCTATGAACTTAGGGGAATCAGCCCTTCGTACAATGTATTGTACACAAACATTTCAACGCTAGGCGTAAACCCCTAATAATAGGGTTGTTCATCTCAGTATTTAGATTTCAAGTCCGCACCAAAGTAAGTTTGGTTTGGATACATTTCAAGGTAATTTGGAATTCAACGAACATCAACTAAGGATTAGTTGAATAAAAGGTAATCACATTATGCTATGGAATAAATCATAAGTGAATTAACATTGTATATTAAAGTTATGCTTTAGGAATAATCTAAAAGCATAAATATTGAATAACTATAACATACCTTGCTTGAACAATATTAAGCCAAGGTTATTTAGAATTGAATATTAAACATGCATAACGAATAGCAATTTGAACAATAAAACTATTCAACATCAGTATATCAGATTATATAAACTTATATACTAATTAACAAGTTAAAGACAAGAATAACTTGCTCAATATCAGAATAAGATTTAGAACTCATAAACAATACAAGAACTTACTCAATTGTAAGAATAAACTTGCACAATCATTATAAAAGTAAAGTTAAAGAACTTGCCTCGAGCGTAAGCTATAATATTAAACTCACGTTCACCTACATATAGGTTTAGAACCACCATCTATTAGATATACTAACATTCACGTTCCAACATAACACACATTTCTAGTTAGACTTATTATTTTAGCACAAGTCTTAAGCTACCATACAAATATCAGAAATTACATGTGTTAACCTTCACAACACCTGTTTACTATTCATCATGCTCACTAAGTTCTAATATATCACGTTCATCACTTACTAACCATTTGAAACTTTGAAACTACTAACCACATAGCACGATTCTGTTTTAACTATATTATTACATGTTTATTATACTAACACATCATTAGACCAAAGTATGTCGCTACCCCAGAACTGCAGCAACAGCAGCCGTCTCTACCTCAGATCAGTGTATGGCGCAGCTGCGTCATACAAAGCGCAGCTTCGCCTGCGTAGCTGCGCAGTTTTTAGCCTTGGCACCAGCGCAGTTGCGCTGGTGCACAGACAGAAGCAGAGTCGGCTATGAACAGTAGCCGACTTTAGCCCAACAAACACGAATTTCACCCACAAAACAGTAATATTAACATATAAGATAAATATAAAACTATCATAAACATGATTGCTAACATATTTATCAACATAGAACAATTTAACAACACTTTTAACTATTTTAATTTCTCAAATTTCTCATTTTCATATGAAAACTCCATTTTTGAGTTTCTTCACAAAAATCAACACTGTGATTTCAATTCCTCACCAAATCACTTCGTTCAAGTTATATTATCTTCGTTTCTTAATGAACTAGCATAATCAATCTTCAATTTACAGTTTATCAAACTAATTAACCATCATAATTGGTACTTTTACAAAACATATGAGAAAACATATAGTCATTACTTTTTCTACTATAATACGAAATTAGCATACAATTCTTGCTTAAACACAAACGCTAATCATCATAAACACATGTAATCATCATAATTGAATTATATAGCAACAATTCTAAACATATGAAATTCACAGAGTATAAAATTATTGCCGTAAAACTCACACACACACACACACACACACACACACACACACACACACACACACATATATATATATATATATATATATATATATATATATATATATATATATATATAATGCTATGGAGATTATGGAAAATACATTTTGTTCCTTAAGAAATCCTTTGCAATTGTAGACAATTCTCTCAAGTTCTCTTCTCTGAATTCTCAGTATACTACTTAGGCATAGCACTTTAGGTTAAGCGTAAACCAACTAATAATCAAGCGTAAGAAATAAAACTGATATCCTTAATACGCCAAACTTAATAAAATGTCAGTTACAAAAACAAACGTATATATTATATTTATTATTTTAATTTATTTTATTTATATTATTATAATTCAAAATTTAAAAATCCAAAAGCTATATGGCTTTGTTTGGCAAAAAGTCTTTAAAATAAAGATTTAATATCTTTACGCCTTGTTTGGGTTAAACCAATTTAAAACTACTTCAATTATTTTAATAAACAATTTAGTTTATAATTTGTAATCACATATTATTTATTTGGATTTTCATATCCAACATTAATCAAATAAATTAATCAACTATACTATATTTTAAATAAATATTCCACTTAAACATTATAATCTCATTATAATTTTATTTAATAATTTAACATACCACTTTAAATTATTAATCAACAATATAACACCTCATGTCATATTACAACACTCTAAATTATAAATTAATTTAATTTAGAATATTATCTAATATATTTAATTTATAAATATTTACTAATAATAATCACATCAATAAAATATTTATTTCATTAATTTCAACAATAAATACATCAAATAAATATTTATATAATGCAATAAATATTTAATATTACAATTTAAAATTCCGGATTGTTACATAAACTGAAACCATACAGAACGACATAACCAATAATTTATATTTTTGAAACTACGTACTGACTATGAATGAAGATCAGTTGATAGATTATGAACTTTTATTTTCAATTTTCGAAAAAGTTATACAGAAATTCATCTGCAAACTGTTATGTCTTGCGGGCACGGAGTGTGATCAGCCCGGTATGCCCTATATTGATCAACACTATATTTTAGAACGATATTTTCGTTCATCATATCCACCTTGGGCGCACAAAAGTTTCTCATGATCGGGATGTTCATATTCAATCTAGAATCCAAACCAAAATAATTCCGTCGAATGACAATAATGTTCAATCATGTTCAATGATACTTTTCAATCTATGTCTAGCCGAGTCAAATAGCTTAGACGAGTTTTAATAAACATTTACATACCGAAAATTAATAACCATGTATCAAAACTTGTTTAAAATACAGACATTATCCAAGTGAGGACACTTGCATAACCAACTTAGCTATCAATAAACATGATATATCTTGATCAATAAAATAAAGGTAAGAAGCTTGTACAACAGTAATATAATTCAATAGCTTACTTACACAGGTTTATTACATAAGTATATACAAAGGTTAATATTGTGACGCCCCAAAAATTAGGTATACATCACCCATCTTGGGTCGTCAGATACATGGTACAGAATATAAATACAACTTACTAATACAACTGTCGTGTACAATACGACAAAACATAACTGTGAGTTTGAATACAATTATTGTCTACTAGAGACTAAACAAACTCAAAAGGAGTCCTCATTATAATTATCGTCACACTATTTAACAGAATAGTGAGGACTACTAATACTATCATCTGGTCGATCACTCCGTTCCCCGACTCGTCCCAGCTATATTCTCATTTCCTGAAGAGAACAGTGAAAGAAAGGGTGAGCTCAACTAGCCCAGTAAGAAATATTATGACTAAGATAATGCAGAATAAATTATCATTAGCCTTCAACAGTGTTAAACTGATAAAATATAACGAACATCAAGTTTAACTGCACCGGAACAAGCAATCCATTAAAAGAGTCAAGTAGAGAATAAAATCTACTATCTTCTATGATTTAAAAGGTTTTTCAACACTGTTATCGTTGGGACTTAGCTTAACAAAATAATCCACATCATCGAATCATCCTTGCACTACGGCCAAGGATATTCTTTAGTATCACGACCATAATTATCCATGCACTACGGGCCAAGAATATTTGTGTATTCATTAACGGTCATGATCATGCCAACAACTGTCCATCAATGCACTACGGGCTAATGAGAACTTTTACCATATCATTTGTAACATTACGATCATGATTATACTGAATAATCCCTGGTCATAATCATACCAAGTCCATCTATGCACTACAGGCCACAGATGACTTTCAACATTTTATAAACATGAGGATGATGACAATGATATAAGAATTCAATAAAACAAGTTAAAGAATTAATTTATCCAAAAATTAACAACGTCCAAATTGTCAACATGAAACTGCTTTGTGGAGTAAAATTCAAGAATGTTTAGAATAATATTTTCATGAAAAGATACTGGATGAAACGCAATTATCAAGGATATTCAACTAATTTCATGGAGTATAGAAGTTAAAACTTAACCAACTGAGTATAATAAAGAATGGACTAACAAAAGAAATCACCCGGCATGCGATAGACCGCACAGACAGGTTATTCTAACAGAATAATAAATAATGGAACCAGGTCCGGTGTAAACGCACAGACAGGATATTCTGACAGAATAATAAATAATGGAACCAGGTCCGGTGTAAAACACACAGACAGAATGTTCCAACAAAATAATAACAAGACGAAACCAGGTCCGGTGTAAAACACACAGACATGATGTTCCAACAGAATAATAGAAGAATGTCACCAAGTATAGGGTAAACCGCGTATACAGGTTATTCCAACAGAATAATAAAAAATAGAATAACAAAAGTTCTCTTCATGAATAAGAAAGAATAACACCCCTTACCGTTTTAAAGAAGAACTGAAATAAGAAAGTAGTTAAGTAGCAGAATACTTTTTTTCTCTCTCTCTATAGTTTCTCTCTATAGTTTCTCTCTCTAGAGTTCAGTGAATTCGTAAGAAATAATGAAGGAATGAGTTGCTATTTATAAAAAAATAGAATGCAAAGTAACTAATCCATGAACGGTCCAGATTGATTACTTTAATCTGACGGTCCATATTTAAAGAAAAATCTTTTAAATAAAATATAATATATTCTATTTATAGAATAACTTTAATAAAGTATTCTCTTTTATATAAAAAGATGTTTCTATTTTATTACGTTAATAATACGAATAAAATAAAACTTCATTATCGCTAAATAATTCATATTATTAACTGACAATAATTGAATCAAACTGAGTAACTTTTTACATAAGCATTAATAATCAATACCGTGTGCTACTATGCAACCACACGTGTTACTGTACTTTTACTACCGAGTAGTTCAACAGTATCAATGGTAAAACTTCCGCCGTTATTTTTAATAAAATATTTTTGTCGTTTTCTCAATCCGACAATAATTCCGTTGTGGAGTCCACCAATGATTGTGCCGTTGTACGAATATCTCTGTTAAAACGAATATTTCCCGACAAAGCGAATATTATATAACAACTTGCGTACTTTGCAAATATTACCCACAACTATAACATTAAATCAAATTAACTCCATAATATTCAAAAATGATATTTATAGAAAATTCATCTTTATTTATAAAAGTTGGGGTCTTACAACATCCCCTTCTTATGAAATTTCGCCCTCGAAATTAGGGTACGTACCTTGTATGTCGAAGAGGTAAGGATACCTTGACTTCATTTCAGATTCTAACTCCCAAGTCATTTCCTCAACATCGTGATTTCTCCACAAAACTTTGACTTGAGGTATAGCCTTGGAGCGTAGAATATGTTCCTTCTTATCCAAGATTTGAACAGAAACTTCTTCATACGTCAAATCCTCCGCTATTTCGTCCGGTTCTAACTCAATAATGTGGTTCGGGTCTTCCACATATTTACGTAACATGGATATATGAAAAACGTTATGAACACGAGACATACTTGGCGGTAAAGCGAGTCTATAAGCCACAGTTCCTACTCGATCGAGGATTAAAAATGGACCGATGAATCGAGGATTGAGCTTTCCTCTCTTTTCAAATCTCGTAACTCCTTTCCATGGAACAACACGTAAGAAAACATGATCTCCTATATCAAATTCCACGTCCTTTCGATGAAGATCAGCATAACTCTTTTGTCGATATTGTGAGGTTTTTATACGTTGTCGGATCGCTTGAATCTTTTCTGTAGTCATACGTACCAACTCCGGTCCCAACAACGTTGCTTCACCCACCTCATCCCAGCATATTGGAGAACGACACTTTCTTCCATACAACGCTTCGAATGGAGCCATGCCAATACTTGCTTGATAACTGTTGTTGTAGGAAAACTCCACCAATGATAAGAACTTATCCCAACTTCCCTCGAAGTCAAGGACACATAGTCTTAATAAATCTTCTAGAGTTTGAATAGTCCTCTCTGATTGTCCGTCCGTCTGAGGATGATATGACAAACTAAATCGTAAATCCGTGCCCATAGCTTTTTATAAACTAACCCAAAATCGTGAAGTGAATCTTGGGTCTCGGTCAGAAACTATGGATAATGACATACTATGCAGTCTTACAATCTCGTTTATGTGCATACGAGCAAGACGTTCAAGTGTATAAGTTTCTCGTATCGGTAAGAAATGACCAGACTTGGTCAATCAATCAACAATGACCCAAATCACATCTATACCTTGAGAAAACTTAGGAAGACGAGTAACGAAATCCATGGTAATGTGCTCCCACTTCTATTCTGGAATTTCAAGTAGTTGCAATGGACCTTTTGGTACTTGATGCTCCGCTTTGACTCGTTGACAAGTTAGACACCTTGAGATAAACATCGCTATCTCTCGCTTCATATTGCTCCACCAAAATGTATGACGAAGATCATGATACATTTTGGTACTCCTAGGATGGATTGCAAACGGTGTGTTGTGCGCCTCCATCATGATTTCATACTTTAAATCAGGATTGTTAGGAACACAAAGTCTGGAGTTGACTCGAAGTATTCCTTCTTCATCAATTCTTGCTTCCGGCATAGCACCTTCTTGTACTTTCTTCCTCATACGCATCAACTCCAGGTCTGTAGCTTGAGCAGCTTTAACTTTATCGATTAAAGTTGGTTATACTCGTATATTCGCCATCATCACATGGGTCCCTGGAGTCTTTAACTCTATCTCCATCCTTTGCAAGTCACACAAAATGGGCCTTTGTGTTGACAATATCGCACTCGTACTTGCATATGATCTTCTACTCAATGCGTCAGCTACCACGTTCACTTTTCCAGGATGGTATTGAATGGTATGATCATAATCTTTCAACAGTTCAAGCCAACGTCGTTGTCGCATTTTGAGTTCCTTTTGAGTGAATAAATATTTGAGGCTTTTATGATCCGTAAAGACCTCCACCTTCTCCCCATACAAGTAATGCCTCCAAATTTTAAGTGCAAAGACAACAGCTACCAACTCTAGATCATGAGTAGGATAATTCCTCTCATATTCCTTGAGTTGTCTTGATGCATAGGCTATGACTTTTTTATGTTGCATGAGAACGCACCCCAACCCTTTGCTCGAAGCATCACTGTAGATGATAAATCCCTCCGAGCCAGATGGTATTGTTAGAACAGGTGCTGAAATGAGTCACCTCTTGAGTTCTTGAAAACTCTTCTCACATTCTTCGCTCCAACTGAACTTTGTATCTTTTCGAGTCAGCTGAGTTAATGGAGTAGTGATTCGAGAAAATCCTTCCACGAATCTCCGATAATAACCAGCTAAATCAAGAAAGTTACGTACTTCGATCACTGATTTAGGTTGCTCCCAGCTTTGAATAGCTTCAATCTTTGTCGGGTCAACAGATATTCCACGACTTGATACTACGTGCCCAAGGAATGCTATCTCCTCCAGCCAGAACTCGCATTTCTTCAACTTGGCATAAAGCTTGTATTCACGAAGCTTTTGGAGTACCAGCCTCAAGTGTTGCTCATGATCTTCACGGCTTTTGGAATAAATAAGGATGTCATCAATAAAGATGACCACAAAGTGATCTAAATATTCCTTGAATACCCGGTTCATCATATCCATGAAGGCAGCAGGAGCATTAGTCAATCCAAAGGACAAGACTAGGAATTCATAATGCCTGTACCGAGTTCTGAAAGTCGTCTTTGGAATATCCTCAGTTCTAACCTTCAACTAATGATATCCAGAACGAAGATCGATCTTTGAAAAGAAATGTGCTCCTGGTAATTGGTCAAACAGGTCATCAATACGTGGCAATGGGTACCTGTTTTTGATGGTGACATGATTCAACTCCCGATAATCATTACAAAGCCGCATACTTCCATCTTTCTTCTTCACGAATAGAACAGGAGCACCCCAAGGAGAAGTACTAGGATGAATAAAGCCAATGTCTAACAATTCCTACAGTTGGATCTTTAACTCCTGAAGTTTAATAGGAGCCATTCGATATGGGGCTTTGGAAATGGGTTTTGTACCGGGTTCAAGGTCGATACAAAATTCAATTTCACGCTCTGGGGGTAGGCCAGGAAGTTCTTCAGGGAATACGTCAGGGAATTTATTAATAATAGAAATATCATTCAAAACTGGCGTGTTTTTGTTTAGATCCGTGACATGAGCTAAGAAAGCTTGACATCCGTTTTTCAATAAACGAATAGCTTTATGGCTTGAGATGACAGAAATTGATTTTAATGGTTTGGTTGCTTGAATTCGCATAATAGGTCGATTAGGAATATGAAAGCTAACAACCTTACGAAAACAATCAATTTTTGCATGATGAGTAGTTAACCAATCAATCTCTAGAATCACGTCAAATGCAAGTATTTTTCATGAAATCAGATCGACAGGTAATGTGTGGATACCAACTTGAACCAAACAAGACTTATAAACCGTGGATGTAATGAAGGTTTCTCCCAATGGAGTTTCAACAGATAAGTCAAAGTCTAATTTCTCCGAAGTCAAATTTAATCGATGAGCGCAAGTAGGAGAAATAAAAGAATGGGTAGAACCGGTATCAAATAAAGTATAGACTTCGTTAGAGTTTATGATAAGCTTACCCGTGATGACCTCATTCGGGTTCCTTACTTTCTGGGAGGTCACAACAAGCGCTCTCCCTTGCACTACCGGTTTTGACTTTTTTAGGACGGCCTTTGGTGTCTCCATCCTGGCTGAACTTGTTTTTGGTAAATGACAAAATCGAGCTAAATGACCTTCTCTTCCACAATTATAACATGCTTTAGACGGCATCGCACAGTTTGGACTGATGTGCCCCTCCCCTCCGCATTTGAAACATATGGTAGGTGGTCGTTCTCCTTCCTTAACAACGGGTGCTGGTGCTAACGTCTTTCCATCATTGTTGAATCTCCTCTTCTTGAAATGACCATTTTTATTATTTTGGCCCTGATTACCACCGAAGTGGTTACCAATTCTGGCCTGTTGATTCCCTCCACGCTTGTTGTCACCGCTTCGATGACTGCTCTCACTGGTATTATCATTTTGCCGACTGCTCTCTTTTAGTTGCGTTGACTCATTATCGCGCTCCACTAACTGAGCCCTATTCACAACATCTGAATACAAACACAGTTTATGAGAAATAAGATGTTGACGTATCTCAGGTTTCAAACCTCGTAAAAACATTCGCGTCATTCGCTCTTCATTATCCACCAAGTGGGACGCAAACCGGGACAACTCAGCAAATTTAGCCTCATACTGCGACACGGTCATATTATTCTGCTCTAATTTGATGAACTCCACCTCCTTCATGTGACGAACACTTTGGGGAAAGTATTTGTCATTGAACAGCTCTTGGAACTTTTCCCAAGACATCTTCAGTGCGGCAGGTTTAGTACGTTTAATCGATTCCCACCAGTAATCTGCCTCTCCTCGCAACATAAAGGCGGCAAAGGGAACCTTTTGCTCCTCAGAGCATCCCAAGACATCAAATATCTTGGTGATCTGCTTTATCTATGTTTCCGCTATAAGTGGTTTTGGCTCTCCCTTAAACTCCGGTGGTCCCAGCTCCTTGAACTGTTTAGCGGTGACCGTCCGAGAGTTTTCAGTGTTTCCACCTACATTTTGAACAGGAGCCGCTCTCGGCTGCTGTTGCATGAACTGCATAAAGCTTCTAAACATTCCATCATTCATCATTTGGTCAGTATTGTTGTTTGCATGAGGATTGTCGCCTTCTTGATGCACATTATCCCGATTATTGATATGTGGTGAATCAACAGTCGCCTGTGCTCCATTGCTATTCTCAACATTCTCGGATGCCATTTTCAGATGCTGCCACAAAATAAAAGTTAATTGATATGTCATATATTATCCTTATATTCTGACCGACCAATTAAATACCATGCAAATAAACATAGGTAGGTCATACTAGCGAAGAAATGTCCCATCTCTCCCCTCCTAGTTCTATTCTCACATCTTAGTCAGGGATCATATCTCTAAGCTCTGATACCAACTGTGACGCCCCAAAAATTAGGTATACATCACCCATCTTGGGTCGTCAGATACATGGTACAGAATACAAATACAACTTACTAATACAACTGTCGTGTACAATACGACAAAACATAACTGTGAGTTTGAATACAATTATTGTCTACTAGAGACTATACAAACTCAAAAGGAGTCCTCATTACAATTATTGTCACACTATTTAACAGAATAGTGAGGACTAATACTATCATCCGGTCCATCACTCCGTTTCCCGACTCATCCCAGCTATATTCTCATTTCCTGAAGAGAAGAGTGAAAGAAAGGGTGAGCTCAACTAGCCCAGTAAGAAATATTATGACTAAGATAATGCAGAATAAATTATCATTAGCCTTCAACAGTGTTAAACTGATAAAATATAACGAACATCAAGTTTAACTGTAGCGGAATAAGCAATTCATTAAAAGAGTCAAGTAGAGAATAAAATCTACTATCTTCTATGATTTAAAAAGTTTTTCAACACTGTTATCGCTGGGACTCAGCTTAACAAAATAATCCACATCATCGAATCACCCTTGCACTACGGCCAAGGATATTCTTTAGTATCACGACCACAATTATCAAGTATACGTGATCAACAAGTAATATAGTGATAAGTTAAGTATTGTTCCCATAGAGACAAATATCAATTTTAATCTAACAATTACCAGCTTTGTATTTTCTCAATTTTATTAAACTAAATGATTTTGATAATGAAAATAATGAAAAACTAATAAACAAAATTAAATCAACTAACAACCACAAATTTTACTCAGATAATGGAGAATTAAACCTACAACTTCACTTTATGCTTCACTTAGATTATCATATCTCTGTTTAATTCAACTTAACTATTCCAGTTCATTAATCAAGAACACAAAAGTAGATGTACCCATCTTTCGATGCACTATACCCATATCAACTTAAATCCATATATGATAGAATTAAGCTAAACACCCTAATTAACTAATTCACTATATCTCTATGTAAATTACAATTAAAGAAGGTTTAAATCCCAAGTTCTCATACACTTACATGCGATGCATAAGTATATCTCTATCCCTAACATAAATTATGAATTTCATCAAAACACAGAAATCACAAACACATGCTATTATGACTAAGTCTAAACTCATATTTCATCTCTCGAATTCATACAAGTTCATATAGAATTGGTGATCAAGCAACTCATAGATTATGCACAAATCATAATAGATGAAATGAAAATAACATCATTGAATTAAAATCAAAACATAGTAATCCTCATTACACATAAAGATCACTACAAAAAAATGGCAATTTTGTAACAAACAGTTGCGTTGCTAAATGTGTGAAATTTCGTTGCCAAATGTCATTTGCAACGATTTTTCGGTCGTTGGACATTTCGATGCGCAATGAGTGTTGCTAATTGTCTAGCAACGAACTTTTTTTTCGTTGAAAAAAGTAATATATTTCGCAACGAAATTTTGTCTTCGTATAAAATCATAAATCATTTATTAACGAAATATTTTGCAGCAACTTTATTAAGAAATTGTTACTGAAAAATAATTTTCGTTGCAAAATACGCCTAATTGGCAACGAAAAGAATCTTTTTATTTGCCAACAAAGATAAAATTCATTGCATTTGATACACATTTGCCAACGATGTTTGTCGTTGCTGAACAATATTAAAATTGTTGCCTTAATTGATTTTTATTGCTAATTGTATACTTTTAAGTAACGATTTGTGTTGCTAAATGTACAAAATAAACCGATCATATATTATGTTGCAACGAAATTTTTCGTTGTCATTGGTTTTGTTATGGATAATTATGATCAATTAGCAACGATACTATTCAAAACTGATTGTTTTTCGAGCAACAAAAGTTGTCATCAATTAGCAACGACACTATACATTGTCAAATCTATTATCGACTCTGTTTTTTAACGAATGTCGAAATTATTTTACAATCAAAATAAATCATGACTCAATTACCCCATAACAAATTATGACATAAATACATAAAGTTCAAATATTATTAATTAATGCATCCAATACATGATCATTCATCATGTATGATTTTATTTTTCTGATAAAATGAATATTTATTATTTTTTGATAAATTGAATATTTATTATTTTTTGATATTTATGTTATTTATTGCATAAGTTCACAATTTAATTAATTAGATCAAGTTAAGTAAAAATTATAATATGCACAGTTATATTTAGTGCATAAATTGAACATTATAACTTGAAGGGTGTATTAAACATTATATTAAAAATATTTTTGGATATTAGTTGGTCAACCACACTATGGGTAATGAATGTTACATATTGTAGACAACTTGAAAAACTAAAGGGGGTGGTTAGTGTTACTAAAATTATTTACAGAGGGTGTCAGTTTATTTACTCTTATTGTAATATCCTTGGTTTTTTTGCAACCTATACAAAAAATATTTAGCAAAAAAAAAAAACGTGCTTATTAGGTTTATCTTAACTTTGGGCAACAATATACTAGTCGTTGCAACAAAATGTATAAAATAAGTAACGAAAATAAATTGTTGACAATGAACGTGACCAATATTACGTAACGAAATATAGCAACAAAAAACTTTTCCTTGCCCACGATGAGGAGAAATCACATCGGCAACAAAAAATAAATTGGCAAGTTTTTTTTTTATTTCTCGCCAACGAATTTGCAATAAAATTTTGTAACAACCTATGAATTTCGTTACGAAAAATGAAAACCTTTTACAAACTGTAACGAATGACAAATTTGCCCGAAAAATCGTTGCCAAATGTCTATTTTTTTGTAGTGGATCTAAGGGTGTAAACGAGTCGAACCGGAGCGAACAGAGAGCTACTCGAATTCGACTCGAAATGATAAATTCGTACTCGAATTCGGCTCGAATTCAAATTATATTTGAAAAATCCTACTCAAATTCGACTCGACTCGAATATTTATTACTCGAATTCGATCCGACTCGACTCGACTCAAATATTTATTCAAACTACTTGCGAGCTTCAAATTCAAGCTCGAATTCGAGTTTGCACATAATAACTAGTTTTATAATAAATATAATTATAAATTTAATTTGTTATTTTACTTAAAATGAAAAAATAGATTTATTATTACACTTTACAAATATAAAATCACAATTAAAATTAAAAATAAAACAAAATAATAACTAATTATCCTAATTTGATTTAAATGTGTATATATTATAAGAGAATGTATCGAACATCTAATCGAATATGTATTAACCGAGTATGTATCGAATCAGGATCAAAAATTCGAGTAGTTTGAATCTTAAACGAGTCGAGTATAACCTTGCTCATATTCTACTCATATTTTTATTCGAACTATTTTTAATGCTCAGATTTGGATCATATTATTAACGAATCCGAGTCTCACTCGTATTTTTTTGAGTCGAGTCCGAATCGAGCCCGAACTATGTTGGCTCGTTTACAGTCTTAAGTGGATCCATCATAAGCTTAATAAGATAAATTAGTTCATAATTAATGAATTAAACACTGAATATATCAAAGAAATCAACATCGCAATTATAGAACTGAAATTAAAGTAAAAGAACAGTAATAAAACCACCCTTTTCTTTACTCCAATCTATGTAATGTTCGTGTTCCTCGCTCCTTGCTCCAATTCCTCCACAATCTTCATAATTAGGGATTGAAAGTTGTTATGATTGATTGATTGTCAAATCCGTGAATAGAGTTGATGAAGTCTCTGTTATTGTATCTGAATACGTCCTCTTTCAAGTCTCAATCGCGTCTAAAGTCCCAAAAGATACGCAACAATAGTAGTAAAAACACATCAGAACTCTTCTCTTTTGGCTGCGCACCCCCGCCCCGGAGGGCTTTTTATGCATGGAAACCCACGCCCCGGGGGGGTGTTACTCTCTCTGATTTTGTATACCCCCTCCCCGACGAGTTTTTTGACATGTAGATGCCCGCCCCCGCTGGGTCTATCTCTGTACTTGCTAATTTTTGTTGCTTGTCTTGCCGATCTCCTGCCTTATCCAATATATACTGACCCTGCACACAAACATGCACAAAACACATAAAACGATATAAAAATAAATGAATTAGTCAGTAGTCACCATTTAAGTCCGAATAGACATCCGATTCGTAGGTATGAAACCCACTCATCATGTTTGTTATTCAATAACTCATAATCTCTTAGAAGGAAGATGGATGAAAGTTTGAATTTTTTTTTAGTATATGAACTTTTTTTTAATGTTTAAAAAATCTACAAAATATTTCCGTCTATTTAAAGATTTTTTTTAACTTTTAAAATATTCAATCTTTTGATTAAAAATTAAAATGAAAAAAAAAATTAATTGTTGGCGTTAGGTTGTGGAATAACCGGTATATTTAGAGATTGGTTTTAACTTTTGAGTTCCAATCTTATTATATCTAGTATATAAAGTTGGAGGTGAGCTATAGTGTAAACAATTTTTTTGAGATTTTTTTGGTTTTTCTGAAAAATACCCTACAACTTTTAAAGTAATTTCTATTATATTCTTTTTTATTACTAGTATTTGTTATTTTTTTATTTAGTTTTTAAAATTTTATAACAAAATTATTTTAACACAAATAATTTACACGAGCAACCCATTTGCCACCGGACACTAGTACATGCGAGAGCAGATCCTCTGTCCCCTTCTGTCCCTTCACTTAAATTTTGACACCTAATTTTTTATTTAATTTTATATTTAATTGGTGTTAAGTAAGAGACTAGGTGTCAAAATTTAAGTGGAAGAACACAAGAGGGACAGATGATCTACTCTCAGTACATGCATGAAAACACATTTTTGCCCAAATAATGTCTCAACTATTGAAAGAGGGAAATATATCCATACGTCGCTATAAATTTGACACTTGTAAAGTAAAAAGTTGATATTTGTGGTAGATGATAGTTAAGTTTCGACTTTAATGGGAGATTTGATATAAGAAGTTGGCATAACTAGGGGTGCTCATCGGTAAAAAACTGAACCGGTACCAAAAATATCGAATCAGTACCGATCCCGAAATTATCGAAAAAATAAGAACCAGAATCGGTACCGAATTACCGATTTCGGTACCGGTTCGGTACAAAATCGGTACCGGTTTGGTATAAAATCGGTATCCATTTTTTGGGTTTTCGATTATACCGCATGGTAATATATATAATTATTAATAAATAATAATAATTAAATAATTTTTTTAATATATTAACAATTTTTTTTAAAAACTAAGAAATCATCTACAATTATATATCAATTGAAGCTGAAGCTAGTCAAGCTACTGTGTACTGTGTGCAGACTGCAGTTGTGCGGCTTGTGCCTTAGCCCTTATGAGTTATGGCCTTATGCCCTTATCTAGTTGGCTTGTTATATGTATTGTTGGTTTATTAAACAGTATGTATGTATTGTTGGATTATATGCCTTTCGTTTTAATGATGTCAACTTGGGTTTTTATAGTATCTTGTATGTTGTTATAGATTTATTGGGCTGAAAACTTCTCAATATTACATGAAACCAACAAATCCATATGAATGAGGAAAACAGATGCAAATTAGATGCAAAACATTCTGCAGCTTCCACATTCACAAATGCAAAAATTGTACCGAATGCAAAAAGTTAATTATTATATTATTAAATTTGATTTTTCGGTATTTCAGTTTTTTACCGAATGCAAAAAGTTAAGAACCTCTACCGGTACCAAAAAGTATAAAATAACCGAAAAACCGGTACCAAAAAAATCGATACCGAAAAAAACAGGTACTGCCGGTTTCGGTACCAACCGATTCGATAAAAAATCGAAAAAATTGAATTTTTTGAGCACCCCTAGGCATAACTTCCTTACTTATTCTCTTCCCACCTCTTGAATATTGCCAAATGTGAGTGCCTATCTGAATGTACTAAAGATACTTTGAGTGTTGGTAAACATTCAGTAGGAGTGCAAGAAATGTTCATATGAGTATTTGTTCTAGTTTGCACAAAAACTCATGCACATTACAGAGTACTTATTACTCTTCCTTTACACGACTTATTTTGAAAAACTTCATATGAAAAAAATGTTTCAAAAAGTTGATTTATTTCTTCAATATTATTTTTAAAGTTTATTTTACTTCATTTTATACACTGTACTCATTTATTTTATAAATATTATTAACATTTTTGATAATTTACTAGATACCATTTACTATACACAATAGAATTTACATGTGGTAATTACTAACTAAATCATAAATATACATATAGGTTGATCAGTTACATTGAAAACTGAATTTAGTCACGAGTTAAGGTAAAAGGATATCATAAACTAACTTATTATTAAAATTTTAAATTTATTATGGTAAGAAATTGTTGTTCGTTTCTATGACCGTTAACATTAAATAGTTAAAATTTGTATAATATCAATTTATTAAAAATTTCATATAGTTTATGGTTCATGTAATATATTTTGATATGAATCTTCATGTTGAATTGTGACCATTATATTTGAACTATCAAAAATGAGTATGAGAATGGACTTGTTGTTTGACATGATGATTATGACTACTGATGTTATCGATTATAGAGTCCAAATAACATATTTTAATATTTGAGAATATATTAGAGGTTGTTGTCTACTTTACTCTCTTGATGGATTGCTAATTCCTATATAGTTATTTGTTAAAAACTTATGATGCCTAACATTTTTTTAAATCTCTGATTTTGTTATTATTGAATGCTAAAATAATTTTACTTTTCGTTATATTTGTCAAGATATCATTTACTAGGTTGTTTGAGCTTACTCTTTTATTTGCACAATTTCTTTCAAGAAATAAAAATATAATTGGGACTAGCGAAGAAAGTATCAGAATGGAGTGTGATAGGTAGTGAGAACATAGTGAGTGTGTTACTGTGTAATACACGATATTATAATGATTGTAGTGATGCAAGTGTTTTGTATTTTTGACGACTCAAATTGAGTGTATTAGCTTGAATTTGTAAGCATCACAATTTTATGCAATTTATATATATATGGGAAAAATATATATACACAACTATGTAGTACACAGTCGCCTATAGCGACAGTTCACCTGTCGCTATAGCTATTCTGGTTAATGGCAACGGGTGAACCGTCGCTATAGCCCGAAAAAACCGTCGTCATAGGCGATTGTGTACTACACAGCTGTGTGTGTATATACATATAGCCCTATATATATATATATATATATATATATATATATATATATATGTACTAATCGATAGTTAACGTGGTAAAAAAGAGGTTTGCCTTACAACAAATCTTGAGCGTCCATTCGAATATCGGACGCTTAATATTGCTCTCGTTCGTAATTTAATTTTCAGTATTTCGCAGTTTAACACTTTGGACGAGACAAATGTCCAAAATACCCCTATTTTATTTCTAATTTTAGGCTATATGTAAAGGAGAGATATTTTGGACATTTGTAGTATTAAACTGCGGACGAGAGCAATATTAGTCGTTAGATATTGAGATGGACGATCAAGATTTGTTATATATAATCTTTTTTTTATAACGTTAATTATGGATCAGTCTAATATATATACATATATATATATATATATAGTCAAACGACTTTAAATATAGGCAAATGCATTAAAAAAATATTAAACCTTAATAAATACATGACTTGTGCTATTACAAGTGAGGAGACAAAGATTGAAGACTAAATTGAAAATCTGACCCTCCAATTTATCATATTTTTACTAAATTGTTCGCTAATTTTTTTTTTAACACAATTGTTCCTCATATATGCATTAGCTATGCAAATGTGTTCCTCAAATTTTTTTTACCTATTAAAAATTGATTCCCTCTCTCCTCTCTCTTCATTTTTTATTTTTTTTTATTTTTAAAATTTGTGTAAAAAATATATTCTTCTTCTTCTTTTTACTTATTTATTTTTATATTGACCTTTTGAATTCAATATGAAATATCTCTAAATTCAAAATTTCATATAAATTTATTAATTTTAGACAATATAATTACCAAAATTATAAACCTTACTATTTTTTCTTATTTTATCTTAATGGTACTAATAAATATATGATTTATTGTTTTCAAAGGTTAAATTATATGCATCAATTTTAAATTTAAATATATTTCAAATTGATTTAAACAAATCAAGCTTGATCCTATATTTTGAACAAAATGAATATAAATTTGAAAATATTTATATTTAACCTTGAAAATATTTATATTTATATTTGTATAAATTTGAAAATATTTTCAAAATTTTCATCATGCGACTATTATTAAAAGTTGAACTCAGTATTTTTAAGGACAAACAAAGAAAAAATATATCCTAATTTAGTACTTCATAAATTACACCAGAAAACTCATTATATATAATTTATATTTTTTGTTCAAAATATAGGATCGAGTTTGATTTGTTTAAATTAATTTGAGATATATTCAATTTTAAAATTGATGCACATAATTTAACTTTTGAAAACAATAAATCATACTGTTATTAGTACCATTAAGATTAAAAAAAATAGTAAGGTTTATAATTTTGGTAATTATATTGTTTAAAATTAATAAATTTATACTAATTTTGAATTTAGCGATATTTCATATTTAATTTAAAAGGTCAATATATATATAAAAAAAAGAAGAAGAGTATACTTTTTACACAAATTTTAAAAATAAAAAATAAAAAAATGAGTAGAGATGAGAGAGTAGAGAAAATCAATTTTTAATAGACTATAAAAATTGGAGGAATACATTGCATAACTAATACATTTTCGAGGAATACTTGTGTTAAAAAAAATTAGGGAACTGTTTAGCAAAACCATGACACATAGGTCAGATTGGCAATTTAGTCAAGATTGAAAAGCCTACAAATCACCCAAAAAAAGATTGGAACGCCACAAAGAAAAAGCGAATCAGCTTTCAGGTTTAGGGTTTTTCGCTCGTTTTAATTTAGAGAGAGAAAGAGGAGCTACCAAATGGATTTGGGGAAAAAGAAGAAATTAACGAGAATTAGGGCAAAAAAAGAAGACAGAAAATCCCGATGAATTAATTCATATCATCCTCTCTGGCATCGAAATCAAAGAAGCAGTTCAGACCTGCGTATTATCCAGAAGATGGAATCGGATCTGGACTACTCTTCCTCATCTCAACTTCGACTCCCTTCATTTTCGTATGGATGACGTTTCTTATGTAAAATTTGTGGAGGAATTTCTCTCGAAACGGAATCACTCGGCTGAAGTATCTACAATCCGGTTAAGGTTAGGGATTTCGAACCAGATTTCATTGAAAGTGCTGTAAACTATGCAATTTCTCACAATGTAAAGCAATTTCGTACAGAGTATGCGGACTTCAGAATAGAATTCCCGCTTTGGAGTTTTCCTGTTTTAACAACTTTACATCTCCAACGTTGTAGAGATGTACCTCTAATGTCATGGAGTTTGCCGACTTTAACGACTTTACATCTTGAAGATGTAACATTTCAGAAAGACACAGTGTTGAGTTTTGAGGGTTTTTGATAGATTCCCCGGCATGCTTGCGTGAGGTGGTCGCCGCCCCGATCGTTTCTAGTAAAGTTGTAGGATGGATTGCTTGCAACACCTTAACCCCTTGCCTATATGTAGACGGAAATCTTGGTACAATTACTCGCGTTCGGAAATCTGCGTTGAATGGACACCAACGACACCTTGACCGCTCGCTTATATTGAAACGGTAATCTCGGTACAATCGACGATTGATGCGGTAGAAGACGCCACACACAACTATGAATTGTTGTATGATAAGTCAAATTGAATATCAAAGAAATAACTAAGAAAAATACTTAAGAATTCTTCAAAGAACCAAAAGTAGAGAATAAAAATGTATAATGTGTTTGATTAAATCAACTTGGACCTCTATTTATACTACTCAAAACAATCCAAATCCTAAAAATAATAGAAACAAATTATTCTAATCCTAATAGGAATTACAAATCATAACCTTAATTTCTACAAGTAAGTAGAAATCAATTTGGAAAAGAAATTCCTATTTCTATAAAACAATAAAAACCTTATTTAGAAAGTAAATTTAAACGGAAAAGAAATCCTAATTATAATAGAATTTGATAAGTATCTGGAAAATAAATCCCTAAAAATTAGGCCAATAGAATATGCCTAATATTTTAGGAAACAAAAATCTTTTTCTTAAAATCCCAAAATAATTGCCATGTTAGGATCTTTTGCCGCGTGAAACTTGCTTCTTTCCTTTGCATGTAATATGTGAATAACTTGCTTATCAGGATTGTATCATTCCCCTCCTCTTCAAAAGGATTTGTCCTCAAATCTGGCATCTCTCCCTTTTAAAAAGGATTCATCCACAAATTCCTCCTGGATCAAATAACATTATGTAGAACTCTTCATGTCGCAAATCCACCCATTTACGAATTCCCGGATCAAAAATCAAGGTGATGATCTCGATCATTCGCAAACAAAACCGCGTCAATGATCCTGGGTCAAATATCAACTTTTGAAATTCATCACGTCGTATAAGCCCATACACTTGAATCCCTGGATTAAACATAAAATAAAACAAATCAACAAGTTCATTTTGTCTAATCACCAAGAAAATAAATAATGCAAAATTACATGCATAGTCTACTAGAACAATATTCAAAATACTCCCCTGTAGACTCTCAATGCATTGATCGAATTGAATTGCACAATCCATGATTCCCTCGATGAATATGATCCTATCACGAATCTGCAAAACACAACCAACCTTTCTCTTTCCATTGACATTAACACAATAAAGAACAAATAATGTTGTCAACAGAGTAAAAAGGTTACAACCAACTTCACAAGATAAAAACTCAATAGCATACTTATTATGACAAACAAACTCAACACATGCTATATAATTTTGCAAATTGTTGACAAAAATCAGAATAGCATCAAAATAGAGAATAACAATTTTTCCCATAAAAGAATGTAAAATATAATTCAACAATTCCATGGAAGTATGCAATGCCTTAGCTAATCTAAGTGAACTAACTAAATATGCAAATAACTCATCCCTGAAACGATCTTGATGATAAACACTTGTTGAATCAAAACCATATGATAGCAAATCATGCAAGGAAGATTGGTCGAACGGACAAACATGATCACTACCATTGTCAACTAACGACAACTCATGTAACGATTGATTAGCATGAAAACCTAACTCAACATATGGATAAGAAAACCTATAATGAATTTCATACAAGTAACAACAACGAAAACGAGAATATAAATCATGATCATAAACTAACTCAACAAATATCAAGTATCCACCATAGTTTAGGATATAGATGATTTTACCCTCAAAATAGCTAACAATAAATTTTCTAATGGAAGCATGCAAAATATGTTTTAAATAACTCATGAAAATGTTAGATGCATCAGTTAATCTAACAGAAATAACTATCCATCTAAACAACTCACAGGTTAAAACGATTTCCAATTTATCACAGTCATGCACGCTAATTTGATTAGGTATTGTCATCACAAGATCACCTTCAAGTATAGATAAAACACAAGTACTATGTAATCTATCAAGCATATTATCCAAACAAGAAAAAGAATAATGATACTTGTTTACAAATTCAAAATCGACGAACAAACTCGTTGTCCCATCCTCCTTAGGTACTATGATCTCATAATCAACACATGAACTCATGTCTTCTCTCACGATATCCACTTTCACCAACTCAGCTCCAACCCACCTTGGTAACTCCGTCATCTCCTCGAAAATACTATCAGCTGATCGGTACTGAATGATAGTACGAGGTATTTCCTCAACAACCTATACAAGAGACAAAACAAAACTAGACAAAGAAGAATCATTAGTGTTAGTATTCAAAAGCGTCGTCTTGTACGAATGTACAGTCATTGGCTTTTCAAAATATAACTCACTTTTCAACTCACTCTCTTTTTCATAGTCACATATTTCTTCTCTCTCTTCTTTATGCTCACCCTCTCGTTTGTTTTTCTCTCGTTTGTTTTCAAGGTCATTTTTTTCATTCTCTTTTTTCTCAATCTCTCTTTTCTTTTCATTCTCACTCTTTTTAATATTTTCTTTTACATTATCAATCTTCTAAACAATTTCTTTTTGTCGAACTTTTCCACACGTATTTCTTTTTACAAACTCATATTCTTGATTACTTTCTTTCGGGTGTTCACCATCTTGCTTTAGATCATGGATTTCACCTTGAACACTCGAACCCAATAACTCTCCTTGGACTGCATATTCTATAATTTATTCCACCTCCCCCGGCTGATCTTGTTTCTTTTGCGCCTTAGAAGTATATTGTAGCTGCATCCAACAATCTTCCTTGTTTACTTGTGTGCGAACCCTCCTATTATTATCTACTGTAGATCGCCTTGAAGGTTGCTGTAATAACCCGATATTTTTTTATATAAATAGATAAGAAATTTTGCATATAAATTTTTTTTTACAATGAGAATAAGTGTCAAGTATTGTGATGTTAAATGCGAATATATTTATTACTTGAAAAATTAGAAATAATTTTAGAATTATTAATTACTACAAATTATATTCTTATGGTAATTAATTTATGTAAGCAGAAATATTTTTATTATTTATTTTCCCTGAAAATATAATTTATATATTATTTAAATAATATATTAAGTGACAATTAGAATTATAATAATAAATATGTTATTATATGAATTTGTTCAGAATATTTAAGTTAATTATTTTAACTTGATTATTGATGTTGTGTACGAAGGATAAGTCAGATACGGAATCCAAACCCTAAACTTGGATTTTTATCCAGGAATGAGAATAATAATGTAATATTAATTATATTTTAATTTTCAGTGGTTAAATATATACCGTATATCTGTAGACTGTTAATGTTGGTCAATTGTGGTAAATTGGGTCATAACCTAATATTGTGTTGTGAAACCCTAATTGTTAAACTCAACTATGAGTTAGGACTGAGTGGTAATTGTGTTATATGAATTCTTCTACGTATTAGAATTTCTATAATTAGAAGAAACCCTAATTATTATTTTATGCTGATAATTAGGAAAAACCCTAATTATTTATTTGAAAACCCTAATTGCAAATTTTAGAAACCCTAATTATTATTTTGTGAATTATAAAGATACTTAGGAAACCCTAATTAATTTGGGAACCCTAATAATATTTAGGAACCCTAATTTAAAAACCCTAATTTCTATTAAAAACCCTAATTTAATTAGTATGTTTTAAATTAAAATTGTATTACACTTTAAATTTTAAATTGTCCAAACCCTATAAATTATTTGAAAAATTGTAAGATTTTCAATCTAGTGAATAAACCCTAGATTTAATCACCTTGTACAAGAATGCCCTTGAGATTTTAAGTGAAATTACTAATATGCCCTTTTTGTCTCTTTAGTGTATTATTAGTGAATTATTGTGCATTATTGCTATCAAAGCATGACAAACATCCTACCCTACCAATTTAGCATCCAAGACTCAATTATATTCAGATTCAGTCAACCATTTTGAGCATTCAATGCATCTAATTTGGTTTATATATAGATTGGAGAGAGAATTAAGGCATTTTGTACACTAAAAAATTGCCCAACTCTCATCCTTGAGCTTCTCTCTCTAAAACCTACGAATTATTGTAGTATTTCAGTCCCAAAACAAAGCCCTACTACCAATCATAACAAATCATAAGCCAAAAATCAAGAATCAAAGCTTAGAAAATGTATAAACTCTAGCTTGATTGTTTTTTAATTTTTAGTGTTAGCTGTTATGTTTAAATGTTAGAACATGTTGATTATAGTGTCTAAGGATGATATGTGAAGTAAGAAAAGTAGAAAATAGGATTTTATGGCTAGAGAATCCTATATAAGGTATATGCAGATTTTTGATAAGAGTTTTGGTTATTGGTGATGAAATCTTATGAGTTTGGTATTTTAGGATGATTAAATGCATTATTTAGTAAAGTATAAACAATTAAAATAAATTATTTATAAGTTTAAGAAATAATTAAAATATTGTTGTAATATTAATAATATTAGATTATGAGATTATTAAGTGATTTATAACATTTAGATTAAGGTGTTGTAAATATTGATATGAATATTATTGTGAAACTTTATCTTTTCGTGTCGGGGTTACTATTCATGACTGTGAGACCCCAACTTATTAATGAATAAAATCAATTTTTCTCTAAATATTATTGTAAATAATAAGGTGTTAATTTGATATAATACTTTGGTTATGGGTGAAATGTGCAAATTTTACAAAATAAGCAAGTGATTATAAAATATTCATTTGTTGTCGGGGAATATTCGTTTGGTCGTAGAATATTTTTTTCTGTCGGGGAATATTCGTACGACGGCGCAGCTATTTGTGGGCCCCATAACAGAAAACGGTTGGATGAAGATAACGACAAAATTGAGTTTTTATAACTAACGGCGTAGTTGTTACCGTTAATACTGTTAGAATACCCGGTGGTTAAAATACAGTAGCACACGGTATTGCACCAATTATTGATTCTTACGTAAGAAGACACTACTCAATAATTGTTATAGTAGTTACTGTTCAATATTTTATTTGATTAATTCAATAATTGCTGCGTTGATATTTTATATTATTGTTGTCTCAATAATTGTTGCTGCACAGTAGTTTCCATTATCAGATTAATAATTCATATTATTTGAATAATATTATTAGATAACATTATTGGCAATGTCTAAAAAGTTCTGTCTAAGGAGAGGTTTGGTCATCTAATTGCACGTCAGTAAGGAGAAATCCTTATTGGAAAGCCCTCTCTTTCCTGGGAACGGCCTGGTTGTCATAATTGTGATTCTGGAAATATTATTTGTGAATAATTAATTATTGATTTATATGATAAGGAAATATTTATTTTATGTGGATATAAACGATGAATATATTTATTTTTATGTGGATAAAAATAAAGGAATTAATGTTGAGGTGTTTTATCAGTATTTTGTCGGTGTGGAGGTATTAAAAATCATCTGTTTGTAGATTTCGGGTATTTTCTGACTGGAATTTGGAAAAACTTTCTTCTACAAAGTTGTAGATAATTAAATTTTCTATGGAAAACGCGCGAGTTTCGAATTTTTCTGATAAACGGGCTATTTTCTATAAATTATTGAAGTTTCAGAAAAATAAAATGATTTTTATTAAATTTATGGGGGACCCACTTTTGGTTGGTGGAATACACACATGGGCTGCTGAATTCTTCCAACATGGCTGCCCAAAAAATTCAAAGCATGCGTAGGAATTGTTATTAATAATAATATTATTTTATTATTTAGTCTCATATGGCGTTCTAGCATTTTCTTATAAATAGAGGGTTAAGTTAGAATTGAAAATCACACCAGAAATAATGTTTCTCTCTTTTTCTCTCTATATTATCGAGCGTATTCTTGTGAGTATATTTTGAGTGTTGCTATACGGTGCAAGTTTTTGTCAGCACTATATCCGAAATTCAGTCAGAAGTACGGTTATTTTGAGGTAAGGGATATTATTTTCTTCTTAAATGGTATTATTTTCTTCAATATCATTATGCTGAAATATTGATATGAGTTTTTTTTTATCAAATTTAGAACTTTTGTGTCGGAGTTACTATGCACGTATACGGCACTATTCACGTGTACGACAATATTCACGAATACAGCACTATTCACCGAAAAATAAAATTTTTTTCTTTTTATCCAAGATGTCTATTATGGTTACTATCTTTGATTGTATCCATGTTTTGATCTTTATTTTTGAATTCTGCTTCACAATTGATTATTATAAAGTATTATTGATCTTGGATAAACTGTTATACGAATCCCTAGTATTTGTCCTTCTGTCTCACTGGATTCATTTTCTTTAAGATATTTTTCATCATCCTCAGTCCTAAATGATGATATTACTGAATATCTTTGGCCTGTAGTGCAAAGATGAAAAATTAACTGATGAATATCTTTGGCTCGTAGTGCAAAGATGAACAGGTGTTGAGATGAACATAACCGACTAGTGATACAAATAAATATCTTTGGCCTATAGCGCAAAGATGAATATTTGATTCAAGATGGTTATTGATTGTTGTTACAGAGATAAAATATTGATGATGGACTTTTAAATCTTAGAAGATAATAGAACTCATTCTCTACTTGACTCTTCTAATGGTTTGCTGTTTTCGCTGTAGTTGTTGATCTAAAATTTGTTGTCTATTATATTTTATCAGATTTTTTCCTATTGAATACTAATGATAATTTGTTGTATATTATCTTACTCATAATATTCTTTACTGGGCTAGTTGAGCTTTGTTGTATATTATCTTACTCATAATATTCTTTACTGGGCTAGTTGAGCTCACCCTGTTCTTTTTTGTTCTATTTTTCTTCTCAGGAAGTGAGAACATAGCAGGATCGAGTCGGGGTATGGAGTAATGGTTATAGAAAGATGTTTTAGCAGTCCTCACTATTTCTGTAAAATAGTATTTGAATAATTGTAATGAGGACTTATTTGAGTATGGATATTGTCTAGAAGACAATATTTATATTTAAACTCACAGTATGTATTGTCGTATTTCACACGACATTTATATTATTGAAGTTGTAGTTTTCTTTATGTACCATGTGTTTGGCGACTCAGAATGGGTGTTGTATACCTATTTTGGGGGCGTCACAGTTGGTATCAGAGCTTAGGGATATGGTCTCTGGCGGAGATCGGGGAATAGAACTAGAAGGGGAGAGATGAGTAAATCGTTCGCTAGTGTGTCCTATCTAAGCTTATTTGTTGGTAAATCATAATATAGGGATATTATGTGATATGTTAATTTGTTTAATTAACCCTTGTTTTATGGAAGTATTTAAGAATGGCTGCTGAGAACGTTAACAATGGAGTGTATGAGACTGTGGAACAACCTTTAGTTACAAACCAGGAGAACGTGCAACAGGAAGATAATATTCCTCCTGTAAACAACACTACCGAGTAAACGATGAATGATGGAATGTTTAGGAGCTTTTTATAGTTCATGCAAAATCAGACGAGGGAGACTCGTGTACAAAATACGGGTGGAAGTGATAGCAACGCGCGGTCTGTCACAGCCAAGCAGTTCAAAGAGTTGGGACCACCAGAATTTAAGGGAAAGCCAGATCCGATCATGGCGAAAAACGTGGGTCAAGCAAATTACCAAGATATTCGATGTCTTGGGATACACGGAGGAACAGAAGGTTCTATTCGCCATCTTTCTGTTCCGCGGTGAGGCAGACTACTGGTGGGAGTCTGTGAAGCGTACCCAGCCTGACGCACTCAACATGTCCTAGGAAACATTTTAGAAACTGTTCAATGACAAGTACTTTCCTAAAAGTATTCATCATATGAAGGAGGTGGAGTTTATCAGACTGGAACAAAATAACATGACGGTGTCCCAGTACGAGGCGAAGTTTGCAGAGTTATCCAGGTTTGCATCTCATTTCGTCGAAAATGAGGAACGAATGACAAGGATGTTTCTGAGAGGTTTAAAACCCGAGATTCGGCAATATCTTCTCTCATAAATTTTCTTTATATTCAGATGTTGTAAACATGGCTCAATTATTAGAGCGAGATAATAAGTATGTGCAACCGAGGGACCATTACCAGGGTCATACCGGTGACAGCAGTCATCAGAGCGATGATAACCAACGAGGAGGGAAAAATACGAACAAAGGCGGTAACCACTCGGGTGGTCATCGTGGCCATGATAATAGGAGAGGTGAGTCAAGTGAAAATTTTAGAAAGAGGAGATTCAACAATGACGGGAAGACATCAGCACCAGCACCAACAACAAATTCTAGGGGAGGAGAACGACCGCCAGTTAGATGTTACAAATGCGGGAAAGAGGGACATATCATCCCAAATTATCCACAACAATCCAAGGTATGTTACAACTGTGGAAAGGAAGGCTACATAGCTTGGGATTGTTCTGTAGGAAAACCAAGTTCAACGGGGATGACGACTCCAAGGGCTATCCCGAATAAGTTGAAATCAGCGGTTCCTGGAAGAGCGTTTGTCGTGACTGGCCAAAACATGAGGAACCCGAGCGAGGTGATCACGGGTAAGCTAATCTTGAACTCTTGTGAAGTTTATACCTTACTGGATACCTGTTCTACCCATTCTTTTATCTCTCATGCTTGTGCTCAATGTTTAAACTTGACTCCGGAGAAATTGGACTTTGACTTATCTGTTGAAACTCCGTTGGGTGAAACCTTTGTTACATCTATAGTTTATAAATCTTGCATGATCCAAGTTGGCACTATTACATTACCTGTTGATCTTATCTCTTTAAAGATACTTGTTTTTGATGTGATTTTAGAAATTGATTGGTTAACCACTCATCATGCTAAAATTGATTGTTTTTGTAAGGTTGTTAGTTTTCATATTCCTAACCAACCTGTCATACGAATTCAAACTACTAAACCACTAAAATCAGTCACTGTTATATCAAGCCACAAAACTATTCGTTTATTGAAAAACAGATGTCAAGCTTTCTTAGCCCATGTTATGGATTTGAACAAAGACAAGTCAGATTTGAATAATATTTCTATTGTTAGAGAATTTTTCGATGTATTTCCTGAAGAACTTCCCGGTCTACCCCCAGAACGTGAAGTTAATTTCTTTATTGACCTTGAACCTGGCACAAAGCCCATTTCTAAAATCCCATATCGAATGGCTCCTATTAAACTTCAGGAGTTAAAAGTCCAATTACAAGAATTGTTAGACATCGGTTTCATTTGTCTTAGTACGTCTCCTTGGGGTGCTCCTGTTTTATTCGTAAAGAAGAAAGACGGGAGTATGCGACTTTGTATCGACTATCGAGAATTGAACCATGCCACCATCAAGAATGTGTATCCGCTACCTCATATTGATGACCTGTTCGACCAGTTGCAAGGAGCACAATTCTTTTCAAAGATCGATCTTCGTTCTGGATATCATCAGCTGAAGATTAAAACTGAGGATATTCCAAAGACTGCTTTCAGAACTCGGTACGAGCATTATGAATTCTTAGTCATGTCGTTTGGATTGACTAATGCTCCTGCTACCTTCATGGATATGATGAACCGTGTGTTCAAAGAATATTTAGATCAGTTCGTTGTTGTCTTTATTGATGACATCCTCATCTATTCCAAAAGCCGTGAAGATCATGAGCACCATTTAAAGCTGGTACTGCAAAGGCTTCGTGAAAACTAGCTATATGTCAAACTGAAGAAATGTGAGTTTTGGCTTGAGGAAGTAGCATTCCTTGGGCACGTGGTGTCAAAACATGGAGTATCTGTCGACCCGGCGAAGATTGAAGCAATACAAAGTTGGGAGCAACCGAAGTCGTTGACCGAAGTACGTAGCTTTCTGGGCTTAGCTGGATATTATCGGAGATTCGTGGAAAGATTTTCTAGAATCGCTACTCCTTTAACTCAGCTGACTTGAAAAGATACAAAATTCGTATAGAGCGAGGAATGCGAGAAGAGTTTCCAAGAGCTCAAAAGGAGACTCATTTCGGCACCTGTTCTAGCAATACCATCTGGTACGGATGGATTTGTTATCTACAACGATGCTTCAGGCAAAGGGTTAGGATGTGTTCTCATGCAACATGCGAAAGTCATAGCCTATGCCTCACGACAACTCAAAGAATATGAGAAGAATTATCCTACTCATGATCTGGAGTTGGCAGCAGTCGTATTCGCGTTGAAAATTTGGAGACACTACTTGTATGGGGAGAAAGTGGAGATTTATACGGACCATAAAAGCCTCAAATATTTCTTCACCCAAAAAGAACTCAACATGCGGCAACGACGTTGGCTTGAACTATTGAAAGATTACGATCACACTATTCAATATCATCCAGGAAAAGCGAACATAGTAGCTGACGCATTGAGTAGAAGATCATATGCGAGTATGAGTTCGATATTGTCAATGCAAAGGCCCATTCTGTATGACTTGCAAAGGATGGAGGTAGAATTAAAGACTCCAAGTACCCACATGATGATATCAAATATACGAGTAGAACCGACTTTAATCGATAAAGTTAAAGCTGATCAAGCTACGGACATGGAGCTGATGCGTATGAAGAAAAAAGTGCAAGAAGGTGCTATTCCAGAAGCAAGAATCGATGAAGAAGGAATACTTCGAGTTAACTCCAAACTTTGTGTTCCTAACGATTTTGACTTGAAGCATAGAATCATGATGGAGGCACATAACACACCGTTTGCAATCCATCCTGGGAGTACCAAAATGTATCACGATCTTCGACATATATTTTGGTGGAGCAATATGAAAAGAGAGATCGCGGAGTTTATCTCGAGGTGTTTAACTTGTCAACGTGTAAAAGCGGAGCATCAAGTACCAAAGGGTCCATTGGAACCACTTGAGATTCCGAAATGGAAGTGGGAACACATTACTATGGATTTTGTTACGGGTCTTCCCAAGGTTTCTCAAGGCATAGATGCGATTTAGGTCATTGTTGATAGATTAACCAAGTCTGCCCATTTCTTGCCTATACGTGAGACTTATTCCCTTGAACGTCTTGCTCGTTTGTACGTGAATGAGATTGTGAGATTGCATGGCATGCCAATATCCATAGCTTCGGATCGTGACCCAAGATTCACTTCAAAATTTTGGGTTAGCTTGCAGAAAGCTATGGACACGGATTTACGATTCAGTTAGGCATACCATCCTCAAACGGACGGATAATCAGAGAGGACTATTCAAACTCTTGAAGATCTATTAAGACTCTATGTTCTAGATTTCAAAGGGAGTTGGGATAAGTACCTACCATTGGTGGAATTCTCCTACAACAACAGTTATCAAGCAAGTATAGGCATGACTCCATTCGAGGGGTTGTATGGAAGAAAATGTCGCTCTCCAGTATGCTGGGACGAGGTGGGAGAAGCAACGTTGTTGGGACCAGAATTAGAACGCATGACTACAAAAAAGATCCAAATGATTCGACAACGTATTCAAACCTCACAAGATCGACAAATTAGTTATGTTGATCTTCATAGAAAGGACGTGGAGTTTAATATTGGAGATCATGTATTGTTACGTGTTGCACCATGGAAGGGAGTTACAAGATTTGAAAAGAGAGGAAAGCTCAATCCAAGATTTGTTGGTCCATTTGAGATTCTTGACCGAATAGAAAATGTGGCCTATAGACTCGCATTACCTCCAAGCATGTCTCGTGTTCATAATATTTTTCACGTATCTGTGCTTCGTAAATATATGAAAGACCCGAACCACATAATTGAGTTAGAACCAGACGAGATAGCCTAAGATTTAACGTACGAGGAGGTACTTGTTAAGATCTTGGATAGGAAAGAGCATGTTCTACGCACGAAGGTTATACCACAAGTTAAGATTTTGTGGAGAAACCATGCTATTGAAGAAATGACCTGGGAGTTAGAATCAGAAATGAAAGTGAGGTATCCTCACCTTTTCGAAACACCAGGTACATACGTCAATTTCGAGGACGAAATTTCATAAGGAGGGGAGGTTGTAAGACCCCAACTTATTAATGAATAAAATCAATTTTTCTCTAAATATTATTGTGAATAATAAGGTATTAATTTGATATAATGCTTTGGTTATGGGTGAAATGTGCAAATTTTACAAAATAAGCAAGTGGTTATAAAATATTCATTTGTTGTCGGGGAATATTCGTTTGGTCGTAGAATTTTTTTTTCTGTCGGAGAATATTCGTACGACAGCGCAGCTATTTGTGGGCCCCATAACAGAAAATGGTTGGATGAAGATAACGACAAAATTGAGTTTTTATAAATAACAGCGTAGTTATTACCGTTAATACTGTTGGAATACCCGATGGTTAAAATACAGTAGCACACGGTATTGCACCAATTATTGATTCTTACGTAAGAAGACACTACTCAATAATTGTTATAGTAGTTATTGTTCAATATTTTATTTGATTAATTCAATAATTGCTGCGTTGATATTTTATATTATTGTTGTCTCAATAATTGTTGCTGCACAGTAGTTTCCATTATCAGATTAATAATTCATATTATTTGAATAATATTATTAGATAGCATTATTGGCAATGTCTAAAAAGTTCTGTCTAAGGAGAGGTTTGGTCATCTAATTGCACGCCAGTAAGGAGAAATCCTTATTGGAAAGCCCTCTCTTTCCTGGGAACGGCCTGGTTGTCATAATTGTGATTCTGGAAATATTATTTGTGAATAATTAATTATTGATTTATATGATAAGGAAATATTTATTTTATGTGGATATAAACGATGGATATATTTATTTTTATGTGGATAAAAATAAAGGAATTAATGTTGAGGTGTTTTATCAGTATTTTGTCGGTGTGGAGGTATTAAAAATCATCTGTTTGTAGATTTCGGGTATTTTTTGACTGGAATTTGGAAAAACTTTCTTGTACAAAGTTGTAGATAATTAAATTTCCTATGGAAAACACGCGAGTTTCGAATTTTTCTGATAAACGGGCTATTTTCTATAAATTATTGAAGTTTCAGAAAAATAAAATGATTTTTATTAAATTTATGGGGGGACCCACTTTTGGTTGGTGGAATACACACATGGGCTGCTGAATTCTTCCAACATGGCTGCCCAAAAAATTCAAAGCATGCGTAGGAATTGTTATTAATAATAATATTATTTTATTATTTAGTCTCCTATGGCGTTCTAGCATTTTCTTATAAATAGAGGGTTAAGTTAGAATTGAAAATCACACCAGAAATAATGTTTCTCTCTTTTTCTCTCTATATTATCGAGCGTATTCTTGTGAGTATATTTTGAGTGTTGTTATACGGTGCAAGTTTCTGTCAGCACTATATCTGAAATTCTGTCAGAAGTACGGTTATTTTGAGGTAAGGGATTTTATTTTCTTCTTAAATGGTATTATTTTCTTCAATATCATTATGCTGAAATATTGATATGAGTTTTTTATCAAATTAAAAACATTTTGTGTCGGGGTTACTATTCACGTATACGACACTATTCACGTATACGGTACTATTCACGAATATGGCACTATTCACCGAAAAATGAAATTTTTTTCTTTTTATCCAAGATGTCTATTATGGTTACTATCTTTGATTGTATCCATGTTTTGATCTTTATTTTTGAATTCTGCTTCACAATTGATTATTATAAAATATTATTGATCTTGAATAAACTGTTATACGAATCCCCACTATTTGTCCTTCTGTCTCATTAGATTCATTTCTTTAAAGATATTTTTCATCATCCTCAGTCCTAAATGATGATATTACTGAATATCTTTGGTCTGTAGTGCAAAGATGAATGATTAACTGATGAATATCTTTGGCCCGTAGTGCAAAGATGAACAGGTGTTGAGATGAACATGACCGACTGGTGGTACAAATGAATATATTTGGCCTGTAGTGCAAAGATGAATATTTGATTAAAGATGGTTATTGATTGTTGTTACAGGGATAAAATATTGATGATGGACTTTTAAATCTTAGAAGATAGTAGAACTCATTCTCTACTTGACTCTTCTAATGGTTTGCTGTTTCCGCTGCAGTTGTTGATCTAAAATTTGTTGTCTATTATATTTTATCATATTTTTCCCTATTGAGGACAATATTTGTATTTAAACTCACATTATGTATTGTCGTATTTCACACGACATTTGTATTATTGAAGTTGTAGTTTGCTTTATGTACCATGTGTTTGGCGACTCAGAATGGGTGTTGTATACCTATTTTGGGGGCGTCACAATGACAAAATTGGTTCTTTTATTGACCAAATTATCGTTAATTTATGAATCTTACTCTTGGGATTAAATCTATATGTTGATTATATTATTTTTATTATCATATATAACATTTTTATAACCCTAATGATGATGTTTTTCTTTGACTTGAGTGTAAAGATGGGTAGATTATTGGTATGATCGTGACTATGAGTTCTCTTTGGCCAGTAATGCAAAGATGAATTGTTGACTGGTATGATCATGACCATTGAAGTTATAATTGAATATCTTTAGCTTAAGTGCAAAGGTGAATTGATCAAAATGGTTATAATTATTGTTTATATAAATTCTGAAATGATTATATATTTCTTTGAGATATTAATATCTTTGGCCCGTAGTGCAAAGATGAACTGTTATTGAATATCTTTGGCCTGGAGTGCAAAGATGAACTGTTGTTGAATATCTTTAGCCCATAGTGCAAAGATGAACTGTTATTGAATATCTTTGGCCTGTAGTGTAAAGATGAACTGTTGTTGAATATCTTTAGCATGTACTGCAAAGATGAACTGTTGATGAATATCTTTGGCTTGTAGTGCAAAGATGAATTTATTAGTATAATTATGAACAGGAACTGTGATTTGGTATAACCATGATCTTTGATGTTTCAGGTAAAGACATGTGATGAAATTATCTTCGTCCTGAATGCGAAAAGGAATTTAGAATCACAATTATGATTATGAGTTATTCATATGATTGTGGACCAGAACTGTTGATTGATGTTATAGGGATAAAACATTGTTGGTGGATTTTTAACATGGAGAAGATAATAAACTTTATGGTCTATTTGACTCTTCTAATGGATTGCTCGTTCCGCTGCAACTATGGTTGAAAATTTTTATCATCTACCATATGTTCTAAATCTCTGATTTATTACTGTTGAAGGCTAGTGATAATTTATTTATCTTTAGTCATAATATTCTTTACTGGGCTAGTTGAGCTCACCCTTTTGCTTCACAATTCCTTTCAGGTAATAAGAGTGTAGTTGGGTTGAGCGGGGGATAACAAGAGAATAGAACGGTGGTCTCTAGCTATGGAGTTCTCCCTAAACAGTATAAAAAAGTGTGTTGTATTTTATACATCATTTAGTAGTTATATTTGGTGAATCAAATAGGGTGAGGCGAACCCAACGTTGGAAAGATGTTTTGCCACTATCATACAAGATGTCTAATGACATACAACCTCGTGTCATCATAAGACAGGGTTGTGCACATCCATTTGCTGAATATATCTACGAGCACTACCTATATAATCTTGGTGTTTGGTTGAAGTATAACTTTAAATTAGAGACAGTGGAGATAATGATATGTCAAGAGAAGACTCACTATTGGAAAGAATATGACAGTAATCTTCTCTTTTTCTTTGGGGTCTATTGGGTCAACCAAGGATAATTCTGTAGACATATGATATCTATCATAACCTAGACGCATGGGCTCCCATGTACGAAGGTTTCCTTGAGCACTTTCCAAAGATTCTAATTTCTAAAACAGTTTTTGACTATACCTTTATGTAAGGTGCCATTGTGACGTGCTATCCAAGGTTGGGAAGAGAGTCACAGTGATATATACATTGTGACATGCTATCCAAGGTTGGGAAGAGAGTCACAGTGGTATATATTTATTAAAACTCACAGCATATGTGTTGTTGTATTTTGGCGACTCAGAATAGGTTGGGTGGAATGGACCTATTTTGGGGTTGTCACAGTTGGTATCAGAGCTTAGGGATATGGTCTCTGGCGGAGATCGGGGAATAGATCTAGGAGGGGAGAGATGAGTAAATCCTTCGCTAGTGTGTCCTACCTAAGCTTATTTGTTGGTCGGTCATAATATACGGATATTATGTGATACGTTAATTAATTTAATTAACCCTTGTTTTATGGTAGTATTTGAGAATGGCAGCTGAGAATGTTAACAATGGAGTGAATGAGACTGTGGGGATACCTATAATCACCAACCATGATAATGTGATGTCAGGCAAAGAAGGAATTAGAGATATTTTTGTGGTGAGGGAAGAATTAATAGTTGCACCCGAGCTAGTCGCAGAGGTAGCAGCTGAGAGTGAGGAAGAAGAAGAACCTGAGGACAATTTATTAGAAAAATTTTATGATCGAAATATAAAATTATAAAATTGTATTCATAAGTTAGAAGAGAAGGTTGAAGAACGGCAGGCGGTCGTGGAGCAAAAGGATACAACAATTCAAGCTTGTGTTACCCGATATGAGATGCTTGAACAGAAGCATTCTTTGGAAGAGTATAAGATGATAAAGCTGGAATCTGAGCTGAAAAAAGAAACAACTGAACGAGTAAGAGTGAGTGATGCATGGGTAAAAGTCGCACGACGTATTGATATTGTGGAAAGAGATGTCCGATCTAAGAAAGCTAAAATAGATGATATGTATTTCTCTTTTTGGACAGCAATTGGGAGAACCCAACATCGAGTTTTGAAATACCCTGTATAGAGCGGTCAACCTCAATTCGATATGGATCGAAGATTGATGATTCAGATCATGAATCATGAGTACGACGAAGCAGTTGGGGGTGGAATATGCCCTGTAGAAAAGTATATTCCAACGGTAGCGATGACACCAAATACTGCCCCAGACAAGTCAGAGCCGGGTAGTTCAAGGGAGAGCGGTTGTCATGACTTCCCAACAAGTGAGGAACCCAAATGAAGTTATGACGGGAGATGAGCAATGGAGAAATCATGATGACCGGGGAGATAGAATCTGAAATGAAAGCAAGGTATTCTCAACTCTTTGAAATACCAGGTACGTAAATTTTGGGGACGAAATTTCATAAGGAGGGGAGGTTGTAAGACCCCAACTTTTTAATGAATAAAATCGAATTTCCTCTATTTATTATTGTGAATAATAAGGTGTTAATTTAATATAATGCTTTAGTTATGGGTGAAATGTGCAAATTTTTCAAAATAAGCGAGTGGTTATAAAATATTCATTGTTGTCGGGGAATATTTATTTGGTCGTAGAATATTCTTTCTGTCGGGGAATATTCGTACGACGGCGCAGCCATTTGTGGGCCCCATAACAGAATAATTGTCTGATGAAGAAAATGACAAATTTGAATTTTTATAAATAACGACGTAATCGTTACCGTTAACACTGTTGGAATACCCGGTAGGTAAAGTAAAGTAATATGCGTTGTTGCACAGTAGCACATGGTGTGACGACCCCAAAATAGGTCCATTCCATCCAACCCATTCTGAGTCGTCAAATACATGGTACAGAAAACAATTACAACTTTATTATAACAATTGTCGTGCAAAATACAACAACACATATGCTGTGAGTTTGGATACAAATATATACCAAATGTGACATTGGACACCATCATGTATCAGCACCTCACAAAGGTACCTTACATAAAGGTACAGTCAAAAACTGTTTTAGAAACTAGAATCTTTGGGAAGTGCTCAAGGAAACCTTCGTACATGGGAGGCCATGCGTCTAGGTTATGATAGATATCATATGGCCACAGAATTATCCTTGGTTGACCCAATAGACCCCAAAGAAAAACGAGAAGATTACTATCATATTCTTCCCAATGGTGAGTCTTCTCTTGACTTATCATTATCTCCACTGTCTCTAATTGAGAATTATACTTCAAACAAACACCAAGATTATATAGGTAGTGCCCATAGATATACTCGGCAAGCGGATGTGCACAATCATGTCTTATGATGACACGAGGTTATATGTCATTAGACATCTTGTATGATAGTGACAAAACACCCTTCCAACGTTGGGTTCGCCTCACCCTATTTTCTTCACCAAATATAACTACTAAATGATGACCACCGTTCTATTCCCTTGTTACCCCCGCTCGACCCAGCTACACTCTTATTACCTGAAAGGAATTGTGAAGCAAAAGGGTGAGCACAACTAGCTCAGTAAAGAATATCATGACTAAAGATAAATAAATTATCAATAGTCTTCATCAATAATAAATCAGAGATTTAGAACATATGGTAGATGATAAAAAATTTCAACCATAGTTGCAGCGGAACATGCAATCCATTAGAAGAGTCAAATAGACTATAAAGTCTATTATCTTCTCCATGTTAAAAATCCATCAACAATGTTTTATCCCTGTAACATCAATCAACAATTCTGGTCCACAATCATATGAATAACTCATAATCATAACTGTAGTTCTGAATTCCTCTTCTCATCCAGGACGAAGATAATTTTCATCACCTATCTTTACCTGAAACATCAAAGATCATGGTTATACCAAATCACATTTCCTGTTCATAATCATACTAATAAATCCATCTTTGCACTACGGCCAAAGATATTCATTTGTATCACCAGTTGGTCATGTTTATCTCAACATCTGTTCATCTTTGCACTACTGGCCAAAGATATTCAACAACATGTCATCTTTGCACTACGGGCCAAAGATATTCATCAACAATTCATCTTTGCACTACAGGCCAAAGATATTCCTCAATAGTTCATATTTGCACTACGGCCAAATATATTCATCAACAGTTCATATTTGCACTACAGGCCAAATATATTAATATCTCAAAGAAATATATAATCATTTCAGAATTTATATAAACAATAATTATAACTATGTTAATCAATTCACCTTTGCACTTAAGCTTAAGATATTCAATTATAAATTCAATGGTCATGATCATACCAGTCACAATTCAACTTTGCACTACAGGCCAAAGAGAACCCTAGTCATGATCATACCAATAATCTATCCATCTTTACACTCCAGTGAAAGAGAATTTCAACATCAAGGTTATAAAAATGTTATATATGAAAAAAAAATAATATGATCAACATATAGTTTTAATCTCAAGAGTAATATTCGTAACACATGAATAGTAACCCCGACACAAAAGATAGAAATTCTACAATAAAATTCATACCAATATTTCGGTATAATGATATTGAAAGAATAACATTACTTAAATTTATAAATAATTTATTTTAATTATTTACACTTTACTAATTAATGCATTTAATCATCATAAAATGCCAACTCTTACAATTTCATCATCAATAACCAAAACCCTCATCAAAAATCTGCATATACCTCATATAGGATTCTCAAGCCATAAAATCCTATTTTCCAATTTTCTTTCTTCACAAAACATATTTAATTCATTTACTCATAACTAGACCATTTTCATGAAAAATACCAAATCAGTTCCAAAAATATTTCTTTTCTGGGATTTAGCATAATATAGTCCCATAGTGAACATATATTTTTCTCAGAATTTTTAAAAGTCATTTACTATTTTTCATATGGCCAAAATAGCCGAATATTTAGACATTTATCAAAAATTGTACTTTTGTCTAAAAATTCTGAAATTAACAGAGTATACTTCCATCATATACATGTACTCCCAATAAAAATTTCATCAATTTTGGAGTTAACTACAAGAAATTATAAGCAGTTACTTTTAAAATAGTCTTTTCTCATAAAATTCATAACTCTCAATCTATACATCCAAAAATCACCATTTTTGGACACAATCAATAAAACTCATCAAAATATCATTTCAAATTTTTCCAGAATTTTTGAAGATCAGAAAAATTACGAAACTGAAAATCATAACAACCCTTAAAATCCATTACTATCCCTTACCTCAAAAGAGCAGTACTTCTGACTGGATATCGGATATGATGCTGAAGGAAACTTGCACTGATCAATAGCAACTCACCAAGTATCTAAAATCTCACAAAATATGCTTCATAATATAGAGAGAGAAAGAGAGAAAGCTTATGTTTCTGGTGTGATTTTCAATTCTAACTTAGCCCTCTATTTATAGGAAAATTTTGGTAGGTTTGACCTGCAACCTGATGGCTTTACCTGCTACTATTCCCACCCACCACATTTAAAATATAATTCAGCACATTTCTTCACCAACCACAAGTGGGGCCACCAATTCTAGAATTTTCTACCAAAATGATAAACTCCGAAAATTCAACAATTTCTGAACCAGTCATCTCGTAAAATTCATAACAAATCATACGTTCATTTTTAACGGTTCAAAATTTGTGGACATATACTCAATTTATATATGTATAACATATCCAAAAATTACCACGATCCAACGGTCGGATTAAAAATTATAACCCCCGCAAAATATCTCAAAAACCCTGATTTTTTAATACCTCCATTCCGACAAAAATACTGATAAAAACCTCAACATTAACTCCTTCATTTTTAACCACAAAAATATATCCCTCATTTATATCCACATAAAATAAATATTTTCTTATCATATAAATCAATAATTAATTATTCACAAATAATATTACAGAATCACATTTATGACAACCAGACCGTTCCCAGGAAAGAGGGGGCTTTCCAATAAGGATTTCTCCTTACTAGCGCGCAATTAGATGACCAAACCTCTCCTTAGACAGAACTTTCTAGACATTGCCAATAATGTTATCTAATAATATTATTCAAATAATATGAATTATTGATCTGATAATAGAAAATACTGTGCAGCAACAATTATTGAAACAACAATAATATAAAATATCAACGTAGCAATTATTGAATCAATAAAATAAAATATTGAACAGTAATTACTGTAACAATTATTGAGTAGTGCCTTCTTACGTAAGAATCAATAATTTTAAAAATACTGTGCAATACCATGTGCTACTGTGCAATAACGCGTATTACTGTATTTTAACCACCGGGTATTTCAACAGTATTAACGATAACAACTACGCCGTTATTTGTAAAAACTCAAATTTGTCATTTTCCTTCACCCGACAGTTATTCGTTATGGGGCCCACAAATAGCTGCGCCGTCGTACGAATATTCTCCGACAGAAAGAATATTCCACGACCAAACGAATATTCCCCGACAACAATGATTATTTTATAACCACTTGCTTATTTTGAAAAAAAAATTTCATATTTCACTCATAACTTTAAACTTTTATCAATTTAACCATTTACTGAATAGTAATTATAAGAAAAATTGAATACTTTTATTTCATAAAATTCGGGGTCTTACAATCTCCCCTCCTTATGAAATTTCGTCCCCGAAATTTACGTACCTGGTAATTCAAAGAGTTGAGAATACCTTGCTTTCATTTCAGATTCCATCTTTCCTATCATCATGATTTCTCCATTGCTCATCTCCTGTATTTCAGATATCATTCTAGAATACAGCTTCAAAATAAGGGTTAATTGAATAAATTAACATATCACATAATATCCCAATATTATGACTGACCAACAAATAAGCTTAGGTAGGACACACTAGCGAAGGATTTACTCATCTCTCCCCTCCTAGTTATATTTCCCGATCTCCGCCAGAGATCATATCCCTAAGCTCTGATACCAACTGTGACGACCCCAAAATAGGTCCATTCCATCCAACCCATTCTGAGTCGTCAAATACATGGTACAGAAAACAATTACAACTTTATTATAACAATTGTCGTGCAAAATACAACAACACATATGCTGTGAGTTTGGATACAAATATATACCAAATGTGACATTGGACACCATCATGTATCAGCACCTCACAAAGGTACCTTACATAAAGGTACAGTCAAAAACTGTTTTAGAAACTAGAATCTTTGGGAAGTGCTCAAGGAAACCTTCGTACATGGGAGGCCATGCGTCTAGGTTATGATAGATATCATATGGCCACAGAATTATCCTTGGTTGACCCAATAGACCCCAAAGAAAAACGAGAAGATTACTATCATATTCTTCCCAATGGTGAGTCTTCTCTTGACTTATCATTATCTCCACTGTCTCTAATTGAGAATTATACTTCAAACAAACACCAAGATTATATAGGTAGTGCCCATAGATATACTCGGCAAGCGGATGTGCACAATCATGTCTTATGATGACACGAGGTTATATGTCATTAGACATCTTGTATGATAGTGACAAAACACCCTTCCAACGTTGGGTTCGCCTCACCCTATTTTCTTCACCAAATATAACTACTAAATGATGACCACCGTTCTATTCCCTTGTTACCCCCGCTCGACCCAGCTACACTCTTATTACCTGAAAGGAATTGTGAAGCAAAAGGGTGAGCACAACTAGCTCAGTAAAGAATATCATGACTAAAGATAAATAAATTATCAATAGTCTTCATCAATAATAAATCAGAGATTTAGAACATATGGTAGATGATAAAAAATTTCAACCATAGTTGCAGCGGAACATGCAATCCATTAGAAGAGTCAAATAGACTATAAAGTCTATTATCTTCTCCATGTTAAAAATCCATCAACAATGTTTTATCCCTGTAACATCAATCAACAATTCTGGTCCACAATCATATGAATAACTCATAATCATAACTGTAGTTCTAAATTCCTCTTCTCATCCAGGACGAAGATAATTTTCATCACCTATCTTTACCTGAAACATCAAAGATCATGGTTATACCAAATCACATTTCCTGTTCATAATCATACTAATAAATCCATCTTTGCACTACGGCCAAAGATATTCATTTGTATCACCAGTTGGTCATGTTTATCTCAACATCTGTTCATCTTTGCACTACTGGCCAAAGATATTCAACAACATGTCATCTTTGCACTACGGGCCAAAGATATTCATCAACAATTCATCTTTGCACTACAGGCCAAAGATATTCCTCAATAGTTCATATTTGCACTACGGCCAAATATATTCATCAACAGTTCATATTTGCACTACAGGCCAAATATATTAATATCTCAAAGAAATATATAATCATTTCAGAATTTATATAAACAATAATTATAACTATGTTAATCAATTCACCTTTGCACTTAAGCTTAAGATATTCAATTATAAATTCAATGGTCATGATCATACCAGTCACAATTCAACTTTGCACTACAGGCCAAAGAGAACCCTAGTCATGATCATACCAATAATCTATCCATCTTTACACTCCAGTGAAAGAGAATTTCAACATCAAGGTTATAAAAATGTTATATATGAAAAAAAAATAATATGATCAACATATAGTTTTAATCTCAAGAGTAATATTCGTAACACATGAATAGTAACCCCGACACAAAAGATAGAAATTCTACAATAAAATTCATACCAATATTTCGGTATAATGATATTGAAAGAATAACATTACTTAAATTTATAAATAATTTATTTTAATTATTTACACTTTACTAATTAATGCATTTAATCATCATAAAATGCCAACTCTTACAATTTCATCATCAATAACCAAAACCCTCATCAAAAATCTGCATATACCTCATATAGGATTCTCAAGCCATAAAATCCTATTTTCCAATTTTCTTTCTTCACAAAACATATTTAATTCATTTACTCATAACTAGACCATTTTCATGAAAAATACCAAATCAGTTCCAAAAATATTTCTTTTCTGGGATTTAGCATAATATAGTCCCATAGTGAACATATATTTTTCTCAGAATTTTTAAAAGTCATTTACTATTTTTCATATGGCCAAAATAGCCGAATATTTAGACATTTATCAAAAATTGTACTTTTGTCTAAAAATTCTGAAATTAACAGAGTATACTTCCATCATATACATGTACTCCCAATAAAAATTTCATCAATTTTGGAGTTAACTACAAGAAATTATAAGCAGTTACTTTTAAAATAGTCTTTTCTCATAAAATTCATAACTCTCAATCTATACATCCAAAAATCACCATTTTTGGACACAATCAATAAAACTCATCAAAATATCATTTCAAATTTTTCCAGAATTTTTGAAGATCAGAAAAATTACGAAACTGAAAATCATAACAACCCTTAAAATCCATTACTATCCCTTACCTCAAAAGAGCAGTACTTCTGACTGGATATCGGATATGATGCTGAAGGAAACTTGCACTGATCAATAGCAACTCACCAAGTATCTAAAATCTCACAAAATATGCTTCATAATATAGAGAGAGAAAGAGAGAAAGCTTATGTTTCTGGTGTGATTTTCAATTCTAACTTAGCCCTCTATTTATAGGAAAATTTTGGTAGGTTTGACCTGCAACCTGATGGCTTTACCTGCTACTATTCCCACCCACCACATTTAAAATATAATTCAGCACATTTCTTCACCAACCACAAGTGGGGCCACCAATTCTAGAATTTTCTACCAAAATGATAAACTCCGAAAATTCAACAATTTCTGAACCAGTCATCTCGTAAAATTCATAACAAATCATACGTTCATTTTTAACGGTTCAAAATTTGTGGACATATACTCAATTTATATATGTATAACATATCCAAAAATTACCACGATCCAACGGTCGGATTAAAAATTATAACCCCCGCAAAATATCTCAAAAACCCTGATTTTTTAATACCTCCATTCCGACAAAAATACTGATAAAAACCTCAACATTAACTCCTTCATTTTTAACCACAAAAATATATCCCTCATTTATATCCACATAAAATAAATATTTTCTTATCATATAAATCAATAATTAATTATTCACAAATAATATTACAGAATCACATTTATGACAACCAGACCGTTCCCAGGAAAGAGGGGGCTTTCCAATAAGGATTTCTCCTTACTAGCGCGCAATTAGATGACCAAACCTCTCCTTAGACAGAACTTTCTAGACATTGCCAATAATGTTATCTAATAATATTATTCAAATAATATGAATTATTGATCTGATAATAGAAAATACTGTGCAGCAACAATTATTGAAACAACAATAATATAAAATATCAACGTAGCAATTATTGAATCAATAAAATAAAATATTGAACAGTAATTACTGTAACAATTATTGAGTAGTGCCTTCTTACGTAAGAATCAATAATTTTAAAAATACTGTGCAATACCATGTGCTACTGTGCAATAACGCGTATTACTGTATTTTAACCACCGGGTATTTCAACAGTATTAACGATAACAACTACGCCGTTATTTGTAAAAACTCAAATTTGTCATTTTCCTTCACCCGACAGTTATTCGTTATGGGGCCCACAAATAGCTGCGCCGTCGTACGAATATTCTCCGACAGAAAGAATATTCCACGACCAAACGAATATTCCCCGACAACAATGATTATTTTATAACCACTTGCTTATTTTGAAAAAAAAATTTCATATTTCACTCATAACTTTAAACTTTTATCAATTTAACCATTTACTGAATAGTAATTATAAGAAAAATTGAATACTTTTATTTCATAAAATTCGGGGTCTTACAATCTCCCCTCCTTATGAAATTTCGTCCCCGAAATTTACGTACCTGGTAATTCAAAGAGTTGAGAATACCTTGCTTTCATTTCAGATTCCATCTTTCCTATCATCATGATTTCTCCATTGCTCATCTCCTGTATTTCAGATATCATTCTAGAATACAGCTTCAAAATAAGGGTTAATTGAATAAATTAGCATATCACATAATATCCCAATATTATGACTGACCAACAAATAAGCTTAGGTAGGACACACTAGCGAAGGATTTACTCATCTCTCCCCTCCTAGTTATATTTCCCGATCTCCGCCAGAGATCATATCCCTAAGCTCTGATACCAACTGTGACGACCCCAAAATAGGTCCATTCCATCCAACCCATTCTGAGTCGTCAAATACATGGTACAGAAAACAATTACAACTTTATTATAACAATTGTCGTGCAAAATACAACAACACATATGCTGTGAGTTTGGATACAAATATATACCAAATGTGACATTGGACACCATCATGTATCAGCACCTCACAAAGGTACCTTACATAAAGGTACAGTCAAAAACTGTTTTAGAAACTAGAATCTTTGGGAAGTGCTCAAGGAAACCTTCGTACATGGGAGGCCATGCGTCTAGGTTATGATAGATATCATATGGCCACAGAATTATCCTTGGTTGACCCAATAGACCCCAAAGAAAAACGAGAAGATTACTATCATATTCTTCCCAATGGTGAGTCTTCTCTTGACTTATCATTATCTCCACTGTCTCTAATTGAGAATTATACTTCAAACAAACACCAAGATTATATAGGTAGTGCCCATAGATATACTCGGCAAGCGGATGTGCACAATCATGTCTTATGATGACACGAGGTTATATGTCATTAGACATCTTGTATGATAGTGACAAAACACCCTTCCAACGTTGGGTTCGCCTCACCCTATTTTCTTCACCAAATATAACTACTAAATGATGACCACCGTTCTATTCCCTTGTTACCCCCGCTCGACCCAGCTACACTCTTATTACCTGAAAGGAATTGTGAAGCAAAAGGGTGAGCACAACTAGCTCAGTAAAGAATATCATGACTAAAGATAAATAAATTATCAATAGTCTTCATCAATAATAAATCAGAGATTTAGAACATATGGTAGATGATAAAAAATTTCAACCATAGTTGCAGCGGAACATGCAATCCATTAGAAGAGTCAAATAGACTATAAAGTCTATTATCTTCTCCATGTTAAAAATCCATCAACAATGTTTTATCCCTGTAACATCAATCAACAATTCTGGTCCACAATCATATGAATAACTCATAATCATAACTGTAGTTCTAAATTCCTCTTCTCATCCAGGACGAAGATAATTTTCATCACCTATCTTTACCTGAAACATCAAAGATCATGGTTATACCAAATCACATTTCCTGTTCATAATCATACTAATAAATCCATCTTTGCACTACGGCCAAAGATATTCATTTGTATCACCAGTTGGTCATGTTTATCTCAACATCTGTTCATCTTTGCACTACTGGCCAAAGATATTCAACAACATGTCATCTTTGCACTACGGGCCAAAGATATTCATCAACAATTCATCTTTGCACTACAGGCCAAAGATATTCCTCAATAGTTCATATTTGCACTACGGCCAAATATATTCATCAACAGTTCATATTTGCACTACAGGCCAAATATATTAATATCTCAAAGAAATATATAATCATTTCAGAATTTATATAAACAATAATTATAACCATGTTAATCAATTCACCTTTGCACTTAAGCTTAAGATATTCAATTATAAATTCAATGGTCATGATCATACCAGTCACAATTCAACTTTGCACTACAGGCCAAAGAGAACCCTAGTCATGATCATACCAATAATCTATCCATCTTTACACTCCAGTGAAAGAGAATTTCAACATCAGGGTTATAAAAATGTTATATATGAAAAAAAAATAATATGATCAACATATAGTTTTAATCTCAAGAGTAATATTCGTAACACATGAATAGTAACCCCGACACAAAAGATAGAAATTCTACAATAAAATTCATATCAATATTTCGGTATAATGATATTGAAAGAATAACATTACTTAAATTTATAAATAATTTATTTTAATTATTTACACTTTACTAATTAATGCATTTAATCATCATAAAATGCCAACTCTTACAATTTCATCATCAATAACCAAAACCCTCATCAAAAATCTGCATATACCTCATATAGGATTCTCAAGCCATAAAATCCTATTTTCCAATTTTCTTTCTTCACAAAACATATTTAATTCATTTACTCATAACTAGACCATTTTCATGAAAAATACCAAATCAGTTCCAAAAATATTTCTTTTCTGGGATTTAGCATAATATAGTCCCATAGTGAACATATATTTTTCTCAGAATTTTTAAAAGTCATTTACTATTTTTCATATGGCCAAAATAGCCGAATATTTAGACATTTATCAAAAATTGTACTTTTGTCTAAAAATTCTGAAATTAACAGAGTATACTTCCATCATATACATGTACTCCCAATAAAAATTTCATCAATTTTGGAGTTAACTACAAGAAATTATAAGCAGTTACTTTTAAAATAGTCTTTTCTCATAAAATTCATAACTCTCAATCTATACATCCAAAAATCACCATTTTTGGACACAATCAATAAAACTCATCAAAATATCATTTCAAATTTTTCCAGAATTTTTGAAGATCAGAAAAATTACGAAACTGAAAATCATAACAACCCTTAAAATCCATTACTATCCCTTACCTCAAAAGAGCAGTACTTCTGACTGGATATCGGATATGATGCTGAAGGAAACTTGCACTGATCAATAGCAACTCACCAAGTATCTAAAATCTCACAAAATATGCTTCATAATATAGAGAGAGAAAGAGAGAAAGCTTATGTTTCTGGTGTGATTTTCAATTCTAACTTAGCCCTCTATTTATAGGAAAATTTTGGTAGGTTTGACCTGCAACCTGATGGCTTTACCTGCTACTATTCCCACCCACCACATTTGAAATATAATTCAGCACATTTCTTCACCAACCACAAGTGGGGCCACCAATTCTAGAATTTTCTACCAAAATGATAAACTCCGAAAATTCAACAATTTCTGAACCAGTCATCTCGTAAAATTCATAACAAATCATACGTTCATTTTTAACGGTTCAAAATTTGTGGACATATACTCAATTTATATATGTATAACATATCCAAAAATTACCACGATCCAACGGTCGGATTAAAAATTATAACCCCCGCAAAATATCTCAAAAACCCTGATTTTTTAATACCTCCATTCCGACAAAAATACTGATAAAAACCTCAACATTAACTCCTTCATTTTTAACCACAAAAATATATCCCTCATTTATATCCACATAAAATAAATATTTTCTTATCATATAAATCAATAATTAATTATTCACAAATAATATTACAGAATCACATTTATGACAACCAGACCGTTCCCAGGAAAGAGGGGGCTTTCCAATAAGGATTTCTCCTTACTAGCGCGCAATTAGATGACCAAACCTCTCCTTAGACAGAACTTTCTAGACATTGCCAATAATGTTATCTAATAATATTATTCAAATAATATGAATTATTGATCTGATAATAGAAAATACTGTGCAGCAACAATTATTGAAACAACAATAATATAAAATATCAACGTAGCAATTATTGAATCAATAAAATAAAATATTGAACAGTAATTACTGTAACAATTATTGAGTAGTGCCTTCTTACGTAAGAATCAATAATTTTAAAAATACTGTGCAATACCATGTGCTACTGTGCAATAACGCGTATTACTGTATTTTAACCACCGGGTATTTCAACAGTATTAACGATAACAACTACGCCGTTATTTGTAAAAACTCAAATTTGTCATTTTCCTTCACCCGACAGTTATTCGTTATGGGGCCCACAAATAGCTGCGCCGTCGTACGAATATTCTCCGACAGAAAGAATATTCCACGACCAAACGAATATTCCCCGACAACAATGATTATTTTATAACCACTTGCTTATTTTGAAAAAAAAATTTCATATTTCACTCATAACTTTAAACTTTTATCAATTTAACCATTTACTGAATAGTAATTATAAGAAAAATTGAATACTTTTATTTCATAAAATTCGGGGTCTTACAATCTCCCCTCCTTATGAAATTTCGTCCCCGAAATTTACGTACCTGGTAATTCAAAGAGTTGAGAATACCTTGCTTTCATTTCAGATTCCATCTTTCCTATCATCATGATTTCTCCATTGCTCATCTCCTGTATTTCAGATATCATTCTAGAATACAGCTTCAAAATAAGGGTTAATTGAACAAATTAACATATCACATAATATCCCAATATTATGACTGACCAACAAATAAGCTTAGGTAGGACACACTAGCGAAGGATTTACTCATCTCTCCCCTCCTAGTTATATTTCCCGATCTCCGCCAGAGATCATATCCCTAAGCTCTGATACCAACTGTGACGACCCCAAAATAGGTCCATTCCATCCAACCCATTCTGAGTCGTCAAATACATGGTACAGAAAACAATTACAACTTTATTATAACAATTGTCGTGCAAAATACAACAACACATATGCTGTGAGTTTGGATACAAATATATACCAAATGTGACATTGGACACCATCATGTATCAGCACCTCACAAAGGTACCTTACATAAAGGTACAGTCAAAAACTGTTTTAGAAACTAGAATCTTTGGGAAGTGCTCAAGGAAACCTTCGTACATGGGAGGCCATGCGTCTAGGTTATGATAGATATCATATGGCCACAGAATTATCCTTGGTTGACCCAATAGACCCCAAAGAAAAACGAGAAGATTACTATCATATTCTTCCCAATGGTGAGTCTTCTCTTGACTTATCATTATCTCCACTGTCTCTAATTGAGAATTATACTTCAAACAAACACCAAGATTATATAGGTAGTGCCCATAGATATACTCGGCAAGCGGATGTGCACAATCATGTCTTATGATGACACGAGGTTATATGTCATTAGACATCTTGTATGATAGTGACAAAACACCCTTCCAACGTTGGGTTCGCCTCACCCTATTTTCTTCACCAAATATAACTACTAAATGATGACCACCGTTCTATTCCCTTGTTACCCCCGCTCGACCCAGCTACACTCTTATTACCTGAAAGGAATTGTGAAGCAAAAGGGTGAGCACAACTAGCTCAGTAAAGAATATCATGACTAAAGATAAATAAATTATCAATAGTCTTCATCAATAATAAATCAGAGATTTAGAACATATGGTAGATGATAAAAAATTTCAACCATAGTTGCAGCGGAACATGCAATCCATTAGAAGAGTCAAATAGACTATAAAGTCTATTATCTTCTCCATGTTAAAAATCCATCAACAATGTTTTATCCCTGTAACATCAATCAACAATTCTGGTCCACAATCATATGAATAACTCATAATCATAACTGTAGTTCTAAATTCCTCTTCTCATCCAGGACGAAGATAATTTTCATCACCTATCTTTACCTGAAACATCAAAGATCATGGTTATACCAAATCACATTTCCTGTTCATAATCATACTAATAAATCCATCTTTGCACTACGGCCAAAGATATTCATTTGTATCACCAGTTGGTCATGTTTATCTCAACATCTGTTCATCTTTGCACTACTGGCCAAAGATATTCAACAACATGTCATCTTTGCACTACGGGCCAAAGATATTCATCAACAATTCATCTTTGCACTACAGGCCAAAGATATTCCTCAATAGTTCATATTTGCACTACGGCCAAATATATTCATCAACAGTTCATATTTGCACTACAGGCCAAATATATTAATATCTCAAAGAAATATATAATCATTTCAGAATTTATATAAACAATAATTATAACCATGTTAATCAATTCACCTTTGCACTTAAGCTTAAGATATTCAATTATAAATTCAATGGTCATGATCATACCAGTCACAATTCAACTTTGCACTACAGGCCAAAGAGAACCCTAGTCATGATCATACCAATAATCTATCCATCTTTACACTCCAGTGAAAGAGAATTTCAACATCAGGGTTATAAAAATGTTATATATGAAAAAAAAAAATATGATCAACATATAGTTTTAATCTCAAGAGTAATATTCGTAACACATGAATAGTAACCCCGACACAAAAGATAGAAATTCTACAATAAAATTCATACCAATATTTCGGTATAATGATATTGAAAGAATAACATTACTTAAATTTATAAACAATTTATTTTAATTATTTACACTTTACTAATTAATGCATTTAATCATCATAAAATGCCAACTCTTACAATTTCATCATCAATAACCAAAACCCTCATCAAAAATCTGCATATACCTCATATAGGATTCTCAAGTCATAAAATCCTATTTTCCAATTTTCTTTCTTCACAAAACATATTTAATTCATTTACTCATAACTAGACCATTTTCATGAAAAATACCAAATCAGTTCCAAAAATATTTCTTTTCTGGGATTTAGCATAATATAGTCCCATAGTGAACATATATTTTTCTCAGAATTTTTAAAAGTCATTTACTATTTTTCATATGGCCAAAATAGCCGAATATTTAGACATTTATCAAAAATTGTACTTTTGTCTAAAAATTCTGAAATTAACAGAGTATACTTCCATCATATACATGTACTCCCAATAAAAATTTCATCAATTTTGGAGTTAACTACAAGAAATTATAAGCAGTTACTTTTAAAATAGTCTTTTCTCATAAAATTCATAACTCTCAATCTATACATCCAAAAATCACCATTTTTGGACACAATCAATAAAACTCATCAAAATATCATTTCAAATTTTTCCAGAATTTTTGAAGATCAGAAAAATTACGAAACTGAAAATCATAACAACCCTTAAAATCCATTACTATCCCTTACCTCAAAAGAGCAGTAATTACTGTAACAATTATTGAGTAGTGCCTTCTTACGTAAGAATCAATAATTTTAAAAATACTGTGCAATACCATGTGCTACTGTGCAATAACGCGTATTACTGTATTTTAACCACCGGGTATTTCAACAGTATTAACGATAACAACTACGCCGTTATTTGTAAAAACTCAAATTTGTCATTTTCCTTCACCCGACAGTTATTCGTTATGGGGCCCACAAATAGCTGCGCCGTCGTACGAATATTCTCCGACAGAAAGAATATTCCACGACCAAACGAATATTCCCCGACAACAATGATTATTTTATAACCACTTGCTTATTTTGAAAAAAAAATTCATATTTCACTCATAACTTTAAACTTTTATCAATTTAACCATTTACTGAATAGTAATTATAAGAAAAATTGAATACTTTTATTTCATAAAATTCGGGGTCTTACACATGTTATTGCACAGTATTTTTAAATTATTGATTCTTACGTAAGAAGGCACTACTCAATAATTGTTACAATAATTACTGTTTAATATTTTATTTTATTGATTTAATAATTGTTACGTTGATATTTTATATTATTGTTATTCAATAATTGTCACTGCACAGCATTTTCCATTATCAGATCAATAATTCATATTATTTGAATAATATTATTTGATAGCATTATTGGCAATGTCTAAAAAGTTCTGTCAAGGAGATGTTTGGTCACCTAATTGTGCGCCAATAAGGAGAAATCCTTATCGGAAAGCCCCCTCTTTCCTGAGAACTGTCTGGTTGTCATTATTGTGATTGTGTAATATTATTTGTGAATAATTAATTATTGATTTATATGATAAGGAAATATTCATTTGATGTGGACATAAATTATGGATTTATTTATATGGTTATAAATGAAGGAATTAATGTTGAGATGTTTTATCAATATTTTGTCGGATTGGAGGTTTTAAAATATCAAATCGGTGTTCTTAAAGCTCTATTACGTGAGTTATAGTTTTAATCCGACCGTTGGATCGTTGTGATTTTTGGATATGTTATACATATATAAGTTGAGTATATGTCCACAAATTTTGAACCGTTAAAAATTAACGCAAGATTTGTTATAAATTTTAAAAGGTGTTAAAAATCATCCGTTTGTGGATTTCGAATATTTTCTGTCTGGAATTTAGAAAAACTTAAAGCTACAAAGTTATAGAGAATTCAATTTCGTGTGAAATGGACATAAAATTCATATTTTTCTGATAAAAGGGCTATTTATTATGAGTTACCGAAGTTTCGGAAAATAAAATAATTTTTATTAAAATTGGGTGGGACCCACTTTTGTTTTTTATGAAAATTTTTTGGTGGAATTCAATTGTCATGTGCTGAGGTATAGTCTAAGGTGGCTGCTAAGTTTTCAACAAGGATGGCGTAGAAGAAATAAATAAATTAATAATATTTTATTATTTTAGTCTCCTTTGGCGTTCTAGCATTTTCCTATAATTAGGCGCTTAAGTTAGAATTGAAAATCACATCAGAAACATAAGTTTTCTCTCTCTATAATATCGAGCGTGTTTTTATGGGTATTTAGATACTTTGAGAGTTGTTATTCAGTGCAAGGTTCCTTCGGCTTTTCATCCGATATTCCAGTCAGAAATACTTCTCTTTTGAGGTAAGGTATTGTAAGGGTTATTATGTTTTTCAATTTCGTAATTTTTCTGACCCTCAAAAATTCTGAAAAAATTTGAAATGATAATTTGATGAGTTTTCTAGATTGTGTCCAAAAATGACGATTTTTAGATGTATAGATTAAGAGTTATGAATTTTATGGGAAAAGACTATTTTAAAAGTTAACCCTTTTAACTCCGTGTGGTTAACTCTAAAATTGGTAAAATTTTTATTAGGAGTACATGTATTTAACAGAAGTATACTCTGTAAATTTCGGAATTTTTACACAAAAGTACAATTTATGATAAATGTCTAAATATTCGGCAGTTTTGACCATATGAAAAATAGTAAATGAATTTTAAAAATTTCGAGAAAAATATATGTTCAATATGGGACTATATTCTACTAAATCCCAGAAAAAAAAATATTTTTGGGACTGATTTGGTATTTTTCATGAAAATAGACTAGTTATGAGTAAATGAATTAAATATGTTATGTGAAGTAAGAAAAGTGAAAAATAGGATTTTATGGCTTGAGAATCCTATGTAAGGTATATGAAGAATTTTGATAAGAGTTTTGGTTATTGGTGATGAAATCTTATGAGTTTGGCATTTTAGAATGATTAAATATATTATTTAGTAAAGTGTAAACAATTAAAATAAATTATTTATAAGTTTAAGAAATAATTAAAATATTGTTGTAATATTAATAATATGAGATTATGAGATTATTAAGTGATTTATAACATTTAGATTAAGGTGTTGTAAATATTGATATGGATATTATTGTGAAACTTTATCTTTTCGTGTCAGTGTTACTATTCATGAGTTACTATTCACGACAAAATTAGTTTCTTTTACTGACCAAATTATCGTTGATTTATGAATCTTACTCTTGAGATTAAATCTATATGTTGATTATATTATTTTTATTATCATATATAACATTTTTATAACACTAATTATGATGTTTCTCTTTGTCTTGAGTGTAAAGATGGGTAAATTATTGGTATGATCGTAACTATGGGTTCTCTTTGGCCAGTAGTGCAAAGATGAATTGTTGACTGGTATGATCATGACCATTGAAGTTATAATTGAATATCTTTAGCTTAAGTGCAAAGGTGAATTGATCAACATAGTTATAATTATTGTTTATATAAATTCTGAAATGATTATATATTTCTTTGAGATATTAATATCTTTGGCCCGTAGTGCAAAGATGATATGTTGTTGAATATCTTTGGCTTGTAGTGCAAAGATAAACTGTTATTGAATATCTTTGGCCCGTAGTGCAAAGATGAACTGTTATTGAATATCTTTTGCATGTAGTACAAAGACGAAATGTTGATGAATATCTTTGGCTTGTAGTGCAAAGATGAATTTTTTAGTATGATTATGAACATGAACTTTATAGATATTGCCAATAATGTTATCTAATAATATTATTCAAATAATATGAATTATTGATCTGATAATGAGAAATACTGTGCAGTGACAATTATTGAACAACAATAATATAAAATTTCAACGTAACAATTATTGAATCAATAAAATAAAATATTTAACAGTAATTACTGTAACAATTATTGAGTAGTGCCTTCTTACGTAAGAATCAATAATTTCAAAAATACTATGCAATACCGTGTGCTACTGTGCAATAATGCGTATTACTGTATTTTAACCACCGGGTATTTTAACAGTATTAACGGTAACAACTACGCCGTTATTTGTAAAAACTCAAATTTATCGTTTTCTTCATCCGACAGTTATTCGTTATGGGGCCCACAAATAGCTGCGCCGTCGTACGAATATTCCCCGACAGAAAGAATATTCTACGACCAAACGAATATTCCCCGACAACAATGATTATTTTATAACCACTTGTGTATTTTGAAAAAAAATTCATATATCACCCTTAACTTTAATATTTATCAATTTAACCATTTATTGAATAGTAATTATAAGAAAAATTGAATACTTTTATTTCATAAAATTCGGGGTCTTACAATCTCCCCTCCTTATGAAATTTCATCCCCGAAATTTACGTACCTGGTATTTCAATGAGTTGAGAATACCTTGCTTCCATTCCAGATTCCACCTTTCCTGTCATCATGATTTCTCCATTGCTCAACTCCTGTATTTCAGATATCATTCTAGAATACAGCTTCAAAACAAAGGTTAATTGACATATCACAATTTGTCAACTTAAGTAAGAAAATTCAGCTTAGGTAGGACACACACTAGCGAAGGATATTTCTCGTCTCTCCCTTCCTAGTTCTAATCCCAGATCTCTGCCAGAGATCATATCCCTAAGCTCTGATACCAACTGTGACATTGGACACCATCATGTGTCAGCACCTCACAAAGGTTCCTATTAGCTTGCCACCACAGAACGGCGTCCCCTACGGAGAGTCTGGCTTCGGTGCATTCCCCATCAACAGGATGTCACCAGCGAGAGGCTCGGGGCTCTTTACTTATAGCTCTGATACCAAATATAACGACCCCAAAATAGGTTCATTCCACCCAACCCATTCTGAGTCGCCAAATACATGGTACAGAAAACAACTACAACTTTATTACAACAATTGTCGTGCAAAATACAACAACACATATGCTGTGAGTTTGGATACAAATATATACCAAATGTGACTCATGTTCCAACCGTGGACATCACCTCACAATGACACCTTACATAAAGGTATAGTCAAAAACTGTTTTAGAAATTAGAATCTTTGGGAAGTGCTCAAGGAAACCTTCGTACATGGGAGGCCACGCGTCTAGGTTATGATAGATATCATATGGCCACAGAATTATCCTTGGTTGACCCAATAGACCCCAAAGAAAAACGAGAAGATTACTATCATATTCTTCCCAATGGTGAGTCTTCTCTTGACTTATCATTATCTCCACTGTCTTTAATCGTGAATTATATTTCAAATAAACACCAAGATTATATAGGTAATGCCCATAGATATACTCAGCAAGTGGATGAGCACAACCATGTCTTATGATGATACGAGGTTGTATGTCATTAAACATCTTGTATGATAGTGACAAAACACCCTTCCAACATTGGGTTCGCCTCACCTTATTTTCTTCACCAAATATAACTACTAAATGATGACCACCGTTCTATTCCCTTGTTACCCCCGCTCGACCCAGCTACACTCTTATTACCTGAAAGGAATTGTGAAGCAAAAGGGTGAGCACAACTAGCTCAGTAAAGAATATCATGACTAAAGATAATTAAATTATCAATAGCCTTCATCAATAATAAATCAGAGATTTATTACATATGGTAAATGATAAAAATTTCAACCATAGTTGCAGCGGAACGAGCAATCCATTAGAAGAGTCAAATAGACCATAAAGTCTATTATCTCCACCATGTTAAAAATCCACCAACAATGTTTTATCCATGTAACATCACTCAACAGTTCCTTTCCACAATCATATGAATAACTCATAATCATAGTTGTGACTCTAAATTTTTCTTCGCACCCAGGACGAAGAATATTTTTATCACCTGTCTTTACCTGTAACATCAAAGATCATGGTTATACCAAATCACAGTTCTTGTTCATAATCATACTAATAACTTCATCTTTGCACTACGGCCAAAGATATTTATTTGTATCACCAGTTGGTCATGTTCATCTCAACATCTGTTCATCTTTGCACTACTGACCAAAGATATTCAACAACATGTCATCTTTGCACTACGGGCAAAAGATACTCATCAACAATTCATCTTTGCACTACATGCCAAAGATATTCCTCAACAGTTCATATTTACACTACGGCCAAATATATTCATCAACAGTTCATATTTGCACTACAGGCCAAATATATTAATATCTCAAAGAAATATATAATCATTTCAGAATTTATATAAACAATAATTATAACCATGTTGATCAATTCACCTTTGCACTTAAGCTAAAGATATTCACTTATAAATTCAATGGTCATGATCATACCAGTCAACAATTCAACTTTGCACTACTGGCCAAAGAGAACCCATAGTCATGATCATACCAGAAATCTACCCATCTTTACACTCAAGTCAAAGAGAAATATCATCATTAGGGTTATAAAAATATTATATATGATAATAAAATTAATATAATCAACATATAAATTTAATCTCGAGAGTAATATTCATAAACCAACTATAATTTGGTCAGAAAAAGAAACTAATGTTGTCGTGAATAGTAACTCGTGAATAGTAACTCATGAATAGTAACTTGTGAATAGTAACTCATGAATAGTAACTCATGAATAGTAAACTCGACACAAAAGGTAGAAATTCTACAATAAAATACATACCAATATTTCGGTATAATGATATTGAAAGAATAATATTTCTTAAGCTTATAAACAATTTATTTAAATTGTTTACACTTTACTAATTAATGCATTTAATCATCATAAAATGTCAACTCTTAAGATTTCATCACCAATAACCAAAATCCTCATCAAAAATCTGCATATAACTCATATATGATTCTCAAGCCATAAAATCATATTTTCTAATTTTCTTACTTCACAAAACATATTTAATTCATTTACTCATAACTAGACTATTTTCATGAAAAATACCAAATCAGTTCCAAAAATATTTCTTTTCTGGGATTTAGCATAATATAGTCCCATAGTGAACATATATTTTTCTCAGAATTTTTAAAAGTCATTTACTATTTTTATATGGCCAAAACAGCCGAATATTTAGACATTTATCAAAAATTGTACTTTTATCTAAAATTTCTGAAATTCACAGAGTATACTCCTATCATATACATGTACTCCCAATAAAAATTTTATCAATTTAGGAGTTAACCAAAAGGAATTATAAGCGACTACTTTTAAAATAGTCTTTTCTCATAAAATTCATAACTCTCAATCTATACATCCAAAAATCACCATTTTTGGACACAATCAAGAAAACTCATCAAAATATCATTTTAAATTTTTTCAAAATTTTTGAAGGTCAGAAAAATTACAAAACTAGAAAATATAACAACCCTTAAAATCCCTTACTATCCCTTACTATCCCTTACCTCAAAAGTGCAGTATTTCTGACTAGAATGCAAAGTCGAAGGAAACTTGCACTAAATAGCAACTCTCAAAGTATCTAAATACTCACAAAATATACTTAATATTATAGAGAGAGAAAGAGAGAAAACTTATTTCTGGTGTGATTTTCAAGTCTAACTTAGCCCTCTATTTATAGGAAAATTTTAGTAGGCTTGACCTGCAACCTGATGGCTTTACCTGCTACTATTCCCACCCACCACATTTGAAATATAATTCAGCACATTTCTTCACTAATCACAAGTGGGGCCCACCAATTCTAGAATTTTCCACCAAAATGATTAACTCCGAAAATTCAACAATTTCTGAACCAGTCATCTCGTAAAATTCGTAACAAATCATTCGTTCATTTTTACCGGTTCAAAATTTGTGGACATATACTCAACTTATATATGTATAACATATCCAAAAATCACAACGATCCAACGGTCGGATTAAAAATTATAACCCCCGCAAAATATCTCAAAAACCCTAATTTGATTTTTAATACCTCCATTCCGACAAAAATACTGATAAAACACCTCAACATTAACTCCTTCATTTTTAACCACAAAAATATATCCCTCATTTATATCCACATAAAATAAATATTTCCTTATCATATGAATCAATAATTAATTATTCACAAATAATATTACATAATCACAATTATGACAATCAGGCCGTTCCCAGGAAAGAGGGGGCTTTCCGATAAGGATTTCTCCTTACTGGCGCGCAATTAGATGACCAAACCTCTCATTAGACAGAACTTTATAGATATTGCCAATAATGTTATCTAATAATATTATTCAAATAATATGAATTATTGATCTGATAATGGGAAATACTGTGCAGTGACAATTATTGAACAACAATAATATAAAATTTCAACGTAACAATTATTGAATCAATAAAATAAAATATTTAACAGTAATTACTGTAACAATTATTGAGTAGTGCCTTCTTACGTAAGAATCAATAATTTCAAAAATACTATGCAATACCGTGTGCTACTGTGCAATAATGCGTATTACTGTATTTTAACCACCGGGTATTTTAACAGTATTAACGGTAACAACTACGCCGTTATTTGTAAAAACTCAAATTTATCGTTTTCTTCATCCGACAGTTATTCGTTATGGGGCCCACAAATAGCTGCGCCGTCGTACGAATATTCCCCGACAGAAAGAATATTCTACGACCAAACGAATATTCCCCGACAACAATGATTATTTTATAACCACTTGTGTATTTTGAAAAAAAATTCATATATCACCCTTAACTTTAATATTTATCAATTTAACCATTTATTGAATAGTAATTATAAGAAAAATTGAATACTTTTATTTCATAAAATTCGGGGTCTTACAATCTCCCCTCCTTATGAAATTTCATCCCCGAAATTTACGTACCTGGTATTTCAATGAGTTGAGAATACCTTGCTTCCATTCCAGATTCCACCTTTCCTGTCATCATGATTTCTCCATTGCTCAACTCCTGTATTTCAGATATCATTCTAGAATACAGCTTCAAAACAAAGGTTAATTGACATATCACAATTTGTCAACTTAAGTAAGAAAATTCAGCTTAGGTAGGACACACACTAGCGAAGGATATTTCTCGTCTCTCCCTTCCTAGTTCTAATCCCAGATCTCTGCCAGAGATCATATCCCTAAGCTCTGATACCAACTGTGACATTGGACACCATCATGTGTCAGCACCTCACAAAGGTTCCTATTAGCTTGCCACCACAGAACGGCGTCCCCTACGGAGAGTCTGGCTTCGGTGCATTCCCCATCAACAGGATGTCACCAGCGAGAGGCTCGGGGCTCTTTACTTATAGCTCTGATACCAAATATAACGACCCCAAAATAGGTTCATTCCACCCAACCCATTCTGAGTCGCCAAATACATGGTACAGAAAACAACTACAACTTTATTACAACAATTGTCGTGCAAAATACAACAACACATATGCTGTGAGTTTGGATACAAATATATACCAAATGTGACTCATGTTCCAACCGTGGACATCACCTCACAATGACACCTTACATAAAGGTATAGTCAAAAACTGTTTTAGAAATTAGAATCTTTGGGAAGTGCTCAAGGAAACCTTCGTACATGGGAGGCCACGCGTCTAGGTTATGATAGATATCATATGGCCACAGAATTATCCTTGGTTGACCCAATAGACCCCAAAGAAAAACGAGAAGATTACTATCATATTCTTCCCAATGGTGAGTCTTCTCTTGACTTATCATTATCTCCACTGTCTTTAATCGTGAATTATATTTCAAATAAACACCAAGATTATATAGGTAATGCCCATAGATATACTCAGCAAGTGGATGAGCACAACCATGTCTTATGATGATACGAGGTTGTATGTCATTAAACATCTTGTATGATAGTGACAAAACACCCTTCCAACATTGGGTTCGCCTCACCTTATTTTCTTCACCAAATATAACTACTAAATGATGACCACCGTTCTATTCCCTTGTTACCCCCGCTCGACCCAGCTACACTCTTATTACCTGAAAGGAATTGTGAAGCAAAAGGGTGAGCACAACTAGCTCAGTAAAGAATATCATGACTAAAGATAATTAAATTATCAATAGCCTTCATCAATAATAAATCAGAGATTTATTACATATGGTAAATGATAAAAATTTCAACCATAGTTGCAGCGGAACGAGCAATCCATTAGAAGAGTCAAATAGACCATAAAGTCTATTATCTCCACCATGTTAAAAATCCACCAACAATGTTTTATCCATGTAACATCACTCAACAGTTCCTTTCCACAATCATATGAATAACTCATAATCATAGTTGTGACTCTAAATTTTTCTTCGCACCCAGGACGAAGAATATTTTTATCACCTGTCTTTACCTGTAACATCAAAGATCATGGTTATACCAAATCACAGTTCTTGTTCATAATCATACTAATAACTTCATCTTTGCACTACGGCCAAAGATATTCATTTGTATCACCAGTTGGTCATGTTCATCTCAACATCTGTTCATCTTTGCACTACTGGCCAAAGATATTCAACAACATGTCATCTTTGCACTACGGGCCAAAGATACTCATCAACAATTCATCTTTGCACTACAGGCCAAAGATATTCCTCAACAGTTCATATTTACACTACGGCCAAATATATTCATCAACAGTTCATATTTGCACTACAGGCCAAATATATTAATATCTCAAAGAAATATATAATCATTTCAGAATTTATATAAACAATAATTATAACCATGTTGATCAATTCACCTTTGCACTTAAGCTAAAGATATTCACTTATAAATTCAATGGTCATGATCATACCAGTCAACAATTCAACTTTGCACTACTGGCCAAAGAGAACTCATAGTCATGATCATACCAGAAATCTACCCATCTTTACACTCAAGTCAAAGAGAAATATCATCATTAGGGTTATAAAAATATTATATATGATAATAAAATTAATATAATCAACATATAAATTTAATCTCGAGAGTAATATTCATAAACTAACTATAATTTGGTCAGAAAAAGAAACTAATGTTGTCGTGAATAGTAACTCGTGAATAGTAACTCGTGAATAGTAACTCATGAATAGTAAACTCGACACAAAGGTAGAAATTCTACAATAAAATACATACCAATATTTCGGTATAATGATATTGAAAGAATAATATTTCTTAAGCTTATAAACAATTTATTTAAATTGTTTACACTTTACTAATTAATGCATTTAATCATCATAAAATGCCAACTCTTAAGATTTCATCACCAATAACCAAAATCCTCATAAAAAATCTGCATATAACTCGTATATGATTCTCAAGCCATAAAATCATATTTTCTAATTTTCTTACTTCACAAAACATATTTAATTCATTTACTCATAACTAGACTATTTTCATGAAAAATACCAAATCAGTTCCAAAAATATTTTTTTTCTGGGATTTAGCATAATATAGTCCCATAGTGAACATATATTTTTCTCAGAATTTTTAAAAGTCATTTACTATTTTTTATATGACCAAAACAGCCGAATATTTAGACATTTATCAAAAATTGTACTTTTATCTAAATTTTCTGAAATTCACAGAGTATACTCCTATCATATACATGTACTCCCAATTAAAATTTTATCAATTTTGGAATTAACCACAAGGAATTATAAGCGACTACTTTTAAAATAGTCTTTTCTCATAAAATTCATAACTCTCAATCTATACATCCAAAAATCACCATTTTTGGACACAATCAAGAAAACTCATCAAAATATCATTTTAAATTTTTCCAGAATTTTTGAAGGTCAGAAAAATTACGAAACTGGAAAATATAACAACCCTTAAAATCCCTTACTATCCCTTACCATCCCTTACCTCAAAAGTGCAGTATTTCTGACTGGAATGCAAAGTCGAAGGAAACTTGCACTAAATAGCAACTCTCAAAGTATCTAAATACTCATAAAATATACTTCATAATATAGAGAGAGAAAGAGAGAAAACTTATTTCTGGTGTGATTTTCAATTCTAACTTAGCCCTCTATTTATAGGAAAATTTTAGTAGGCTTGACCTGCAACCTGATGGCTTTACCTGCTACTATTCCCACCCACCACATTTGAAATATAATTCAGCACATTTCTTCACTAACCACAAGTGGGGCCCACCAATTCTAGAATTTTCCACCAAAATGATTAACTCCGAAAATTCAACAATTTCTGAACCAGTTATCTCGTAAAATTCGTAACAAATCATTCGTTCATTTTTAATGGTTCAAAATTTGTGGACATATACTCAACTTATATATGTATAACATATCCAAAAATCACAACGATCCAACGGTCGGATTAAAAATTATAACCCCCGCAAAATATCTCAAAAACCCTAATTTGATTTTTAATATCTCCATTCCGACAAAAATACTGATAAAACACCTCAACATTAACTCCTTCATTTTTAACCACAAAAATATATCCCTCATTTATATCCACATAAAATAAATATTTCCTTATCATATGAATCAATAATTAATTATTCACAAATAATATTATATAATCACAATTATGACAACCAGGCCATTCTCAGGAAAGAGGGGGCTTTCCGATAAGGATTTCTCCTTACTGGCGCGCAATTAGATGACCAAACCTCTCCTTAGACAAAACTTTCTAGATATTGCCAATAATGTTATCTAATAATATTATTCAAATAATATGAATTATTGATCTGATAATGGGAAATACTGTGCAGTGACAATTATTGAACAACAATAATATAAAATTTCAACGTAGCAATTATTGAATCAATAAAATAAAATATTTAACAGTAATTACTGTAACAATTATTGAGTAGTGCCTTCTTACGTAAGAATCAATAATTTCAAAAATACTATGCAATACCGTGTGCTACTGTGCAATAACGCGTATTACTGTATTTTAACCACCGGGTATTTCAATAGTATTAACGGTAACAACTACGCCGTTATTTGTAAAAACTCAAATTTGTCGTTTTCTTCATCCGATAGTTATTCGTTATGGGGCCCACAAATAGCTGCGCCGTCGTACGAATATTCCCCGACAGAAAGAATATTCCACGACCAAACGAATATTCCCCGACAACAATGATTATTTTATAACCACTTGTGTATTTTAAAAAAAAATTCATATATCACCCTTAACTTTAACATTTATCAATTTAACCATTTATTGAATAGTAATTATAAGAAAAATTGAATACTTTTATTTCATAAAATTCGGGGTCTTACAATTGTGGACCAGAACTGTTGATTGATGTTACATGGATAAAACATTGATTGTGGAATTTTAACAAGGAGAAGATAATAGACTTTATGGTCTATTTGACTCTTCTAATGGATTGCTCGTTCCGCTGCAACTATGGTTGAAATTTTTTATCATCTATCATATGTTCTAAATCTCTGATTTATTACTGTTGAAGGCTATTGATAATTTATTTATCTTTAGTCATAATATTCTTTACTGGACTAGTTGAGCTCACCCTTTTGCTTCACAATTCTTTTCAGGTAATAAGAGTGTAGCTGGATCGAGCGGGGGTAACAAGGGAATAGAACGGTGGTTTCTAGCTATGGAGTTCTCTCTAAACGGTATAGAAAAGTGTATTGTATCTTATACATTATTTAGTAGTTATATTTGGTGAATCAAATAGAGTGAGGCGAACCCAACGTTGGAAGGTGTTTTGCCACTATCATACAAGATGTCTAATGAAATACAACCTCGTGTCATCATAAGACAAGGTTGTGCACATCCACTTGCTGAGTATATCTACGAGTACTACCTATATAATCTTGGTGTTTGGTTGAAGTATAACTCTAAGTTAGAGACAGTGGAGATAATGATATGTCAAGAGACGACTCACCATTGGAAAGAATATGATAGTAATCTTCTCTTTTTCTTTGGGGTCTATTGGGTCAACCAAGGATAATTTTATGGACATATGATATCTATCATAACCTAGACGCATGGGCTCCCATGTACGAAGGTTTCCTTGAGCACTTTCCAAATATTCTAATTTCTAAAACAGTTTTTGACTATACCTTTATGTAAGGTGCCATTATGACGTGCTATCCAAGGTTGGGATGAGAGTCACAGTGGTATATATTTATCAAAACTCATAGCATATGTGTTGATGTATTTTGTACGACAATTGTTGTAATAAAGTTGTAGTTATTGTCTGTACCATGTATTTAGCGACTCAGAATAGGTTGGGTGGAATGGACCTATTTTGGGGTTGTCACATTAATAGTCCCAAACTCAAATTTAAAAACAAACAACACACTTGAGATTAATATCCCTATCCTAAGTATAATCCTTGCAAACAAACATAGCCTAAATCTATAAAAATCATGGTGGAAGAAGTTCATATAAAAAAAATTAGTTTGCGTGAAACTATCGGCTCTCAAAAAATAAATAAAAAAATAGTGAATTTAATAGCCTATAAACCTCTTTTTATTGGGCTTTTTTCTCCCAATAAGTCTACTGTAACGACCCCAAAATTCATACAATTTAATTCTCCACTTCGGTCCTTAACAATACATTCAACCTCTAATTTTACATCAGTTAACGATAATGCAACCATTGAAATTTTCAGAATAATTAAAATTTCTATTACAAACTATTCTCGTTCCCAAAACTTTTAACCTTTACATCTAAATATCTCAGAATCATTTTAATACTACAAGAGTTTACATCGCAAAACGATATTACAATTCAACATTAATACATTATTCAGAACCTTAAACATGGTTCAAATAATAATAACTCAGCCAAAGTATATAAATCTTCAAGTATCACATCTGATTCATAACTTTCAAGTAGCACATAACTTTACCTTAAATCTTTAACCTGCAAAAGTGGTTATTTGCAAGGTTGAGCTCGACAGCCCAGCAAAATCTAACAGTTTTCATGCATCACATAGCACATAATAACATACTCGATATACATCTCATAAATATTAGACTAACATAACAAATATGATGTAGTTCATATAACAAGTATAAAGATTTCAAACAGTTCATCATCAAATTCACATAGCAAATATGAACTGAAAGACTTGCCTTGATCGTTGTTTACCAATAGCAGTTTAACAGCTTACAGTTATCTGTACTTCACGTGCCCCGAAAATACGAGTTTCACAAACTGACTACGCACTTCCATGCCAAAATTTAACTAAGGAGGTCTTTATAAAAAGTCCTCCCACAACAAAGCCTTTCTCAAAATTGGAGGCCTTATTGTTGGTGAATGAAACAAAGGGTCAATCCCTTCTATTTATAGGTTTAGCAAAGGGGTAAAGTTCTCAATTTAGTCGATGTGGGACTTGGTTTATACTAATTCTAATTGGTTTATACTAATTTTTCATATTTTTAACATGCTAAGTGTATTTATTCATCACGAATTCGTTTCTTAACCGATTCGATCCGTTCAAGTTGCGTTGTTTTCGTTTTATAGAGGAGAACAACAATCATCCATCAATTTAAAGTTTCAATCACGAATTCATCATCAATTTTAGTCTTAAAGTACATCAAAACACACATTACCATCAAAACCCAAATTCCTCTTCTTTAGCATAAATACATGAATTTGAATTCTGAAAAATCGTTTTTAGATGACCATTATGAAATTATAAAATCTAATAACATATATAACATCATAATCCACAAATTCATTAAGCAAAACCCCAATTTTAAAAGAAACTCAAGAACACATAAACTAGAAATATAAACTAGATTATGTACCTTTAATTCCTTAAGAAATAAAATTAACTTTATCAGTAAAATTATAATTTCTATTCAACCATTATAATCATAACATTATCTAACAAATTCTCACTCCTCTAATTTAATTATTTAATTTAAGTAGAATATCACCATTATATTCGCGTAATAAAATACGTAAAAATCCCATCTATTTTATCACACTTAAATAAATTATCCCATAACAATTTTAATCAAATATTTATTTAATAACATAAATATTTATTTTATTCCATAAAGTTTCCAACTAAAATATTTAATGTACTTAATAAATATTATACTCGCATTATACTAACATTTACATTTTCATGCAATATATTACCTTCTCACTTTATTAAATCAATTATACTTGTATTAATTCACTATTTTAATTAAATGAATTATTCACACTATTTATGAAATTTAACTCATAATAATTTTCATTACCCACAAGGCATAACAATTAAAATTATATTATCTCATAACATAATTTCAACATAATTAAATTAACTAATATTATTTAATTTCTTTAATCGTTTAATTAACTATTAAATCTCACATTCTCCAACATATGAATATATAATTCTCTTTACACCAAATCACACAATTCAAAATATATACACTTCATAATAAGAATTTTAATTATTAAATTCTTATTTTAATAACTTATGAAAATTCAGGTTGTCATATCCTTCCCTCCTTATAAGGATTTCGTCCTCGGAATCAAAGAAACCTCCCTTACTCGGTTTTTTCACCAAATCCCTTTTCAAAATTTATCATTGAATATCTTCAACACATTACCTTAAAATATGTTTTATATTTTCTACTACATTCATTTCTTCAACAAATTCTAAGTTTTATTTCATAACTTTCACTTCAACTCAATTATATTTTGAGTATTATATATTCTTTAACCCATTCATTTTCTTTTCTAAGGATAGTTATTATAAACACTCGGGATATTACATTCACCCTTTATTCTAAGAATTTCATTCTCGAAATTTTATCTATTAATCTTTATTCATTCAATCTATCAAAATAGATTTTACGTTAATACTTTATTCATTCATTGGGTTCTATAACCACTTTCTTTCCACAAAGATCTTTCTACAATTATTAATTTTTCTATTAAAAGTTTTACATTATTCTTTGATAACTCATCTCCTTCTCATTTCAAAATTTCTTTTCTCACTTATTCAATATATTCATCATTTAGTGTCGCATTCTACAGCTTACTTCTTTCTAAAGAATATCATCCTTACCACATTCGCCTTTTAGAATAACAAGAATCTTCCATAATTGCTCAATAATTAGGAAGCAGTATGAATAACTCAGGAATTTAAAAGATTCCAAATCAGGCTGAGGGGTCATAAGACCTTGAACTACATCCACGGTTATAAGTACTCTTTCAACTTAAACCATAACAGTCGTTAGACTATAGGAAGTCCCGTACTTAGGGTGTTAAGCCCTTCATACGATGTATTATGCCCAAACATCTAAACGCATCGCGTAAAAATAATTGTCCCATAATAGGGTTGTTCTTCTCAGTGTTTAGAGATGTAACTGAGGGTCACAAGACCACGAACTATGTCCACGGTTACAAGTAATCTTTCAACTTTAACCTTAACAGTAATACTGTAGGGACTCCCCGTACTTAGGGTGATCAGCCATTCGTACCATGTATTGTGCACAAACATCTAAACGTTTCCGCGTACTCCCCTATAAAAGGGTTGTTCATCTCACCTTTTCAACATCTAAATCCGCACCAAAATAATTTGGTTTGGAATAAGCTCTCGAAGAATACTTTGAATTTCATAAACATTTGTCTAGTTGAATCAAATAGCTTAGACTCATACCAATAATTCGAATATCAATCGAAACATATCTGGCCAAATTCAATTGGCCATAATTTATCTTTAAAATTCTGAAAATCATTTTATGACGTCATGATACGGCACTGTATTTATAGTTCGTTTGAGGATTCCGTCATTTTGTGACTTTGTCATACTACATCATACCATAGTGGGCTGACGATCCTTAGATCACATCTAACATGAAGTAATTCTGCATTAATAACTCTATCATTTTTATCCTCTTTGCACCAGGTTACACGATGCATTAATGATATAAAATACATTTTGATATTTTTAAATCATTTTTGTCTAGTCGAAGCAATTAGCATAGACTCTTCTTTAAATAGTTCAAAACCATTGAAAATCAGTTTTAGTGTTATCATGTCGTAACAGATAATGAGATGTTAGTGGATCATAGTCCCCATACACACCTTTGTTACCGTATGATGCTGATAACAAAAATTCATTTGTATTTTTAAAGGCACATCAGTGTGAATTTAGCTTGATGTCAAAAATTTTGAAGTCTAGCATAGCTAGAAGATTTGGAAAACCTATGTCTCCACCATCAACTCCACTTTCTATAATGATCCATTGCTTAATCAGTCTTTCTATTCCTATCATCCTCAATACTCCATTCACACTTATCTATACCCTAGTTCATCAAACTTACCACACTTTGGAAGTTCAGGAACTTGCCACAATAATATGAGTTTAAGAACTTATCCTAGTCAGACCATAGGCGTCCATTCGCTGAGGGGTTCAAAAACATACCATATTATTATGAGTCATATACTTACCATATGCATTAGTTTTAAGAAACGTACCTAATCTTAATATCGTTTATCCTAACCTTAAAAATCTCTAACTATCAAATATACACATGAGAAAAGAATCACCTTTCCACCACATATACATTGATAGCACGACACCGACATTCCAATTATTATCAACGTGATAAACCAAGTACATGCACCAAATCTCTGCCCATACAAAGGTTTGTACAACTTAGTCACCATATGAGTCCTCAATTGAAATCCCACCTAACATTACCTTACTCTTAACTTATTCTTGACTTGCCCTTAACTTGCTCAACACAAATTCCTCGTATCACATTATCTATAACTCCTCGTGAGTTTATCTCGTACTATATCATAGTACATTATCTTCATAGCATCAAGCTATAATTATTTAAATATTACAAACCATCTTCCTTTTATAACTTAAACAGATCACGTCGTGATCTTATTTTATAATCATCTCCCTTAAAATTCTTTTCTTAACTCATGGTCGTTTTGTTTTACGATCCTCTTTCTTTCCTTTTTCACCATTTACGACATTATTCGTTATCTTAGCTATTGGAGTTAGGTACCTCCCATTTCTTATCTTTATATCTCTTCAAGATTCTTCTTTGAATTTTCTTGTTTATATAACAATTCTTCCTTTAAGAATTTATAATTTCATTTACATTGCTCAACATTTCCTTCGAGTTCCATATTTTCATTATTCGTATCCATTTTTTATACTTGGTACACATCGAGTCTCTTATAGTTTTAATATGGTACGCTGAGTGGTTTCTCACAACCAACCAACAAACTAGGTTCCGAGTTACTAGTTTGTATATACCTCCGCTCTATAAAGGAATCGTTTAGCATAGATACCATACATCAACTATTAAAGAGTACGATTGTACCATACTTAGATATAACTTTTTATTCTTAACTTCTTTATCATTCTCTTTTTATAGACATTATCTATTTATTAACACCTTACATCCTTATTATTGGAGTTGGGTAACCCCACATTCATATTCCTTATAGCTCTGCGAGATTCTTCTTTGAATCCTCTTACGAATGCTTTAATCCCTTCTTTATAAATTTCTTAAATTACTTCTTATTGTTCAAACTCTATTTGAGCTTATTCTTTCATTATCTTGACATTCTTTCTCTAAGGTTATAGCCTAAGGTACTCGTACCTAAGGTTTCTAACCTATCAGCTTTCATACCAACTGTAACGACCCCAAAATTCATACAATTTAATTCTCAACTTCGGTCGTTAACAATACATTCAACCTCTAATTTTACATCATTTAACGATAATACAACCATTAAAATTTGCGGAATAATTAAAATTTTCTATTACAAACTATTCTCGTTCTCAAAACTTTCAACCTTTACATCTAAATATCTCAGAATTATTTTAATACTACAAGAGTTTACATCGCAAAACGATATTACAATTCAACATTAATACATTATTCGGAACCTTAAACATGGTTCAAATAATAATAACTCAGCCAAAGTATATAAATCTTCAAGTATCACATCTGATTCATATCTTTCAAGTAGCACATAACTTTACCTTAAATCTTTAACCTGCAAAAGTGGTTATTTACAAGGTTGAGCTCGACAGCCCAGCAAAATCTAATAATTTTCATGCATCACATAGCACATAATAACATGCTCGATATACATCTCATAAACATTGGACTAACATAACATACATCCTGTAGTTCATATAACAAGTATAAAGATTTCAAACAGTTCATCATCAAATTCACATAGCAAATAGGAACTGAAAGACTTGCCTTGATCGTTGTTTACCAATAACAGTTTAACAGCTTACAGTTATCTGCACTTCACGTGCCCCAAAAATACGAGTTCCACAAACTTACTACGCACTTCCACACCAAAATTTAACTAAGGAGGTCTTTATAAAAAGTCCTCCCACAACAAAGCCTTTCTCAAAATTGGAGGCCTTATTGTTGTTGAATAAAACAAAGGGTCAAGCCCTTCTATTTATAGGTTTAGCAAAGGGGTAAAGTTCTCAATTTAGTCGATGTGGGACTTGGTTTATACTAATTCTAATTGGTTTATACTAATTTTTCGTATTTTTAACATGCTAAGTGTATTCATTCATCACAAATTCGTTTCTTAACCGATTCGATCCATTCAAGTTGCGTTGTTTTCGTTTTATAGAGGAGAACAACAACCATTCATCAATTTAAAATTTTAATCACGAATTCATCATCAATTTTAGTCTCAAAGTACACCAAAACACACATTACCATCAAAACCCAAATTCCTCTTCTTTAGCATAAATACATGAATTTGATTTCTGAAAAATCATTTTTAGATGACCATTATAAAATTATAAAATCTAATAACATATATAACATCATAACCCACAAATTCATTAACCAAAATCCCAATTTTAAAAGAAACTCAAGAACACATAAACTAGAAATATAAACAAGATTATGTACTTTTAATTTCTTAAGAAATAAAATTAACCTTATCAGTAAAATTATAATTTCTATTCAACCATTATAATCATAATATTATCTAACAAAATCTCACTCCTTTAATTTATTCATTTAATTTAATTAGAATATCACCATTATACTCGCGTAATAAAATACGTATAAATCTCATCTATTTTATCACACTTAAATAAATCATCCCATAACAATTTTAATCAAATATTTATTTAATACCATAAATATTCATTTTATTTCATAAAGTTTCCAACTAAAATATTTAATGTGCTTAATAAATATTTTACTCGCATTATACTAACATTTATATTTTCATGCAATATATTACCATCTCACTTTATTAAATTAATTATACTTGTATTAATTCACTATTTTAATTAAGTGAATTATTCACACTATTTATGAAACTTAACTCATAATAATTTTCATTGCCCACTAGGCATACCAATTAAAATTATATTATCTCATAACATAATTTCAACTTAATTAAATTAACTAATATTATTTAATTTCTTTAATAGTTTAATTAACTATTAAATCTCACATTCTCCAACATATGAATATATAATTCTCTTTACACCAAATTACATAATTCAAAATATATACACCTCATAATAAGAATTTTAATTATTAAATTCTTATTTTAATAACTTATGAAAATTCGGGTTGTCACATCTACTATCACATAAAACCACTCATATATACTCACATGTGTAGAGTAAGTCACGTGGACCATCAAAATATACATGTGAGTGTATGTGAGCGATTTTATGTGATAGTAAACTTATTTTTTTTCTCCTTCTTTGTCCTTATTAATTTTCCTTATTGCATAGTAAATGGCAGTTGTAAGACCTTAACTGTTCATAAAATGTTCATATCTATTACAAAATCTAGTGATCAATATTTAACAAAACATCGTTGTGACGCCCCCAAAATAGGTATACATCACCCATTTTGAGTCACCAAATACATGTTAAAGAAACACTTAAACTATGAGTTTAATAATACAAATATTGTCTTCTAGACAATATCCATACTCAAATAAGTCCTCATTAAAATTATTGATACTTTATTTTATAAAAATGGTGAGGACTACTAAAACATCTTTCTAGAACCATCATTCTATATCCCGACTAGTACTCGCTACATTCTCGCCTCCTGAGAAGAAAAATCGAACAAAAAGGAAAAGGGTGAGCTCAACTAGCCTAGTAAAGAATATTATGACTAAGATAATATAGAACAAATTATCGTTAGTCCTCAACAGAGAAAAATATAATAGAATACAATAGACAACAAATTTTAAATCAATATTCGCAGCGGAAATAATAATTCATTAAAAGAGTTAAGTAAAGAATAAAATCTACTATCTTCTATATATGAATTTAAAAGTTCATAGTCAATATTTTATCCATGTAACATCAATCAATATATATCTGGAATCAACTATTCATCTTTGTACTACAGGCCAAAGATATTCGTCAGTTGGTCATGTTCATCTAAACACATGTACATCTTTGCATTACGGCCAAAGATATTCATCAAAAAATCATTCATCTTTGCACTACATGCCAAAGATATTCAGTTATATCATCATTTAGGACTGAGGATGATGAAAAATATTTTAAAGAAAACGAATCCAGTGAAACAAAAGAACAAATATTAAGGATTCGTACTTTAAACAATCCGAGTTCAAAAATACTTCATAAATAATCATAGTGAAGTAAAATTCAAGAATGATCAAAATATGGATACAATCAAAGTGAGTATCCATAATTGATATCTTGGACAAAAAATGAAAATTTAATTTTTTGGTGAATAGTGTTGTATTCGTGAATAGTGCAGTATACGTGAATAGTGTCGTATACGTGAATAGTAATCCCGACACAAAAAGTTCCAAATTTGATAAAATGTTCAAACCAATATTTCGGCATAATGATATTGAAAGAAATAATATCATTTATAAAAAAAATAATATCCCTTACCTCCAAAAAGATAGTACCTTTGACTGGAAAACTGGATATAGTGCTGAAGGAACTTACACCGTATAGCAACACTCAAGGTATCAAAATACTCACAAGAATACGCTCGATAATATAGAGAGAGAAAACTGTAGTTTCTGGTGTGATTTTCAATTCTAACATAAGCACCCTATTTATAGAAAAATGCTTAGAACACTAAAGCAGAAAATTTAATAAAATATTAATATAATTAAAAATCTTCAAGCCCGCCTTAGACCAGCTGAATTCAGCACATTTATAAGACATGTAGGGCCCACCCAATTGTAAAAAAATGTTTTTCATTAAAAAAAATTTATAATCCAAAAATTAATTATTCCAGAACTTCAATAATTCATAATAAATAACCTTTTTAACAGAAAAATTCAAATCTTATGTCCATTCCATAGGAAATTCAATTTTCTACAACTTTGTAAGTTTAAGTTTTTCCAAATTCTAAACAAAAATTAATCGAAATTCACATACAGACGATTTTACAAGCTATAATCAAATTTCAGTCAAGAAATGGGATCAACAAACATGTTTTAAATATTTTTAGAAACAAAAATACTCTTCCTCCTCATTTATTCATATATCCCACATTTATTGTAAAAATATCATTATTATTATATTATTATAATATAATACTATATTTAAATGAATTATTTTATCAGAAAAGATAAAATATCAATTTTCAATAATTGTCACATTAAATGTTTTCTCCATCTATATCCACATAAAATAAATATTTTTCTTATCATATAAATCAATAATTAATTATTCACAGATAATATTACAGAATCATAATACTGACAACTAGGCCGCTCCTAGGAAAGAGGGGGCTTTCCAATAAGGATTTCTCCTTACTGGCGCGCAATTAGATGACCAAACCTCTCCTTAGACAGAACTTTCTAGACATTGCCAATAATGCTATCTAATAATATTATTCAATTAATATGAATTATTAATCTGATAATGAATAATATTGTGTAGTGACAATTATTGAAACAATAATAATATAAATTATCAACATAGCAATTATTGAATCAATAAAATAAAATATTGAACAGTAATTACTGTAACAATTATTGAGTAGTGTCTTCTTACGTAAGAATCAATAATTGGTGCAATACCGTGTGCTACTGTTCAACAACGCGTATTGCTGTATTTTCACCACCGGGTATTCCAACAGTGTTAACGGTAACAACTACGCCGTTATTTATACTTGTCGTTTTCTTCATCCAATCGCTTTCCGTTATGGGACCCACACAAGGCTGCGCCGTCGTACAAATATTTCCCGACAGTAAGAATATTCCACGACCAAACGAATATTCCCCGACAACAATGAATATTTTATAACCACTTGCTTATTTGAAATATTTGCGCATTTTACCCATAACTAACCACATTAATCAATTCAACCATTACAATTTCAAAATAATAAATAGAAGAAATTCAATTTTATTTATAATAAGTTGGGGTCTTACAACCTCCCCTCCTTATGAAATTTCATCCTCAAAATTGACATACGTACCTGGTATTTCGAAAAGGTGAGGGTACCTCGCTTTCATTTCTGTTTCTAAGTCCCAGGTCATTTCTTCAATAGCATGGTTCCTCCATAAAACTTTGGCTTGTGGTATGACCTTTGTGCGTAGAACATGCTCCTTCCTATCCAAGATCTTGACATATACCTCCTCGTACGTTAAATCTTCGGCTATTTCGTCTGGTTCTAACTCAATAACGTGGTTTGGGTCTTTTACATATTTACGAAGCACAAATATGTGAAACACGTTATGAACACGAGACATACTTTGAGGTAACACGAGTCTATAGGTCACTTTTCCTACTCGATCAAGAATCTGAAATGGACCAATAAATTATGGATTGAGCTTTCCTCTTTTCCCAAATCTTGTAACTCCCTTCCATGGAGCAACACGTAACAATACATGATCCCCAATACCTAATTCCATGTCTTTTCGATGAAGATCCGCATAACTCTTTTGTCGATTATGTGCTAATTGTATACGTTGTCAGATCATTTGGATCTTTTCTGTAGTCATACGTACCAACTCTGGTCCCAACAATGTTGCTTCACCCACCTCATCCCAACATACTGGAGAGCGACACTGTCGTCCATACAATGCTTCAAATGGAGCCACACCTATACTTGCCTGATAACTGTTGTTGTGGGAGAATTTCACCAATGGTAAATACTTATCCCAACTCCCTTTGAAGTCTAGGACATAGAGTCTTAATAGATCTTCAAGAGTTTGAATAGTCCTCTCTGATTGTCCGTCCGTTTGAGGATGGTATGCCGAACTGAATCGTAAATCCGTGCCCAAAGCTTTTTGCAAGCTAACCCAAAATCATGAAGTAAATCTTGGGTCACGATCCTAAACTATGGATACTGGCATGCCATGCAACCTCACAATCTCATTCACGTACATAAGAGCAAGACGTTCAAGGGAATAAGTCTCCGGTATCGGCAAGAAATGAGCAGACTTGGTTAATCTATCAACAATAACCCAAATCGCATCTATGCCTTGAGAAACCTTGGGAAGACCTATAACGAAATCCATGGTAACATGTTCCCACTTCCATTTCAGAATCTCAAGTGGTTGAAATGGACCCTTTAGCACTTGATGCTCCGCCTTTACACATTGACAAGTTAAACACCTTGAGATAAACTTCACAATATCTCTCTTCATATTGGTCCACCAAAATGTATGTCGAAGATCACGATACATTTTGGTACTTCCAGGGTGAATTTCAAACGGTGTGTTGTATGCCTCCATCATGATTCTATGTTTCAAGTCAGAATCGTTAGGAACGCAAAGTCTGGAGTTGACTCGAAGTATTCCTTCTTCATCGGTTCTTGCTTCTGGAATAGCACATTCTTGCACTTTCTTCTTCATATGCATCAGCTCCGGGTCTGTGGCTTGAGCAACTTTAACTTTATCGATTAAAGTTGGTTCTATGCATATATTTGACATCATCGTATGGGTCCCCGGAGTCTTGAATTATATCTTCATCTTTTATAAATCACACAAAATGGGCATTTGTGTTAACAACATCGCACTCGTTCCTGTATATGATCTTCTACTTAATGCGTCAGCTACCACGTTCACTTTTCCAGGATGGTATTGAATGGTATGGTCGTAGTCTTTTAATAGTTCGAGCCAACGTCGTTGCCGCATGTTGAGTTCCTTTTGGGTGAAGAAATATTTGAAGCTTTTATGGTCTGAATATATCTCCACTTTTTCTCCATATAGATAGTGCCTCCAGATTTTCAACGCGAAAACGACTACTGCCAACTCTAAATCATGAGTAGGGTATTTCCTCTCATATTCTTTGAGTTGTCGCGAGGCATAAGCTATGACCTTCCCATGTTGCATGAGAACACATCCTAACCCTTTGCCTGAAGCATCGTTGTAGATAACAAATCCATCCAAACCAGATGGTATTGTCAGAACAGGTGCCGAAATAAGTCTCCTCTTAAGCTCTTGAAAACTCTTCTTGCATTCTTCGCTCCATACGAATTTTGTATCCTTTCGAGTCAGCTGAGTTAACGGAGTAGCGATTCGAGAAAATCCTTCCACGAATCTCCGATAATAACCAGCTAAGCCCAGAAAGCTACGTACTTCAGTCATCGACTTCGGTTGCTCCCAACTTTGTATTGCTTCAATCTTTGCCGGGTCAACAGATACTCCATGTTTTGACACCACGTGCCCAAGGAATGCTACTTCCTCAAGCCAGAATTCGCATTTCTTCAACTTGGCATATAGCTTATTTTCACGAAGCCTTTGGAGTACCAGCTTCAAATGGTACTCATGATCTTCATGACTTTTTAGAATATATGAGGATGTCATCAATAAAGACAACAACAAACTGATCCAAATATTTCTTGAATACTCGGTTCATCATATCCATGAAAGCCACAGGAGCATTAGTCAATCCAAAAGACATGACTAGGAATTCATAATGCCCGTACCGAGTTCTGAAGGCAATCTTCGGAATATCCTCAGTTCTAATCTTCAACTGATGATATCCAGAACGAAGATCAATCTTTGAAAAGAATTGTGCTCCTTGCAACTGGTCAAACAGGTCATCAATACGAGGTAGCGGATACCTATTCTTAATTGTGACATGGTTCAATTCTCGATAGTCAATACAAAGTCGCATACTCCCGTCTTTCTTCTTTACAAATAAAACAGGAGCACCCCAAGGAGAAGTACTAGGACAAATGAAATCGTTGTCCAACAACTCCTGTAGTTGGACCTGTAACTCCTGAAGTTCAATAGGAGCCATTCGATATGGGGTTTTAGAAATGGGCTTTGTACCAGGTTCAAGGTCAATAAAGAATTCAACTTCACTTTCTGGGGGTAGACCGGGAAGTTCTTCAGGAAATACGTCAGAAAATTCACTAACAACAGAAATATTATTCAAATCTGACGTGTCTTTATTCAAATCCATAACATGGGCTAGGAAAGCTTGACATCCGTTTTTCAATAAACGAATGGCTTTATGGCTTGATATGACAGTGATTGATTTTAGTGGTTTAGTTGCTTGAATTCGCATAACAGGTTGATTAAGAATATGAAAACTAACAACCTTATGAAAATAATCAATTTTGGCATGATGAGTAGGTAACCAATCAATCCCTAAAATCACGTCAAATGCAAGTATTTTTAAAGAGATAAGGTCCACAGGTAATGTGATGGTGGCAACTTGGATCAAACAAGATTTATAAACAGTAGATGTAATGAAGGTTTCTCCTAACAGAGTCTCCACAGATAAGTCAAAGTCTAATTTCTCCGGAGTCAAGTTTAAACGTTGAGCACAAGTAGGAGAGATAAATGAATGGGTAGAACCGGTATCTAGTAAGGTATAAACTTTGCAAGAATTTATAATTAGCTTACCCGTGATCACCTCGTTTGAGTTTCTCACATTTTAACCAGTCACGACAAACGCTCTTTCAGGAATCATTGACTTTGACTTTTATGGGACAGCCATTTGAGTCACCATTCCCACTGGATTTGGTTTTGCTACAGTACAATCTCGAGCGATATGTATTTCCTTTCCACAATTATAGCATACCTTGAACTGTTGTGGACAGTTTGGGCTGATATGTCCCTCTTTTCCGTATTTGTAGCATACGACCGGTGGTCGCTCTCCTCCCTTAGAACCAGTTGGTGCTGACGTCTTCACATTGTTATTGTTGAATTTCCTCTTTAAAATCTCCCCCCCCACCCGCTTCTTCTATTTTCATGGCCACGATTACCACCAGAGTGGTTACCGCTTTTGTCTGTGTTCTTCTTTCCCCGTTGGTTATCGTTGCTCCAATAACTGCTATCACCAGTACGATCCTGGTTGTGGTCCCTCGGTTGAACGTACTCATTATCTCGCTCTAATAATTGAGCCCTGTTGACAACATCTGAATATAGAGAAAATTTATGAGAAATGAGATACTAACGTAAGTCAGGTTTCAAACCTCTCAGAAACATCCGCGTCATACGTTCCTCATTCTCCACCAAATGAGGTGCAAACCTAGATAACTCCGCAAACTTCGCCTCATATTGGGACATCGTCATATTGTTCTGTTCTAGTCTAATAAACTCCACCTCCTTCATATGACGAATACTTTTAGGAAAGTACTTGTCATTGAATAGTTTCTAAAATGTCTCCCAAGACATGCTGAGTGCGGCTAGATGGGTACGCTTCACAGATTCTCACCAGTAATCTGCTTCATTACGGAACATAAAGGTGGCGAATGGAACCTTCTGTTCCTCCGTGCATCCTAAGACATCGAATATTTGGTAAGTTGTTTGACCCACGTTTCTGACTTAATCAGATCCGGCTTTCCCCAGAATTATGGTGGTCCCAACTCTTTGAACTGCTTGGCTGTGACCAACTGTGCGTTGCCATTATTTCTACCTGTATTTCGAACAGGAGTCTCCCTCGTCTAGTTTTGCATGAATTGTAAAAAACTTGTAAACATCTCATCATTCATCGTCTACTCAGTGGTGTTGTTTACGGGAGGAACATTGTCGGCCTGTTGCACGTTCTCCTCGTTGGTGATTAATGGTGTCTCCACAGTCGCATTTACTCCATCGTTAATATTCTCCGCTGCCATTCTTAAATACTGCCACAAAATAAGGGTTATTTAAAGAAATTGGCATGCAACATAATAACCCTATATTCTGACCAACCAATAAATAAGCTTAGGCAGGACACACTAGCGAAGGATTTACTCATCTCTCCCTTCCTAGTTCTATTTTCCGATCTCCGCCAGAGACCATATCCCCAACCTCTGATACCAACTGTGACGCCCCCAAAATAGGTATACATCACCCATTTTGAACATGGTACAGAAACACTTAAACTGTGAGTTTAAAAATACAAATATTGTCTTCTAGACAATATCCACACTCAAATAAATCTTCATTACAATTATTGATACTTTATTTCATAAAAATGGTGAGGACTACTAAAACATCTTTCTAGAACCATCATTCCATACCCCGACTAGTATTCGCTACATTCTCGCCTCCTAGGAAGAAAATAGAACAAAAAGGAAAAGGTTAGCTCAACTAGCCCAGTAAAAAATATTATGATTAAGATAATATAGAATAAATTATCGTTAGTCCTCAACAGGAAAAAATATAATAGAATACAATAGACAACAAATTTTAAATCAATATTCGCAGCAGAAATAATAATTCATTAGAAAAGTTAAGTAGAGAATAAAATCTATTATCTTTTATATATGAATTTAAAAGTTCATCGTCAATATTTTATCTCTGTAACATCAATCAATATATATCTGAAATCAACTATTCATCTTTGCACTACAGGCCAAAGATATTCATCAGTTGGTCATGTTCATCTAAACACATGTACATCTTTGCACTACGGCCAAAGATATTCATCAGAAAATCATTCATCTTTGCACTACATACCAAAGATATTCAGTTATATCATCATTTAGGACTGAGTATGATGAAAAATATTTTAAAGAAAACGAATCCAGTGAAACAAAAAAATAAATATTAAGGATTCGTACTTTAAACAATCCGAGTTCAAAAATACTTCATAAATAATCATAGTAAAGTAAAATTCAAAAATGATCAAAACATGGATACATCAAAGCTAGTATCCATAATAGATATCTTGGACAAAAAATGAAAATTTAATTTTTCAGTGAATAGTGTCGTATTCGTAAATAGTGTCGTATACGTGAATAGTGTCGTATACGTGAATAGTAACCCCGACACAAAATATTTCAAATTTGATAAAAAGTTCATACCAATATTTGGACATAATGATATTGAAAGAAATAATATCATTTATAAAAAAAATAACATCCCTTACCTCCAAAAAGACAGTACCTCTGACTCGAATACTGGATATAGTACTGAAGGAACTTGCACCGTATAGCAACACTAAAAGTATCAAAATACTCACAAGAATACGCTCGATAATATAGAGAGAGAAAACTTTAGTTTCTGGTGTGATTTTTAATTCTAACCTAAGCACCATATTTATAGAAAAATGCTTAGAACACCAAAGCAGAAAATTTAATAAAATATTAATATAATTAAAAAATTTCATGTCCACCTTGGACCAACTGAATTTAGCACATTTATATCACATGTGGGGCCCACCCAATTGCAAAAAAATCATTTTTCATTAAAAAAATTATAATCCAAAAATTAATTATTCCGGAACTTCAATAATTCATAATAAATAGCTTTTTTATCAGAAAAATTGGAATCTTATGTCCATTCCATAGGAAATTCAATTTTCTACAACTTTGTAAGTTTAAGTTTTTCCAAATTCCAAACAGAAATTGACCGAAATTCACATACGGACTATTTTACAAGCTATAATCAAATTTCAGTCAAGAAATGGGATCCACAAACATGAAAAACATGTTTTAAATATTTTTAGTAACAAAAATACTCTTCCTCCTCATTTATTCATATATCCCACATTCATTGTAAAAATATCACCATTATTATATTATTATAATATAATAATATATTTAAATAAATTATTTTATCAAAAAAGATAAAATATCAATTTTCAGCAATTGTCACATTAAAAATTTTCTCCATCTATATCCACATAAAATAAATATTTTTCTTATTATATAAATTAATAATTAATTATTCACAGATAATATTACAGAATCACAATACTGACAACCAGGCCGTTCCCAGGAAAGAGGGAGTTTTTCAATAAGAATTTCTCCTTACTAGCGCGCAATTAGATGACCAAACCTCTCCTTAGACAGAACTTTCTAGACATTGCCAATAATGCTATCTAATAATATTATTCAAATAATATGAATTATTGATCTGATAATGGAAAATACTTTGTAGTGACAATTATTGAAATAACAACAATATAAATTATCAACGTAGCAATTATTGAATCAGTAAAATAAAATATTGAACAGTAATCACTGTAACAATTATTGAGCAGTGTCTTCTTACGTAAGAATTAATAATTGGTGCAATACCGTGTGCTACTGTGCAACAACGCGTATTACTGTATTTTAACCGCGGGGTATTCCAACAATGTTAACGGTAACAACTACGCCATTATTTATACTTGTCATTTTTTTCATCCAATCGCTTTCTGTTATGGGACCCACACAAGGCTGCGACGTCGTACGAATATTCCCCGACAGTAAGAATATTCAACGACCAAACGAATATTCCCCGACAACAATGAATATTTTATAACCACTTACTTATTTGAAATATTTGCGCATTTTACCCATAACTAACCACATTAATCAATTCAACCCTTACTATTTCAAAATAATAAATAGAAGAAATTCAATTTCATTTATAATAAGTTGGGGTCTTACAATCGTGGCCTTTCATAATCATAATATTGCGGACTAAGGCCCTGTTTGTTTTGGTCTGAATAAGGCTGAATGGCTTTGAATCTAAGCGATTCAGCCATTCAGTCTGTTTGATTATTATTTTTTAACATCTGGATGGTTCAATTTTGACTGACCGAATAAGCCAATATTTTCTACCTGAATAGGCAAGCTTGCTGTCTGAATGAGTTTTTACGGTTGTTGCCCCCATACCCATAACTCAGAAAACCAACGAGACTGTGATTGAGTCCAATCGGCAACCCCCTCAAAACTGTACATAATTTTTTCGACGACACTACACCACCGTCCATTGTTGCACAAAATTACAAATGGGTTTATCGATCCAATAGTAGATGGATCAAAATCAAATCAAATACACATATTTTATCCCCCAATCCAATAATTTTTTAGCCAAATGGATTAGAGTGAAAAATGGGAAAAGAGTAGGAAGAAGTGTTTGGTGGAAGGAGAAAGAGAGAGAGAGGGGAAGGGATAATGGAGAGATGAATAACTTTCTTGGTGGAAGCGGCGACAACGATAGAGATGGGCGGTTTAAAGGAGGCGGCTGGGATGGTGGAGAGATAAAGGGCTTTGTGGGTGAGTTTAAAATTGGAGGCCAAACTATCATAAAGATATATGCTGCTTGTTCAGGTGATTGAGAAAAAATGGATTAGGATGAGGAGAATAGTACAGAGAATACTTTGATTAGGTTTCATTTTTTTCCTTTTTTATATATTTATTTTATAGTAGCCTCCCTTCTTAATAATGAGCCAAGCCACTTATTCATAAAAAAGGGTAAAAGTTTTAAAATTATTTGAATTATTTAATTTATTTGAATTGTTTATTTTTATTTGTTGTACAATAAATATTGTATTTAATTTTTTTTAGTTCGTTCAGACAAAATTATATACTTGTTCAGCATAGTTTAGAGGGGTAAAATAGTAAAAAATTATTATTAAGATGTTTTAGATATGCCAATTAATAAACAATTTTTTCATTTACATTCAGCTCATTCAGATTCAGATTCATTCAGTTTTTATCAAACACCCTCACTTAATTATCGCAATGTGCACAAAAGGACAAAAAACGTAAACTGTGTTTTATTATGGGTTCAATTTCCTAAAAAATGCCCTTTTGTTGATAAGATGTAAATTTGTTCTAGTGAAAATAGAAGCTCTGGCTAATTCTATCTAATACTCCCTCCGTCCCATGATAAAAGTTCTTATTACTATTTTGGGTAGTCCCATGTTAAATGTTCATTTTCCTTTAATAACCAAACTTTTACACATATTTTCCTATTATACCCGTAACATTAAATATCTCATACTTTTCTTATTCTAATTCTCTCTCCATATTTAATGACTTTATTATGGGCAATTTTGTCATTTCATTCTTCTTCTTAATATGCGTGAAAAATCCACCAGGACTTTTATCCTGGGACAGAGGGAGTACATGTCTTTGGGCAGTTAATGTACACACCCATTATACGAAGAGTCTTTCATTTAAAGCACTGTACTTGTTTTTTAAGATATACTACCTCCATCCCATAATAACTGTCGTTTTAGAAGGAAATTTTTTTCCCAATTTATTTGTCGTTTACAACTTTCTAGGAGAAACAATTATTTACTTTCCTATATCACCCCTACCTTCTCTCATTGTCCCAAGAAATTTTTCCCTTGTATTAATAGTTTTCAACTTCCCATAAAGGGGTAGTGATGAAATTTCACACCAATTTTAATTAATAAATGATAGCACTAAATGACTTTCTTAATCCATGTGCATCAAGCTAAAGCGATAGTTATTATGGGATGGAGGGAGTAATAACTTTTCACATTCAATCTACCTCGCTCTAGACCAACTAAATTAACTCAAAAGCTAAGAAACAAGTCACAAAAACTTTGGAAGACATTTGATGTTATATTTATATAAGTATAAAGGATGGACAAGGTAAAAACAACTAATGGAAAGGAAAAGAGCATAAAGACTTGAATGTCGTTAATTATATTAGGATAACAATCAGTTTCATTACACGTGCATGTATTATCAAACAAAAAAATCCATTATTGACATAAATAATTCCCAAGGGAGCTTAAGTAGTTAAGTTGGATATATTACTAAAAGGCATATTTTGACCAGTTAAATAAATAAGCGAATCTTTTTCAGCCATAACATCATTCCAACATTTCTCTACACAAGATTTCCACTTACGTGTAGAGCCTAATGGCATTCCTTGGACATGATCTAAAACATTGCTGGCTGATAAATGATTCCACAAACTAAATAACAGGGAAGAAGTAAAAGAATTTATCATGTTGTTTTGAACAAATTAGTCTTTTCATTATCAATAAGTAATAATCACTTGTTACAATGAACTTGATCCCCCATACACTCGAAAGTTTAAATAATTTGGAGTGTGATAAAATATATAAAGACCTATACAAATAGAATTATAGTGGACACGGTAGAATTGCTATCTATAGTAGAATACACAAGGTATTTTGTTTTTGTACTACTATTGAAAAAGATAGTACGCAATATGTAGAACACATGTTAGTAAGAGTTGCTGATAACTATGTTCTTGACTAAAAAACTATCCTAAGGTTTTCAAAATTCGAAGTAGATAAATTGATTATTAAACCTACTATTTTTGTTTTCCACTAATTGTATGGGTATAATTCAAATAAGGGGGGACAAAAAAATGAGGAGTTAAAAATACTATAATAAATAATACAAAAATATTAGACTAGTGTGATACACACTGAATTCAAAAAGATTGAGGTATACCTACCACATTAATAATTTAAAAATATAGTGGGGGTTTTGTATAATTGTATTAAATCAATCTTATTATATTGAAAAGATGTTAACTAAGTTTAGTCACCTCCAATTTAAAGAGGCGAATACTCCTTTTGAGAATGACGTTAAACTCAAAAAAAATAATGGCAGAGCTATTGCACATCTAGAATACACAAGTGCTAGATATTGGTAGTGTTCGGGTGTAGTATGTCGATCCCTATATGGGCTGAAGGCCTGGATTGTGAAGGATTTGTTGAGCCCAATGGGCCGAAGCCAGCAAGGGGATTGGTGGTGTTCAAGGTCAGGCGACTGCGTCCTTTGTGTCGGAGTCCAGATTTGATTGGTGGTGTTCGGGGTCGGGCGACCGAGTCCTTTGGGTCGGAGTCCAGACCAGTTTGGAAGGGTTCGGGTGACTTGGGCCTATACAGATGGTTATTCCTCGCATGTAGTCTGGTGTGATAAGGAGTTCAAATGGTTAAAGATTCTAGTCCTAACTATATTTGAATACTAACTCCAAAGGTAGGTGTTAGGATTATATCCAACTTCCACCTTTTAAGGAGATTGAGTTTGACCCAAACATAGGTAACTACCATGTTTAGGAGTCCCAATTCGATTCGAAAATTAGCTTTAAGGTGATGAGATCAACTATAAATACAAGGTTTAACTTCAAGTAACAGGTAATACACTTTTTGAGTATTAAACATTAAAGCCTCCATTGTTAAACCTTGTTCGGCCTGCACTTATTCTCACATCGGAGCTATCACCCAGCGACACAAGCCGTCAAGCCTCTTGTGTGATTTCGTTACTGTGCAGGTTCAAGCGCGTGAATTTGGTGATTGGACGCGCAGGCAAAACTTGGCGTTAACATTTGGCGCTAGAAGGAGGGCGGCTTTTAGTGCTTTTACAATCAGTCCAAAGTTTTTTCGGTCGAAAGCTATGGTGAGCAGAGACAGTGAGGCTTCAAACTAGGAAAAATCAAGGACATATCATACGACCCAAGTGAGAGTGTCAGTTAAAGATAGGCTGGGGTCAAAAAACCAAGAAGGCGGTTTTTGTTAGAACCGTAGTTTCGTAGAGTCATAATCGAAAATTAATCGAAAAACATGACACGGGTAATCCCTGTCCTTAAGGTCTTTATCGCCCTCACCACGAATGGTTTGCTATGAGTTTCAGGTGATATACATCCACGATATATGCCAAGTTTCGGAGTTAAACAATTATGTGATAATAATTCACAAATGTTCCAGTTGAATATTTCTTTGTGATAGTTATATGTTTATAGAAAAAATTAACTGAAAGAAGAGAAAATTTCATGTGCAAGCTTTCTTCTTCTCATGTAAGTATACTCAATTCCTCATATATGTTTATCTCTTCATATATCTACACATATAGATATATATGTATACATATATAATAGTAACAACTATTATATATATATATCTATTTTAATTACACATTATTATAGATATAATGTTGTAAGTTACACATTAGTCATAATGATGTAAGTTACAAATTATTAATAATAATGTAATTTAAATAGAAAAATGGAGAGTTTCTTTTGTTTCACATAATTAAATAAGATTACACCTCTTATGCTTATAAAGCAACTAGTAATCATTTATTAATTATAATGGAACTAAGACAAACTAGTTTTTACAAACAACTTGCACCTTATCAAATGCTTTACTTAAGTCATTGATAAACACAAGTCATATGATTCCAACTTGAACCAAATGAATTACTCTCATTCTCTAGAACATTAAGTTACACCTTTTATACTTACTTAAATTACATCCACAAATGAGTTTTATCAAACTCAAATATGACAAATAATAAGTCTCAAAAGTATAAAATAAGGTGCAATATATAACAATCCCCCACTTGTTTGGAAAAACTAATTTTCTTCCAAACACTTTTCTATCAAACAACTCCAAGGCTTGTATGCATAAAAGAAGGTGTGACGAACATTGAACCTTCCCTTAGTGTAAACAACTCAAAGTCACATCGAAGTTGATGGTGTCCGTAGATTGAACCTCTACTTCTATATGATATGACCCGAATTGTCACACACACAAAATCCTCCTACCACGGTGAATATTCTCAAAGCATTGCGCTATTATGGCCATGCGCAATATCCTGTTTCATGAACCTCTAAGAGAGTAAACCACAACCCTCTATAAGAAGCGGCTCCACTTCTAGTTCATATAGGCAAAGTGTTTCACGTGTGTTTCTATTGCTAAGAACACAACTACTTTGTTAAGAGTATAACTCAGCCTCAGTCGTGCAACAGACGTTACTATCTTAAACTACATATGTAACCACATCGATAGTAACACAGTCAGCAACTGTGACTTGTTTTTCCCATTGAACCTATAAACTAGGGGTAACCTAGGAATAGGTTGGGTTCTCATCACCCCTGACTCAAAGTGGTTTAAGTTTCATATCACAAGTAGTTAAACTTATTAAGATCTCGTCAAAGTCTTAGTAAAAAGATAAGTCGTCACTTGACTTTCTCATAGATAAATATTATAATACCTTCTTGTATCAATTATCTAACAAAAATTATGTCTATGACCAACATGTCAAGACTTACCATTAAAGGTAATCTCATATGCTCTATACAAAACAATTTCATTATCACATCATAATGAACTAAGCAATGGAAGTGGCCACAATTTGATCTTTTAACAACAAATTTCGATTCCATTTGCTTTCTCCATCATATAAAGCAATAGAATTACTTACTACTCCAAGTAAATTATACCATTCACAAAGAGTAATAATATGTCCACCTACTTGTGAAAATATAAGAATATATTCACCTACTTGTGAAAATTTTCTTACTTAATTAATCAAGATCACAACCATGAAAGATTAATAACATTAGATCCATTTTGTGAAATGAGAAATACTCATTTGTTTCTTTCTCATCTAAGAAACAATACCCAAGATTGGATGTAAATTCACCTACTTGTAAATTTATAATTTCCCTCACTAAAATATAAGTGACATTTATGTGATGTATTAAAACATTGAAAAATCTAACAAAAACCAATTTTAAATCATTAATATACTCAGTTTAAAACTGTAGGTAATATCGGATCTTGTGCATTGCATATCAAACATAAGACTCCCACTAGCATATGTGTACTTCAGATTTACAATAGCTATATCAGAATTAACTTCCAGTATACCGCCACTATTAAAGAATTATTAAATTCTTCAATCTCAAGGTTTATCAAACTTAGTTCAGTATTGCGTCTCAATACTATTAAACTGGTTTTGTTGAAATTTTCACTATGTTTTCACATAATACTAAGATAACATCTATTTTACAAGTCTTTCAACATAAAAACAAAAATAGATATTTCTTAAACTACTCATTTACGTTAACAATACTATGTAAAATGATCAACATATCATTAATATACACAAAACTATCACATTATAGTTTATACAATTATATTATTAGTGTAAACATATAAATAATTCTATATCCGATAGAATCCCAAGGTAAATATGCACATTTTATCACCTAATATGTATCCACTTTAATATTTATAACTTAGTTTCAAACTCACTATTGAACTAAATCACTATAAATATTTTGGATCATATTTAGGCTAATAAAATAGGTATTTTATTTACCAAATAATTACAATGATTTCCTTCACCAAATCAATATTTCTCTTTCTAGGTTCAATTTAAAACTTTGTTGAACCTTAGATAATTAACTAAGTGAAATAAGTTCACACTTCAATATTATTCAAAAGTTTGTGTTTCAAAGACTTTCATTTCACAGAACTACACAATCAAATTGAATTTCGCAACAAGAAATTCATAAGCCTTACTATTTCTTACATAAATAAATTTATGCTCCAAATAGTTCAAAGACCAAAATAAAAATCTTAAAGAATCACCCCCACACTTGTAAATAATTGAAATCTCATTGAATAATTTCACTTCACAATATTATGTTCACTACTTAAAATAAATTTTAGATTAATTGACATTTTATGTAACAATGTTCATATAAGTATTACTTCCACGTGAGAATATTAAGGAACACTTCTCAAAATAAAAAATAAGTTCTTGTACATTTTATGTATTAGTTATTCATATAAAGATTGTTTCAACTTAAGAATATTTTAAAACACCTCCACATAAGAAAACAAGCTCTTATTTTCTGAAATTACATAAAATCTCAAATCCAAAAATTATTTAACATAAGCACTTAATAAATTATACATTTACATTTTTCAAGTATACCAACACGTAACACTTGACTCTATGTAAATAGTATAAAATTCATTATATACAAATTATAGCACAACTCATCATATTGCACAAATTTATTTGCATATAAAATATAAAATTTTTATATTTACTTTCTAAGAAATTAATTTATCACACAAAATTAATTTATGTAGAAAGCAAATAAAATTCACGCAAATGAATTAGTATATCCTCAAGTGTTTTCTTGTCCCAACTTGGATAGGAAATATCATAAACAATACATCTTTTGACATTTACAATATAGAATTCAAGACAATCTTCATAATAATATGAAATACTTGAACTTCACTATATTTATAAAATTCAAAAAATAAAATGTTTATCTTAATTAGAATATACAAAATTCATATAATCAAATTAAAATTTACTACTTCTTGGACAAGAAGTACACATAAAAATAAATCAATATATATCAATTATGATTATCCCAAAAATACTACGAATATCATTTCTAAGTGTTTTCTCAATATCAAAATCATATTGTATTCACGATTTACTCAACTAAATTTACTTCTACAATATCTCTTCTAACAATTAGTTGATAATTAATTTATTATCCACAAACAAAGTAATTTATTCAAAATTCATGCATACAAATACCAAGTAATATTATACACTAAATATTACCTCAAATTTATATGCATAATTTTGTTCAAGAAGAACATAAATTTACTTTATTCTCAAAATAAATTAATTTACAACTAATTTGTTATACTTAGAGAAAAGTAAATTTCACAACTTTTACTGCAAACACTAATAATAAATTAATTTCAATTAGTTTATAAGAATAATAATTTTCTTAAAACTCATGCATATACACATTTAGCAATATTATTTACTCAAAATATTACTAGTCAATATATATGCACAAGTTAAAGTTTGTTCCACCATGAACAATTATCAAATTATCTCCAAATCAAATAAAACTAATCAAATTAATTTATTATATATGATCATTAGCAAAACAATACTTACACATGCAAATATCATCAACACATGCATATATACCATTCATGTATATATACTTATAAAATGATAAACAAATATCATTTATAAAAATAAAGGCAATCGTTAAAAAACATACCTTTTGGAATTAAATCCGAAGAACACCGCAATCTCTTTAGAAAAAATTTTAGGTATCAACATTTGGTGTTTTCCATGATGACTCTTCATCTTTTCCATATCAATTTACAAACTTGTAAATTGCAAATCTTTTCACTTTCATTTTTCTCCACAATCTATCTTCTAACAGGAATTATCAATAAAAATAATTAGCTTAATATCTCAATATATTACTAATTATCATAGAAATTCCATTGATAAAATAGATACAAGAAAAATGACACTTATCTTTAAAAACTGTGTTGTCTTCCATTTCACCAAAATCATGACTCTAACAAATACGATAAAGACCTTAAGATTGTTAGAATCGTAGTTTCGTAGAGTTATAATTGAAAAATAATCGAAAAACATGACACGGGTAATCCCTGTCCTTAAGGTCTTTATCGCCCTCACCACGAATGGTTTGCTATGAGTTACAGGCGATATACCTCCACGATATATGCCAAGTTTCAGAGTTAAACAATTTTGTGATAACAATTCACAAATGTTCCAGTCGAATATTTCTTTGTGATAGTTATATGTTTATAAAAAAAATTAACTGAAAGAAGAGAGAATTTCATGTGTAAGCTTTCTTCTTCTCATGTAAGTATACTCCATTCCTCATATATGTATATCTCTTCATATATATACACATATAGATATATATGTATACATATATAATAGTAACAACTATTATATATATCTATTTTAATTACACATTATTATAGATATAATGGTGTAAGTTACACATTAGTCATAATGATGTAAGTTACAAATTATTAATAATAATGTAATTTAAATAGAAAAATGGAGAGTTTCTTTTGTTTCACATAATTAAATAAGATTACACCTCTTATGCTTATAAAGCAACTAGTAATCATTTATTAATTATAATGGAACTAAGGCAAACTAATTTTTCCAAACAACTTGCACCTTAACAAATGTTTTACTTAAGTCATTGATAACTACAAGTCATATGATTCCAACTTGAACCAAATGAATTACTCTCATTCTTTAGGACATTAAGTTACACCTTTTATACTTACTTAAATTACATCCACAAATGGGTTTTATCAAACTCAAATATGAAAAATAATAAGTCTCAAAACTATAAAATAAGGTGCAATATATAACAATTTTGAGCAAGCCCCATCGGTACGCCGACGACTGTTTTTGGCTAGTCAACATACTCCATATCCCCTCAGTCGCGCCGAGGACAATCAGTCTCGAGCGCATGAAAGGCGAGGAAAGGATCGGGTAGAGCACAGCGAGGATCAGCGTCAGTTCATTTTATTGAAAAAGGTGCAGTAGAACAAAGACGCCTTGGAGGCACTGCGCCTACAACAAGTAGAATTGGAAGAACATATGGCCAAAATGACCGGAGAACAGGAGGCTTCATTAAAGAAGCCCAGACACAAGTCACGAAAACTTTGAACATGAATAACCCCTTTGGTGTTCTACATGTCGCGCAATGTTTTAGCTGTTGTTGCTTGCATGCTCAAAAATCTCTCTTTCGCCTCTCCTCCCATCTCCGTTCTGATTGATTAGCTTTTTTTTTGTTTGGTAACTATGAGACACATAGTTATCTAATAAAAGTGATACAATTGTTTTTAGAAATTGATAATTCCACATGAGTCTCTCACGCATAAATGTAGCACCCACTCACTACTCGTGTGAAAGTAGCCATGCAAAAATATCAGTTCTTGAAAAACAAATTGATAGTATGATCAATATCTTAAAATTCAACTACACAGTTGTGACGCCCCCAAAATTAGGTATACATCACCCATCTTGGATCGTCAGATACATGGTATTGTCGTGTACAATACGACAAAACATAACTGTGAGTTTGAATACAATTACTGTCTACTAGAGACTATACAAACTCAAAAGGAGTCCTCATTATAATTATTGTCACACTATTTAACAGAATAGTGAGGACTACTAATACTATCATCTGGTCCATCACTCCGTTTCCCGACTCGTCCCAGCTATATTCTCATTTCCTGAAGACAACAGTGAAAGAAAGGGTGAGCTCAACTAGCCCAGTAAGAAATATTATGACTAAGATAATGCAGAATAAATTATCATTAGCCTTCAACAGTGTTAAACTGATAAAATATAACGAACATCAAGTTTAACTGCAGCGGAACAAGCAATCCATTAAAAGAGTCAAGTAGAAAATAAAAGCTACTATCTTCTATGATTTAAAAGGTTTTTCAACACTGTTATCGCTAGGACTCAGCTTAATAAAATAATCTACATCATCGAATCACCCCTGCACTACGGCCAAAGATATTCGTGTATTCATTAATGGTCATGATCATGCCAACAACTGTCCATCAATGCACTACGGGCCAATGATGACTTTTACCACATCATTTGTAACATTACGGTCATGATTATACCGAATAATCCCTGGTCATAATCATACCAAGTCCATCTATGCACTACAGGCCACAGATGACTTTTAACATTTTATAAACATGAGGATGATGACAATGATATAAGAATTCAATAAAACAAGTTCAAGAATTAATTTATCCAATAATTAACAACGTCCAAATTGTCAACATGATAGTGCTTTGTGGAGTAAAATTCAAGAATGCTTAGAAGAATATTTTCATGAAAAGATGCTGGATGAAACGCAATTATCAAGGATATTCCACAAATTTCATGGAGTATAGAAGTCAAAACTTAACCAACTGAGTATAATAAAGAATGGAATAACAAAAGAAATCACAATGCATGCGATGGACCGCATAGACAGGTTATTCCAACAGAATAATAAATAATGGAACCAGGTCCGGCGTAAAACGCACAGACAGGATATTCCAACAGAATAATAATAAAGACGAAACCAGGTCCGATGTAAAACACACAGACGGGATGTTCCAACAGAATAATAATAAAGACGGAACCAGGTCCGGTGTAAAACACACAGACATGATGTTCTAACAAAATAATAATAAAGACGGAACCAGGTCTGGTGTAAAATACACAGACAGGATGTTCCAACAGAATAATAATAAAGACGGAACCAGGTCCGGTGTAAAACACACAGACAGGATGTTCCAACAGAATAATAGAAGAATGTCACCAAGTATAGGGTAGACCGCGTATACAGGTTATTCCAACAGAATAATAAGAAATGGAATAACAATAGTTTTCTTCATGAATAAGAAAGAATAACAACCCTTACCGTTTTAAAGAAGAACTGAAATAAGAAAGTAGTCAAATAGTAGAATACTTTTCTTCTCTCTCTCTATAGTTTCCCTCTATAGTTTCTCTCTCTAGAGTTCAATGAATTCGTAAGAAATAATGAAGTAATGAGCTGCTATATATTTATAGAAAAATAGAATGCATAGTAACTAATCCATGAACGGTCCAGATTGATTACTTTAATCTGACGATCCATATTTAAAGAAAAATCTTTTAAATAAAATATAATATATTCTATTTATAGAATAACTTTAATAAAGTATTCTGTTTTATATAAAAAGATGTTTCTGTTTTATTACGTTAATAATACGAATAAAACAAAACTTCATTATCACTAAATAATTCATATTATTAACTGACAATAATTGAATCAAATTGAGTGACTTCTCACATAAGCATTAATAATCAATACCGTGTGCTACTATACAACCACACGTATTACTGTACTTTTACTACCGAGTAGTTCAACAGTATCAATGGTAAAACTTCCGTCATTATTTTTAATAAAATATTTTTGTGGTTTTCTCAATCCGACAATAATTCCGTTGTGGGGTCCACCAATGATTGTGTCGTTGTACGAATATTCCCTGTTAAAACGAATATTTTCCGACCAATCAAATATTATATAACAACTTGCGTGCTTTATAAAATTTATAAATATTACCCACAACTATAACATTATATCAAATTAACTCCATAATATTCAAAAATGATATTTATAGAAAATTCATCTTTATTTATAAAAGTTGGGGTCTTACAACCTCTCCTTCTTATGAAATTTTGCCCTCGAAATTAGGGTACGTACCTGGTATGTCGAAGAGGTAGGGATACCTTGACTTCATTTCAGATTCTAACTCCCAAGTCATTTCCTCAACATCATGATTTTTCCACAAAACTTTGACTTGAGGTATAACCTTGGAGCGTAGAATATGTTCCTTCTTATCCAAGATTTGAACATGAACTTCTTCATACGTCAAATCCTCCGCTATTTCGTCCGATTCTAACTCAATAATGTGGTTCGGGTCTTCCACATATTTACGTAACATGGATATGTGAAAAACGTTATGAACACGAGACATACTTGGCGATAAAGCGAGTCTATAAGCCACAGTTCCTACTCGATCGAGGATTAAAAATGGACCGATGAATCGAGGATTGAGCTTTCCTCTCTTTCTAAATCTCGTAACTCCTTTCTATGGAGCAACACGTAAGAACACATGATCTCCTATATCAAATTTCACGTCCTTTCGATGAAGATCAGCATAACTCTTTTGTCGATCTTGTGAGGTTTTTATACGTTGTCGGATCGTTTGAATCTTTTCTGTAGTCATACGTACCAACTCCGGTCTCAACAACGTTGTTTCACCCACCTCATCCCAGCATACTAGAGAACGACACTTTCTTCCATACAACGCTTCGAATGGAGTCATGTCAATACTTTCTTGATAACTGTTGTTGTAGGAAAACTCCACCAATGATAAGAACTTGTCCCAACATCCCTTCAAGTCAAGGACACAGAGTCTTAATAAATCTTCCAGAGTTTGAATAGTCCTCTCTGATTGTCCGTCCGTCTAAGGATGATATGCCGAACTAAATCGTAAATCTGTGCCCATAGCTTTTTGTAAGCTAACCCAAAATCGTGAAGTGAATCTTGGGTCTCGGTCAGAAACTATGGATATTGGCATACCATGCAGTCTTACAATCTCGTTTATGTACATACGACCAATACGTTCAAGTGTATAAGTTTCTCGTATCGGTAAAAAATGAGCAGACTTGGTCAATCTATCAACAATGACCCAAATCGCATCAATACCTTGAGAAGCCTTAGGAAGACCGGTAACGAAATTCATGGCAATGTGCTCCCACTTCCATTTTAGAATTTCAAGTGGTTGCAATGGACCTTTTGGTACTTGATGCTCCGCCTTGACTCGTTGACAAGTTAGACACCTTGAGATAAACAGCGTTATTTCTCGCTTCATATTGCTCCACCAAAATGTATGACGAAGATCATGATACATTTTGATACTCCTAGGATGGATTATAAATGGTGTGTTGTGCGCCTCCATCATGATTTCATACTTTAAATCAGGGTCGTTAGGAACACAAAGTCTGGAGTTGACTCGAAGTATTCCTTCTTCATCGATTCTTGCTTCCGGCATAGCACCTTCTTGTACTTTCTTCCTCATACGCATCAGCTCCAGGTCTGTAGCTTGAGTAGCTTTAACTTTATCGATTAAAGTCGATTCTAGTCGTATATTCGCCATCCTCACATGGGTCCCTGGAGTCTTTAACTCTATCTCCATCCTTTGCAAGTCACACAAAATGGGCCTTTGTGCTGACAATATCGCACTCGTAGTTGCATATGATCTTCTACTCAATGCGTCAGCTACCACGTTCGCTTTTCCAGGATAGTATTGAATGATATAATCATAATTTTTCAACAGTTCAAGCCAACGTCATTGTCGCATGTTGAATTACTTTTGAGTGAAAAAATATTTGAGGCTTTTATGATCCGTAAAGATCTTCACCTTCTCCCCATACAAGTAATGCCTCTAAATTTTAAGTACAAAGACAACAGCTGCCAACTCTAGATCATGAGTAGGATAATTCCTCTCATATTCCTTGAGTTGTCTTGATGCATAGGCTATGACTTTTCCATGTTGCATGAGAATGCATCCCAACCCTTTGCTCGAAGCATCACTGTAGATGACAAATCCCTCCGAGCCAGATGGTATTGTTAGAACAGGTGCTGAAATGAGTCTCCTCTTGAGTTCTTGAAAACTCTTATCACATTCTTCGCTCCAACCGAACTTTGTATCTTTTTGAGTCAGCTAAGTTAGTGGAGTAGCGATTCGAGAAAATCCTTCCACGAATCTCCGATAATAACCAGCTAAACCAAGAAAGCTACGTACTTCGGTTACTGATTTAGGTTGCTCCCAGCTTTGAATAGCTTCAATCTTTACCGGGTCAACAGATATTCCACGACTTGATACTACGTGCCCAAGGAATGCTACCTCCTCCAGCCAGAACTCGCATTTCTTCAACTTGGCATAAAGCTTGTATTCACGAAGCTTTTGGAGTACCAGCCTCAAGTGTTGCTCACGATCTTCACGACTTTTGGAATAAATAAGGATATCATCAATAAAGACGACCACAAAGTGATCCAAATATTCCTTGAATACCCGGTTCATCATATCCATGAAGGCAGTAGGAGCATTAGTCAATCTAAAGGACATGTCTAGGAATTCATAATGCCCGTACCGAGTTCTGAAAGCCGTCTTTGGAATATCCTCAGTTCTAACTTTCAGCTGATGATATCCAGAACGAAAATCGATCTTTGAAAAGAATTGTGTTCCTTGCAACTGGTCAAACAGGTCATCAATACGTGGCAATGAGTACCTATTTTTGATGGTGACATGATTCAACTCCCGATAATCAATACAAAGTCGCATACTTCCATCTTTTTTCTTCACGAATAGAACAGGAGCACCCCAAGGAGAAGTACTAGAACGAATAAAGCCAATGTCTAACAATTCCTGCAGTTGGATCTTTAACTCCTGAAGTTTAATAGGAGCCATTCTATATGGGGCTTTGGAAATGGGTTTTGTACCGGGTTCAAGGTCGATACAAAATTCAATTTCACGCTCTGGGGGTAGGCCAGGAAGTTCTTCAGGGAATACTTCAGGGAATTTATTAACAATAGAAATATCATTTAAAACTGATGTATTTTTGTTTAGATCTGTGACATGAGCTAAGAAAGCTTGACATCCGTTTTTCAATAAACGAATAGCTTTATGGCTTGAGATGACAGCGATTGATTTTAATGGTTTGGTTGCTTGAATTCGCATAATAGGTCGATTAGGAATATGAAAGCTAACAACCTTACGAAAACAATCAATTTTTGCATGATGAGTAGTTAACCAATCAATCTCTAGAATCACGTCAAATGCAAGTATTTTTCATGAAATCAGATCGACAGGTAATGTGTGGATACCAACTTGAACCAAACAAGACTTATAAACCGTGGATGTAATGAAGGTTTCTCCCAATGGAGTTTCAACAGATAAGTCAAAGTCTAATTTCTCCGGAGTCAAATTTAATCGATGAGCGCAAGTAGGAGAAATAAAAGAATGGGTAGAACCGGTATCAAATAAAGTATAGACTTCGTTAGAGTTTATGATAAGCTTACCCGTGATGACCTTATTTGGGTTCCTTGCTTTCTGGGAGGTCACAACAAACGCTCTCCCTTGCACTACCGGTTTTGACTTTTTTGGGACGGCCTTTGGTGCCTCCATCCTGGCTGAACTTGTTTTTGGTAAACGACAAAATCGAGCTAAATGACCTTCTCTTCCACAATTATAACATGCTTTAGACGGCATCACGCAGTTTGGACTGATGTGCCCCTCCCCTCCGCATTTGAAACATATGATAGGTGGTCGTTCTCCTTCCTTAACAACGGGTGCTGGTGCTGACGTCTTTCCATCATTGTTGAATCTCCTCTTCTTGAAATGACCATTCTTATTGTTTTGGCCCTAATTACCACCGAAGTGGTTACCATTTCTGGCCTGTTGATTCCCACCACGCTTGTTGTCACCGCTTCGATGACTGCTCTCACTGGTATTATCATTTTGCCGACTGCTCTCTTTTGGTTGCGTTGACTCGTTATCGCGCTCCACTAACTGAGCCCTATTCACAACATCTGAATACAAACACAGTTTATAAGAAATAAGATGTTGACGTATCTCAGGTTTCAAACCTCGCAAAAACATTCGCGCCATTCGCTCTTCATTATCCATCAAGTGGGAAGCAAACCGGGACAACTCAGCAAATTTAGCCTCATACTGCGACACGATCATATTTTTTTGCTCCAATTTGATGAACTCCACCTCTTTCATGTGTCGAACACTTTTGGAAAAGTATTTGTCATTGAACAGCTCTTGGAACTTCTCCCAAGACATCTTCAGTGCGGCAGGTTGAGTACGCTTAATCGATTCCCACCAGTAATCTGCCTCTCCTTGCAACATAAAGGCGGCAAAGGGAACCTTTTGCTCCTCGGAGCATCCCAAGACATCAAATATCTTGGTGATCTGCTTTATCCATATTTCCTCTATAAGTGGTTTTGGCTCTCCCTTAAACTCCGGTGGTCCCAGCTCCTTGAACTGTTTAGCGGTGACCATCCGAGAGTTTTCAGTGTTTCCACCTACATTTTGAATAGGAGCCGCTCTCGCCTGCTGTTGCATGAACTGCATAAAGCTTCTGAGCATTCCATCATTCATCATTTGGTCAGTATTGTTGTTTGCATGAGGATTGTCGCCTTCCTGATGCACATTATCCCGATTATTGATATGTGGTGAATCAACAGTCGCCTGTGCTCCATTGCTATTCTCAACATTCTCGGATGCCATTTTCAGATACTGCCACAAAAGTTAATTGATATGTCATATATTATCCTTATATTCTGACCGACCAATTAAATACCATGCAAATAAACTTAGGTAGGTCATACTAGCGAAGGAATTCCCCGTCTCTCCCCTCCTAGTTCTATTCTCACATCTTAGCCAGGGATCATATCCCTAAGCTCTGATACCAACTGTGACGCCCCCAAAATTAGGTATACATCACCAATCTTGGGTCGTCAGATTCATGGTACAGAATACAAATACAACTTACTAATACAATTGTCGTGTACAATACGATAAAACATAACTGTGAGTTTGAATACAATTACTGTCTACTAGAGACTATACAAACTCAAAAGGAGTCCTCATTACAATTATTGTCACACTATTTAACAGAATAGTGAGGACTACTAATACTATCATCTGGTCCATCACTCCGTTCCCCGACTCGTCCCAGCTATATTCTAATTTCCTGAAGAGAACAGTGAAAGAAAGGGTGAGCTCAACTAACCCAGTAAGAAATATTATGACTAAGATAATGCAGAATAAATTATCATTAGCCTTCAACAGTGTTAAACTGATAAAATATAACGAACATCAAGTTTAACTGCAGCGGAACAAGCAATCCATTAAAATAGTCAAGTAGAAAATAAAAGCTACTATCTTCTATGATTTAAAAGGTTTTTCAACACTGTTATCGCTAGGACTCAGCTTAATAAAATAATCTACATCATCGAATCACCCCTGCACTACGGCCAAAGATATTCGTGTATTCATTAATGGTCATGATCATGCCAACAACTGTCCATCAATGCACTACGGGCCAATGATGACTTTTACCACATCATTTGTAACATTACGGTCATGATTATACCGAATAATCCCTGGTCATAATCATACCAAGTCCATCTATACACTACAGGTCACAGATGACTTTCAACATTTTATAAACATGAGGATGATGACAATGATATAAGAATTCAATAAAACAAGTTCAAGAATTAATTTATCCAAGAATTAACAACGTCCAAATTGTCAACATGATACTGCTTTGTGGAGTAAAATTCAAGAATGCTTAGAAGAATATTTTCATGAAAAGATGCTGGATGAAACGCAATTATCAAGGATATTCCACAAATTTTATGGAGTATAGAAGTCAAAACTTAACCAACTGAGTATAATAAAGAATGGAATAACAAAAGAAATCACCATGCATGCGATGGACCGCACAGACAGGTTATTCCAACAGAATAATAATTAATGGAACCAGGTCCGGCGTAAAACGCACAGACAGGATATTCCAACAGAATAATAATAAAGACGGAACCAGGTCCGGTGTAAAACACACAGACATGATGTTCCAACAGAATAATAATAAAGACGGAACCAGGTCCGGTGTAAAACACACAGACAGGATGTTCCAACAGAATAATAATAAAGATGGAACCAGGTCTGGTGTAAAACACACAGACAGGATGTTTCAACAGAATAATAATAAAGACGGAACCAGGTCCGGTGTAAAACACACAGACAGGATGTTCCAACAGAATAATAGAAGAATGTCACCAAGTATAGGGTAGACCGCGTATACATGTTATTCCAACAGAATAATAAGAAATGAAATAACAACAATTCTCTTCATGAATAAGAAAGAATAACACCCCTTACCGTTTTAAAGAAGAACTGAAATAAGGAAGTAGTTAAGTAGCAGAATACTTTTCTTCTCTCTCTCTATAGTTTCTCTCTCTAGAGTTCAGTGAATTCGTAAGAAATAATGAAGGAATGAGCTGCTATTTATAGAAAAATGGAATGCATAGTAACTAATCCATGAACGGTCCAGATTGATTACTTTAATCTGACGGTCCATATTTAAAGAAAAATCTATTAAATAAAATAAAATATGTTCTATTTATAGAATAATTTTAATAAAGTATTCTGTTTTATATAAAAAGATGTTTCTGTTTTATTACGTTAATAATACGAATAAAACAAAACTTCATTATCGCTAAATAATTCATATTATTAACTGACAATAATTGAATCAAACTGAGTGACTTCTCACATAAGCATTAATGATCAATACCGTGTGCTACTATGCAACCACACGTATTACTGTACTTTTACTACCGAGTAGTTCAACAGTATCAATGGTAAAACTTCCGCCGTTATTTTTAATAAAATATTTTTGTCGTTTTCTCAATCCGACAATAATTTCGTTGTGGGGTCTACCAATGATTGTGCCGCTGTACGAATATTCCCTGTTAAAACGAATATTCCCCGACCAATCGAATATTATATAACAATTTGCGTACTTTGCAAAATTTATAAATATTACCCACAACTATAACATTATATCAAATTAACTCCATAATATTCAAAAATGATATTTATAGAAAATTCATCTTTATTTATAAAAGTTGGGGTCTTACAACATTTAATAAAGAAAATTCTCCAATTCCATATAAATTTATAAACATTGATTTTCACCAAATCAATTTAACATGATCCAGATCTCAGTTATGTAGCAAGAGAATAAAAATAAATATAGAAAAGAAATAGTTTGTCCTCAAAAATTTTAAGCTAATGGTCTATCAGCTGAAGGAACTGATGCTGGTATATGCCCCAAATAAGATGGAAATAAAACAAATTTAAAGTTTTAAAGTTTAGTAGCAGCTAAATGTAAAAAGCTAAGAAACAAGTCACGAAAACTTTGAAAGACATTTGATGTTATATTTAGGTAAGTATAAAAGATGGCCAAGGTAAAAACAACTAATGCAAAGGAAAAGAGCATACAGACTTGAATGACGTTAACTATATTAGGATGAGAATCACAGAGTTTCATTACACGTGCATGTATTATCAAACAGAAAAATCCATTATTGACATAAATAATTCCCAAGGGAGCTTAAGTAGTTAAGTTGGATATATTACTAAAAGGCATATTCTGACCAGTTAAATAAATAAGCGAATCTTTTTCAGCCATAGCATCATTCCAACATTTCTCTACAAAGGATTTCCACTTACGTATAGAGCCTAATGGCATTCCCTGGACATCTAAAACATTGCTTGCTGATAAATGATTCCACAATCTAAATAGCAGGGAAGAAGTAAAAGAATTTATCATATTATTTTGAGCAAATTAGTCTTTTCAATATCAAGAAGTAATAATCACTTGTTACAATTAATGAACTTGATCCCGATATAGTTGAAAGTTGAAATAATTCGTAAGTGTGCCAAAATATATAAAGACCTATATAAATAGAATTATAGTGGACACGGTGGGAACGCTACCTATAATAGGCAGTATGAAAACATAGGTTAATAAGAGTTCCTGGTAACCATGGTCTTGACTCAAAAATTGTCCTAAGGTTTTCAAAATTCAAGGAAGATAAATTGATTATTAAATCTACTATTTTTCTTTTCCACTAACTGTATGGGTATAATTCAAATACGGGGGACAAAGATATGACAAATTAAAAATACTGTAATAAGTAATACAAAAATACTAGACTAGTATGATACTCACTGAATTCAAAAAGACTGAGCCATGGGTGGAACTATGTTAGGGGTAGGGGGCACCTGCCCCCACTGAAATTTCATGGGTTAAGGGGGTCATCCGGCTTAAAAAAAAAATTTAAGAAGGCTACAACATTAGTACAGTACTACTATTACCTCTAAAGATTACAGCACTACTAGTCTACTATAGTACTACTCTTTCTAGAAGGCTACTAATCTACTACATCACTACTAGTCTACTACAGTACTACTATTACCTTTAAAAATTTGAGAATGCTACAACACTACTACAATACTATTATTTCAAGTATAAAAGGGCTCAAATGTTGGTTAAGAAAAGAAAGGATGATGTGTATCCCCAAATTTATTTGTTGTTGAAATTAACTCTACTTTTATCTGTTGAAAGGACATTTTCAACCATGAACATCGTGAAGAATGAACTCTATAACCAAATGGAAGATGAATGACTGTTTAATAAGATACATTGTGTGTGATATTTTGTAACTATTAAAAATGAGGCTATCATGCAACAATTTCAAGCAATGAAAGCTCGAAAAATGTTATTGTAAATAATATTTGAGGATTGTTTAGCTTTGTGATTCATTTTATTATATTTTTATTCATAAGAGTTTTTTTTTCGAGTTTGACCCCTGAACTATCAAGCTGGATCTACCCTACATTCAACTAATACCTTCATGATTATCATTAAACTATCGGGTAAAATGCAAAGTCGACCACTAATTTTTAGGGATTTTTGGGTATTGAACCCTTTTTTTTTGTTAACGCAATTGAGCCCCATGCACCACATGTGCGTTGACCTGCCTACGTGACACACGTGGCAGATTTGACGTGGACATTTTTAATTTTATTTTAGTTTGAAATTTTAGACCAATGACCACCCGAGCTAGAAGGCCTAATTATTATTATAAGAATTAATATTTATAACTAAATTAGATCTGCTAATAGAATAATGTTGTATCAATTCGAGCAATTAAGGGTTGTTTTGTATTAGACAATAATAATAATAATAATAAAAATAATAATTATAATAATAATTATTTTTATTACTATTATTATTATTACTATTATAGTTATTATTATTATTATTACTATTGTAGTTATAATAATAATAATAATAATAATAATAATAATAATAATAAATACAACAATAGTAATAGTAATAATTATAATGATAATAATAATAATAATAATTATTATTATTATTATTATTGTTATTATTATTTTTATTATTATTGTTATAATTATTATTTTTAGTATAATTAATATTATTAATATTAATATTAATATTAATATTATTATTATTATTGTTATTATTATTATTATTATTATTATTTATTATTATTATTGTTGTTATTATTATTGTTGTTGTTGTTATTAATATTAATATTATTATTATTATTAAAATTATTATTTTTATTGTTATTATTATTGTTATTATTATTATTATTATTATTATTATTATTATTATTATTATTATTATTATTATTATTATTATTGTTATTTTTATTATTATTATTATTGTTGTTATTATTATTATTAATATTATTGTTATTATTATTATTATTATTATTATTATTATTATTATTATTATTGTTATTATTATTATTATTGTTGTTGTTATTATTGTTATTATTATTATTATTATTATTATTATTATTATTAGTATAATTAATAATAATAATAATAATTATTATTATTATTCCTTTGCTACAGTTGATGGAAAGAAACCACATAGTTCTACCTACAGTTGAATGCATGACTAATGGAAGTACAGAAGGGTTATCTGATGAAGATGATGAACTATGCCCTGTTGAATGTGTCAAAGAATTTAAGAATGACAATGAATTCTTCAAAATACTAGAGAAGGCAAAGGAATAATAATAATAATAATAATAATAATAATAATAATAATAATAATAATAATAATAATAATAAAATTTAAAATAACAATAAAAATAACAATAACAATAATAATAATAATAATAATAATAATAATAATAATAGTTATAATAATAATAATAATAATAATTACTATTATTATTATTGTTATTGTTATTTTTATTATTATTATTATAATAGTAATAATTATTGTTGTTTTTATTATTATTGTCTAATACAAAACAACCCTTAAGTGCTCGAAAATGATACAACATTATTCTATTAGCAGATCTAATTTAGTTATAAATAGTAATCCTGCAAAATAATAACCCAAAGTAGAGGTTTTGAGTTCAAATTCAAGCAACTACATATTTTTGGGAAAAAAATTCAAAAATGGTCGCGTCAGCTCATCCACATATAAAATAAAATTAAAAATATCCACGTCAGATCTGCCACGTAGGCAAGTCAACGCACATGTGGCGCCTGGGGTTCAAAGTCCAAATTTTTTTTAATAAAAAGGGGTTTAATTTGCGTTGACCAAAAGAAAAGGGTTCAATACCCAAAAACTCATAAAGTTCAGTGGCCGACTTTGTATTTTACCCTTAAACTATATTGTAACTTTTCAGAGATATTATTCATTATTATTCTCAATAATAAAACTATATATAGAAATGTAAACTGATTTTGAAGTGGCATACCAACTTTTTTCTTCCACCTTTTCATCCATTTCATAAATGTCAAAAAGGGAGGGGGAGACGACACTAACTAGCTCTTTCCTACCTCATTTCATAAAGGAAAAAAAATTGTGGGTTTAAAGAAAGAGGTTAACCCTCCACTTTTCTTGCCCTATTCTTCTCCTAACTACCGAACAGGAGAACACCCATTTTCCTCAACACTTTTACTACCATCTCTCCATCCCTCCATCCCTTCAATTTCGCTCAATATCAACAAAGGTTAGTCCAAAAAAAGATTAAGGTGGTGTTTGATTGTCTCTTAATGCATCTTAACAGCTCACCTCTTAATGTATCTTAACAATTCGCATTTTTGTATTAATAGGTCATTTGAATAATTTAGATTCATATTTGTATCTTAATTAATGATTTAAAGATATTCAGAGGGAATTTTTTAATCTCAATTTCAAACATTAAAATGAATTAAGAAGTGGGATGTTAAGATTCAATCAATGTGCTTCTTGGCACCGAAACAATTAATAATATAGAAAATTAATTTAACTGATAATTCTTAAACTGTTTTCGTTTTAAATTATAATATTAATATTTAATTTTTAAAATGTGATTTTACATATTTTTTAACTCAAAATTAATACGAATTTATTTAATTTATATCAATATAAAGTACCTAATTTACATATTTCAAATTCTTGCTGCGTGAAGAGAGAAACGCTGGGGTTTTGCGACTCTTTTAGAGAGAGAGAGGAATGGGGAGTAAGATAAAGAGATTGAGAAATAGGGACACAATCAGCAACTTGCTAGATGAGCTGATTCATCTCATCCTTTCCTACATCCCAATCATGCTGTTCAGACCTGTATATTATCAAAAAAAGATGGATTCGCGTATGGGCAACTCTCCCCTTTCTCACATTTATAATTTGAGCAATTTTGTGGACGGATTTCTTACTAATCGCAATCATGATTCTGATATTTCTACAGTTAGTATATGGTCAAATGACAGATTCAAAGAAGATTTAGGCCAGGTTTGTTTGTAAGAATTATAATCTTGGGACTATAATACATGAGATTATAATAACAAGACCATTAATCTTAGGATTAAATAATCATACTCATATGTCTGTTTTTTATAGAATTATTCAGGGGATAATTTAAAATAATCTCATGTTATGTTTGTTTTTTATAAGATTAATTAAATGATTGGATAAAATATATCATTTGAACTATTAAACCCTTACCAATAATAACATATTTAAAACTATAATTTAAATTTGTTTATACATCAAAAAAGCTCATAAACAATAAATTGAAACAATATTACTATTACTAAACAAAAATTAAGTAATTTACAATAAATTACTGTAAATATTCATCAACTAAAGTGTAATCTTATCTCAAGTGTAATTCTTACAAACAAATATAGTCTAGTGATTAAGATAGCAACTCTACAACTCAAATTTTTCCAAGTACCTCTAATGTATTGGGGTTTGCCAGCATTAACAAGTCTACATCTCGAGCATGTATCATTTCTCAAAAATATGAGTTTTGAGGGCTTTTCCAATTTGAAGAATCTAATTTTGGAACTGGGACCTGAAATATGGTGTGACAGGAGGTTTTCAGAGCAACTTCTCCTAATCTGGTAAATCTCACTATTGTTGATAATATTGGTCGTTATAAAGGGGAACTAGAATGTGTAAGTTTATGGTTTCCACACAAAATCTTTCTTGTTTGGAATATAGGGGTCAGTCTCCACTATTGTTGTCTGCTGTGGATGGCTTCCTTGTTTAGAAAAAGTGAATCTTGATATTGATATAGATGAGGGTATATGGGAAGAGCACTTCGAAGCAAAGAAACAAGTGATTTTCCAACAACTTATTAGTATGTTCCAACAAATCTGTGGAGCCAAGTTTCTCACACTTTCATTCCATACAACTCCGGTTTTATTTTTATTTTATTTTGTTAGGGGTAATTATACTTCTGTTACATGAAGTATCATCAAATTCATAATTCGGTCCCCAAAGAATTTGGACTTACAATTAACTACATGAAGTGCCTAATTTGATACAATTTAACCCCTAATTTCATAATCCGACCAATATTAGCCAGAATACCTACATTTCAGGCAAGACACGTATTTTATACGGTTTGACCGTATAAAATATGGTTTGACTAAAAAAAAAAGAGTTTTGTTGTCTTTCCGGCCCTAACAAACTCACCCATTTCCCTCCATTCTTTGTCAATAAATTCAGAAGCAACAAAGAAGAGGCAACAACAAAGAAGACCGACAAAAGCAACATCAAAGAAGACCAGAAGCATAAAAGAAGAAGAGAAACAAAGAGAAACCACAAGTAGCGAATAAGAAAAGACCAGAGTAAGGAGAGAAGAAGAGTAACCAGAAAAAAACCATAACAAGGAGGGAAGAAGAGCAGCAAAGAATAAACTTACCAATGGCTACCGTGATTTGTCAATGTGGTTTTCCGGCTGCACTTAGCACTGCTAATTCCGACCTAAATTGTGGGAGAAGATTCTTTGCTTGACAATCCATTGGGGTACTTTTTTTCTTCATTCCTTAGCTAGAATTTTTGCTGCAGTGAAATAGGGCTTGTAATTTTCTATCAAATCTTCATGCTTATTATGCTTATTGCAGAATGGATGTGGATTTTTTTGTTGGATTGATCCCCCAGTTGAAGGTGGGTTGCTGTCAAGATGCACAATCATGGAAAAGGAAGTTAAGAAGATTAAAAAATAAATTGAACATATGTATTGCCTTCATGGTGCTAACATGGTTCATTATGATAATTCATGATTGAATTATGTAAAGCAAAAAATGTAATAGCAGTATATGCCAAAAATATAATGCAAGAAATGCAATTATACTTTGTATGCAAGAAATGTAATGAAGACTTTATGTAACGGCAATAGCAGTTTAATGCAAGATTTTGTTTGAAAGATTGTGTAATGCAAGAAATGTCACTAGCACATACTCTCAGCTACATAAACCAAAAATTAAACTATCAGAGATGTATTTTGGGAGACAAAATCTATAGTTCAAACAAGTACTAATTTCAATAAGAAGCTAGAATCATAACAAATGCAACAACACTAGCTGCCAAAACAAAATAGCACGGTTGCACCCAATTAACTACTGAGAGTTCCCATAACAAAATCTTGTGCAAGTCATCAATGCATAACTAGTGCGCCATAGCAAAATTCTGTGCCAGTCAATGCTTAACAAGTGCTCTGGGGCACTCGATTAGCAGGACCAAATTAAAGGGAGTAAAGCTCATGAGTAACTATAAGCCTTGTTAGGAGGTCTTACTGCGGAATACTACAGGGATTAAAATTACACAGGGTGGTGTACAAGACAGAGGGATTAAAGTGCAGATACCAACAAAAAGGTGACAGGTTCTAAATAAGAGAGCAAGCACAGGTTATTATAGTATGTAGAAATGTCTTCCATAAGTATTGACCGTTGAGAATGAGATGAATGTTTTGCACTCAAAAGACGAAAAAATTACACTGTAATCATGGAAATGCTGTGACAAACAAATGTTGTATGAAAAAAAGAAAAATACTCATTTATTCATAATAACGTTGAGGTTCGATACGCTTATTATAGGGGTTTAATAAGGTTATAGTTCAGCTTCTAGGATTTTCTTCTAGGACTTTAAGTGAACAAACTAAATTATAACAACATTTGTGCCCTGCATTTGCAAAAAGATACCTACAAAAAAGAATATACAATAAATAATGGCATACCATTCCCTCTTGAATGACATCTAATGTTAAGCCCTTATGCAGCAAAGCAAGCCAGAGCTTCTACATCCTGTTTTTAAAGGAAACACAGAAAGAAAGAAAAAATTAGAATAAAGAACAAAACTTATAGTTATAGTTCACAAAACTTATGATATTTACCTGAGTGCACAGTTCCCAAATAGAGCCACATGAACCAGCCAAACATACAAACAGAAATATTCAAACACACACACCCAGTTTACCTTAATGACTTACCGCTATATATTTCACCAAGAGAATTAAGTTCTCATTGTTCAGAAACTTATAGTTACAATCACTTCACAGTAACATCCAAATAGATCAAGCTTACCAAGCAATAATTGTTTGACAAAAACATGAACAAAAATTAAGCTTACAAAGCTATCATTGTCCCCAAAAACCAAGCTTACAGATTGTTCACCATAAAACAAAATGCTAATAAACAAAAATAGAGTTCACAGCACATGGTCACTTTCTACTTATTCTTCCCTTTTGTTTTTGATGAGATAATTCCTCTCAGGTTGTTGATGGTCACAAATTTCTTCCCTTTTATATTTAAGATTGGAGTACCCCTAAATGTCTCTTGTGTTTGAGGAACACCTGCACATAGCCAATTTCTTTCGGGGATTGTGATTCCAGATGGTGGAGCTCTAATGTTAACAGTTTTGCCTCCATGTGAAATTAGTGGTGGCCTTGAATGCAGCCTTGGATTTTTCTACCTGTACAATAAATAATACTTCAATTGTCATATATATATAAATAAATGTATAGGACTGGAAAAATGCAAACATAAGTTATTAAGACTTGCTTGAGATGGGGGTACAGTAGTTGAAGCTGGGGTTGAGATAGGTGCAACTGCATTTACCATACATTTACCATACTAGTTCTGCCTCTTTTCACCTGCACACTGTTGCCTCTTTTTTACAACTAACAAAAGAGCTCTAACTCATGCAAGCATACATGCGTCAACAAGTAATACAGAGTAAGTAAAGTATCGATCCCACATAGAAAGTTGTTTAACTTAAACTACTATCCATTAATTAACTCACTATATTTATATGCTCAAACTAATGATTAAACTTGGTTTGTTCTCGAACTGCAAATAACAACTAAAACAATAATAACGATATAATAAAGGGCTAAATACACTTCCGTTATACGAAGTACCATCAAATTCATTATTCGGCCCCTAAAGTATTTGGGCTTACACTTACTACACCAAGTATCTAATTTGATACAATTTAGCCCCCAAATTCAAAATCCGGCCAATATTGGCCGGAATACCCACTTTCAGGTGAGACACGTATTTTATACGATTTGACAGTATAAAATACGGTTTGACTAAAAAAAATTGTTGCCTTTCCCGCCCTAAAAAACTCACCCATTTCCCTCCATTCTTTGTCAATAAATTCAGAAACAATATCAAAGAATACCAGAAGCATCAAAGAAGGAGAGCAACAACAAGAAGCCAAAAGCAGCGAAGAAGAGAAGACCAGAGTAAGGAGAGAAGAAGGGTAACCAGAAGAAAACCATAGCAAGGAGAGAAGAAGAGCAGCAAAGAAGAAACTTACCAATGGCTACCGTGATCTGTCAACTAGATACGGTAGTATTTACTTTTTTTTAAAAAAAATTAAGTCAAACCGTATATTTATACGGTCAAGTGTTATTAAATACAGATGACCCGAATGGATTCTTAGCCGGGTCGGTTTTTCGGGCTAATTTTGGCCGGATTTTGAAATTAGGGGCCAAATTGTATCAAATTAGGTACTTGATGTAGTAAAGTGTAAGCCCAAATTCTTTGGGGGCTTAATTATGAATTTGATGGTACTTCGTGTAGTAGAGTGTATTTAGCCCTATAATAAATGATATTTGAACTAATGAGATCCTAACTTCATTTAATACTTCATTCAATCGCCACTATCATGCATGACTTGTTCACATACCATAGGAAAGTAGCCAAGAGCACTAAAAGAGTATTAGCCATTTTTCAATGCATTAAGACCTACTTACACAGCATCCACAGATGATAGACTCTATGTAATCATCAATATAATTAACATCACTATATGTCTATGTGAAATTGCAACTATATTGATTTTAAGTTCAAGCTCTTATTCTAACTTATACGGTGAAACAGTATATGTCTATCTGGGTCACGAACTACATAAGCCATATAACACAGCCCTGTATACGTATACTATCATGATTACAATCCATATTTGCATGTTCATTGTCAATCCCATACAAATACTGAAACGAATGGTGATCAAGCATTCATGTATGCAAAATAATCATGACAGACATCCCATATGATATGCAAAACAACTCAGCATTTCAGCGTGCAATCAAACTACATAATAAAATCCGTTAGAATCCCATAATGAAGTTTAGTTCATGACTGAACCAAAAACCATTATGGGATCAAATCTAAACATGATCAATAAACAACAACCGAAAGATGAAAGTTGAAACTATCAGACCCAATTACTGAATACGCATCAAAATTCAATCCTCATAAGATTCAAGCAAAAACTAATACTAATAATCTGCTCTCATAGAGAAATCCCAAGAAGGAGTAGAAGAGTAGAGTTATGGCCTCCTTCTATGCTGGAATCCTCTCTAGAGAGTAAAACCCTAATTACCCAGTAAAGATACGTAAAAACTAATAAAATGTCAAGTGATACCCCTGACACCAGCCAGGAATCATTTTTAAATCAATTACAACCTTTAAAATTTGGAAATAAAATAAAACAAATCAGCAGCTTTAGGCTTCGCGCGCGGTCGCGCGTTCTTCCAGCTTGATACTCTCGCGACCGCGAGACTTGCAATAGGTTTGTATGTTTGGCCTGTCTCGCGCGCGGGCGCGCGCTCACTAGGCTTGTCCTTCTCGCGGCCGCGCAACTTGCAGAAGGTTGTCCTGGTTTTGTTGGGTACTCGCGCGGGCGCGCGCCTCCAAGCTCTCTTTACCGCGCGGCTTGTAGTTGCTATCTTCTGATCCTTCTCCTGAGCTTGGTTCTGCAATGTTGCTGTTGCTACTGAAATGTCCTATGTGTATCCATGTTTGTCCATCCATGCTCCACTCAATCCTAGCCATGCACATCCTATCTTTTGCCTCGCCTCACGCATCCATTAGCCTTGTGCTCAATAACACCACCAAATAAGACCAATTCCTGCACTTATTCACCAAAATGAGTTTTAAGTATGCGAAATGCAAATTAACATAAAATGCAGCTAAAACAAACTAAAATATACTTGAGATGGGCATAGTTCGCATGAATTGGTACTCCATAAGTAGGTAAAAATACTACTTATCAAATACCCCCAAACTTGAACCATTGCTTGCCCTCAAGCAATGCATACTAATGAGCAATAAAAAAAATGCAATTATATTATTGTGCAACTAATTCTCACATTGTCCCAACCATCATAAAAATTCAGTCTAATTTGCCTCAGCGAATTTTTCTAGATTTGAGAATACAAATTCCAACCAAACTGCAGGCATAAAGTCATATACTCATATATTTCACAAATGCTGTACAGATGCTATGTGTGTGTGTGTTGTGTTCGCCCAATACTTGATTTCGGTGTAGAATATTCATGCTATCTTGCTCAAACCAGAAAAATTATAGCTTAAATCAAGACTTATGTATATGTATGCAAGTCGGACTATTTCAACATCTTAAAATAAACTAAGGTTCAACAATGGGCTTAACTGCTTTATTCTACTCACGAGGGCGGATTCCGCACTTTCTTGCGGTGTTTATTTCTAATTTTCTTTTCTTTTCTTTTCTTCATGACTGTGCAATGTCTTACTCCATTAGGCACACTGCTACCCCTTAGCGAGCTTTCAACCAACGACTCCCAGACCATGAAAGACCTTAGGGCGCTAGGTGTAAAGATAATCTCCTCGGGCATACTTACTCAAGTAGCCAGGGCCCCGAAATAAGACTAGCCATGTTATTTCTACTTTTTTTTTAAAACACAGATACCCATGTGTTCCCACAGTCTAAAAATTGATGTTTTATAAGCCCCAAAAATCACGTTACACATATTTCTCTTTTTTTAACACTACATTTTTCTATCGAGCAATGCACACGTACTTCTTATACCTACAAGTGCTTGTGAACACATTTGTGCAAACCGAGAGCATGTACACAGCATTATGAATTTCGTTGTATAAAACGTTATAACTCAGCTCATGTTATCCAAAATATTCAAAAATCATTTAAAAACTTCACTCTCATCATTGGCTAGACAAATTTTTATTTATTTATTTATTTATTATTTTTTTTATTAACGGCAAGAACTGTGAGGTATGCAACATGCAACTAAATGCTAAAATGTAATCTAAACATGCATATAAAAATTAAACTAATCATGCAAAACTATATGAATCATGTAAAACTATATGCAAGACTAAAAAAAATACTAACTACTACCTAATACCCCCAAACTTAAAATATTCAATGTCCCAATTGAATGAAGGTAAAAGGTATGAAAACTCCCCTAATTATCGGTGGCGCCACCCTCCTCGGGTGGTGAGTCCGGTGGTGGATATGGTGCTACGGTTCCAAACTGAGGCCATTCTTGTGGTGTTCCTTGTTTTGCAAACGCTTCGGCTAAAGCTCTTGTGAGTCCCGTCGCAAATGTGCCCAAATTGTCGTACATGGCATCGACCTTACGCTCCAACCTTCGGAGTTGTCGATCGCCATTGGTGGCACATGCGTGCGTGGATGGACCCGCTTCGTCTGTTTGCTATTGGTGTTCTGGAAAAATAGGATGAAGGATGAAGCCTAGTCCGCGTGGGTGCGGTACACCACCTGTCCACTCCTTGAAATTTGCAATAGCAGCATGAGTGATGGCATGGTGTGAGTACTGCAGCGGCTCATTATGCCATTGGACTCCTTGTTGAGTACAGAGCATGGTTACCATTGATGCATGCTGAATAGTCCCATTTCTATTCCCACGCATATAATTCAGCATGTTTCTGTGGATTAAATGGCCGATGTCGATGTACTTCCCTATGATGATTCCCCACAAAATAATTGCCCGCTCGGTAGTTATGGCATTATAATGAGCTGACAGAACGAGCTTGGCACAAATAAACAGGTTCCAGGCCTGGGCATATCGATTCAATGTGGACGATGGAAACGATTTTGGTTCCATTGTCCCTATCTTATACTTCCATTTGGTGCCCGGGATACACAAATCAGTAATCACAACTGTGAGATCTGTCTCCAAATACTCGCCTTCTAACCAATTGTCAGACCCGGTAGGTGGTGCATCATATATGTTGAATACTTCTCGGATCGCGGAAGGGCGATAGTTCACCTGTTCTGCTCGAACAATCGTAATGCATCTTGTTAGCAACTCCGTAGCATTCGCATAAAATTCTCTAACAATCCCCACGGGAATGGGCATAGGAGAAGCAGTTAAGCCAACCCAATCTCGTTTGCGTATCATCTGCCAAAGTTGGCCATCCTGTTTTGCCGGTTGAAATCCCCGTTCCTTCACAAGAGATTTGGCCATACTCCGATAATAGTCTTGCTATGCTTCCAAACTGACAAATCTGCTCTCGTCCAAGACCTCCTCTTCGTGGTGATTGGAAGAAAAATCGGATGAAGAGGAGAGTGAGATTGCACGTGCTCGTTTTGGACCCATGTGGGGATGATAAAGACAATGGGGAGTACTTGTTGATGATTGTTCCTCAGATTTATTGCTTCACAACCCACGAAGAACCCTAAAATTATGCCAGGAACGTGATGTGTGGGTATGAACTTTAATAAGAGTTGCTTAGCCGTCTGAATATAGGAGATATAATAAGATGCGATTTTTATATTGGAAGAAAAACCCAAGTCAGACCGCAACTCGGATTTTTGACTTAAAAAAAAAACTTTGTCCACGTCTGCGAGAGTGCGCGGCCGCGCGGCTCGATACTGGAATTTCGGCTCGGGCGCGCGAGTGGTTATAAAGGTCTGATCTGTGTCGTACGCGGGAGCGCGGTCATAAGCTGTATGCATCACGCGGCCGCGCGGTTCTACATTGTGCACTACTGTGTTCAATTGTAGGCGCAACAAGATATAAATGTGTGCTATCCATTGCACCTACAATTCATCAGGAGACATCATCAAAATAGAGTTTACCACACATATCAATTTATGCAATGCAGATACACGCTCCCTTATTCTATCAGCTATTATGTGATTGTTTTAACTTAGGAAGAAATAACTCAACGAAATATACAAAGAGTGAAAGAGAGATTTTTAGAGAAGAAAAATAATGGGTTGCCTCCCATCCAGCTCTAAGTTATAGTCAATTAGCTTGACTGTCTCTGATGTTCATGTTGAAGAAATAATTGAGGCGACTTTCTGTCTGTCTACCTCACCACCGTAGTAATGTTTTAAGCGCTGACCATTCACCTTAAAAGGCTTGTCGGGTGACGTATCGAATATTTCGACTGCACCATGCGGAAAAACAGTTTTCACTGTGAATGGTCCCGACCACCTCGATTTCAGCTTTCCAGGAAAAAGTTTAAATCTGGAAATATAGAGCAACACCCTTTGTCCTGGTTCAAATGCCCTCTAAATGATTTTTCGATCATGCCATTTTTTCACTTTCTCCTTATAGAGCTTCAAATTCTCGTATGCCTGCAGTCTGAATTCATCCAACTCATTGAGTTGGTATAGGCGTTTCTCCCCGACAGCTGTCAAATCAAAATTTAGCTTTCGAATGGCCCAATATGCTTTATGGTCTAGCTCTATGGGAAGGTGGCAGGCTTTTCCATATACGAGCTGAAAAGGCGACATGCCTAACGGTGTTTTATACGCTGTCCTATAAGCCCATACTGCATCATCTAGCTTCAATGACCAGTCCTTCCTTGTGGGATTTACAACTTTCTCTAGAATTTTCTTGACTTCTCGATTTGATACTTCAGCTTGGCCATTCGTTTGTGGGTGATATGTTGTAGTGATGCGATGCTTCACCCCATATCTAGCCAACAAAGCTGTAAACTGCCTCTTGCAAAAGTGACTGCCTTCGTCACTGATGATGGCCCTTGGAGTCCCAAACATCGTGAAGATACTTCTATGTAAAAATCCGAGGACAACCTTAGCATCATTTGTCGGAAGAGCTGCCACTTCTACCCATTTCGAGACATAATCAACATCAAGCAGAATGTAGAGATTACCGCAAGAAGAAACGAAAGGCCCCATGAAATCAATTCCCCATACATCAAAAATTTCGACTTCTAAGATTGTATTCAATGGCATTTCATTCCTTTTAGAGATGTTCCCCACTCGCTGACATCTATCACATCACTGGACAAAATTGTAAGCATCCTTGGAAATTGTTGGCCAGTAGAATCCCGCTTGTAGTATTCTCGCCGCTGTTCTTTCACCAGCGTAGTGTCCACCATACACAGTAGAGTGACAATCTTTCAAAATTCCTTCGGTCTCGCTATATGGAACACACCTTCGTATAACTTGATCAGAGCATTGTTTGAACAAATAAGGCTCATCCCATATGTACCATTTGACATCATGCATAAATTTCTTCTTTTGATAGCCCACCAACTCGGAAGGTAGCATTTTACTTACCAAATAGTTCGCATAATCTGCAAACCATGACACTTCCCCTTTGACCACAAACAACTGTTCATCTGGAAAAGATTCATTAATTAACATCTTGTCATTTGTTTCCCTTTTCGGATTCTCGAGTCGAGATAAGTGGTCCGCCACTTGGTTTTCAGTGCCGTTCCTGTCCTTGATTTCCAAATCAAATTCCTACAGTAGTAAAATCCATCTGATCAACCGAGGCTTTGCATCCTTTTTCACCACTAAATGTCGAATAGCAGCGTGATCCGTATACACTATCACCTTTGTGCCGATCAAATAAGCTCGAAATTTATCAAAGGCGTACACTACTGCTAATAATTCTTTCTCCGTGGTGGTGTAGTTCAACTGTGTGTCTGTAAGGGTCTTGTTGGCATAGTAAATCACATGAAACATCTTCTCTTTCCTTTGTCCCAAAGTAGCTCCTACGGTGTAATCATTGGCGTCACACATCAGCTCAAATGGAAATTCCCAATCTGGAGCAGTAATAATTGGTGCTGACGTTAATTTCCCTTTCAGATGCTCAAATGCTGTCATGCAAGCCTCATCGAAGGTAAAATACGCATCCTTCTTCAATAAACTGCATAATGGTTTAGTTATCTTGGAGAAGTCTTTGATAAATCTGCGGTAGAAACCTGCATGGCCCAAAAAGCTGCTAACACCTTTTACTGAAGTAGGTGGTGGCAATTTCTCTATAGTTTCCAACTTTGCTCTATCTACGTCAAGTCCCTTTTTCGATACTTTGTGTCCAAGTATGATTCCTTCCTGTACCATAAAATGGCATTTTTCCCAGTTTAATACCAGATTTGTTTCAACACATCGCTTCAACACCATCACCAAATTCTCGAGGCATAGATCAAATGAGTCTCCGAAAACTGAGAAATCATCCATAAATACTTCCACATTCTGCTCTACCATATCTAAAAAGATAGCCATCATGTATCTCTGAAAAGTGGCTGGAGCATTGCACAACCCAAAATACATCCTTCTGAAGGCGAATGTGCCGTATAGACATGTGAAAGTTATCTTTTCTTGGTCTTCAGGAGCTATCATTATTTGATTGTATCCTGAATATCCATCCAGTAGGCAATAGTACTCATGACCTGCTAATCTGTCCAACATCTGATCAATGAATGGTAGTGGAAAATGATCTTTCCTTGTAGCTTTATTAAGCCTGCGGTAGTCCATGCAAACTCTCCACCATGTCATTGTTCATGTTGGAATCAACTCGTTGTTCTCATTAGTCACTACTGTCATACCACCCTTTTTCGGTACACACTGCACTGAGCTCACCCATGAGCTATCTGAGATAGGATAGATTATTCCTGCATCCAACCATTTTAGCACCTCTTTCTTAACCACTTCTTTCATTATCGAATTAAGTCTCCTTTATTGCTCAACCGATGGTTTACTTTTATCTTCTATCAGGATTTTATGCATACAAAATGAAGGGCTGATCCCTTTGATATCCGCTATGGTCCATCCAATCGCTAATTTGAACTCTCGGAGTACTCTTAACAGTTTTTCTTCCTAAAAAGATGTTAATACAGAAGAAATAATCACAGGTAGCTTAGAATCTGTATTTAAAAATGCGTACCTGAGATGATCTGGAAGTGGTTTCAATTCAAGTTCTGGAGGTGTCTCCAGAGATGGTTTTAATTTTACGGAGGTTTCTCCTGCTTTTGTCAATGGCTCAATAGGTATTCTAAATTTCCTGACTTGTGGAGTGGTATCCAGATATTGCACAAGTTCATCAAGTTCCTCGTCCTCCAAATCTAAATTTTTAGCAATTACCCTCTTCAAAGGTTTGGCAGCCACCCGACTTTGTACTTCATCATTTATGACCCGTTCCACCATCTCAACCAAGAAACATTCCTCTTCATCTATTGGAAATTTCATAGCTTTGAAGACATTAAAGGTGACCTCTTGATCATGAACACGTATAGTGAGTTCCCCATTCTGCACATCTATCAGAGTTTTTCCTATAGCTAAGAATGGTATCCCTAGTATGATTGGTATACTTTTGTCCTCCTCGTAGTCTAGAATAATGAAGCCAGCTGGAAAAATAAACTTGTCCACCTTAACCAACACATCTTCAACAATTCCTTGTGGATACATGATCGATCTATCAGCTAACTGTAATGATATGTTTGTTGGTTTTGGATCCGGCAATCCCAACTGGTTAAACACTGACAAGGGCATCAAATTTATACTTGCCCTAAGATAACATAAACACTTACTGAAGTTCATCTTTCCAATTATGCATGGAATTGTGAAGCTGCCCGGATCCTTCAGCTTTGGAGGTAATTTCTGTTGAAGCACTGTACTGCATTCCTCTGTCAAGGATACTGTCTCAAACTCATCTAATCTCCTCTTCCTTGACAATATACCCTTCATAAACTTGGCGTAACTGGGCATTTGTTCCAATGCCTCGGCTAATGATGTGTTGATCTGCAGCTTTTTGAAAACCTCCAAGAATTTGCTGAATTGTTTATCTTCCCTTTTCTTAATTAATCTCTGCGGATACGGAACTTGAATGTGAATTGGTGGTACTAGACTCTTGAACATCTCTTCTGAGCCTGCTTTGTCTTTCTCTTCCTGCCGATCCTTAGATTTCTCCAAATTTTCCTGCTCATTGGCTGGTTCCTCTGCCTCGCGCGGCCGCGCTCCTTCCTCAGTGCATTCTCGCGCGGGCGCGCGACTTGTAATAACTGACAAATCTTTCCCTGATCTCAATGTGATTGCTTGGCACTATTCCTTCCCTTCTCTTCTTGGATTTGTCTCCGTATTACTTAGCAATGAACCCTGGGGCCTGTTAGTAAGCAGCTTTGCCATCTGCCCCATTTGAGTTTCCAGATTCTTTATAGCCACTACTTGGCTCTTGATCATAACTTCTGTGTTTGCCATGTATTTCATCATCATCTCCTCCACTTTTGATTTCTTTTCTTGCTGAGGTGCAACTGGAGTGTGATGTTGTTGTTGTTGAGAAAATCCTGGCAGAAAGGGTGGTCTAGGATTAAACTGCGGTTGCGCTGGCTGCGCCTGAAATTGATTGTTTGGTTGAAACTGAGTTTGCTGATTCCCTTGATTATTCGACCAACTAAAATTTGGATGATTTCTGTTGTTGGGGTGGTATGTGTTCTAAAATTGGCCTCAGTCTTTTCTGTAGTTGCTCACATACTGCACTGATTCTGAGCTGATAGCACATTGATCCGTTGAGTGTGACCCTGCACAAATCTCACATACGAAGGCAACCATCTTTACTTTTCCTTCTGCTAAAGTATCTATCTTCTTTGCCATGGCTGCCATCTGCGCTTACAGCTGAGTAATAGCATCAACCTCCAATACACCTGTAACTTTAGTTTGTGGCATTCGGGATGTAGGATTCTGAAAATCATTCGATGCCATTGTCTCGATAAGGTCATATGCTTCCTCAAAGTTCTTTACCCATAATGCCCCTCCTGCAGCTGCATCTACAATCGGTCTCGACTGCCATCCCAATCCATTATAAAACGTGTTAATTACCATCCAATCTGGCATACCGTGATGTGGGCACTTTCGCAGCATTTCTTTGTATCTCTCCTATGCTTCATATAACGACTCGCCCTGTTGTTGCTCAAACTGAGAGATAGCTGTCCTTATCTTGGTAGTTTTCGCCATTGGGAAGAACTTAGCTAAGAATTTCTGTGCTAAATCCTCCCATGTAGTTATAGATCCTACTGGCAGAGAATGAAGCCAACTTTTCGCTTTATCTTTCAATGAAAATGGGAACAACCTTAGTCTAATAGCATCCTCCGTCACATCATTGTATCTGAATGTATCACAAATTTTGATGAAACTCAATAGATGTTCATTCGGATCATCTGTAGCAGCACCCCCAAACTGAACTGTATTCTGCACCATTTGAATAGTGCCAGCTTTTATCTCGAATGTATTTACTGCTATCGCTGGTCTGACTATGCTAGACTGAAGTCCGTTAATATTGGGCATGGAATACTCCTTCAGAGCCATATGCTCCTCTCGTTGTTCGTCTCCTTATGCCTTGGCTGCCATGTTAGCTGTCTTGTTTTCCAACTGTTCTTGTAAATTTCTACGTACACCCGCTCTCCAACTTCTCCCGTTTATATTATCCTGAACAGGTATTAACTTGGGGTTGGTTGACCGTGTGCGCATAAAAATTTATCCAAATTCCTGAAACAAAAACAAAAACTGAAATGAAATAAGACTAGAATTGTCTAAGTCATACAATATAGCTTACAACTAATGATAATAATACTAAATTAAACGCCTTTTCCCAGCAACGGCGCCAAAAACTTGTTGCCTCTTTTTTACAACTAACAAAAGAGCTCTAACTCATGCAAGCATACATGCGTCAACAAGTAATACATAGCAAGTAAAGTATCGATCCCACAGAGAAAGTTGTTTAACTTAAACTACTATCCATTAATTAACTCACTATATTTATATGCTCAAACTAATGGTTAAACTTGGTTTATTCTCGAACTGCAAATAACAACTAAAACAATAATAGCAATATAATAAATGATATTTGAACTAATGGGATCCTAACTTCATTTAATACTTCATTCAATCGCCACTATCATGCATGACTTGTTCACATACCATAGGAAAGTAGCCAAGAGCACTAAAAGAGTATTAGCCATTTTTCAATGCACTAAGACCTACTTACACAGCATCCACAGATGATAGACTCTATGTAATCATCAATATAATCAATATCACTATATGTCTATGTGAAATTGCAACTATATTGATTTTAAGTTCAAGCTCTTATTCTAACTTATACGGTGAAACAGTATATGTCTATCTGGGTCACGAAATACATAAGCCATATAACACGGCCCTGTATACGTATACTATCATGATTACAATCCATATTTGCATGTTCATTGTCAATCCCATACAAATACTGAAACGAATGGTGATCAAGCATTCATGTATGCAAAACAATTATGACAGACATCCCATATGATATGCAAAACAACTCAGCATTTCAGTGTGCAATCAAACTACATAATAAAATCCGTTAGAATCCCATAATGAAGTTTAGTTCATGACTGAACCAAAAACCATTATGGGATCAAATCTAAACATGATCAATAAACAACAACCGAAAGATGAAAGTTAAAACTATCAGACCCAATTACTGAATACGCATCAAAATTCAATCCTCATACGATTCAAGCAAAAACTAATACTAATAATTCGCTCTCATAGAGAAATCCCAAGAAGGAGTAGAAGAGTAGAGTTATGGCCTCCTTCTACGCTGGAATCCTCTCTAGAGAGTAAAACCCTAATTACCCAGTAAAGAAATGTAAAAACTAATAAAATGTCAAGTGATACCCCTGACACCAGCCAGGAATCGTTTTTAAATCAATTACAACCTTTAAAATTTGGAAATAAAATAAAACAAATCAGCAGCTTCAGGCTTCGCGCGTGGCCGCATGCTCTTCCAGCTTGATACTCTCGCGACCGCGAGACTTGCAGTAGGTTTGTATGTTTGGCCTGTCTCACGCGCGGGCGCGCGCTCACTAGGCTTGTCCTTCTCACGGCCACGCAACTTGCAGAAGGTTTTCCTGGTTTTGTTGGGTACTCGCGCGGGCACGCGCCTCCAAGCTCTCTTTGCCGCGCGGCTGCGCGGCTTGCAGTTGCTATCTCTTGATCCTTCTCCTGAGCTTGGTTCTGCAATGTTGCTGCTGCTACTGAAATGTCCTATGTGTATCCATGCTTGTCCATCCATGCTCCACTCAATCCTAGCCATGCACATCCTATCTTTTGCCTCGCCTCACGCATCTATTAGCCTTGTGCTCAATAACACCACCAAATTAGACCAATTCCTGCACTTATTCACCAAAAGGAGTTTTAAATATGCGAAATGCAAATTAACATAAAATGCAGCTAAAACAGACTAAAATGTACTTGAGATGGGCATAGTTCGCATGAATTGGTACTCCATAAGTAGGTAAAAATACTACTTACACACACAATAGATATCAAAAGGACTAATAATTACACTTCTTATCATATTTGAAAATGAGTTAAAGTAAAATAAATTAGAAATTATTTACTGGGAGTTTTGCAGGCCTCTCTTCTGGTGGTTCGACCCATGTAGAGTTTGACCATAAGGCTGAGTATGTTAGTCGTACTTTCGTAGAGTAAAAATTATTGTACAAGACGTGACACGGGTGATCCTTGTCCTTAAGGTTTTTATCACCCCCACCACGATCGGTTTGCTAAGAGTTACAGACAATATACCTCTAGGATATATGTCAAGCCTTGGTGACTAATCCGTGATAGCAATTCACAGAAAATTCCAATTGAACACTACTTTGTAGTAGTTATTTGTTTGTAAGAAGAATGGAGAAGATAGAAGAAAAGTTCATTTGTGCAAATCTTCCATGTAACTTCTCTTTTTATCATATGCATATCTCTTATGTATATATATATATATATATATATATATATATATATATATATATATATATATATATATATATAAGTTACATTATAACTATTCAATTATATATTTAACTATACTAATTAGTACTAATTATGTAAGTTACATATTAGTAATAATTAGAAGTTAAATAGAATTTGAATAGTCTCACTATTTTTCTTTTGTTCCAAAATAAAATAAACTTCTATTAAATCAAACTAAAGAAAAATAGTTTTATCAAACAACTTTCTATCAATCCCCCACTTGTTTGGAAAAACTATTTTTAATCCAAACTTTTTATCAAACAACTCCAAGGCATGTGTGCATAAAAGAGGGTGTGACGAACATTGAACCTTCCCTTAGTGTAAACAACTCAAAGTCACATCAAAGTTGAAGGTGCCCGTAGATTGAACCTCTACTTCTATATGATATGACCGGAATTGTCACACACACACAAAATCCTCCTACCACTGTGAGTATTCTCAATTGCTTTGCGCTAATATGGCTATGCGCAATACCCTATTTCATGAACCTCTAGGAGAGTAAACCACAACCCTCTATAAGAAGCGACTCCACTTCTAGTTCATATAGGCAAAGTGTTTCACGTGTGTTTCTGCTGCTAAGAACACAACTACTTTGTAAAGAGTATAACTCAGCCTCGGTCGTGCAACAGACGTTACTATCTTAAACTACATATATGGAACCACATCGATAGTAATACGGTCAGCAGCTATGACTTGTTTTTCCTATTGAACCTATAAACTAGGGGTAACCTAGGAATAGGTTGGGTTCCCATCACCCCTGACTCAAAGTGGTTTAAGTTCCATATCACAAATAGTTAAACTTACTAAGCTTTCGTCAAAGTCTTAGTAAAAAGATATGTCAAGTCGTCACTTGGCTTCCTCATAAACAAAAATTATGATACCTTCTTGTATCAATTGTCTAACAAAAATATGTTTATGACCAACATGTCAAGACTTACCTTTAAAGGTAATTTCATATGCTTTATACAAAAATAATTTCATTATCACAATATAATGAATAAAACAATTTTGGAAGTGGCCACAATTTGATGTTTCAACAACAAATTTCGATTCCAATTGCTTTCTACATCATATAAAGAAATAGTATTACTTGCTACTCCAAGTAAATTATACCATTCACAAAGAGTAATAATATATCCACCTACTTGTGGAAATATAAGAATATTTTCACATACTTGTGAATATTTTCTTAATTAATTAATCAAGATCACAACCAACTATAAAGATTAATAACATTAGATCCATATTGTGAAATGGGAAATACTCATTTGTTTCTTTCTCATCTAAGAAACAAATACCCAAGATTGGGTGAAAATTCACCTACTTGTAAATTTATAATTTTTCTCACTGAAATATAAGTGACATTTATGTGATCTATTAAAACATTGAGAAATCTAACAAAAACCAATGTAAATCATTAGTATACTAAGTTTAAAACTGTATGTAATATCTGATCTTGTGCATTGCATATCAAACACAAGGCTCCCACTAGCGCATGTGTACTTCAGATTTACAATAGCTATATCAGAATTAACTTTCAGTGTACCACCACTATTAAAGAATTATTAAATTCTTCAATCTCAAGGTTATCAAACTTAGTTCAGTATAGCCCCTCAATACAATTAAATTGGTTTAGTTGAAATCCTCACTATGTTTTCACATGATAATAAGATAACATTTATTTTACAAGTCTTTCAACATAAAGACAAAAATAGATGTCTTAAACTCGTTTACGTTAACAATACTATGTAAAATGACCAAACATGTCATTAATATACACAAAAACTATCACATTATAGTTTATACAATTATATTGTTAGTGTAAACATATAAATAATTCTATATCTGATAGAATCTCAAGGTAAATATGCACATATTATCACCTAATATGTATCCACTTTAATATTTATAACTTAGTTTCAATCTCACTATTGAACTAAATCACAATAAATATTTTGGATCATATTTAGGCTAATAAAATAGGTATTTTATTTACCAAATTATTATATTGATTTCCTTCACCAAATCAATATTGCTCTTTCTAGGTTCAGTTATAACTTTGTAGAACCTTAGATAATTAATTAAGTGAAATAAGTTTACACATCAATATTATTCAAAAGTTTGTGTTTCAAATACTTTCATTTCATAGAGCTACACAACCAAATTGAATTTCGCAACAAGAAATCCATAAGCCTTACTATTTTTGACATAAATAAAATTATGCTCCAAATAGTTCAAATGCCAAATTTAGTCTATAAATAAAAATTTTGAAGAATCACCCCCACACTTTTAAATAATTGAAATCTCATTGAATAATTTCACTTCACAATATTATGTTCACTACTTAAAAAATAAATTTTAGATTAATTAACATTTTATGTGACAATGTTTCCATAAATATTACTTCCACATAAGAATATTAAGGAACACTTCTCAGAACAAAAAATAAGTTCTTATATATACATTTTATGTATTAGTAATTCATATAAAGATTGCTTCAATATAAGAATCTTTTAGAATACCCCCACATAAGAAAACAAGCACAAATTTATTTGCATATAAAATATAAAAATTTATATTTACTTTCTAAGAAATTAATTTATCACACAAAATTAATTTATGTAGAAAGCAAATAAAATTCACACACATGAATTAGTATATCCTCAAGTATTTTCTTGTCTCAACTTGGATAGGAAATATCATAAACAATATATCTTTTGACATTTACAATATAGAATTCAAGACAATTCTCATACTAATATGAAAAACTTGAACTTCACTATATTTATAAAAATTCAAAAAATAAAATGTTTATCTCAATTAGAATATACAAAATTCGTATGATCACATTAAAATTTACTACTTGGACAAGAAATACACATAAAAATAAATCAATATATATCAATTATGATTATCCCAAAAACACTAAGAATATCATTTCTAAGTGTTTTCTCAACATCAAAATCATATTGTATACACGATTTAGTCAACCAAATCTACTTCTACAATATCTCTTCTAACTATTAATTGATAATTAATTTATTATCCACAGACAAAGTAATCTATTCAAAATTCATACATACAAATACTAAGTAATATTACACACTAAATATTACCTCAAGTTTATATGCATAATTTTGTTCAAGAAGATCATAAATTTACAACTAATTTGTTATACATAGAGAAAAGTAAATTTCACAACTTTTACTGCAAACACTAATAATAAATTAATTTCAATTAGTTTATAAGAATAATAATTTTCTTAAAACTCATGCATATACACATTTAGCAATATTATCTACTCAAAATATTACTAGTCAATAAATATGCACAAGTTAATGTTTGTTCCACCATGAACAATTATCAAATTATCTCCAAATCAAATAAAACTAATCAAATTAATTTATTATATATGATCATTAGCAAAACAATACTTACACATGCAAATATCATCAACACATGATATAATACATCACATATATACCATTCATGTATATATACTTATAAAATGATAAACAAATATCATTTATAAAAATAAAGGCAATCGTTAAAAACATACCTTTTGGAATTAAATCCGAAGTACACCATAATCTCTTTAGAAAAATTTCTAGGCATCAACATTTGGTGTTTTTCCATGATGACTCTTCATTTTCTCCACATCATTTACAAACTTGTAAATTGCAAGTTTTTTTTACTATCATTTTTCTCCACAATCCATCATCTAATAGGAATTATCAATAAAAATAATTAGCTTAATCAACTATTACTAATTATCTTTAAACTCCATGGATAAAATAGATTAATAAGAAAAATGATACTTATCTTTGAAAACCGTGTTGTCTTCCATCTCACAAAAATCATGACTCCAACAAATACAATAAAAACCTTAAGATTGTTAGTTGTAGTTTGGTAGAGTAAAAATTATTGTAGAAGACGTGACACGGATGATCTCTGTCCTTAAAGTTTTTATCGCCCCCACCACGATCGGTTTGTTAAGAGTTACAGACGATATACCTCCAGGATATATGCAAGCCTTGGTGAATAATCCGTGATAGCAATTCATAGAAAATTCTAATTGAACACTACTTTGTAGTAGTTATTTGTTTGTAAGAAGAATGGAGAAGATAGAAGAAAAGTTCATTTGTGCAAATCTTCCATGTAACTTCTCTTTTTATCATATGCATATCTCTTATATATATATATATATATATATATATATATATATATATATATATATATATATATATATATATATATATATATAGACAAACACACATATATATAAGTTTCATTATAACTATTCAATTATATATTTAACTACACTTATTAGTACTAATTATGTAAGTTACATATTAGTAATAATTAGAAGTTAAATAGAATTTGAATAGTCTCACTATTTTTCTTTTGTTCCAAAATAAAATAAACTTCTATTAAATGAAACTAAAGAAAAATAGTTTTATCAAACAACTTTCTATCATAGTCAAATCCAACTCTTACTGCAGTGTACCATCTACACTAGTGTTACTACCTTCCCTAGCTTCTTTGCTTTTAGATGCTTCTCTATTAGCTTCTTTTGCAGCATCCCTTTTATGGCGTGTTCTTGCATTATGACCATATTAACAGCAAACCCTGCACCTCAGTGATTGTTAATGCGATTTTCCTAAATATCCTTGTCGTGGTTCATTTCTCCCTTGCCAACTTAATTCTTCCATCGAAACTTTCCACTAAATTACTAATCAATATGTCACACTTTGGGTAATGATTGAAGTATGACCTTGGCCACTGATGGGGTGGCTTGTCTTCTAACCATTTGTGTGCTTCAGGATATGCTTTCCTTAGTTCCTCCAATGCTTCATTAAATTTTCCAACATTTGTTGCCTTTGCACATTCCCGTAACAATTCCCTTAAAGCCTGCCTTGTGTGCCCTGAATTTGCAAAATTGGCATGCAAATGTTGCCAACAAAACCTATTCTCAGCATTTGGAATTAACTCTTCAATGGCCTTAATTAATCCCTTTTGCTTATCTGACATTATGGTCCAACCATGGTCGTTTACAATCTCAACATCCTCAAATGATGAATTCAATAAACCACTTCCAAGTCTCATAGTTTTCTGCCTCCACAACAACATAAGCAACTAGATAGAAATTATTGTTTCCATCAATCCTAACTGCATTCAATAGAACTCCACCATTTGTATTTGTGCATTTGAGATGTATACCATCCAACCCAATGGCTAGACTACAGTGTTTGAAGCCTTCCTTGAGACCACCTAAACAACATTAAAATCTTTGGAACACAGGTTTGCCTTCTAACAATGACCCATCTTCATATTTTATCTCCGCTGTAGAACCAGGATTTAGCCTTCTTAATTCAGGTTGATAGTGCCACAACTTGCTGTATTGTTCTCTTAAATCACCATCAATGGATGTCACTGCCATTTTCCTTGCCCTATAGGCTTGAGCCTCGATTATTTTGATAGTATAGTCATTCCATACTTTATCACAAAATGTAGTTGCAGGCATCTTAGGATTGATCTTGAAATCATTTACATATCTCTCTGCTAGCCATCTTGAATTCACACTAGGAATCTTATATTGTCTGCCACGTGTGCTCTTTTAGAGTGTATATTTTTACTTGTAGAGTATCTTCCTTTTGTATCTTAGAAGCGTATATTTTCCACCCACATGAGTCATCATTGCATGCAAAGCCCACCTTGTCACATTCATTTCTATAACTCTACAATACCTTGCCATGCTTCACAGAGGGTGCTATCACAACCTTCTTGAAGATTTTATTATCTTTGAAAAGCATTCCTTTTTCAAACTGCGAGTCATTCATTTGAGTCTTTGGATCAAACATTGGCCAACTTGGGTTTTCATCATCTTGACTTCTCATAAGAGGAGGCATGTCATCAGTCATTAAATTAACATCATCATCAAATGTAATAGAGGATGCAGTCAGTTTTCCTTTATCATATGTTTTTGATCCTTTCTCATTTCTTGTAACACCTACCCTACTGGTTTTTTTCCAAATAACTCAACCTCATGATCAACATAATTGTCAAACTCAACATCATCTTCTTCACGTCCACTCTTTGATGGATAAAAGGCTTAGTACCTTGCACTGCCTCATTGTTTTTCAATTCCCTAAAACCTTCATTAAGTATATAGTGAAAAAATTTAAGATCACCTGCAAACCCCAACTCCATCCATATTTTACGTAACTCCAACAGACTCATCTCTTTCCATTCAATATAATCAAAATATTTGAACTTCCCATTATGATAGGCATGTCCACTTAACATTCCATCATACATCATTTTTATAGTAAATACAATATCCTCTTCAGTTGGTTCTGGAAAAAACCAAAACTCAATGATCACAAGCAACAAAAAAATTTCAAATTTTATGATACTTCACAAAAACACAGTACCCATGGATATGTATATACTATACATATATGTGTGTGTGTGTGTGTTCGTGTTGATGTCTGTGATATATATATATATATATATATATATATATATATATATATATATATATATATATCACTGCAAATGACACTATCATGCACAAATATACAATTATTGTGATTATAGAGGAATACACAAGCAACAACAAATTTTAAAATTTCATTATACTTCACAAAAACAGAGTACACATGGCTCTATTTGTATATACTATACATATATGTATGTGTGTGTTCGTGTGGATGTGTGTGGAATATATACATATATATATATATATATATATATACGGTTCGGATCTTATGTTCATCCTTTATTCAACTCACCCGAGCTCACCCCCCTTTAGCGACAGACCCGGCGACGGTTCGGTCATACAACCGTCGTCTATACTTTTAGCGACGTAATATGTTGTCCGTCGCTAAAAGTATAGGCGATGGTTGTATGACCGAACCGTCGTCGGGTCCATCGCTAAAAGGGGTGTCGACATCGGGATTTTTATTTGTCCCTTTTCGTTACCTGTTTTTTTGTCTTCTCATTTTATGTGAGATTTGTTTGAAAAAATAAGTGAAAAAGGTCCTACATGTATAATATCGACGATTGGACTGTAAGAGTCGCCAGTTGATTTTTTAACTGGTTGTACCAACACAACCGAGAAAAGGTTTGCACATTGACCCAGTGATGTGACACTGCTAAATGGGTCGGTGAAACTGAGATTCAATTAGGGTCCGGGGACTTGCTTATGCGGAGGAAAGGTGTTAGGCACCCCCCGACATCCGTGTTGCCACGGTAACTGCCACTTTTCAAGAAACTGTTATATGAATGTGTGTGTGTGTGTGGGTCAATGTGCTGTTATTTGGAAGTAGTGCTATGCCTCGTTTGCACCTATATACAAAGGGTTTGAATTTATGTAAAAAATTTAGTTTTAAATAAGATATAGCAGTGATGTTTTAGAAAAGAGGTTTTTTCAAACCCTTGTGCTCAATAGTAATTGAGGCCTTTGATACTTCCATTTTATTCCGTATTCGGCTGGATTGATTTTATTTTCGAGATGCGAAGCATCTTCAAGAAAATAATGTACAAAGCAGTGCCGAACTCCTCATGGGTATGACAACCATCAGAGAAAATCCGAACACCGTGAATAAATTTACAGGCTACTTACTGCTGAAAATGTCCATCACGAGAATCGAATCTAGATTCAGTAGACTGAATCTATGATCACATGATTCCTAGGCTCACATGATATTGCAATTTGTATAAAAAAGCAGTAAGCAGGTATATATATAAAAACTGTAAATATATATATACAGACATGATCACCAACCACAAAGCACCTCCATGGGGGATCAGAAATGTAAATAAAGCTGTAAAAGCTATCAACTGCCACGGAGGAAACTCCAGGCGGGATAAAATGTACAAAAAGCTGTAAAAACGGTCAACCACCACGAAGTAAACTCCAGGTGAGACGAAATGTAAATATATATATATATATATATATATATATATATTAACTATTGTCGGACTTTGTTCGATGAGCCTGGATTTTACATCCTGTTATATATATATATATATATATATATATATATATATATATATATATATATATATATTAAAGCAGTAAACGCTCCAGACCGAAGTCTAGGCTCATCGAACAGAGTTTGACACGCAGTTCATATATATAAATGTATATATATACAGAAGCAAGTAAACGCTCAAGACCGAAGTCTAGGCTTAATCGAGGCATAACTCGATAATGTTAGTTCATATATATACAAACTGAAATAAAACCATGGACCGAAGTCTGGGCAAATACACGTAACACGACTCTCAACGTGAAGAATTGTGTGTGCAAAGATGAAGAGAAAGGCTTTAAAGTGTGTGAGAAGGCTTACAGTGGGCTACCAAAGAAGACTTCTATATCTTTAAAGTAGATAAACACTGGCTTCCATAGGTACAGAAGTAGCTATATGTGAGCTCACAATTGTTTAAAATGAGAAAGCACTCAGCATAGGGTAAGTACAGAGGAAATTGGGCAGGGCTTCCTCGCCGTTTTCTCTTGCAAAATATCCACCCCAAGCCCTCTATTTATAGAGGGTGGCTGCGGCTCGGCCACAGGTGTACCAGAGGCTTCTTGGGGTGCCCCGAGTTTTACGGGTCCCGTAGTCTCGAAATACGTGCACACATGCAACGTGATGTCCGCTCAAACTTTTAGAATTGTAATTCGGGCATTCGACTGAGGTATGTAAGACCTATTTCGGACCGTCGTTGTCGAGAGTTATGCAATGACGTGGGATTAGAGGCTGTATGAAGTCATGAAGATGGGACGATGCCCTACGGTCTTCAGCTTTAAATTCTATCTGTTATCCTTCGCAATAGTCACTCGAGATTGGTTTTCCTTGGCTTTTGTGGGACATTGTGTATGTATCAAAGCGTTAAGACGGTACGGTGTGGTGTCATGATAGCGAGATGACGACTTTGCCCCTCATCGGGGTAATCGCTGATTGGGCTGATAAAGCAGACGTTGCTCAGAGTTATCACTGAGATTGGACTGCTACAGTCGTTGAAGGTCCTCAGTGTCATCTCTGAGGTGTGCCTGTCCTCCTGGTGTTATCTAGGGGTTGGTACTGAGTATCTCGTTGTGAGCATCGAGATTGAAGCTGATTGCATCTAAAACAAGCATTTTCGGGGTTATCGTCGGAACTGCATTCCTTGGGGTTATCGCCAAGGTTGGTAGCTACTCCCATGGTTGGGACTGAGACTGGAACATCTCGGGGTTATCTCTAGGACGAATCGGTCTTCTCCGGCGTGTGTTCCGGTATTGAAACTGCAGGCCTCGGTGTCATAGCTGAGGTTGGAATTGTTACTCCCGGTGTGTGTTCTGGGGTTGAGGCTGTTACTCCCAATGTTTGTTCCGGGGTTGAAACTGAGCTTCCGGTAGTATCCGGACTGGATGTGAGTTGTCTTCCAGGGTTATCTCTGAAAGACGAATCTGCCTTCCTGCAATGTCAGTAACAAGTGTGCAGAAAATTTTGAGTGTCTACAGATGCCCCTCTTTATCATATTCATGCAATGCAATGGCATGGATAGGATAAAGAATCCTAGACACTTTAAATGCAACAAGATAAACATGATGCAATATGGAGCAATATGATGCAAGTGTATGATGCATATGTATTGCTTTCCAACAAGCTCGGGATAATTACCGGCTCCCTGTTGCTTCTACTAGGGATGGTAAGGATGACAAGCTTGGAGGTGTGATCCAAACCTATCAGGATGTTGACGTTGGGGCTATCACCAAAGTCCTTAATCCTTGATACAGACTTTACTCCAAAGATGTGCCTCTCGTGTACAAGAGATCTGTGGGGATAAAACTTCGTCTGTTTGAGGATGTGTATAACATATTCCATCATCAATCCTCTCTGATGATGTTGATCCTTCCTAGTTTGTATCGCCAAGTCATCTCAAGGTTCTGTTGGATTTACTGCCAATAACAGATGTTGTCAGGGCTACCCGACCTTCGTTGACGTGTGAACCAACAGTTGACCACACGTTGTAACCCCCGCTGGGGATACATTTGATCCTATATTGACGTGTATATCAATGGATGAACTCCCTACTGGGGATAAACGCCAAGGCTGCTTGGACTTTGTTGATGTGTGTATCAACTGATGCAATCATCAGATGGTTTCTGATGCGACGTTGGGTTTACTTGCCAACGGCTGAACTGATGTCAAGGTTGCTTGACCTTCTCTGACATGTGTATCAACGACAAACATGCGTTATAGCCCCCACCGAGAATCTGTGTTGGATCATTGTTGATGTGTGTGTCAACAAAATATGCGTTGTAGCCCCCGTTAAGGAATACGAGTTGGATCATCGTTAATGTGTGTGTCAGCAAAACATGCATTGTAACCCCCACCGGGGTATATGAGTACCCGAGTATGAAATCCTCGAATAGCTCTCGATGCTTTGATGAGTTTACTTGCCATCGGCTGAAATAACGTCAAGGCTGCTTGACCTTCATTGATACGTACATCAATGGATGACAATGCGTTATGGACCCCACCGGGGTTGTTGTATTTTGATATATACAAGCACGTTGTAACCCCCGTCGGGGTTTCATGTTGTAAATGAGGATGACGATCCTGAGTGATTGGCATTGGACCTTCGTAAGGTATTGCCGAATAGAACTTGTAATGTCTGAGATCATTGGCATAGTATACCCTGTGATTGGGCAAATACCAATTAGTGATGTACAAACCCAAGGTTTAATCTGAGGAGACCAGGAGTGTAAGCTATTCTGCTCAATCGCGTAGCGTTTTTATCCTTGATTTGGCCTTTTCAGCTTGTGAGAACTCCTTTTAACTCAAATTGGACCGAGCCGGAGGGTGGGACCCATGTAGGGGTGCCGCAGGCATACCTGCTACAGCCGCAGATGGACCTGCGACCAACCCTAGATGTTAAAATCCTGCAAGTTGCTTTCATAAGTCATTTTTATGTTGCGCCGCGAAGGAAATCTGAGAGCTCTTCTTCAGATCTGTTGAGTTCGGACGTCTTTCTGCAAATTCTGTCACCGTACAAGTGTTCTATACTGTCCTGGTAACATATTCATGTACTTTTTTCTAGTTTTTATCCGTTGGAAAATGACTTATCATATAAAATGCATTTAAACACATAGTAGTGATTATGTATGCACAAATGATTTTATAAAAAATATTCAACATAGTAAATGTTAGTATTAAACTATGCTAAACATAATGATGTGAAAAAATTTGACTTTTGAGACAGTCAAATTGGCACCTTTTTTTGCTATTTCTTATCCTATTTGAGAAAAAATGAGCACAGGTGAAAAAGCAAAGTAATCTTGGTAATTAGGCTAGCCTTATAGATTGATGACTTTGATTTTTTGGATGCAAATAAGATGTATATGACTGTGGGTAGGTGTACTACTGAATGGCCACCTAGTCATGCCTATGTGCATGTGGATAGTCCTATTTATAGAGGAAACTATGGCAAAATTTTCCTAAAATGTAGGAATTGCGTTAGTTATGCATTTTTAACTATACTGTAGATGTATGTTAAAATGATGCATGCACGCATATAGTCATTAAATGTATTTTGAAAAGCTCCAGGTTAAAAAATACCACACCCTTTCTGAGGTGATTTGGAGACTTGTTGTCCAGATATTATGGATCCGGATCAGCCGAGTAGTTCCCGTAGGACCACTTCAGGTGTACGGAGGAGGGCTTCTAAAGTGCCTCGACCCTGTTCTATTAGACAGCCTCGCAGGTTGGTGGAGGCAGTGATACGTCCAGTCCAGGTTGATGTGCCGGACGTCGAGGATGAGGATGAGGATGTTTCGGTTGCGGACCCCGCTCCTACTGCGCATGTTCCCCGTAGGGAGCTCCCGAGTATTTAGGTAGCAAACCCAGAGCTTTTGGGCGACTTGAGTCGACATCCCTCGATGTATTTGCATGCTAACGAGGTATGACATTAGATCTTGATCTTCCTTCTTTCCTATTTGTGAGGAGTAAATGGATTTAATGTTGATCTGTATTTCATGCAAGTTCCTGACTTTACACAGCCTCGAGGGAACTGGTTCAGTATACACTCCATGTACCAGGCGCTTCACCCTAACTATAGAGCGATTGTGCATGATTGGGGTTTTGGAGCATTCTTTTCCATTCTTCCCCGTCGTTGTCCCTGGGGTCACCTCAGGGCATTATCTGAGCGGTGGTTTCACCAGACTCAGTCACTCAATTTGTTAGACTGTGAGGTGATGATGACGCTGATGGATTGGAGGTTTATCACAGGTATGGAGTTTGGAGGGGCATTAGTGCTTTGCATGGCGGATATTACCCCTACTATCATCAGATCCTTGTTAGGAGTTCCGACTGAGGCGCTCAAGGGCAGGACTATCCGTGCGGGTCCTTTGAGCGTAGATGCTATGAGTGGGCTATTGAGCGAGCCCATGCCAGATGATGTCAGAGTCAGGGATCGCATTCTTCAGCGATTGTTCATGATGATCATTAGGGGCTGTTTCATAGCAGATAACTCCTCTACGGTGTCGTTCGCTTTGATCAGCGTCACTCGACATGTGGACCGTATAGGAGAGTATGATTGGGGATCCTACACCTTTGCCTATTTCCTCAAGGGCATACGTATGCGCTCGTAGGGTTTGACTGAGGCTTGGCTAGGATTCTACCCATTTCTGCTGGTGAGTATTTCTCTTGTCATTTACCATGTATAGGTTAAGAGTGTTAACTGACAGCAGATATTTGCCTTTGTGTTGGCAGTTTTGGGCCTATAAGAGGCTCTCATGTTTACGTCCGGTGAGTGTACTAGGATTGGATACCTACCCACTAGGACGGCGATGGCATCATTCCATACTGGCAGAGGTCCCTATAGCTGAGGGTTTCACTCACTGTCGCTTGCAGCTGGAGTTGTTGGCAGCTGACATTATCACATGGATTCCCTATTCCGGGGAAGATTTGGCCATCGGATTTGAGGATGGGTACCCGATTGGTGTCGAGTATGTGATTTCCACCTGAAGAGTTCCTCTCTTCACGGATGGAGGATGGGACCTCTATCTAGGAGAGGTGTTATTAGGAGCACCACAGGAGAGATCCGTATACCGATCTTGCCTCCTGCTAGGCGTTATTGGCCTGTGTCGCAGTCACCTGTCATTGATATCCCATTGTTGGGTGTTGATGGTTTTACATTATTAGAGGGTCCCTCTACTCAGGAGATATTCCAGCGTTGGTGGTTCCCTCGTACTATTGGAGCCCAGACCCGCGCCACTCAGTTCATGGGGGATATAGTTCCAGGATCCGTGATGATGACGGATTGGCTAACCTGTGTCCGAGATCTGACTCATGTGATACAGATTGACAGTTTGACCCAGTAGTTGGACCAAGAACATATCTTTATCCGGTATTTGGGCAGAGATCCGGTAGAGGAAGATTCATTTGATCCTTCTAGCTCAGGCGCTGGCCCCTCAGATGACCCATTTGGCTTTGCCGGCGCAGATCCTCCTTTGTATCGGCCCTATATCCCTGTTGATAGAGATCCAGTGACTCAAGAAGAGTTACATCAGGTTGACAGGATAGATGATGTAGATATTGACACCATTGTCTTCTTCTGATGTGTATTCTCATTATCTCTTTTGATTGTCCTCTGTTAGCTATTGGGTGGCTGTGCCCCATTCTCGCTATATCTTTTGATAGGCATCTGTTAGTAGTAGGGCATTTATGCCCCATTTCCCTATATTTGTAGCTGTACAGAGATGATGTATTAGATGATGATATACTTAGGAATGTATGTACAGTTTTTTTCATTCCCTATATCATATTGCCATCTATTATATGTTATGCATGTATCATGTTATGCATATGTATGTATGTCCAGAGATATTTAGCATTGACCCATGGATGGTCTTATGACACGGCCTGTGCAGATATTTTCTTCGACAGTTAGTCGTATTGATCATACCCCACCATTATTGGTGGTATCTGGTATGCGATCGTGGTATGATAGCATGTCACCATCAGATAGGGTGACCGTAGATCATTTATTGCAGCATACTATGACCCTGTTGATGTTTTAGGTTCCCACATGATTCGTGGATGGCATGCTGGAGCACTGGGTATCGGAGAGGCAGATTTTTCGATTTGGGACCCAGGAGTTGACTCCCACTCTGGAAGAGTATGCAAGGTTGACGATGCTGCCGCTAGACAAACCTTGCGTGCATATGGCTTTAAGGGACATGAGTCGACGGTTCATGACCCTCACTAGATTGAGGCATAGAGTGTTACATGATGAGCTTACATCTGGCCACGTTATATCCCAGCATTTTCTGTTTGACAGATTTGGCTCTGAGGATAGTTATAGACGATATTCCGGGGATTTCACCACACCGGAGGATCATTGGCGTCTGGCCAGGGTAGATGTACTGCTATTGTGCGTACTGTCATATGTCTACATGTCACTGTATATGGATGAGTTGGACATAGGCGTTATCATGGAGGCGAGAGCTCTTAGGGAGGGTCGTACCATCATACCTATGATTATAGTCGAGACATTGAGGTCAGCTACATACTGCTGCACTTATCTGATAGGAGTATTTTCGGACAGTTCGGTCATGCTATACGTGTGGTTTATGTCACACTTGAGACCGATTGGCACTTTCAGACGGCATGGGTATTACTTCACCCATGATATAGCCATGACATAGTCATTTCAGCCTGCGGAGTGTACGGATGCTGCATCTTGGTCCGCTTTCTTAGCTGGGATCATAGACCCGTTTAGTATATTGTCGTGCTCAGTGCTTAGCTCACCTTACAACTTTATTACTCATGCTCCGGGCATGGATTACATCCCTCTGGCTAGTTTGAGGGGTATGACTACTTACTATCGACTAGCCGTGATGTCGCAGTTTAACCAGTTTCAGGATTTTAATCCTTTCAAGGGGGCGCTGGGTCAGCGTTTAGCTTCTCGCTATCTTTCAGCAGAGGACCGATCCCGTGTGTATGCATGTTGGGATCAGCGCGAGATAGCCACTTTCTCTATTAGTCATCCATGTTATTCTGCAGAGTATTATGCATGAATGGAGACAGAGACTGCACCGGCTGAGGTAGTATCCACATTGTCGAGTATTAACTCAGATGGCGGAGAGCCCATGGAGGACATTAATTCTCACACCGAGGAGGAGCCATCTATTGGGTTGCCATTATTTTCTTTTAGATTCTCCCAGTACTAGCACTGTCGTGATTCAACATTCAGCACAGTACTTTGAGCGTAGTCTTCATCTGATGACCTTTGAGAGAGATCAGGCTAGATCTCTAATGTTGACAACTCTTGATGGGAGAGACACAGCCCTGTTAGAGAGGGACGAGGCATTGGCTCATAGAGATGCCTCTGTTGTTGAGCGGGATGAGGCCAGATCAGCCAGAGATGCAGTGATAGTTGAGCGGGATAGCGCCATATCTTCCCGGGATGTAGCCGTCATAGACAGCACTGCAGTGAGGTCCCTTACCACTGGCTTGCTCACAGAGATACGCATTTACATTGATGAGCTTATGGTCACCATGCAGATGGCTGCAGATCTGTTGGGTCGTGTGGATATCCTCGTATAGGAGACCACAGCTTTACCTCATTCTTCGGAGAGGGATGCCATGTTAGGCTTGTTAGCTTGCATATACACCGATTTGTAGATGGGCTTCTATTTTCCTGCACAGACTAGCTTAGCTATTTTGTCATGTACAGTTTACATTGTGTATATCAAATAGCATTACATATAGCAGGGAAATATATTTTTGATCACTTCCCTTTTAGATATGCTCTGATACTTGCTTGATATTTTGCCTACTTCTTCAGGGCTAATGATCTTGATGTATTCTGAATTCCTCCATGCTGGATGGACATTGAGTTGTCTCTAGATAGTTCAGAATAGATCATAGATCTGTGTGTATCCCTACCATCTTTGGGTGTCTTGGGACTGGTTTCTGTATAGAAATGTGGAGAGGACTGTGACTTTCCTCTCTGAGATTGACCGCACCACAGATGGTCGCCAGTACCCCTATTTAGGAGGAGCCTAGTTAATTCCATCTCTTATGGATTGGTGTTGCTCTTTGAGGTACAACCGCAACTTAGATGGTCGCCGAATCTCCTATTCGCGAGGAGAGGTTGGGTAATTCCATCCCTTTGGTTTGAAGTCAATGAAATGTGGTGGATTGAAGTTTGATCTCAGTACCGTTGATAAATATTTGTGTTTTTGTAGGGGGTTAGACCGAACCAAAAATGGCTGCCTACGTACTCCTATTGAAGAGGAGATCGGGTCTGCGTAGTTCGAACCTAGTGTAAGAGGTTCAACGCTGTTTATGGCAGAAAGAGTGTAGAAGCTTTATTGAAGAAGAAGGTTGTAGAAGTGTTTTTGTGGTTTTTGTTTCTGTAGAAAAGGGTAGAAATGTTTTTGTTGTTTTTTGTTTATTGCGATCGGGCCATATATAATATGGTTGCCTACGTACTCCCGTGTATCAAGGAGATCAGGTCGACGTAGTTCATCCCTCAGGGTGAGTTAAAAAGCATGATCCCATGTGCAGGATAAACTGCTAGGAAGAAAGATTAATCCCATGTACAGGTCAAACTGTGGGGAAGAAAGTTTAATCCCATGTGCAAGATAGATTGCGGGGAAGAGAAAGTTTGATCCTAGGTTGAGGATAAATTGCAGGTACGAGAAGTTTAACCCCATGTATGGGTAGCCAAACTGCAAACGTGAGAGGTTCAATCCGTAGTGGGATGACCTAAGTTATATGAGCGCAACGAAGCCAGGCTGCTGGCTTATGTTTCCCTAAGGGGAAAAGTGTGAAAAAGAGTTGTATGTGGTGAAGGGTTAAAGAACCGGAATGACTGATGATCTGATAATCCAATACCAGGATGTTTGCTTGATGGTAACTTTAGACATAGTACCGTTTCACGGTGTCCGAGTTGATAAGCTGTGGAAATTCATCGCCATCCATTTCCTGCAATCTGAGAGCACCTCCTGTCAATACCTCCTTGACAATAAATGGGCCTCCCAGTTAGGAGTGAATTTTCCCTTTGACTGATCTTGGTTGTCGAGGATCTTCTTTAAAACCAAGTCATGTTGTTTAAACTGCCGTAGCCAGACTTTTCTGTTGTAGGATCTGGCTATCCTTTGTTGATATAATTGACCATGGAAGATAGCCGCGGTTCGCCTTTCATCTATTAGAGATAATTGGTGATACCTGTCTTGTACCCATTGATCTTCATCCAGCTGAGCGTCCATCAACACTCTGAGGGATTCCATTTCTACTTCTATGGGGAGTACTGCTTCCATCCCATAGGTTAATGCGTAGGGGGTTGCCCCAGTTGAAGTGCGCATTGTTGTTCTGTAGGCTAACAGAGTAAGAGGGAAAAAAATCAGGCCATCCTTTGTGGTTGGCGGACATCTTTTGCATAATCTTCTTGATGTTTTTGTTAGCCACCTCAATAACACCATTCATCTTTGGACGGTAGATGACAGAGTTAAGGTGTTTGATGTGAAATTTACTGCATAGTTCCTCCATCATTTTGTTGTTGAGGTTCTTAGCATTTTCTGATATAATTGCCTCTAGTTGTCCGTATCGATAAATGACATTGTTTTTGATGAAAGCAATGCCGACTTCTTTGGTAACCCTGGAGAAGGAGGCTGCTTCTACCCACTTGGTAAAGTAGTCGATCATGGTAAAGATGAATCGATGTCCATTACTGGCTTTGGGCTCGATGGGGCCGATCACGTCCATTCCCCACATTTAAAAGGACCAAGGTGAACTCATATTTTGGAGCTCCCGTGGAGGGGCGTGGATAGCATTCCCATGAATTTGGCATTAATAACATCTCTTGACGTGGTCATTGCAGTCAGCTTTGAGAGATAGCCAGTAATGTCCTGTCCTGAGGATCTTCTTAACAAGGAGGGGGCCACTCATGTGTGGGCCACAAACTCCACCATGGACCTCATCCATGAGTCTCTGAGCTTGGTCCTTATCCAGGCATCTGAGGAGACCTAGACCTGCATCTCTCTTGTAGAGTGCATCTCCGCTTAGGTAAAATTTCATAGCAAGTCGATGAATCCGCCTTTGCTCATTCAGGCTCGCCTCAGCGGGTGTAGATCCATCTCGCAAGTACTCCTTGATATGCTGATACCAAGGCTGTTGGATGGGAGGTAGCTCATCCGATACTTCTCCAACATAGTTCCTATAGGCTGGTGCCTTTTGCAGGGCAAATGTGACGCTTGGCATGTGTTCCTTGTCAGGCATATGAATAAAGGAGGCCAAAGTTGCTAATGCGTCTGCAAAATCATTCCGATTACGAGGATTGTGTAGAAAGGAGATCTCTTCGAACTCCAAAGCCATCTGTAAAACCTGCTGATGGTAAGGCAGTAAACGTAGCTCTTTGGTTTAATAGATTCCAGTGGATTATTTGATTACCAACTCTGAATCCCCAAAGACAGTTAACCGTCTGATACCCATTGAACGGGCAAGTTGTAGCACCATGATACATCCTTCATACTCAGCTGTGTTATTGGTGTTGATAAACTACAATTTGACAGCGACGGGATACTGCTCCCCTGTACCAAATACTAGAACTGCTCCAGCTCCAGAACCTTCCGTATTATCAGCTCCATCAAAATATATCTTCCATGCTTGACGTCTATCGTACTGATGGTGTGGCTAAATTGCCATTACCCCTTCATCGGAGAAGAATGTTTCCAAGGGTTTGAAATCCCCTGAGGGTGCGGCGGCCAGTTGATCCGTAATCCCTTGACCTTTAATGGACTTTTGAGTCATGTAAACAATATCAAATTGTTGTAAGATCAACTGCCATCTGGACAGCCGACAATTCAGTATGGGTTTACTGAACACATACTTGAGAGGATCCATGCAGGATATGAGATGGGTTGTGTGACCATGGAGGTAATACTGTAACCTCATGGAAGCCCATGCTAAAGCACAACAAGTCTTCTCAATCAGAGTGTACTTGTGTTCACTGCTGCTGAATCTTTTGTTGAGGTACTAGATAGCTCGTTCTTGACCTCTATCGTCTTTCTATCCCAACATGCAGCAAATGGCATTGTCACTTATGGAAAGGTACATGAACAGAGGAGCATCATCTCTGGGTGGTACCAAAACGGGAGTTTTGACTAGTTGTTCTTTGATTGTAAGGAAGGTCTTTTGGCAGTCATCATTCCATTTCATAGAGGAGTTCTTCCTCAACAGCTTGAAGAAAGGCTCACAGGTTGCTGTGAGTTGAGAAATGAACCTACTAATGAAGTTAATTCTTCCCAAAAATCCCTGTATTTCCTTCTCTATCCGAGGAATGGGCATTTCCGTAATGGTCTGGATTTTGATAGGATCCAGCTCAATTCCTTTGTGGCTGACTAGAAATCCTATCAACTTGCCTGATTTAACGCCAAAGGCACACTTGGCTAGATTCAACTTCAAGTTGTACTTGCGCAACCTGTTGAAAAAGTTTTTGAGATGGTCTAAGTGGTCATCCTCCTTCCGGGATTTGACAATGATGTCATCCACGTAGATCTCGATCTCTTTGTGCATTAAGTTATGGAAGAGAGCCATCATAGCTCGTTGATAGGTAGCTCCGACATTGATAAGGCCGAATGACAACCGTCTATAGCAAAAGGTTCCCCAAGGCGTGATGAAAGCAGTTTTCTCACGATCTTCCTCAGCAACCATGATCTGATGGTACCCCGCAAAGCAATCAGCAAAGGAGTACATGCCATATTGAGCAGTATTGTTAATGAGAATGTGGATGAATGGCACATGAAAGCTATCCTTAAGGCAAGCTTTATTCAAATCCCTGTAATCCATGCAAACTCGCACCTTTCCTCCAGGTTTAGGCATGGGCACGATGTTGGATATCCACTCAGGATATATAGACACCATGATAATACCAGCTTGAAATTATTTCACAATTTCTTCTCCCACCTTCAAACTCCACTCCGGTTTCAATCGCCTGAGCTTCTACTTGACTGGCTTGAATCCCTCTTTAATGGGAAGGCGATGAAGAATAATGTCAGTGGACAAACCCACCATGTCTTTGTGAGACCATGCAAGCACATCCTAAAATTCGGTTAGTAGCGTAACCATGTCATTCCGTTGGTTTGGGGTAAGGCCTGAACCAATCTGGATTAACTTAGGGTTTTCTAAGGTTCCGAGATTGAAGGAAATAGTTTGATCAAGGTTGGGTTTAGGTTTGACTTTGACCCATTCTTAAATTTTTGGAGGCACCTCAATGTCCTCTTGTGTTTCCATCAAGGCTGAATTTATCTCTACATCAAAGTCACAATCTTTGTGGAGAAGAGGCACCCGTATCAGCAAGTACATGCACATCTAAATTCAGGGTCCTGAAACAAAATATGCTTTCACTTAGTATATATGAAGTTGTTTAATCATACAAAGTGATAAAGGGAATTAGTCCGTCATTCTGCATGCACAAGATTTTGATGGAGGATGATGCAAGACCGTCGGTGGAGCATTAACGCCGACTTAACCCAATTATGAAGGAAGTGGTAAAGAAGGAAATTCTAAAATTATTGGATGCTGGTATCATATATCCAATGTCTGACAGTAAATGGGTTAGTCCAGTTCATTGTGTGCCGACTGTGGTACAGAATGAGGACAACGAGTTAATTCCAACAAGAACAGTTACAGGATGGAGGGTGTGCATCGATTATAGGAGATTGAATAAGGCAACCCGAAAAGATCATTTCTCGCTGCCCTTTATTGATCAAATGTTAGACAGATTAGCGGGACATGAGTACTACTATTTATTGGATGGATACTCAGGCTATAACCAGATCGCCATCGGTCCTGAGGATCAAGAGAAGACAACATTTACATGCCCTTACGGCACATTTGCATTCAGGAGGATGTCATTCAGGTTATGCAATGCACCTGCAACTTTCCAACGGTGTATGATGGCCATTTTTTTGTTGAAGTTTTCATGGACGATTTCTCGGTCTATGGAGACAACTTTGATACATGCCTAGGGAATCTGGTCATGGTATTGCAGCGATGTAAGGATACAAACCTCATACTCAATTGAGAAAAATGCCACTTCATGGTTGAAGAAGGCATAATTTTGGGCCATAAGGTGTCGACTCAAGGATTAGAGGTGGACAAAGCAAAGCTGGATACGATCGAGAAATTGCCTCCACCGAGATCCGTTAAGGGTATTAGAAGTTTTCTGGGGCATGCTGGGTTCTATAGGAGGTTTATAAAAGATTTTTCTAAAATTGCAAAACCTCTTTGCAGTATTTTAGAGAAGGATGTTACTTTCAGTTTTACTGCGGAATGCAAGTCAGCGTTTGAATTATTGAAGATGAAATTAACTACAACCCCCGTAATAGTCGCACCAGACTGGAATATGCCATTCGAGCTTATGTGTGATGCAAGCGACTATGCAGTTGGGCCTGTTTTGGGACAAAGACGAGACAAGGTGTTTCACGCCATATACTATGCAAGCAAAACACTCACAGAGACTCAAATGAATTACACTACCACCGAAAAGGAATTGCTTACAGTGGTGTATGCGTTTGACAAATTCCGAGCATACTTGATCGGGACTAAGGTGATAGTCTACACGGACCATTCGGCGATTCGGTACCTGATAGCGAAAAAAGATGCTAAGCCACGCCTTATCCGATGGATTCTCCTACTTCAAGAGTTTGACTTAGAAATTAAAGATAGAAAGGGGATGGAGAATCAAGTTGCCGACCATTTATCAAGGCTGGAAAATTCGGAGAAAAAGGATGAAGATAGATGCACAATTAATGAGTCGTTCCCGGATGAGCAACTATTTGGGTTAAATGCAGAATTTCCTTGGTATGCAGACTTCGCGAATTATCTGGTGAGCAATATGCTTCCCCCTGATCTTACACGACAACAGAAAAAGAAGTTTCTTCATGACGTCAAGTGGTACATGTGGGATGAGCCTTATCTATTCAAATAGTGTGCCGATAAGATGATTTGACGATGTATCCCCTACAGTGAAGTGCATAAAATACTGCAGGAATGCCACTCATCGGCATATGGGGGACATTATGGGAGTGAGCGCACCGCAGGAAAAGTGCTTCATTCCAGATTTTATTGGCCAACATTGTTCAAAGACGCCCACCAATTTGTGAAAACATGTGATAGATGCCAAAGGGTGGGAAACACCTCCAAACGGAATGAGATGTCCCTACAAACAATTCTTGAAGTGGAAATCTTCGATGTATGGGGCATCGATTTCATGGGACCCTTCCCTTTGTCCTTGAGCAATCAGTATATTCTACTCGCCATGAATTACGTCTCGAAGTGGGTAGAAGCTGCAACACTACCATCTAACGATGCCAAGGTGGTCCTTAAATTCCTACAGAAAAACATTTTTACGAGGTTTGGCACGCCAAGAGCAATAATCAGTGACGAAGGTAGTCACTTCTGCAATAAATTGTTTACAACTCTTTTGGCTAAGTATGGGGTTAACCACAAGGTGGCTACATCATATCACCCTCAAACAAATGGACAGGCTGAGGTATTAAACAGGGAAGTTAAGAAGATATTGGAAAAAGTCGTAAATCCGAGTCGAAAAGATTGGTCACTTCGGTTGGATGATGTATTATGGGCTTACCGGACTGCATACAAAACACCAATCGGGATGTCACCATATCAACTCCTGTACGAAAAAGCATGTCACTTACCGGTGGAGCTACAGCACAAGGCCTATTGGGCAATACAAAAATTAAATTTTGATCAATCCGCCGTAGGAGAAAAGAGGCTACTCCAACTAAATGAGCTCGACGAATTTTGACTTCATGCATACGAGAATGCCAAGCTTTACAAAGAAAAGGTTAAAAGATGGCATGACCAGAAAATTATGCATCGAACATTTGAGCTTGGTCAATCAGTCTATAAAGCGAGTATTCCCTTATGGCGCCGTTGAACTCTACAGTCGTAATTCATTAGAGACGTTTAAGGTCAATGGTCAATGGATAAAGCATTACTGGGGTGGCGAATCAAACTGGGATGTCGTCAACATCACCCTCACCGATACACAGTAAAACAGGGAGTAGTCAGGCTGAACGACTTAAAATTAAGCGCTAATGGGGAGGCAACCCAATATTTTGTTATTTTTTTCGTAGTTTTATTTATAATTGTTAGAATGTAGCTTTTATTAAGTATTAGATAGGTATTATCGCTAAAAATTTTGTTGAAACTCTCAATCCTACTCCAAGTTTTCAATAATCTAACATCTTGCATGTTTATTGTTGCAGGAGGGGTCAAAAGTGAGTAAGAGCAATAACGGGCAAGAAAGGAAGGAAAATCGGAGAATTTTGCATGACCAAATTTTAGGCCAAAAATCTGAAGTCAGTGGGCATGCCTGCTGGGGCGGGCTATTTTAACCTTACACCCCCCATCGGGGCGGGGGGTCCTTGATTCTGGGAAGACACGTTCAGCTTATACACATGCTGCCTTCTTATTTCCCTAAATACACGCCTCTTTCTAGCTCACTCCCTACCCATTCGACCCACTCCTTCGAACCATTCCATTGCAAGAACATCTTCTACCCACGATACCAACTTACTCCTACCCACTACCTAAATCCAGTGCACCTACTTTCCACCCCACGGATTCCATTACCTCACACCATTAAGTCCACCACTTCCTCTAACCTACATCACCTCTATATAAACCCTACTACATACTCCCATAGTCGTCTCCAAATATATGAATTCCTCAAGAAATTGGGCTACACATTGAGTAATTGAGAGTAAGTTACCTTCTTATTGAGTTTCCATCTTCTCTCCACTGAAGTACCATAGAAACAATAAAGTTTTGGGGGAAGAACGGACTGCGCACACCAAGTGTTTGATAAATTGAGTGAACCAAGTGTAAGGGGAATGAAGTGTGTGCTAGCAAGTTTCAAACATCCAGAAATCAATGGCTTCACAACCGACATCAAAACGCCAAAGGGGAGAGGGTTCAAGTTCAGCTCCACCAACACGAACATTCGACCGCTGAAAATTTAGAAGTGCCACCGCCACTGACCGGTACGATTATATGGTTACCAAGGCTCTTACACCAGAGCGGGGGTTGGCTCCCGAGGCCCATGACGGTGAGATGATGCAACAAATTTATCAGCAAGGGTGGGTAAAATTTACGGAGGATCCCGAGCCCGTCGCTGTGAATGTCGTCAAGGAGTTCTATGCGAACACCGAGGAAAAGGCACCATTCAATGCCTTTGTGCGGGGTCGCATGGTCTCGTTCAGTGCTGATGCAATCAATACATATTATCAGTTGAGGGTGCCGCGCTAGTGCCAGTATGCCTATATGCGGGATTTCAAAACATGACTAAGCCGGGTACAATATGGATAAAGGGTAGGAAAGGAGGCATAGTGTTTCACAGCAAAGACCTCAGTCGGTACAGGAAAATCTGGTATGCCTTCCTCTGTGCTAAATTGCTACCGTCCACGCACACTTCGGACGTGACCAAGGAGAAGGCGCTCCTCCTGTATGCCATCGTGCAAGACTTCATCACAGACATCGGGGCAATTATCAATTTTTCTATTTAAAGATGTCTCCGGGGCAACTTTTCTGGCGACTTACCACACCCATCGCTCATATGTGGGTTGTGTTGTCAAGCCGGAGTGCGTTGGTCCGATGATGAACCCACTCTGATGCCGCTACAGCTCTTAGATACTAGAATGATAGCGTGGTATTCAGTGTGGCTCGGTGGTGAATTGCATCCTAGAGGTTTAGGATTTATGTTTCCATCAGTTTTAGAGGACGAGGCTGAAGTTGAAGATACTTCTGAGGATGAGGATGAAGCTATAGGAGATCAAGGAACCGAGCAAGTACCACAAACCGAGGCAATATCCAGTCCTCAGCTCCTTGAGTTCCAAAATCAGATGAATGCGCACAATAGGGCAGCACGCCGGGAAATCCAGCGATTGGCGATGCGACAAGATCACCTGTTTGATACTATGAACGCATCTTTCGCCTCGCTTAACACAACACTCCAAAGCTTCAACCCGGCGGCTCAGTATCCATATCAATAACCTGGACCACTGCCTCGATTTCCTCCGAGTGATTCAGATGATGAAGAGCAACAACCACCTCCCCAGACTTAGGCGATTGCAGGGAAGTCCTCATGCACTTAATTTTATTTTTATCCAATGAGGGCATTGTGTTACTTAAGTTTGGGGGATTTAATTATTTAGTTGCATGCATTTTGTTATTTATGTTTTCATTTCTGTTTGCATTATATATTAGGTGTTGCATAGTAGTTAGGATTTTGCATTGTTTTCATAAATGTTATGTTCAGTTTAAAAAATAATAATATTAATAATAATAATAATAATAAATTTAGTTAAATATTGTGTTTGCATATGTCCAACGGTGTTGCTTTTCATGTTTTGTGGGCCAATAATGAGATTGTGAACAAGTTAACCACTACAGTATTGATTATAAGAACTATGAGGCAATTTCTGTTATGAATCGATTCTAGGACTTGTTTGAAACTGTTATAAAAAGGTTAGCACTAATAACATCTTTGTTGACCGGTCAGTTCAAATTGATATATAAATAGTTTCTAAAGGATAATGCTAGGGTGAACCAGAAAACGACAATGATAGGCAGTAAAGGCTTAAATTAGGCAATAACCTAAGTTTGGAGAAATATTTGGGGTATATAAGCTATATATAAAAAAAAGAGTATGAATAAACACAATGGCGTGCTTGTCTAGTTTTGTGGCCTTTATTACTTGAGTAACTAAGCCCGAGGGAATTGTCTTTACACCTAGTGCCCTAAGGTCTTAATGGTCTGGGAGTCGTTGGTCGAAAGCTCGTTAAGGTAGCATTGAAAAGCCTAAGGGAATAAGACATTGCATAGCTATGTGTATTATCTAAAAAAAAGAAAAAAAAAAGAATAAAACGGAAAATAAGAGCAAAAAGCCCCCGTAGATGAAAATAAAGCATAAGTATCCCATGTTGACCTCGATATTGGTAATTATTTGATTTTAGTTGGATCTAGCTTATCTTTGAAGTTTTTAAGTTTGCACTGTATGATTCCTTCTAAGAAGTTGCTTATGTATCGAATTTGGGTTCGTATCAGCTATCTTAGATGTTGATCACACACGCACGCTATACTAGTGATAATTGTTCAAGATTTGAGAATTAATACGAAAGTGCGGATTGCTTTTGGTAATTCATATTGTAAGGTTGCTTGTTTTCTCTAAGGTCGAGGGGATAATTTAGTTATTGCAAAATTGTTGGAATCTAAGGCATTTAGATTTTATTTATTTCATCTCATTGCATTGCATAACATGTAGTTTGTTTTGTGCTCGAGGACTATCACGGTTTAAGTTTGGGGGATTTTGATAAGTGAATTTTATATACACGAATCGATATTCATTTCAAGTTTAAAGTCATAGTTATCTTTGTGTTTTGTGTTCGTTTTCACTCGTTTCGTGTTATTTTATGTGTAGGGTGGTTATGGATGCAAGTGGTGAAGAATGGCAGAGTTCTGGAGCAAAAGTGGAAAAACTCATGAAAGTAAAAAAAAAATCTTTAGCAGAAGCCATGCCCGCCGGGGCGGGCCTTTCTGAGCCTATACCCCCCGCCGGGGCAGGGGTCTCGAATCCTGCAAGTGACCTGCTGCTGTTTGAATTCTGCTGCGACTTGGATTGTTGGTTTTTTTGTTAGGCGCCTGGACTCTATAATAGCATATTTCGGCTAGAACAAAAGGGAGAACTGAATATTACGTTAAAAAAATAACAATCACACAACACAAGGAGCATAATACAGAGATCAATTCTAGGATTCAAGTGCGAGCGTTGGAGGAATAATTTGAGGAGATTATCGTGACGATTGCAAATCTAGGCTACGTGAAGGGGTTTTCATTATTCTTCTTCTCTTTAGTCATTCATTTGTAATAGGAAGGATGGTTTCGTTAGATTATTCAGTTTTTGATTCATTCGTTATGGACTAATTCGCTTATTAAACTTGTGATGGATCCTTGGGTGAAACGATGATTTTATAACTTTGATTTCCAATTCAATAAACTATTTTCAGTTTATCTATATTACTTCTAGCGTGAATTTATGAATTGCTTGATCAACAATTCCTCGTGGATTTGTATGGAATCGAGAGAGGATATTCGAATCTAGACCCAGTTAATATAGCATGTGTCATGAATTTTGTGAATAGCAGATTTTTGATTATTGTTGAGGTAGAGATATGCTTGACATCACATGTAATCGGATAGAGAACTTGTTCTTAGACCTTCTTTAATTGTAGTTCACATAGAGATATAGTGAGTTGGTTGATTTAGGTGTTTAATGGATTTCTATCTTAGTTGTGGATTGACGTTAATACGGTATTAGTGCATCGAGAGGTGGTTAATACTATGTTCGTGTTCTTGATTAATAAACTGGGATAATGAATTGAATTGGAATAAAGGTGTTAAATTCAGAGTAAAGCTTAAGGTGAAATCATAAGTCTAATTCTCCATTAATTGTTTGAAATTCCAGATTTTGCTATTGGTGATTGGTTTGGGGTATTTTATTTGTTTTTAATTTAGTTTCTATAATTTTTAATCATTGAATTGGATAGTTTAATAAAATTAGGATTAATAGGAAATTGATAATTGTGAAGTTAAGTTTCTTATTAAATTGTCTCCGTGGGAACGATACTCTATTCATCACTTTATTACTTGTTGACCACGTACACTTGCGTGTTTTGCGCGTATTGATTTTACACCAACACTCGCTCCTTCTATTGTCACGGCCACGATTACCACCAGAGTGGTTACCGCTTTTGTCTGAATATTTTCCTCCCTACTGGTTGTCATTGCTCCGATGACTGCTGCCACCGGTATGACCCTGTTTGTGGTCCCTTGGTTGAACATATTCATTATCTCGCTCTAATAATTGAGTCCTGTTTACAACATCTGAATATAAAGAAAATGTATGAGAGATAAGATATTGTCGAATCTCAGGTTTTATCCCTCTCAGAAACATCCTCGTCATACGTTCCTCGTTTTCCACCAAATGAGGTGCAAACCTGGATAACTCTGCGAACTTCGCCTCGTACTGAGACACAGTCATGTTGTTTTGTTCTAGTCTGATAAACTCTACCTCATTCATATGAGGAATACTTTTAGGAAAGTACTTATCATTGAACAGCTTCTGAAACGTTTCCCAAGACATGCTCAGTGCGGCAGGCTGGGTATGCTTCACAGATTCCCACCAGTAATCTGCCTCACCATGGAACATAAAGGTGGCGAATGGAACCTTCTGTTCCTCCGTGCATCCCAAGACATAAAAAATCTTGGAAATTTTCTTGACCCACGTCTACGCCTTAATCGGATCCGGCTTTCCCCAGAATTCTGGTGGTCCCAACTCTTTGAACTGCTCGGCCGTGACAAACCGCGCGTGTTGCTATCATTTTCACCCGTATTCTGCACACGAGTCTCCCTCGTCTGATTTTGCATAAACTGCAAAAAGCTTCTAAACATCCCATCGTTCATCGTCTGATCAGTGGTGTTGTTTACAGGAGGAACATTGTCAGCCTATTGCACATTCTTCTGATTGGTGACTCAAGGTGTTTCCACGGTCTCATACTCCCCATTGTTAACGTTCTCAACAGCCATTCTTAAATATTACCATAAAACAAGGGTTAATTAAACAAATTAACATATCACATAATATCCCTATATTATGACCAACCAACAAATAAGCTTAGGTAGGACACACTAGTGAAGGATTTACTCGTCTCTCCCCTCCTAGTTCTATTCCCCGATCTCCGTCAGAGATCATATCCCTAAGCTTTGATACCAATTGTGGCGCTCCCAAAATAGGTATACACCACCCATTCTGAGTCGTCAAATACATGGTACATAAACAAATACAACTTCATTAATACAATTGTCGTGCAAAATACGACAACACAAAAACTGTGAGTTTAAATACAAATATTATCTTTTAGACAATATTCAAACTCAAAAGGAGCCCTTATTACAATTATTTAAACACTATTTTACAAAATAGTGAGGACTGCTAACACAACTGACTGGAAACATCACTCCACACCCTGACTAGTTCCCGCTATATTCTCGCCTCCTGAGAAAAATGGAACAAAAAGGAAAAGGGTGAGCTCAACTAGCCCAGTAAAGAATATTATGACTAAGATAATATACAACAACTTATCATTAGTCTTCAACAGGAAAAAATCTGATAAAATATAATAGACAACAAGTTTTAGATCAACAACTGTAGCGGAAACATCAATCCATTAGAAGAGTCAAGTAGAGAATAAATTCTACTATCTTCTAAGATTTAAAAGTCCATCACCGATATTTTATCCCTGTAACATCAATTAATATATATCTTGAATCAAATATTCATCTTTGCACTACAGGCCAAAGATATTCATTTGTATCACCAGTTGGTCATGTTCATCTCAACACCTGTTCATCTTTGCACTACGGGCCAAAGATATTCATCAGATAATCATTCATCTTTGCATTACAGGCTAAAGATATTCAGTAATATCATCATTTAGGACTGAGGATAATGAAAAATATCTTAAAGAAAACGAATCCAGTGAGACAAAAGAACAAATATTAAGGATTCGTACTACAGTTTATCCAAGTTCAATAATACTCCATAATAACCAATTGTGAAGCAGAATTAAAAAATAAAGATCAAAACATGGATACAATCAAAGATAGTAACCATAATAAACATCTTGGACAAAAAGGAGAAAATTTCATTTTTTGGTGAATAGTGCCGTATTCGTGAATAGTGTCGTATACGTGAATAGTAACCCCGACACAAAAAGTTTCAAATTTGATAAAAAGTTCAAACCAATATTTCGGCATAACGATATTGAAGAAAATAATATCATTTAAGAAAAAAATAACATCCCTTACCTCAAAATAACAGTACTTCTGATCGGAATATCGGATGTAAAGTCGAAGGAAGTTTGCACTGAATAGTAACTCTCAAAGTATCTAAATACTCACTAAAATACGCTCGACAATATAGAGAGAAAGAAAACTTATTTCTGGTGTGATTTTCAATTCTAACCTAAGCGCCTATTTATAGGAAAATGCTAGAACGCCAAAAGAGACTAAATTAATAAAATAATAATATTTATATTCTTTTCTTCTACGCATGCAATATCAGACCATCTACCATGCCATTCTTGAAAAATCCCAGCAGCCCACATGTTTTTAACAAAAGTGGGTCCCACCCAATTTTAATAAAAAATATTTTATTTTTTAAAACTTCAATAATTCATAGAAAATAGCCCGTTTATCAGAAAAATACGAATTTTATGTCCATTCCACACGAAATCGAATTCTCTACAACTTTATAGCTTTAAGTTTTTTTAAATTCCAGACAGAAAATATCCGAATTTCACAAACGGATGATTTTCAACACCTCTTAAAATTCATAACAAATCATTCTTTCATTTTTAACGGTTCAAAATTTATGGATATATACTCAACTTATATATGTATAACATATCCAAAAATCACAACGATCCAATGGTCGGATTAAAATTATAACTCACGAAATAGAGCTTTAAGAACACCGATTTGATCTTTTAATACCTCCAATCCGATAAAATACTGATAAAACACCTCAACATTAATTCCTTCATTTATAACCACATAAATAAATTCATCATTTATATCCACATCAAATAAATATTTTTTTATTATATAAATTAATAATTAATTATTCACAAATAATATTACAGAATCACAATTACGTCAACCAGGCCGTTTCTAGGAAAGAGGGGGCTTTCCAATAAGGATTTCTCCTTACTAGCGCGCAATTAGATGACCAAACCTCTCCTTAGACAGAACTTTTTAGACATTTCCAATAATGCTATCTAATAATATTATTCAAATAATATGAATTATTGATCTGATAATGAAAAATACTGTGCAGTGACAATGATTAAAATAACAATAATATAAAATATTAACGTAGCAATTATTGAATCAATAAAATAAAATATTGAACAGTAATTACTGTAACAATTATTGAGTAGTGCCTTCTTACGTAAGAATCAATAATTGGTGCAATACCGTGTGCTACTATGTTTTAACCACCGGGTATTCCAACAGTATTAACGGTAACAACTACGCCGTTATTTATAAACAACTTATACTTGTCATTTTCTTCATCCAATCGCTTTCTGTTATGGGGCCCACACAAGGCTGTGCCATCGTACGAATATTTTCCGATAGCAAGAATATTCCACGACCAAACGAATATTCACCGACAAAAATGAATATTTTATAACTACTTGCTTATTTGAAATATTTGCGCATTTTACCCATAACTAACCACATTAATCAAATCGACCCTTACTATTTCAAAATAATAAATAGAGGAAATTTAATTTTATTTAATAATAAGTTGGGGTCTTTTACTTTAGCTTGAGCAGCTTTAACTTTATCGATTAAAGTCGGCTCTAATCGTATATTCGCAATCATCACATGGGTCTCTGGAGTCTTTAACTCTATCTCCATCATTTGCAAGTCATATAAAATGGGCCTTTGCGTTGACAATATCGCACTCGTACCTACATATGATCTTCTACTCAATGTGTCAGCTACTACGTTCGCTTTACTAGGATGGTATTGAATGGTATGATCATAATCTTTCAAAAGTTCAAGCCAACGTCGTTGCCGCATATTGAGTTCATTTTGGGTGAAGAAATATTTGAGGCTTTTATGATCCGTAAAGATCTCCACTTTCTTCGCATACAAGTAATACCTCAAAATTTTAAGTGCGAAGACAACATCTACCAACTCTAAATTATGAGTAGGATAATTCCTCTCATATTCTTTGAGTTGCCGAGAGGCATAGGCTATGACTTTCCTATGTTACATGAGAACACATCCTAACCCTTTGCCCGAAGCATCACCGTAGATGACAAATCCCTCCGAGCCAGATGGTATTGTCAAAACAGGTGCTGAAATGAGTCTCCTCTTGAGTTCTTGAAAACTCTTCTCACATTCCACGCTCTAACCAAATTTTGTATCTTTTCGAGTCAGCTGAGTTAATGGAGTAGCAATTCGAGAAAAACCTTCTACGAATCTCCGATAATAACTAGTTAAGCCGAGAAAGCTACGTACTTCGGTCACTGATTTAGGTTGCTCCCAGCTTTGAATAGCTTCAATTTTTGTCGGGTCAACAGATATTCCAAGACTTGATACTACGTGCCCAAGGAATTCTACTTCCTCAAGACAGAACTCGCATTTCTTTAACTTGGCATAAAGCTTGTTTTCACGAAGCTTTTGGAGTATCAGCCTCAAGTGTTTCTCATGATCTTCACGGCTTTTGGAATATATGAGGATGTCATCAATAAAGACGACCACAAAGTGATCTAAATATTCTATGAATACTCGGTTCGTCATATCCATGAAGGCAGCAGGAGCATTAGTCAATCCAAAAGACATGACTAGGAATTCATATTGCCCGTACTGAGTTCTAAAAGTCGTCTTTGGAATGTCATCGATTCTAATCTTTAACTGATGATATCCGGAACGAAGATCGATCTTTGAAAAGAATTTGGTGCCTTGCAACTGGTCAAACAAGTCATCAATACATGGCAATGGGTACCTATTCTTGATGGTGGCATGATTCAACTCCCGATAATCAATACAAAGTCGCATACTCCCATCTTTCTTCTTCACGAATAGAACAGGAGCACCCCAAGGAGACGTACTAGGACGAATGAAACCTATGTCAAATAATTCCTATAATTGGGTCTTTAACTCCTGAAGTTCAATAGGAGTCATTCGATATTGGGCTTTAGAAATGGGTTTTGTACCAGGTTCAAGGTCGATATAAAATTCAATTTCTCGCTTTGGGGGTAGGCCAGGAAGTTCTTCAGGGAATAGATCAGGAAATTTATTAACAATAGAAATATCATTCAAAACTGACGTATTTTTGTTTAAATCCATAACATGAGCTAAGAAAGCTTGACATCCATTTTTCAATAAACGAATAGCTTTATGGCTTGAGATGACAATGATTGATTTTAATGGTTTGGTTGCTTGAATTCGCATAAAAGGTTGGTTAGGAATATGAAAGCTAACAACCTTACAAAAATAATCAATTGTTGCATGATGAGTAGTTAACCAATCAATCCCTAAAATTACGTCAAATGCAAGTATTTTCAATGAAATAAGATCGACAGGTAATGTGAGGGTACCAATTTAAACCAAACAAGACTTATAAACAGTGGAGTAATGAAGGTTTCTCCCAACGGAGTTTCAACAGATAAGTCAAAGTCTAATTTCTCCGGAGTCAAATTTAAACGTTGAGTGCAAGTAGGAGAAATAAACGAGTGGGTAGAACCGGTATCAAATAAGGTATAGACTTCGCTAGAGTTTATGATAAGCTTACCCGTGATGACCTCGTTTGGGTTCCTTATTTTCTGGGAGGTCGCGACAAACGATCTCCCTTGAACTACCGGTTTTGACTTTTCTGGGATGGCCTTTGATGCCTTCATCCCAGCTGGACTTGTCTTCAGTGCACGACAAAATCGGGTTAGGTGACCTTCTCTTCCATAATTATAACACGCTTTGGGCTGCATCGCGCAGTTTGGACTGATGTGTCCCTCCCCTCCGCATTTGAAGCATATGATAGGTGGTCGTTCTCCTTTCTTAACAACGGGTGCTGGTGCTGACGTCTTTCCATCATTGTTGAATCTCCTCTTCTTGAAATGTTCACTCTTATTGTCTTGGCCATGATTACCACCGAAGTGGTTACCATTTCTGGCATGTTGATTCCCTCCACGTTTGTTGTCACCGCTTCGATGACTGCTACCACTGGTATTATCATTTTGCCAGCTGCTCTCTCTTGGTTGGGTTGACTCATTATCACGTTCCAATAACTGAGCCCTATTTACAACATTTGAATACAAACACAGTTTATTAGAAATTAGGTATTGACGTATATCAGGTTTTAAACCTCTTAGAAACATCTGCGTCATTCTCTCCACATTATCAACCAAGTGGGACGCAAACCGGGACAACTCGGCAAACTTAGCTTCGTACTGTGACACGGTCATATTGTTATGCTCCAGCTTGATGAACTCCACGTCCTTCATATGACGAATACTTTCGGGGAAGTACTTGTCGTTGAACAGTTCTTGGAACTTCTTCCAAGACATATTCAGTGCGGCACTTTGAGTACGCTTTACAGATTTCCACCAGTAATCTGCTTCTGCCCGCAACATGAAGGTGGCAAAGGGAACCTTTTGCTCCTCGGAGCATCCCAAGACATCAAATATCTTGTTGATCTGCTTTATCCATGTCTCCGCCTTAAGTGGTTTTGGCTCTCCAAAAACTCCGGTGGTCCCAGCTCCTTGAACTGTTTAGCAGTGACCGTCCAAGAGTTGCCAGTATTTTCGCCTGCATTTCGCGCATGAGTCTCTCTTACCTGATATTGCATGAATTGCAGAAAGCCTCTGAACATTCCATCGTTTACCATTTAGTCAGTGTTATTGTTTGCATGAGGATTGTCGCCTTCCTGATGTACATTATCCTGATTGTTGATCTGTGGAGACTCAATGGTCTCCTGTGCTCCATTGCTATTCTCAACTTTCTCAGATGTCATTTTCAAATACTACCGCAAAATAAGGGTTAATTGACATGTCACATATAATCCCTATACTCTGACCGACCAATTAAATACCAAATAAACTTAGGTAGGTCATACTAGCGAAGGAATTCCCCGTCTCTTCACTCCTAGTTCTTGTCTCACATCTCAGCCAGGGATCATATCCCTAAGCTTTGATACCAACTGTGATGCCCCCGAAATAGGTATACATCACCCATCTCGAGTCGCCAAATACATGGTACAAAATTCAAATACAACTTAATAATACAACTGTCGTGTAAAATACGACAAAATATAAACTGAGAGTTTTAAAACGAATATTGTCTTCCAGACAGTATTCAACTCAAATGGAGTCCTCAATACAATTATTATCACACTATTTCATAGAATAGTGAGGACTACTAATGCTATCATCTGGACCGTCACTCTATTCCCTGACTAGTCCTGGCTACGTTCTCATTTCCTGAAGAGGACAATGAAAGCAAAAGGGTAAGCTCAACTAGCCCAGTAAGAAATATTATGACTATGATAATGCAGAATAATTTATCGTTAGCCTTCAACAGTGTTAAACTGATAAAATATAACAAACATCAAATTTAACTGCAGCGGAATAAGCAATCCATTAGAAGAGTCAAGTAGAGAATAAAATCTACTATCTTCTATGATTTAAAAGGTTTTTCATCACTTTTATCGCTGAGACTCAGCTTAATAAATAATCAACATCATCCCTGCACTACGGCCAAGGATATTCATTAGTATCACAACCAGAAATTATCCAAGCACTACGGGCTAAGGATATTTGTGTATTTATCAATGGTCATAATCATGCCAACAACTGTCCATCAATGCACTACGGCCCAATGATGACTTTTACCACATCATTTGTAACATTATGATCATGATTATACCGAATAGTCCCTGGTCATAATCATACCAAGTCCATCTATGCACTATAGGCCACAAATGACTTTTAACATAATATAAACATGAGGATGATGATAATCATACGTTAATTTTTAGCGGTTCAAAATTTGTGGACATATACTCAACTTATATATGCATAACATATCCAAAAATCAGAACGATCCAACGGTTGGGTTAAAATTATAACTCACGCAATAGAGCTTTAAGAACACCGATTTGATTTTTTAATACTTCTAATCCCACAAAATACTGATAAAACACCTCAACATTAATTCCTTCATTTATAACCACATAAAAAAATATTTCCTTACCATATAAATCAATAATTAATTGTTCACAAATAATATTATAGAATCACAATAATGACAACTAGATCGTTCCTAGGAAAGAGGGGGCTTTTCGATAAGGATTTCTCCTTACTAGCGTGCAATTAGGTGACCAAACCTCTCCTTGACAGAACTTTCTAGACATTACCAATAATGCTATCTAATAATATTATTCAAGTAATATGAATTATTGATATGATAATGGGAAATAATGTGCAGTGACAATTATTGAAACAACAATAATATAAAATATCAACGCAGTAATTATTGAACCAATAAAATAAATATTGAACAGTAATTATTGTAACAATTATTGAGTAGTGCCTTCTTACGTAAGAATTAATAATTCAAAAATATTGTGCAATACCGTGTGCTACTGTGTAACAACGCGTATTACTATATTTTAACCACCAGGTATTCCAACAGTGTTAACGGTAAAACTTTCGCAGTTATTTATAAAAAGATATTTTTGTCGTTTTCTCAATCCGACAATAATTTCGTTGTGAGGTCCACCAATGATTGTGTCGTCGTACGAATATTCCCTGTTAAAATAAATATTTCTCGACCAATCGAATATAATATAACAACTTACGTACTTTGCAAAATTTATAAATATTACCCACAACTATAACATATATTCATAAAAGTTGGGGTCTTATAACCTCCCATTCTTATGAAATTTCGCCCTCGAAATTAGGGTACGTACCTGGTATGTCGAAGAGGTAAGGATACCTTGATTTCATTTCAGATTCTAACTCCCAAGTCATTTCCTCAACATCGTGATTTTTCCACAAAACTTTGACTTGAGGTATAACCTTGGAGCGTAAAATATGCTCATTCTTATCCAAGATTTTAATAGGAACCTCTTCATACGTTAAATCTTCCGCTATTTCGTCCTATTCTAACTCAATAATATAGTTCGGGTCTTTCACATATTTACGTAACATAGATATGTGAAAAACGTTATGAACACGAGACATACTTGGCGGTAAGGCGAGTCTATAGGCCACAGTTCCTACTCGTTCGAGGATTAAAAATGGGTCAATGAATCGAGCATTGAGCTTTCCTCTCTTTTTAAATCTCGTAACTCCTTTCCATGGAGCAACACGTAACAACACATGTTCTCCAATATTGAATTCTACGTCCTTTCGATGAAGATCAGCATAACTCTTTTATCGATCTTGTGAGGTTTTTATACGTTATCGGATCGTTTGAATCTTTTCCGTAGTCATACGTACCAACTCCGGTCCCAACAACGTTGCTTCATCCACCTCATCCCAGCATACTGGAGAACGACACTTTCTTCCATACAACGCCTCGAATGGAGCCATGCCAATACTTGCTTGATAAGTACTGTTGTTGTAGGAAAACTCCACCAATGGTAAGAACTTGTCCCAACTTTCCTTGAAGTCAAGGACATAGATTCTTAATAAATCTTCAAGAGTTTAAATAGTCCTCTCTGACTGCCCGTCCGTTTGAGGATGATAAGCCGAACTAAATCGTAAATTCGTGCCCATAGCTTTTTTGTAAACTAACCCAAAATCTTGAAGTGAATCTTGGGTCTCGATTAGAAACTATGGATACTGGCATACCATGCAATTTTACAATCTCGTTTATGTACATACGAGTAAGACGTTCAAGTGTATAAGTTTCTCGTATAGATAAGAAATGAGCCGACTTGGTCAATCAATCAACAATGACCCAAATCGCATATATGCCTTGAGAAACCTTGGGAAGACCGGTAACGAAATCCATGGTAATGTGCTCCCACTTCCATTCTAGAATTTGAAGTGGTTGTAATGGACCTTTTGGTACGTGATGCTCCATCTTGACTCGTTGACAAGTTAGATACCTTGAGATAAACTCCGCGATCTCTCTCTTCATATTGCTCCACCAAAATGTATGTCAAAGATCATGATACATTTTGGTACTCCCGGAATGGATTGTAAACGGTGTGTTGTGCGCCTCCGTCATGATTTTGTACTTTAAATTAGAGTCATTAGGAACACAAAGTCTAGAGTTGACTCAAAGTATTCCTTCTTCATCGATTCTTGCTTCCGGCATAGCACCTTCTTGCACTTTCTTCCTCATACGCATCAACTCCAGGTATGTAGCTTGAGCAGCTTTAACTTTATCGATTAAAGTCGGTTCTACTCGTATATTCGCAATCATCACATGGGTCCCTAGAGTCTTCAACTCTATCTCTATCCTTCGCAAGTCATATAAAATGGGTCTTTGCGTTGACAATATCGCACTCGTACCCGCATATGATCTTCTACTCAATGCGTCAGCTACTACGTTCGCTTTACCAGGATGGTATTGAATTGTATAATCATAATATTTCAACAGTTCAAGCCAACGTCGTTGCCGCTTGTTGAGTTCCTTTTAGGTGAAGAAATATTTGAGGCTTTTATGATCCGTAAAGATCTCCACTTTCTCCCCATACAAGTAATGCCTCCAAATTTTAAGTGCAAAGATAACAGCTGCCAACTCTAGATCATGAGTAGAATAATTCCTCTCATATTCTTTGAGTTGTCGAGAGGCATAGGCTATGACTTTCTCATGTTGAATGAGAACATATCCTAACCCTTTGCCCGAAGCATCACTGTAGATGACAAATCCCTCCGAGCCAGATGGTATTGTCAAAACAGGTGCTGAAATGAGTCTCCTCTTGAGTTCATAAAAACTCTTCTCACATTCCACGCTCCAACCGAATTTTATATCTTTTCGAGTCAGCTGAGTTAATGGAGTAGCAATTCGAGAAAACTTTTCTACGAATCTCCGATAATAACCAGCTAAGCCGAGAAAGCTACGTACTTCGCTCACTGATTTAGGTTGCTCCCAGCTTTGAATAGCTTCAATCTTTGCTGGGTCAACAGATATTCCATGACTTGATACTACGTGCCCAAGGAATGCTACTTCCTCAAGCCAGAACTCGCATTTCTTCAACTTGGCATAAAGCTTATTTTCACGAAGCTTTTGGAGTATCAGCCCCAAGTGTTGCTCATGATATTCACGGCTTTTGAAATATATGAGGATGTCATCAATAAAGACGACCACAAAGTGATCCAAATATTCCATGAATACTCGGTTCATCATATCCATGAAGGCAGCAGGAGCATTAGCCAATCCAAAAGACATGACTAGGAATTCATAATGCCCGTACCGAGTTCTGAAAGTTGTCTTTGGAATGTCATCGATTCTAATCTTTAACTGATTATATCCAAAATGAAGATCGATCTTTGAAAAGAATTTGGCGCCTTACAACTAGTCAAATAGGTCATCAATACGTGATAATGGGTACCTATTCTTGATGGTGACATGATTCAACTCCCGATAATCAATATAAAGTCTCATACTCCCATCTTTTTTCTTCACGAATAGAACAGGAGCACCCCAAGGAGACGTACTAGGACTGTTAGACCCCAACTTTTATGAATAAAGAATAATTTTCTCGAAATATATTTTTTTTAAATATTATGGTGTGGATTGATATAATGTTATAGTTGTGGGTAATATTTACAAATTTTGCAAAGTAAGTAAGTGGTTATATAATATTTGATGGTCAGGGAATATTCATTTTAACAGGAAATATTCGTACGACGACACAATCATTGGTGGACCACACAATGAAAGTATTGTCGTAGTTAGAAAACGACATAATTATCTTTTTTATAAAAATAAAGGCGGAAGTTTTACCGTTAAACTGTTGAACTACCCGGTAGTAAAAGTACAGTAATACGCGTGGTTGCATAGTAACACACGGTATTGATTATTGATGCTTACGTGATAAGTCACTCAGTTATATTCAATTATTGCAATAGTAATTGCTGCATCATATCTCTCATATTATTGATTCAGTTAGTATCACAGTATCATCTGCATAATATGTTAAATCAATAATTGAGATGACAAAGTTATTCATATTATTATTTACAATATTGACAATATCTAGAAAGCTCTATCAAGGAGAGGTTTGGTCACCTAATTGCACGCCAATAAGGAGAAATCCTTATCGAAAAGCCCCCTCTTTCCTAGGAATGATCTGGTTGTTAAATATTGTGAGTTATGATATTAATGATGAATAAGTTTGTGTTGATTAAAGATGAAATTGATGGTTCCATTGTGTGAGAATTATTAGTGTTAATGGAAATCGACATTTATTTCGATAATAATTAATGTCTGGAGGTTATATTGACCAATCGGGTAATTAATCGGATAAATGAGCAATTAATTGCTATTAATTCATATTCTTATAACTATGTGTTCACATGTGTGTACTATTGATTCACATGAATTACTATTAGGGAAGTTGATGCAAGATTGATAATACTTGCAGGACTAAATTAAAAATGAAGAAAAAGAGGGAGGTATTATACTATAATATTTTGAGCCCCAAAATGTGCAATTATTGAAACTATATTTTCCTATAAATAGAAGGGCATTCTTCCTTCATTTCTCACCAATTCACTAAGTCTCACAAGAGCAATTATTATAGAGAGAAATTATAGAGAGAAAGAAGAAAAGAAGTCTGCTACCTCACTATTCTAGTATCCAATTTTTTTCTAAGGTAAGGGGTATTATTTCTTTAGTATTCTTGAAGAGAGTTATTTCTTTCAATACTCGTAAGGGTTGTTATTCCATTCTTTATTATTCTGTTTGAATAACCTGTATGTGCGGTCTATCGCATGCCTGGTGAATTCTGTTGTTATTCCATTCTTTATTATTCTGTTGGAATAACCTGTCTGTGCGGTCTATCGCATGCCTAGTGAATTCTGTTGTTATTCCATTCGTTATTATTCTGTTGGAATATCCTGTCTATGCGAAGTACGCATGACCTGGTTCCATTCTTTATCATTCTGTGGGAATAACATGTCTGTGCGGATTACGCATGCCTGGTGAATTCTTATGTTATTCCATTCTTTATTATTCTGTTGGAATAACCTGTCTATGTCGATTACCGCATGCATGGTGAATGATCCATCGTATTCATTCCTTATTAAATTGTGAAAATGATCTGTCTACGTGGGTTAACGCATGGCGGACAAAAATTTATTTATGGTTTCATATATTCTATTATACTCAGTTGGTTAAAGTTTTGGCTTCTATACTCCATGAAATTAGTGAATTATCCTTGATATTTGCGTTTCATCCAGTATCTTTTCATGGAAATATTCTTCTGAACATTCTTAAATTTTATTCCACAAAGCAGTATCATGTTGACAATTTAGACGTTATTGATTTCAAGATAAATTAACTTATAAATCTTTAAAATTTATTCTTGAACTTGCTTTATTGAATTATTATGTCATTGTCATCATCCTCATGCTTATATTGTGATGAAAGTCATCTTTGGCTTACGTGCATAGATGGACTTGGTATGATTATGACCAGGGATCATTCGGTATAGTCATGATTTGTAATGTTTTAAATGATGACGTAAAAGTCCTTAGTGGCCTGTAGTGCATTGATGGATAGTTTTTGGTATGATTATGACTAGGGATTATTCGGTATATTCATGACCATTGATGATTTAATGAATATCCTTGGCCCGTAGTGCAGGGATGATTCGATGATGTGGTTTATTTATTAAGCTGAGTCTCAGCGATAAAAATTGATGAAAACATTTTAAATAATAGAAGATAGTAGATATCATGATCTACTTGACTCTTCTAATGGATTGCTTATTCCGCTGCAGTTAAACTTGTTGTCCATTATATTCTATTAGTTTAACATTGTTGAAGGCTAATGATAATTTATTCTGCATTATCTTAGTCATAATATTTTTTACTGGGCTAGTTGAGCTCACCCTTTCTTTCAATGTTCTCTTCAGGAAATGAGAACGTAGCTGGGACTAGTCGGGGAACGGAGTGAAGGTCCAGATGATAGCATTAGTAGTCCTCACTATTCTATTAAATAATGTGACAATAAATGTAATGAGGACTCCATTGAGTGTGGATATTGTCTAGATGACAATATTCTTATTAAAACTTTTAGATTATGTTTTGTCGTATTTTACACGACTGTTGTATAATTAAGTTGTATTTGAATTTTGTACCATGTATTTGGCGACTCAAGATGGGTGATGTATACCTATTTTGGGGGCGTCACAGTTAGTATCAAAGCTTAGGGATATGATCCCTGGCTGAAATATGAGACAAGAACTAGGAGGGGAGAGACGGGGAATTCCTTCGCTAGTATGACCTACCTAAGTTTATTTGGTATTAAATTGGTCGGTCAGATTATAGGGATAATATGTGATATGTTAATTAACCCTTGTTTTGTGACAGTATTTGAAAATGACATCCGAAAATGTCGAGATAAGCAATGAAGCACATGAGACCATTGAGTCACCGCAGATTAATACCCAGGATAATGTGCAACAGGAAGACAATAATCCTCAGGTAAACAACAACGATCAAATGATGAACGATGGGACGTTCAGAGATTTTATGCAATTCATGCAACATCAGGCGAGGGCAGTTCCTGTCCAAAATGTAGGTGGAAACACTGACAACTCTCAAACGGTCACCGCTAAGCAGTTCAAGGAGCTGGGACCACCGGAGTTTTTTGGAGAGCCAAAATCACTTAAGGCGGAGACGTGAATAAAGCAGATCAACAAGATATTTGATGTCTTGGGATGCTCCGAGGAGCAAAAAGTTCCCTTTGCCACCTTCATATTGCGAGCAGAGGCAGATTACTGGTGGGAATCTGTAAAGCGTACTCAACCTGCCGCACTGAAGATGTCTTGGGAGAAGTCCTATGAACTGTTCAACGACAAGTACTTTCCAGAAAGTATTCGTCACATGAAGGAGGTAGAGTTCATCAAGCTTGAGCAAAACAATATGACCGTGGCGCAGTACGAAGCTAAGTTTGCTGAGTTGTCTCGATTTGCATCCCACTTGGTTGATAATGAGGAGAGAATGACACGGATGTTTCTAAGAGGTTTGAAACCTGAGATACGCCAATACTTAATTTCTCACAAACTGTGTTTGTATTCAGATGTTGTAAATAGGGCTCAGTTATTGGAATGCGATAACGAGTCGACCCAACCAAGAGAAAGCAGCCGACAAAATGATAATACCAATGGTAGCAGCCATTGAAGCAGTGACAACAAGCGTGGAGGGAATCAACATGCCAGAAATGGTAATCACTTCGGTGGTAATCATGGCCATAACAATAAGAGTAGACATTTCAAGAAGAGGAGATTCAACAATGATGGAAAGACGTCAGCACCAGCACCTATTGTTAAGGAAGGAGAACGACCGTCGGTCGTATGTTACAAATATGGAGGGGAGGGACATATCAGTCCAAACTGCGTGATGCAGTCCAAAGCGTGTTACAATTGTGGAAAAGAAGGTCACCTAGCCCGATTTTTTCGTGCACCAAAGTCAAGTCCAGCCGGGATGGAGGCATCAAAAGGTGTCCCAGACAAGATAAAACCGGTAGTTCAAGGGAGAGTGTTTGTCGTAACCTCCCAAAAAGTGAGGAATCCGAAAGAGGTGATCACGGGTAAGCTAATCATAAACTCTAGTGAAGTATATACCTTATTTGATACCAGTTCTACCCATTCTTTTATTTCTCCTACTTGAGGTCAACGTTTAAATTTGACTCCGGAGAAATTAGACTTTGACTTATCTGTGGAAACTCCTTTGGGAGAAACCTTCATTACATCCACTGTTTATAAGTCTTGTTTGATTCAAATCGGTAACCACACGTTACATGTCGATCTTATTTCTTTGAAAATACATGCATTTGATGTGATTTTAGGGATTGATTGGTTAACTACTCATTAGCTAAAATTGATTATTTTCGTAAGGTTATTAGCTTTCATATTCCTAACCAACCTATTATGCGAATTCAAGTAACCAAACCATTAAAATTAATCACTGTCATATCAAGCCATAAAGCTATTCGTTTATTAAAAAACGGATGTCAAGCATTTTTAGCCCATGTCACGGATTTAAATAAAAATACGTCAGATTTGAATGATATTTCTATTGTTAATAAATTTTCTGATGTATTCCCTAAAGAACTTCCTGGCCTACCCCCAGAGTGTGAAATTGAATTTTGTATCGATCTTGAATCCAGTACAAAACCCATTTCCAAAGCCCCATATCGAATGGCTCCTATTGAACTTCAGGAGTTAAAAACCTAACTATAAGAATTATTAGACATCGGTTTCATTCGTCCTAGTACGTCTCCTTGGGGTGCTCTTATTCTATTCATGAAGAAGAAAGATGGAAGTATGCGACTTTGTATTGATTATCAGGAGTTGAATCATGTTACCATCAAAAATAGGTACCCGTTGCCTCGTATTGATGACCTGTTTGACCAGTTGCAAGGAGCCAAATTCTTTTCAAAGATTGATCTTCATTCCGGATATCATCAGTTGAAGATTAAAACTGATGACATTCCAAAGACTGCTTTTAGAACTCGGTACGGGCATTATAAATTCCTAGTCATGTCTTTTGGATTGACTAATGCTCATGCTGCCTTCATGGACATGATGTACCGAGTATTCAAGGAATATTTGAATCACTTTGTGGTCGTCTTTATTGATGACATCCTCATATACTCCAAAACTCGTTAAGACCATGAGCAGTACTTGAGGCTGATACTCCAAAAGCTTTGTGAAAATAAGTTATATGCCAAGTTGAAGAAATGCGAGTTCTGGCTTCAGGAAATTGCATTCCTTGGGCACGTGATATCAAATCATGGAATATCTATTGACCCAGCGAAGATTGAAATAATTCAAAGCTGGGAGCAACCAAAATCTATGATCGAAATACGCAGCTTTCTCGGCTTAGCTGGTTATTATCGGAGATTCGTGGAAGAATTTTCTCGAATCGCTACTCCATTAACTCAGCTGACTCGAAAAGATACAAAGTTCGGTTGGAGCGAGGAATGTGAGAAGAGTTTTCAAGAACACAAAAGGAGACTCGTTTTAGCACCTGTTCTGATAATACCATCTGGCTCGGAGGGATTTATCATCTACAGTGATGCTTCAGGCAAAGGGTCAGGATGTCTCATGCAATATGGAAAAGTCATAGCATATGCCTCACGACAACTCAAGGAATATAAGAGAAATTATCCTATTCATGATCTAGAGTTGGCAGCAGTCGTTTTTACGCTTAGGATTTGGAGGCATTACCTGTACGGAGAGAAGGTGGAAATCTATACGGATCATAAAAGCCTCAAATATTTTTTCACTCAAAAGGAACTCAATATGCGGCAACGACGTTGGCTTGAGCTGTTGAAAGATTATGATCATTCCATTTAATACCATCCTGGAAAAGCGAACATAGTAGCTGACGCATTGAGTAGAAGATCATATGCGGGTACGAGTGCGATATTGTCAACGCAAAGGCCCATTTTGTATGACTTACAAAGGATGGAGATAGAGTTAAAGACTCCAGGGACCCATGTGATGATGGCGAATATACGAGTAAAACCGACTTTAATCGATAAAGTTAAAAATGCTCAAACTACAGACCTGGAACTGATGCGTATGAAGAAGAAAGTGCAAGAAGGTGCTATTCCGAAAGCAAGAATCGATGAAGAAGGAACACTTCGAGTCAACTCCAGACTTTGTGTTCCTAACGATTCTGACTTGAAGTATAAAATCATGATGGAGGCGCATAACACACCATTTGCAATCCATCCTGGGAGTACCAAGATGTATCGTGATCATAGACATACATTTTGGTGGAGCAATATGAAGAGAGAGATAGTGGGACTTATCTCAAGGTGTCTAACTTGTCAACGAGTCAAGGCGAAGTATCAAGTGCCAAAAGGTCTATTGCAATCACTTAAAATTCCAGAATGGAAGTGGGAGCACATTACCATGGATTTTGTTACAGGTCTTCTCAAGATTTCTCAAAGCATAGATGCGATTTGGGTCTTTGTTGATAGATTGACCAAGTCTGCTCGTTTCTTACCGATACGAGAAACTTATACACTTGAACATCTTGCTAGTATGTACATAAACGAGATTATAAGACTGCATGGTATGCCAGTATCCATTGTTTCTGATCGAGACCCAAGATTCACTTTAAGATTTTGGGTTACTTTGCAAAAAGCTATGGGCACGGATTTATAATTTAGTTCGGCATATCATCCTCAAACGGATGACCAATCAGAAAGGACTATTCAAACTCTTGAGAATTTATTAAGACTGTGTGTCCTTGACTTTAAAGGAAGTTGGGACAAATTCTTACAATTAGTAGAGTTTTCCTACATAACAGTTATCAAGCAAGTATTGGCATGGCTCCATTTGAGGCATTGTATGGAAGAAAGTGTCGTTCTCTAGTATGCTGGGATGAGGTGGGTGAAGCAACGTTGTTGGGACCGGATTTGGTACGTATGACTACGAAAAAAATTCAAACGATCCGACAACGTATAAAAATCTCACAAGATCGACAAAAGAGTTATGTTGATCTTCAGCGAAAGGACATGGAATTCAATATTGGAGATCATGTGTTGTTACGTGTTGCTCCATGGAAAGGAGTTACGAGATTTGAAAAGAGAAGAAAGCTCAATCCTCGATTCATTGGCCCATTTTTAATCCTCGATCGAGTACGAACTGTGGCCTATAGACTCGCCTTACCACAAAGTATGTCTCGTGTTCATAACGTTTTTCACATATCGATGTTACGTAAATATGTGAAAGACTTGAACCACATTATTGAATTAGAACCAGACGAGATAGAGGAAGATGTAACGTATGAAGAGTTACCTATTAAAATCTTAGATAAGAAAGATCATATTCTACGCTCTAAAGTTATACCTGAAGTCAAAGTTTTATGGAGAAACCACGATGTGGAAGAAATGACCTGGGAGTTAGAATCTGAGATGAAGTCATGATATCCTCACCTCTTCGATATACCAGGTACATACCCTAATTTTGAGGACGAAATTTCATAAGAAGGGGAGGTTGTAAGACCCCAACTTTTATGAATAAAGAATAATTTTCTCGAAATATATTTTTTTTTAAATATTATGGTGTGGATTGATATAATGTTATAGTTGTGGGTAATATTTATAAATTTTGCAAAGTAAGCAAGTGGTTATATAATATTCGATTGGTCAGGGAATATTCGTTTTAATAGGAAATATTTGTACGACGGCACAATCATTGGTGGACCCCGCAACGGAAGTATTGTCGTAGTTAAAAAACGACATAATTATCTTTTTATAAAAATAACGGCGAAAGTTTTATCGTTGAACTACCCGGTAGTAAAAGTACAGTAATACGCGTGGTTGCATAGTAGCACACGGTATTAATTATTGATGCTTACGTGAGAAGTCACTCAGTTATATTCAATTATTGCAACAGTAATTGTTACATCATATCTGTCATATTATTGATTCAATTATTGTCACAGTATCATCTGCATAATATGTTAAATCAATAATTGAGACGATAAAGTTATTCATATTATTATTTACAATATTAACAATGTCTAGAAAGTTATGTCAAGGAGAGGTTTGGTCACCTAATTACGCGCCAATAAGGAGAAATCCTTATCGGAAAGCCCCCTCTTTCCTGGGAATGATCTGGTTGTTAACTATTGTGAGTTATGATATTAATGATAAATAAGTTCGTGTTGATTAAAGATGAAATTGATGGTTCCATTGTGAGAAAATTATTAGTGTTAATGGAAATCAACATTTATTTCGATAATAATTAATGTCTGGAGGTTATATTGACCAATCGGGTAATTAATCGGATAAATGAGCAATTAATTGCTATTAATTCATATTCTTATAACTATGTGTTCACATGTGTGTACTATTGATTCACATGAATTACTATTAGGGGAGTTGATGCAAGATTGATAATACTTGCAGGACTAAATTAAAAATGAAGAAAAAGAGGGAGGTATTATACTATAATATTTTGAGCCCCAAAATGTGCAATTATTGAAACTATATTTTCCTATAAATAGAAGGGCATTCTTCCTTCATTTCTCACCAATTCACTAAGTCTCACAAGAGCAATTATTATAGAGAAAAAATATAGAGAGAAAGAAGAAGAGAAGTTCGCTACCTCACTATTCCAGTATCCAATTTTCTTCTAAGGTAAGGGGTATTATTTCTTTCGTATTCATGAAGAGAGTTATTTCTTTCAATACTCGTAAGGGTTGTTATTCCATTCTTTATTATTTTGTTGAAATAACCTGTCTGTGTGGTCTATCGCATGCCTGGTGAATTTTGTTGTTATTTCATTCTTTATTATTCTGTTGGAATAACCTGTCTGTGCGGTCTATCGCGTGCCTGGTGAATTTTGTTGTTATTCCATTTGTTATTTTTCTGTTAGAATATCCTGTCTGTGCGGATTACGCATGACCTGATTCCATTCTTTATTATTCTGTTGGAATATACTGTCTGTGCGGGTTACGCGTGACCTGGTTCCATTCTTTATCATTCTGTGGGAATAACCTGTCTGTGCGGATTATGCACGTCTGGTGAATTCTTCTGTTATTCCATTCTTTATTATTTTGTTGGAATAACCTGTCTATGTCGATTACCGCATGCATGGTGAATGATCCTTCGTATTCATTCATTATTAAATTATGAAAATGATCTGTCAACGTGGATTACCGCATGGCGGACAAAAATCTATTTGTGGTTTCATATATTCTATTATAATCAATTGGTTAAAGTTTTGGCTTCTATACTCCATGAAATTAGTGGAATATCCTTGATATTTGCGCTTCATCCAGTATCTTTTCATGGAAATATACTTCTGAGCATTCTTAAATTTTACTCCACAAAGTAGTATCATGTTGACAAATTGATTTCAGGATAAATTAACTTATAAATCTTTAAAATTTATTCTTAAACTTGTTTTATTGAATTATTATGTCATTCTCATCATCCTCATGCTTATATTGTGAAGAAAGTCATCTTTGGCTTACGTGCATAGATGGACTTGGTATGATTATGACCGGGGATCATGCGGTATAGTCATGACCTGTAATATTATAAATGATGAGGTAAAAGTCCTCAGTGGCCTGTAGTTCATTGATGGATAGTTTTTCGTATGATTATGACCAGGGATTATTCGGTATATTCATGACCATTGATGATTTAGTGAATATCCTTGGCCCGTAGTGCTGGGATGATTCGATGATGTGGTTTATTTATTAAGCTGAGTCTCAGCGATAAAAATTGATGAAAATATTTTAAATCATAGAAGATAGTAGATATCATGCTCTACTTGACTCTTCTAATGGATTGCTTATTCCGCTGCAGTTAAACTTGTTGTCTATTATATTCTATCACTTTAACATTGTTGAAGGCTAATGATAATTTATTCTGCATTATCTTAGTCATAATATTTTTTACTGGGCTAGTTGAACTCACCCTTTCTTTCAATGTTCTCATCAGAAAATGAGAACGTAGCCGGGACTAGTTGGGGAACGGAGTGAAGGTCCAGATGATAGCATTAGTAGTCCTCACTATTCTGTTAAATAGTGTGACAATAAATGTAATGAGGACTCCATTGAGTGTGGATATTGTCTAGATGACAATATTCTTATTAAAACTTTTAGATTATGTTTTGTCGTATTTTACACGACTGTTGTATAATTAAGTTGTATTTAAATTTTGTACCATATATTTGACGACTCAAGATGGGTGATGTATACCTATTTTGGGGGCGTCACAAGGACGAATGAAACCGATGTCTAATAATTACTGCAATTGGGTCTTTAACTCTTGAAGCTCAATAGGAGTCATTCGATATGGGGCTTTGGAAATGGGTTCTGTACCAGGTTCAAGGTCGATACAAAATTTAATTTCTCGCTCTGGGGGTAGGCCAGGAAGTTCTTCAGGGAATACGTCAGGAAATTTATTAACAATAGAAATATCATTCAAAACCGACGTATTTTTGTTTAAATCCGTGACATGAGCTAAGAAAGCTTGACATCCGTTTTTTAATAAACGAATAGCTTTATGGCTTGAGATGATAGTGATTGATTTTAATTTTTTGGTTGCTTGAATTCACATAATAGATTGGTTAGGAATATGAAAGCTAATAACCTTACGAAAATAATCAATTTTTGCATGATGAGTAGTTAACCAATCAATCCCAAGAATTACGTCAAATGCAAGTATTTTCAATTAAATAAGATCGACAGGTAATGTGAGGGTACCGATTTGAACCAAACAAGACTTATAAACAGTGAATGTAATGAAGGTTTCTCCCAACGGAGTTTCAACAGATAAGTCAAAGTCTAATTTCTTCGCAGTCAAATTTAACGTTGAGCACAAGTAGGAGAAATAAAAGAATGGGTAGAACTGGTATCAAATAAGGTATAGACTTCGCTAGAGTTTAAGATAAGTTTACCCGTGATGACCTCGTTCAAGTTCCTTGCTTTCTAGGTCCCGACAAACGCTCTCCCTTGAACTACCGGTTTTGACTTTTCTAGGACGGCCTTTAGTGCCTCCATCCCAACTGGACTTGTCTTCGGTGCACGACAAAATTGGGCTAGGTGACCTTCTCTTCCACACTTATAACACACTTTAGACTGCATCACGTAGTTTGGACTGATGTGTCCCTCCCCTCCGCTTTTGAAGCATATGATAGGTGGTCGTTCTCCTTCCTTAACAATGGGTGCTAGTGCTGACGTCTTTCCATTATTGTTGAATCTCCTCTTCTTGAAATGTGCACTCTTATTGTCTTGGCCATGATTACCACCGAAGTGGTTACCATTTCTGGCATGTTGATTCCCTCCACATTTGTTGTTACCGCTTCGATGACTGCTACCAATGGTATTATCATTTTGCCGGCTACTTTCTCTTAGTTGGGTTGACTCATTATCACGTTCCAATAACTGAGCCCTATTTACAACATCTGAATAGAAACACAGTTTATTAGAAATTAGATGACAAATCCCTCCGAGCTAGATGGTATTGTCAAAATAGGTGCTGAAATGAGTCTCCTCTTGAGTTCTTGAAAACTCTTCTCACATTCCACGCTCCAACCGAATTTTATATCTTTCCGAGTCAGCTGAGTTAATGGAGTAGCGATTCGAGAAAACCCTTCTACGAATCTCCGATAATAACCAGCTATGCCGAGAAAGCTACGTACTTCGGTCACTGATTTAGGTTGCTCCCAGCTTTGAATAGCTTCAATCTTTGTTGGATCAACAGTTATTCCATGACTTAATACTACGTGCCCAATGAATGCTACTTCCTCAAGCCAGAACTCGCATTTCTTCAACTTGGCATAAAGCTTATTTTCACGAAGCTTTTGGAGTATCAGCCTCAAGTGTTGCTCATGATCTTCATGACTTTTGGAATATATGAGGATGTCATCAATAAAGACGACCACAAAGTGATCCAAATATACCATGAATACTCGGTTCATCATATCCATAAAGGTAGCAGGAGCATTAGTCAATCCAAAAGACATGACTAGGAATTCATAATGCCCGTACCGAGTTCTAAAAGTCGTCTTTGGAATGTCATCGATTTTAATCTTTAACTGATGATATCCGGAACGAAGATCGATCTTTGAAAAGAATTTGGCACCTTGCAACTGGTCAAACAAGTCATCAATACGTGGCAATGGGTACCTATTCTTGAAGGTGACATGATTCAACTCCCGATAATTAATACAAAGTTGCATACTCCCATCTTTCTTCTTCACGAATAGAACAGGAGCACCCCAAGGAGACGTACTAGGATAAATGAAATCGATGTCTAATAATTCCTACAATTGGGTCTTTAACTCCTGAAGTTCAATAGGAGCCATTCGATATGGGACTTTAGAAATGGGTTTTGTACCAGGTTTAAGGTCGATACAAAATTTAATTTCTCGCTCTGAGGTAGGCTAGGAAGTTCTTTAAGGAATACGTCAGGAAATTTATTAACATTAGAAATATCTTTCAAAACTGACGTATTTTTGTTTAAACCGGTTACATGAGCTAAGAAAGCTTGACATCTATTTTTTAATAAATAAATAGCTTTATGGCTTGAGATGACAATGATTGATTTTAATGGTTTGGTTGCTTGAATTCGCATAAAAGGTTGGTTAGGAATATGAAAGCTAACAACCTTAAAAAAATAATCAATTGTTGCATGATGAGTAGTTAACCAATCAATCCCTAAAATTACGTCAAATGCAAGTATTTTCAATGAAATAAGATCGACAGGTAATGTGAGGGTACCAATTTAAACCAAACAAGACTTATAAACAGTGGATGTAATGAAGGTTTCTCCCAACGGAGTTTCAACAGATAAGTCAAAGTCTAATTTCTCCGGAGTCAAATTTAAACGTTGAGTGCAAGTAGGAGAAATAAAAGAATGGATAGAACCGGTATCAAATAAGGTATAGACTTCGCTAGAGTTTATGATAAGCTTACCCGTGATGACCTCGTTCGGGTTCCTTACTTTCTGGGAGGTCACGGCAAACGCGCTCCCTTGAACTACCGGTTTGACTTTTCTGGGACGGCCTTTGGTGCCTCCATCCCAGATGGACTTGTCTTCGGTGCACGAAAAAATCGGGCTAGGTGACCTTCTCTTCCACAATTATAACACGCTTTGGACTGCATTGCACAGTTTAGACTGATGTGTCCTTCCCCTCCACATTTGAAGCATATGATAGGTGGTCGTTCTCCTTCCTTAAAACCGGGTGCTGGTGTTGACGTCTTTCCATTATTGTTGAATCTCCTCTTCTTGAAATGTCCACTCTTATTGTCTTGGCCATGATTACCACCGAAGTGGTTACCATTTATGGCATATTGATTCCCTCCACGTTTGTTGTCACCGCTTCGATGACTGCTACAACTGGTATTATCATTTTGATGGCTGCTCTCTCTTAGTTGGGTTGACTCATTATCACGTTCCAATAGCTGAGCCCTATTTACAACATCTGAATACAAACACAATTTATTAGAAATTAGGTATTGACGTATATCAGGTTTTAAACCTCTTAGAAACATCCGCGTCATTCTCTCCTCATTATCAACCAAGTGGGACGCAAACCGGGACAACTCGGCAAACTTAGCTTCATACCGCGACATGGTCATATTGTTCTGCTCCAGCTTGACAAACTCCACCTCCTTCATATGACGAATACTTTTGGGAAAGTACTTGTCGTTCAATAGTTCTTGGAACTTCTCCCAAGACATATTCAGTGCGGCAAGTTGAGTACGCTTTACAGATTTCCACCAGTAATCTGCTTCTGCCCGCAACAAGAAGGTGGCAAACGGAACCTTTTGCTCCTTGGAGCATCCCAAGACATCAAATATCTTGTTGATCTGCTTTATCCATGTCTTCGCCTTAAGTGGTTTTGGCTCTCCAAAAAACTCCGGTGGTCCCAGCTTCTTGAACTGTTTAGCAGTGACCATCCGAGAGTTGCCAGTGTTTCCACCTGTATTTCGGACAGAAGTCTCTCTTTCCTGATGTTGCATGATTTGCAGAAAGCCTATGAACATTCCATCGTTCATCATTTGGTTAGTGTTGTTGTTTGCATGAGGATTGTCGCCTTCCTGATGTACATTATCCTGATTGTTGATCTGTGGAGACTCAACGGTATCCTGTGCTCTATTGCTATTCTCAACATTCTCAGATGTCATTTTCAAATACTACCACAAAACAAGTTGACATGTCACATATTATCCCTATACTCTGACCGACCAATTAAATACCAAATAAACTTAGGTAGGTTATACTAGCGAAGGAATTCCCCGTCTCTCCCCTCCTAGTTTTTTTCTCACATCTCGGCCAGGGATCATATCCCTAATCTTTGATACTAACTGTGACGCTCCCGAAATAGGTATACATCACCCATCTTCAGTCGCCAAATACATGGTACAAATTTTAAATACAACATAATAATACAACTGTCGTGTAAAATACGACGAAACATAAACTGAGAGTTTTAAACGAATATTGTCTTCTAGACAGTATTCAACTCAAATGGAGTCCTCAATACAATTATTATCATACTATTTCATAGAATAGTGAGGACTACTAATGCTATCATCTGGACCGTCACTCCGTTCCCCGACTAGTCCCGGCTACGTTCTCATTTCCTGAAGAGGACAATGAAAGCAAAAGGGTGAGCTCAACTAGCCTAGTAAGAAATATTATGACTAAGATAATGCAGAATAATTTATCGTTAGCCTTCAACAGTGCTAAACTGATAAAATATAACAAACATCAAGTTTAACGGCAGCAGAACAAGCAATCCATTAGAAGAGTCAAGTAGAGAATAAAATCCACTATCTTCTATGATTTAAAAGGTTTTTCATAACTTTTATCGGTGAGACTCAGCTTAATAAATAATCCACATCATCCCTGCACTACGGTCAAGGATATTCATTACTATCATGACCACAAATTATCCATGCACTACAGGCCAAGGATATTCGTGTATTTATTAATGGTCATGATCATGCCAACAACTGTCCATCAATGCACTACAGGCCAATGAGAACTTTTACCACATCATTTGTAATATTACGGTCATGATTATACCGAATAGTCCCTGGTCATAATCATACCAAGTCCATCTATGCACCACAGGCCACATATGACTTTCAACATAATATAAACATGAGGATGATGACAATGATATAAAAATTCATTAAAACAAGTTTAAGGAAATTTTTTTAAAGATTTATAATTTAATTTATCCAGAAATCAATAACGTCCAAATTGTCAACATGATACTGCTTTGTGGAGTAAAATTCAAGAATAATATTGTACCAAAAATAATTTGGACCGAAAACGAATCAATTTTTATCATGAATAGTACCCCGGGTGAATAGTATTTCAAGAATAGTAACCCCGTGAATAGTACTCCGGCATGAAAAAGTTAAAACTTATCAAGAATGCTCAGAATAATATTTTCATGAAAAGATACTGGATGAAGCGCAAATATCAAGGATATTCTACTAATTTCATGGAGTATAGAAGCCAAAATTTTAACAAATGAGTATAGAATTCGAAATCTGAAACGAAATAATATTACTTACATACTACAGAGTATGGAAGAAAATATTATTTCAAGCGAATATTAAACAAATATAGCATCCCTTACCTTGAAAAGAAGAGTATTTCAACTGGTATAGCGAGGATATTCTTGAAGAAAACTTTCACTATTTTCTACGCTCAAATCTTTCTAAAACTCTAAAGTAATACGCTCAAGATTATAGGAGAAGAATTCTCTGATTCTGGTGTGATTTTCAACTCTAACTTAAACGTCTATTTATAAGAAAATGCTAGAACGTCATAGGAGACTAAATAATAAAATAATATTATTATTTGTACAAAATTTCTACGCATGCTTTGTTGAATTGTTGGGCAGCCATTTTTAAAAAATTTTGGCAGCCCACATGTTAAAAACAAAACTAGGTCCCACCCAATTTTAATAAAAATTATTTTATTTTTTGAAACTTCAGTAATTCATATAAAATAGCCTTTTTATCAAAAAAATACGAATTTTATGTCCATTCCACACGAAATCGAATTCTCTACAACTTTGCAGAAGAAGGTTTTTCCAAAATCCAAACAGAAAATATCTGAATTTCTCAAACGGACAATTTTCAACACCTCTTAAAATTCATAACAAATCATACGTTAATTTATAACGGTTCAAAATTTGTGGACATATACTCAACTTATATATGCATAACATATCCAAAAATCACAACGATCCAATGGTCGGATTAAAATTATAACTCACGCAATAGAGCTTTAAGAACACCGATTTGATTTTTTAATACTTCCAATCCGATAAAATACTAATAAAACACCTCAACATTAATTCCTTCATTTATAACCACATAAAATAAATATTTTTTATCATATAAATCAATAATTAATTATTCACAACTAATATTACAAAATCACAATAATGACAATCAGGCCGTTCCCAGGAAAGAGGGAGCTTTCCTATACAGATTTCTCCTTACTGGCGCGCAATTAGGTGACCAAACCTCTCCTTGACAGAACTTTCTAGACATTGCCAATAATGCTATCTAATAATATTATTCAAATAATTTGAATTATTGATCTGATAATGGGAAATACTATGCAGTGACAATTATTAAACAACAATAATATAAAATATCAACGCAACAATTATTAAACCAATAAAATAAAATATTGAACAGTAATTACTGTAACAATTATTGAGTAGTGCCTTCTTATGTAAGAATTAATAATTCAAAAATACTGTGCAATACCGTGTGCTACTGTGCAACAACGCTTATTACTGTATTTTAACCACTAGGTATTCCAATAGTGTTAACGGTAAAACTTTCGCCATTATTTATAAAAAGATATTTTTGTCGTTTTCTCAATCCGATAATAATTCCGTTGTGGGGTCCAGCAATGATTGTGTCGTCGTACGAATATTTTCTGTTAAAACGAATATTCTCCGAACAATCGAATATAATATAACAACTTGCGTACTTTGTAAAATTTTTAAATATTACCCACAACTATAACATATATCAAATTCACTCCATAATATTCAAAAATGATATTTATAGAAAATCGTCTTTATTCATAAAAGTTGGGGTCTTACATGTTATGCATATATAAGTTGAGTATATGTCCACAAATTTTGAACCGTTAAAAATTAACGTATGATTTGTTATCAATTTTAAGAGGTGTTGAAAATTATCCGTTTGAGAAATTCGGATATTTTCTGTTTGAATTTTGGAAAAAACTTTCTTCTGCAAAGCTGTAGAGAATTCGATTTCGTGTGGAATGGACATAAAATTCGTATTTTTCTGATAAAAGGACTATTTTATATGAATTACTGAAGTTTCAGAAAATAAAATAATTTTTATTAAAATTGGGTGGGATCCACTTTTATTTTTAGCATGTGGGTTGCCAAAAATTTTCAGAAATGACTGCCCAACAATTCAACAAAGCAAGCGTAGAAATTTTGTATAAATAATAATATTATTTTATTATTTAGTCTCCTATGGCGTTCTAGTATTTTTCTATAAATAGGCGCTTAAGTTAGAATTGAAAATCACACTAGAATCAGAGAATTCTTCTTCTATAATCTTGACCGTATTTCTTTAGAGTTTTAGAAAGCTTTGAGCGTAGAAAATAGTGAAAGTTTTCTTCAACAATATCCCCGCTATACCAGTTGGAATATTCTTCTTTTTAAGGTAAGGAATGTTATTTTTGTTCAATATTCGCTTGAGATAATATTTTCTTCCATACTCTGTAGTATGTAAGTAATATTATTTCGTTTCAGATTTTGAATTCTATACTCGTTTGTTAAAATTTTGGCTTCTATACTCCATGAAATTAGTAGAATATCCTAGATTTTGCGCTTCATCTAGTATCTTTTCATGAAAATATTATTCTGAGTATTCTTGATAAGTTTTAACTTTTTTATGCCGGAGTACTATTCACGGAGTTACTATTCCCGAAGTACTATTCATGGGATACTATTCACTCGAGTATTATTCACCCGGGGTACTATTCATGATAAATATTGATTCGTTTTCGGTCTAAATTATTTTTGGTACAATATTATTCTTAAATTTTACTCCACAAATGTGATGCCCCCAAAATAGGTATACATCACCCATTCTGAATCGCCAAATACATGGTACAGAAACAACTACAACTTTATTAATACAATTATCATGCAAAATACGACAACACACAAACTGTGAGTTTAAATACAAATATTATCTTTTAGACAATATCGACACTCAAATAAGTCCTCATTACAATTATTGATACACTATTTTACAAAATAGTGAGGACTACTATAACAACTTTCTTGGACCATCACTCCTTATCCCGGTTAGTTCCTGCTAAATTTTCACCTCCTTAGAAGAAAAATGGAACAAAAAGGAAAAAGGTGAGCTCAACTAGCCCAGTAAAAAATATTATGACTAAGATAATATACAACAAATTATTCTTAGTCTTCAACAGGGAAAAATCTGATAGAATATAATACACAACAAGTTCTAGAATAACAACTGCAGCGAAAACAACAATTCATTAGAAGAGTTAAGTAGAGAATGCAATCTACTATCATCTATGAATTTAAAAGTCAATCATCAATATCTTATCCTTGTAACATCAATCAACATACACCTTGAATCAAATAATCATCTTTGCACTACGGGCCAAAGATATTCATTTATATCACCAGTTGATCATGTTCATCTCAACACCTGATCATCTTGTACTACAGGCCAAAGATATTCATCAATTAATCATTCATCTTTGCACTATAGGCTAAAAATATTCATCAAGTATCACCATTAAAGACTGAGGATGATGAAAAATATTTTAGAGAACGAATTCAGTGAGACAAAAGGACAAAGATTAAAGATTCGTACTTTAGATAATTCAAGTTAAAAAATACTCCATAATAAACCATAATGGATTAAAATTCAACAATGAAGATCAAAACATGAATTCAATTTTAAGATTAAAGGTCACAACAGATAACTGGGAAGGAAAGAAAAAAAAATATTTTTTTTCTTTTGTGAACAGTACCCGTGAACAGTACCTGTGAACAGTAATCGTGAACAGTAATCGTGAATAGTATCCAGTCATGAAAAGTTCCAAATTTGATAAAAAGTTCAAACCAATATTCCTACGAAATGATATTAGATGAAACGAAATTTCTAGTCATTTCAGGAATTATAGAAACAATACTTACCATAGTAAGTTCAATTTAGGAATGGAGTATGAAAGAAAATAATATTTCTTACGAGTATTGTAATAAAAATAATATCCTTTACCTTAGTAGAAACTTGATTTGACTGGAATATCGGATATTATTTTGAGAAAATCTTGCAGAAACTACACTCAAAGTATCATTATACTCAAAAAAATACTCACAATACTATAGAATAAGAATTTTTGATTTTGAAGGTGTGATTTAGGAAGGAGGGGTTACCCCCTGTTTATAGCAACGGAAGGAGAAAACAAACAAGGTATTCTGCCTAACTCTCATTTTTTTTCTTCCGTCTAACCTACTGCACATGCCTAACTTTTCCTTTGTTTTGATTGGATGAGGGCCCAATAATTGTTTGAAAACAAGGATATCTTGCCTAACTCTTCCCATTTCTTCTCTGCCAAATTCAATGCCTTACCATTTCAAAGGTTAAGGCCAACCATCTTTGAACAAACTTTGCAGGCAACAAAAATTCACCACCCACCAATTCCACCAACTAATTCCACCAATCAAACTAATGTTACAGACTACTTTTTTGAAAACAAGTATTCATAAGCATTTTGTTTACTTCCGTTTCTAATTAACCACATGCTTATATATTATAATAATATTATTATTAAACAATTATAATATATTATAATAATGTATATGAATGAATATTTTATCGGAGAAAAATAATTGCCAACTTTCAACAAATAATTCCTGCAAAATTTCTTCATTTATATCCACATAAAATAAATATTTCCTTCTCATAAAAATTAATAATTAATTATTCTCAAATAATATTACAGAATCATAATAATGACAACCAGGCCGTTCCCAGGAAAGAGGGGACTTTCCGATAAGGATTTCTCCCTATTGGCGCGCAATTAGATGACATAACATCTCCTTGATAGAACTTTTTAGACATTGCCAATAATGATATCTAATAATATTATTCAAATAATATAAATTATTGATCTGATAATGGAAAATAATGTGCAGTGACAATTATTGAAACAACAATAATATAAAATATCAACGTAACAATTATTAAATCAATAAAATAAAATATTGAACAGTAATTACTTTAACAATTATTGAGTAGTGCCTTCTTACGTAAGAATCAATAATTCAAAAATACTGTACAATACCGTGTGCTACAGTGCAACCACGCGTATTACTGTATTTTAACCATCAGGTATTCTAACAGTGTTAACGGTAACGATTACGTCGTTATTTATAAAAACTCAAACTTATCATTTTCTCCATCCAACCGTTATTCTGTTATGGGGCCCACAAATGACTGCGCCGTCGTAAGGATATTCTCGACAAAAAGAATATTCCCGACAACAATGATTATTTTATAACCACTTGCTTATTCTGTAAAATTTGCATATTTCACCCATAACCAAAGCATTATATCAAATTAAAACCTTATTAATTCAGAATAATAATATATAGGAAATTTAATTTTATTTATAAAAAGTTGGGGTCTTACAACCTCCCCTTCTTATGAAATTTCATCCTCGAAGTTGACGTACGTACTTGGTATTTCAAAAAGGTGAGGGTACCTCGCTTTCATTTCCGATTCTAACTCCCATGTCATTTCCTCAATAACATTGTTTCTCCACAAAACCTTGACTTGTAGTATAACCTTCGTGCATAGGACATGCTCTTTCATATCTAAGATCTTAACAGGTACCTACTCGTACGTTAAGTCTTCGGCTATCTCATCTGGTTCTAACTCAATAATGTGGTTTGGGTCTTTTACATATTTACGAAGCATAGATATGTAAAAAATATTATGAACACGAGACATGCTTGGAGGTAACGTGAGTCTATAGGCCACATTTCCTACTCGATCAAGAATCTGAAATGGACCAATAAATCGTGGATTGAGCTTTTCTCTCTTTTCGAATCTTGTAACTCCCTTCCATGGAGCAATACGTAACAATACATGATCTCCAATATTAAATTCCACGTCCTTTCGATGAAGATCAGCATAACTCTTTTTTCGAATGGAGCCATGCCTATACTTACTTGATACCTGTTGTTGTAAGAGAATTCCACCAATGGCAAGTACTTATCCCAACTTCCTTTGAAATCAAGGCACAGAGTCTTAATAGATCTTCAAGAGTTTGAATAGTCCTTTCTGATTGTCCGTCCGTTTAAGGATGGTATACCAAACTGAATCATTAATCCATGCCCATACCTTTCTGCAAGCTAACCTAAAATCGTGAAGTGAATCTTGGGTCACGATCCGAAAATATGGATGTTGGCATGCCATGCAATCTCACAATCTCATTCACGTACATACGAGCAAGACGTTCAAGGGAATAAGTCTCCCGTATCGGTAAGAAATGAGCAGACTTGATTAATCTATCAACAATAACCCAAATCGCATCTATGCCTTGAGAAACCTTGGGAAGACCCGTAACGAAATCCATGGTAATGTGTTCCCACTTCCATTTTGGAATCTCAAGTGGTTGCAATGGACCTTTTGGCACTTGATACTCTGCCTTTACACGTTGACAAGTTAAACACCTCGAGATAAACTTTGTGATCTCTCTCTTCATATTGTTCCACCAAACTGTATGTCAAAGATCGTGATACATTTTGGTACTCCCAGGATGGATTACAAATGGCGTGTTGTGTGCATCCATCATGATTCTATGCTTCAAGTCAGAGTCGTTAAGAACACAAAGTCTGGAGTTGACTCGAAGTATTCCTTCTTCATCGATTCTTACTTCTGGAATAACATCTTCTTATACTTTCTTCTTCATACGTATCATCTCAGGGTCTGTGGCCTGAGCAGCTTTAACTTTATAGATTAAAGTCAGTTCTACTCGTATATTCGTCATCATCACGTGGATCCCTGGAGTCTTTAATTTTATCTCCATCCTTTGCAAGTCATACAAAATGGGCCTTTGTGTTAACAACATTGCACTCGTACCCGCATATGATCTTTTACTCAATGCGTCAACTACACCGTTTGCTTTTCCAAGATGATATTGAATGCTATGGTCGTAATCTTTCAACAGCTCGAGCCAACGTTGTTGCCGCATGTTGAGTTCCTTTTGGGTGAAGAAATATTTGAGGCTTTTATGATCCGTATAAATCTCCATTTTCTCCCCATACAGGTAGTGTCTCCAGATTTTCAACGTAAAAACGACTGCTGCCAACTCCAGATCATGAGTAGGATAATTCCTCTCATATTCTTTGAGTTGTCACGAGGCATAGGCTATGACTTTCCCATGTTGCATGAGAACACACCCTAACCCTTTGCCTGAAGCATCGTTGTAGATAACAAATCCATCTGAACCAGATGGTATTGCTAGAACAGGTGCCGAAATGAGTTGCCTCTTGAGCTCTTGGAAACTCTTCTCGCATTCCTCGCTCTATACGAATTTTGTATTTTTTATAGTCAACTGAGTTAATGGGGTAGCAATTCGAGAAAATCCTTCCACGAATCTCTGATAATAACCAGCTAAGCCCAGAGAGCTACGCACTTTGGTCACCGACTTCGGTTGCTCCCGACTTTGTATTGCTTCAATCTTCACCGGGTCAACGGATACTCCATATTTTGACACCACGTGTCCAAGGAATGCTACTTCTTTAAGCCAGAACTCGTATTTCTTCAACTTGACATATAACTTGTTGTCACAAAGTCGTTGAAGTACCAGCTTCAAATGGTGCTCATGATCTTCACGACTTTTGGAATAGATGAGGATGTCATCAATAAAGACAACAACGAACTGATCTAAATATTCTTTGAATACACGGTTCATCATATCCATGAAAGCAGTGGGAGCATTAGTCAATCCAAAAGACATGACTAAGAATTCATAATGCCCGTACCAAGTTCTGAAGGTAGTCTTTGAAATATCCTCAGTTTTAATCTTCAACTGATGATATCCAGAACGAAGATCGATCTTTGAAAAGAATTGTGCTCCTTGCAACTGGTCGAACAGGTCATCAATGCGAGGTAGTGGATATCTATTCTTGATGGTGACATGGTTCAATTCTCGATAGTCAATACAAAGTCGCATACTCACGTCTTTCTTCTTTACAAATAAAACAGGAGCATCCCAAGGAGATGTACTAGGACGAATGAAACCGATGTCCAACAACTCCTGTAGTTGGACCTTTAACTCCTGAAGTTTAATAGGAGCCATTCGATATGGGGTTTTAAAAATGGGCTTTGTACCCAGTTCATGATCAATAAAGAATTCAACTTCACGCTCTGGGGGTATACCAGGAAGTTCTTCAGGAAATACGTCAGGAAATTCACTAACAACAGAAATATTATTCAAATCTGATGTGTTTTTGTTCAAGTCCATAACATGGGCTAGGAAAGCTTGACATCCATTTTTTAATAAACGAATGGCTTTATGGCTTGATATGACAGTGATTAACTTTAGTGGTTTGGTTGCTTGAATTCGCATAACAGGTTGGTTAGGAATATGAAAACTAACAACCTTACGAAAACAATCAATTTTGGCATGATAAGTAGTTAACCAATCAATCCCTAAAATTACGTCAAATGCAAGTATCTTTAAAGAGATAAGATCAACAAGTAATATGATTGTGCCCACTTGGATCAAGCAAGATTTATACACAGTGGATATAATAAAGGTTTCTCCTAACGGAGTTTTCACAGATAAGTCAAAGTCTAATTTCTCCGGAGTCAAGTTTAAGCGTTGAGCATAAGCAGGAGAGATAAAAGAATGGGTAGAACCGGTATCTAGTAAGGTATAAACTTCGCAAGAGTTCAAGATTAGCTTACCCGTGATCACCTCGTTCTGGTTTCTCACATTTTGGCCAGTCACGACAAACGCCCTCCCTTGAACTACCGACTTTGTTTTATCCGTAGTCACCTTTGGTGTGGTCGTCCCTGTTGGACTTGACTTCGCTACCGGATAAAACTGGTCTATATGATCGTCTTTTCCATAATTAAAACACACCTTGGAAGGCTGTGAACAGTTTGGACTTATGTGTCCCTCCTCTCCGCATCTATAGCATCTAACTGGCAGTCGTTCTCCTCCCCTAGAATTTGTTGTTGGTGTTGGTGCTGCTGCTGATGTCTTCTCGTCATTATTGAATCTCCTCTTTTTAAAATTTCCACTTGACTCACCTCTCCTATTATCATGGCCACGATTACCACCCGAGTGGTTACCTCTTTTGTCTATATTCTTTCCTCCCCGCTGGTTATCATCGCTCTGATGACTGCTGTCACCGGTATGACCCTGGTTGTGGTCCTTTAGTTGAACATACTCATTATCTCGTTCTAATAATTGAGCCATGTTGATAACATCTAAATATAAAGAAATTTTGTGAGAGATAAGATATTGTCGAATCTTGGGTTATAGACCTCTCAGGAACATTCGCGTCATTCGTTCCTCATTCTCTACCAAATGAGGTGCAAACCTAGATAATTCTACGAACTTCGCCTCGTATTGGGACACCGTTATGTTGTTTTGTTCCAGTCTAATAAACTCTACCTCCTTCATATGACGAATACTTTCAGGAAAGTACTTGTCATTAAACAGTTTCTGAAAACTTTCCCAAGACATATTGAGTGCGGCTGGCTGGGTACGCTTCATAGATTCCCACCAGTAATTTGCCTCACCACGGAACATAAGGGTGGCGAATGGAACCTTTTGTTCTTCCGTGCATCCCAAGACATCGAATATCTTGGTAGTTTACTTGACCCACGTTTCTGCCTTAATCAGATCCGGCTTTCCCCAGAATTCTGGTGGTCCCAACTCCTTGAATTGCTTGGCTGTGACAAACCGCACGTTACTATCATTTTCACCCGTATTTTGTACATGAGTCTCCCTCGTCTTATTTTGCATGAACTGCAAAAAGCTTCTAAACATTCCATCATTCATCGTTTGCTCGGTAGTATTGTTTACAGGAGGAATATTGTCTTCCTGTTGCACGTTCTCCTGATTGGTGACTAAAGGTGTTTCCACAGTCTCATACGCTTCATTGTTAACATTCTCAGCTGCCATTCTCAAAAACTGCCATAAAACTAGGGTTAATTAAATAAATTAATATATCACATAATATCCCTATATTATGACCGACCAACAAATAAGCTTAGGTAGGACACACTAGTGAAGGATTTACTCGTCTCTCCCTTCCTAGTTTCATTCCCCGATCTCTGCCAGAGACCATATCCCTAAGCTCTGATACCAACTGTGACGCCCCCAAAATAGGTATACATCACCGATTCTGAGTCGCCAAATATATGGTACAAAAATAACTACAACTTTATTAATACAATTGTCGTGCAAAATACGACAACACATAAGCTGTGAGTTTAAATACAAATATTATCTTCTAGACAATATCCACACTCAAATAAATTCTCATTACAATTATTGATACACTATTCTACAAAATAGTGAGGACTACTATAACAACTGCCTTGGACCATCACTCTTTACCCCTGCTAGTTCTTGCTAAATTCTCACCTCCTGAGAAGAAAAATAGAACAAAAAGGAAAAGGGTGAGCTCAACTAGCCCAGTAAAGAATATTATGACTAAGATAATATACAACAAATTATCCTTAGTCTTCAACAAGGAAAAATCTGATAGAATATAATACACAACAAGTTCTAGATTAACAACTGCAGCGAAAACAACAATTCATTAGAAGAGTTAAGTAGAGAATGCAATCTACTATCATCTATGAATTTAAAAGTCCATCATTAATATTTTATCCCTGTAACATTAATCAATATACAGCTTGAATCAAATATTCATCTTTGCACTACGGGCCAAAGATATTCATTTGTATCAACAGTTGATCATGTTCATCTCAACACCTGATCATCTTTGCACTACGGGCCGAAGATATTCATCAATTAATCATTCATCTTTGCACCATAGGCTAAAGATATTCATCAAGTATCACCATTAAAGACTGAGGATGATGAAAAATATTTTAGAGAACGAATTCAGTGAGACAAAAGGACAAAGATTAGAGATTCGTACTTTAGATAATTCAAGTTTAAAATTTCTTCATAATAAACTATAATGGATTAAAATTCAACAATGAAGATCAAAACATGAATTCAATTTTAAGATTAAAGGTCACAACAGATAACTGGGAAGGAAAGAAAAAAAAATATTTTTTTTTCTTTTGTAAACAGTACCCGTGAACAGTACCCAGTCATGAAAAGTTCTAAATTTGATAAAAAGTTCAGACCAATATTCCTATGAAATGATATTAGATGAAACAAAATTTTTAGTCATTTCAGGAATTATAGAAACAATACTTACCATAGTAAGTTCAATTTAGGAATGGAGTATGAAAGAAAATAATATTTCTTACGAGTATTGTAATAAAAATAATATCATTTACCTTAGTAGAAACTGGATTTGACTGGAATATCGGATATTATTCTGAGAAAATCTTGCAAAAAATTACACTCAAAGTATCCTTATACTCAAGAAAATACTCACAATACTATAGAATAAGAATTTCTGATTTTGAAGGTGTGATTTAGGAAGGAGGGGTTACCCCCTATTTAATAGCAACGGAAGGAGAAAACAAACAAGGCATTCTGCCTAACTCTCTTTTTTTTCTTCCGTCTAACCTACTGCACATGCCTAACTTTTCCTTTGTTTTGATTGGATGAGGGCCCAATAATTGTTTGAAAACAAGGAAATCTTGCCTAACTCTTCCCATTTCCTCTCTGCCAATTTCAATGCCTTACCATTTCAAAGGTAAAGGCCCACCATCTTTGAACAAACTTTGCAGGCAACAAAAATTCACCACCCACCAATTCCACCAACTAATTCCACCAATCAAAATAATGTTACAGACTACTTTTTTGAAAACAAGTATTCATAAGCATTTTGTTTACTTCCGTTTCTAATTAACCACATGCTTATATATTATAATAATATTATTATTAAATAATTATAATATACTATAATAATGTATATGAATGAATATTTTATCGGAGAAAAATAATTGCCAGCTTTCAACAAATAATTCCTACAAAATTCCTTCATCTATATCCACATAAAATAAATATTTTCTTATCATAAAAATCAATAATTAATTATTCTCAAATAATATTACAAAATCATAATAATGACAACCAGGCCGTTCTCAGGAAAGAGGGGGCTTTTCGATAAGAATTTCTCCATATTGGCGCGCAATTAGATGACCTAACCTCTCATTGACAGAACTTTCTAGACATTGCCAATAATGCTATATAATAATATTATTCAAATAATATGAATTACTGATCTGATAATGAGAAATACTGTGCAGTGACAATTATTGAAACAATAATAATATAAAATATCAACGTAGCAATTATTGAATCAATAAAATAAAATATTGAACAGTAATTACTGTAACAATTATTGAGTAGTGCCTTCTTACGTAAGAATCAATAATTTAAAAATACTATGCAATACCGTGTGCTACTGTGCAACCACGCGTATTACTGTATTTTAACCACCAGATATTCCAATAGTGTTAACGGTAACGATTACGCTGTTATTTATAAAAACTCAAACTTGTTGTTTTCTTCATCCGAGTATTATTCTGTTATGGGGCCCACAAATGACTGCACCGTCGTACGGATATTTCTGACAAAAAGAATATTCCCGACAACAATGATTATTTTATAATCACTTGCTTATTTTATAAAATTTGCATATTTCAACCATAACCAAAGCATTATATCAAGTTAACACCTTATTAATTCAGAATAATAATGTATAGGAAATTTAATTTTATTTATAAAAAGTTGGGGGTCTTACAACAAAGCAGTATCGTGTTGACAATTTGGACGTTATTAATTTCTGGATAAATTAAATTATAAATCTTTAAAAATTTATCCTTGAACTTGTTTTATTAAATTCTTATATCATTGTCATCATCCTCATGTTTATATTATGTTGAAAGTCATATGTGGCCTGTAGTGCATAGAAGGATTTGGTATGATTATGACCAGAGATTATTCGGTATAATCATGACCGTAATGTTACAAATGATGTGGTAAAAGTCCTCATTGGCCCGTAGTGCATTGATGGACAGTTGTTGGCATGATCATGACCATTGATGAATACATGAATATCCTTGGTCCATAGTGTAAGACCCCAACTTTTATGAATAAAATGAAATTTTTACTATTTATTATTTTGAAATAGTAAGGGTTGATTTGATTAATGTGGTAAGTTATGGATAAAATGCGCAAATATCTTAATTAAGCAAGTAGTTATAAAATATTCATTGTTGCCGGAAAATATTCGTTTAGTCGTGAAATATTCTTGCTGTCGGTAAATATTCGTATGACGGCGCAGCCTTATGTGGGCCCTATAACGAAAAGCGATTGGATGAAGAAAACGACAAGTATAAGTTTTTATAAATAACGGTGTAGTTGTTACCGTTAATACTGTTGGAATACCCGGTGGTTAAAACACATTAATACGCGGTGTTGCACAGTAGCACACGGTATTGCACCAATTATTGATTCTTACGTAAGAAGGCACTACTCAATAATTGTTATAGTAATTATTGTTTAATATTTTATTTTATTGATTCAATAATTGCTACGTTGATATTTTATATTATTGTTATTTTAATAATTGTCACTGCACAGTATTTTCCATTATCAGATCAATAATTCATACTCCCTCCATCCCTAAATAACTGACATTTTGAAGGCTTTCACACTTATTAAGTAAGTCATTTATTACTCTAATTTTGTCATTAAGATTGATATGTATTACCACAATTATCCTTGAATTAATTAAGAAAAGATGTACTCTATATAGTTGTCTAGATAAATGAAATACTCCATATAGTTGAGGGTAATAGAGAAAAAATTATAATTAATGCTTCCTATAAACTTGGTAATGTCAAATATATTGGGAAATTTTGAACTCCCTATAAAGTCAATTATTTAGGGATGGAGGGAGTATTATTTTAATAATATTATTAGATAATATTATTGGCAATGTCTAGAAAGTTCTGTCTAAGGAAAGGTTTGGTCACCTAATTGCGCGCCAGTAAGGAGAAATCCTTATTGGAAAGCCCCCTCTTTCCTAGGAACAGCCTGGTTATCAGTATTGTGATTCTGTAATATTATTTATGAATAATTAATTATTGATTTATATGATAAAAAAATATTTATTTTATGTGGATATAGATGGAGAAAACTTTTAATGTGACAATTGTTGAAAATTGATATTTTATCTTAAAATAATTCATTTTAATATATTATTATATTATACTAATATAATAATACTGATATTTTTACAATGAATGTGTGATATATGAATATATGAGGAGGAAGAGTATTTTTGTTACAAAAAATATTTAACACATGTTTTGTGTGTTGGTGGGTCCCATTTTGTGACTGAAATTGATTATAGCCCGTAAAATCGTCCGTATGTGGATTTCGGTCAATTTCTGTTTGGAATTTAGAAAAACTTAAAACTACAAAGTTGTAAATAATTGAATTTCCTATAAAATGGACATAAGGTTCGAATTTTTCTAATAAAAGTGATATTTATTATGAATTATTGAAGTTCTAAAATAACTGATTTTTTGAAGTTTTAAATGAGTTTAATGAGAAAAACGTTTTTGTGGTTGTTGGTGAGGTGTGGCTGATGTTTGGACTAAATAAGTGTGCGTAGAAGTTTAAGAAAAAAATATATTATTATTTTATTAAATTTTCTGCTTTGGTGTTCTAAGTATTTTCCTATAAATAGGGTGCTTAGGTTAGAATTAAAAATCATACCAGAAATTGAAGTTTTCTCTCTCTATATTATCGAGCGTATTCTTGTGAGTATTTTGATACTTTGAGTGTTGCAATACAAGTTCTCTTCAGCACTATACCCGGTATTCTAGTCAGAAGTACTGTCTTTTTGAGGTAAGGGATGTTATTTTTTTTATATATATAAATGATATTAGTTCTTTCAATATCATTATGCTGGAATATTGGTAAGATTTTTCTTGTGAAATTCTAGTTTTTTTGTGTCAGGATTACTATTCACGTATACGGCACTATTCACCAAAAAATAAAATTTTCTCTTCTTTGTCTCGGATGTCTATTTTTGTTACTAGCTTAGATTGTATCCATATTTTGGTCTTTATTCTTGAATTTTACTCCACTATGGTATATTATGGGGTATTTTTGAACATGGATAAATCGAAGTACAAATCCTTAATATTTATTATTTTGTCTCACTAGATTCGTTTTTTTTAAAATATTTTTCATCATCCTCAGTCCTAAATGATGATATAACTGAATATCTTTGGTCTGTAGTGCAAAGATGAATGATTTTATGATGCATATCTTTGGCCCGTAGTGCCAAGATGAACATGTGTTGAGATGAACATGACCAACTGATGAATATCTTTGGCCTGTAGTGCAAAGATGAATATTTGATTCAGGATGAATATTGATTTATGTTACAGGGATAAAATATTGATGATGGACTTTTAAATTCATAGATGATAGTAGATTTCATTATCTACTTAACTCTTCTAATGAATTGTTATTTTCGCTGCGAATATTGATCTGAAACATGTTGTCTATTATATTCTATCAGATTTTTCCCTGTTGAGGACTAACGATAATTTGTTCTATATTATCTTAGTCATAATATTCTTTACTGGGCTAGTTGAGCTCACCCTTTTCATTTTTGTTCTATTTTTCTTCTCAGGAGGTGAGAATTTAGCAAGAACTAGCCGGGGTATGGAGTGATGATTCAAGATAGTTGTTATAGTAGTCCTCACTATTTTGTAAAATAGTGTATTAATAATTGTAATGAGGACTTATTTGAGTTTTAATACTGTCTAGAAGACATTATTTGTATTTAAACTCACAGTTTATGTGTTGTCGTATTTTGCACGACAATTGTATTAATAAAGTTGTAGTTATTTCTGTACCATATTTTGGCAACTCAGAATGGGTGATGTATACCTGTTTTCGGGGCGTCATAGTTGGTATCAAAGCTTAGGGATATGGTCTCTGGCAGAGATCGGGGAATAGAACTAGGAGAGGAGAGACGAGTGAATCCTTCACTAGTGTGTTCTACCTAAGCTTATTTGTTGGTCGGTCATAATATAGGGGTATTATGTGGTATGTCAATTTCTTTAATTAGCCCTTGTTTTATGGTAGTATTTGAGAATGGCAACCGAGAATGTTAACAGTGGAGTAAATGAGACCGTGGAGACACCTTTACTCACCAATCAGGAGAACGTGCAACAGGAAGACAATGTTCCTCCTGTAAACAACACCACTGACCAGACGATGAACGATGGGATATTTAGAAGCTTTTTGCAGTTCATGCAAAATCAGACGAGGGAGACTCGTGTACAAAATACAGGTAAAAATGATAGCAACGCGCGGTTTGTCACGGCGAAGCAGTTCAAAGAGTTGGTACCACCAGAATTTTGGGGAAAGCCGAACGTGATTAAGACGGAGACGTGGGTCAAGCAAATTACCAAGATATCCGATGTCTTGGGATGTACGGAGGAACAAAAGGTTCCATTCGCCACCTTTATGTTCCGTAATGAAGCAGATTACTGGTGGGAATCTGTGAAGCGTACTCAGCCAGCCGCACCCAATATGTCTTGGAAAGCGTTTCAAAAACTATTCAATGACAAGTACTTTCCTGAAAGTATTCGTCATATGAAAGAGGTAGAGTTTATTAGACTAGAGCAGAACAACATGACGGTATCCCAGTACGAGACGAAGTTCGCAGAGTTATCCAGGTTGGCACCTCATTTGGTGGAGAATGAGGAACATATGACGAGGATGTTTCTGAGAGGTTTGAAACCCAACATATGTCAATATTTCATTTCTCATAAATTTTCTCTATATTTAGATGTTGTCAACAAGGCTCAATTATTAGAGCGAGATAATGAGTATGTTCAACCGAGGGACCACAACAAGGGTCATACCGGTGACAGCAGTCATCGGAGCAATGATAACTAGCGGGGAGGAAAGAATACGGACAAAAGCAGTAACCACTCTGGTGGTAATCGTGGCCATAATAATAGGAGAGGCGAGTCAAGTGAAAATTTTAAGAAGAGGTGATTCAACAATGATAATGTGAAGACGTCAGCACCAGTATCAACTGTTTCTAAGGAAGGAGAACGACCACAGGTCGTATGCTATAAATGTGGAAAAGAGGGACACATCAGCCCAAACTGTCCACAACAGTTCAAGGTATGTTATAATAATGGAAAGGAAGGACATATCGCTCGAGATTGTACTGTAGCGAAACCAAGTCCAGTGAGGATGGTGACTCAAAAGGTTGTCCCAAAAAAGTCAAAGTCAGCGGTTCTTGGAAGAGCATTTGTCGTGACTGGTCAAAATGCGAAGAACCCAAACGAGGTGATCATGGGTAAGCTAATCATAAATTCTTTCAAAGTTTATACCTTACTAGATACCGGTTCTACCCATTCATTTATCTCTCCTGCTTGTGCTCAACGTTTAAACTTGACTCCGGAGATATTAGACTTTGACTTATCTGTGGAGACTCCGTTAGGAGAAACTTTTATTACATCCACTGTTTATAAATCTTGTTTGATCCAAGTTGGCACCATCACATTACCTGTTGATCTTATCTCTTTAAAGATACTTACTTTTGATGTGATTTTAGGGATTGATTGGTTAACTACTCAATATACCAAAATTGATTATTTTTGTAAGGTTGTTAGTTTTTATATTCCTAACCAATCTATTATGCGAATTCAAGCAACCAAACCATTAAAGTTATTCAGTGTTATATCAAGCCATAAAGTCATTCGTTTATTAAAAAATGGATGTCGAGCTTTCTTAGCCCATGTCATGGACTTGAACAAAAACATGTCAGATTTGAATAATATTTCTGTTGTTAGTGAATTTTCTGACGTATTTCCTGAAGAACTTCCTAGTCTATCCCCAGAACGTGAAGTTGAATTCTTTATTGATCTTGAACCTGGTACGAAGCCCATTTTTAAAACCCCATATCAAATGGCTCCTATTGAACTTCAGGAGTTAAAGGTCCAACTACAGGAGTTGTTGGACATCGGTTTCATTCGTCCTAGTACATCTCCTTGGGGTGCTCCTATTTTATTCGTAAAGAAGAAAGACGGGAGTATGCGACTTTGTATTTACTACCGGGAATTGAACCATGTCACCATCAAGAATAGGTATCTGCTACCTCGTATTGATGACCTGTTTGACCAGTTGTAAGGAGTACAATTCTTTTCAAAGATCGATCTTCGTTCTGGATATCATCAGCTGAAGATTAAAACTGAGGATATTCCGAAGACTGCCTTTAGAACTCGGTATGGGCATTATGAATTTTTAGTCATGTCTTTTGGATTGACTAATGCTCCTGCGGCTTCATGGATATGATGAACCGAGTATTCAAGGAATATTTGGATCAGTTCGTTATTGTCTTTATTGATGACATCCTCATATATTCCAAAAGCCGTGAAGATCATGAGCACCATTTGAAGCTGGTACTTCAAAGGCTTCGTGAAAACAAGTTATATGCTAAGTTGAATAAATGTGAGTTCTGGCTTGAGGAAGTGGCATTCCTTGGGCACGTGGTGTCAAAACATGGAGTATATGTTGACACGGCGAAGATTGAAGCAATACAAAGTTTGGAGCAACCGAAGTCGGTGACCGAAGTGCGTAGCTTTCTGGGCTTAGCTGGTTATTATCAGAGATTCGTGGAAGAATTTTCTCGAATCGCTACTCTGTTAACTCAGCTGACTCGAAAGGATACAAAATTCGTATGGAGCGAGGAATGCGAGAAGAGTTTCCAAGAGCTCAAGAGGCGACTCATTTCGGCACCTGTTCTAGCAATACCATCTGGTTCGGATGGATTTGTTATCTATAGTGATGCTTCAGGCAAAGGTTTAGGATGTGTTCTCATGCAACATGGGAAAGTCATAGCCTATGCCTCGCGACAACTTAAAGAATATGAGAGGAATTATCCTACTCATGATCTAGAGTTGGCAGCAGTCGTTTTTGCGCTAAAAATTTGGAGGCACTATCTATATGGGGAGAAAGTGGAGATATATTCAGACCATAAAAGCCTCAAATATTTCTTCACCCAAAAGGAACTCAACATACGACAACAACGTTGGCTTGAACTGTTGAAAGATTATGACCATACTATTCAATACCATCCTAAAAAAATGAACGTGGTAGCTGACGCGTTGAGTAGATGATCATATGCGGGAATGAGTGCGATGTTGTCAACACAAAGGCCCATTTTGTGTGATTTACAAAAGATGAAGATAGAATTCAAGACTCCGGAGACCCATGCGATGATGTCAAGTATACGCATATTTAATCAATAAAGTTAAAGTTGCTCAAGCAACAGACCCAGAGCTGATGCGTATGAAGAAGAGAGTACAAGAAGGTGTTATCCCAAAAGCAAGAATCGATGAAGAAGGAGTACTTCGAGTCAACTCTAGACTTTGTGTTCCTAACGACTTTGATTTGAAGTACAAGATTATGATGGAGGCACACAATACACCATTTGCAATCCATCTTGGAAGTACCAAAATGTATCTTGATCTTCGACATACATTTTGGTGGAACAATATGAAGAGAGAGATCGCGAAGTTTATCTCGAGGTGTTTAACTTGTCAACGGGTAAAGGCAGAGCATCAAGTGCCTAAGGGTCCATTGTAACCACTTGAGATTCCAAAATGGAAGTGGGAACACATTACCATGAATTTCATTACGGGTCTTCCCACGGTTTCTTAAGGCATAGTACTATTTGGGTTATTGTTGATAGATTAACCAAGTCTGCTCATTTCTTGCCGATACGGGAGACTTATTCCCTTGAACGTCTTACTCGTATGTACGTAAATGAGATTGTGAGATTACATGGCATGCCAGTATCCATAGTTTCGGATCGTGACCCAAGATTCACTTCACGATTTTGGGTTAGCTTGTAGAAAGCTATGGGCACGGATTTACGATTCAGTTCAGCATACCATCCTCAAACAGACGGACAATCAGATAGGACTATTCAAACTCTTGAAGATCTATTAAGTCTCTGTGTCCTAGACTTCAAAGGGAGTTAGGATAAGTATTTACCATTGGTGGAATTCTCTTACAACAACAGTTATCAGGCAAGTATAGGTGTGGCTCCATTCGAAGCATTGTATGGACGGAAGTGTCGCTCTCCAGTATGTTGGGATGAGGTGGGTAAAGCAACATTGTTGGGACCAGAGTTGGTACATATAACTATAGAAAATATCCAAATGATTCGCCAACGTATACAAACGGCACAGGATCGATAAAAGAGTTATGCGGATCTTCATCGAAAGGATGTGGAATTTAGTATTGCGGATCAATTATTGTTGCGAGTTGCTCCATGGAAGGGAGTTACAAGATTTGGGAAAAGAAGAAAGCTCAATCCACGATTTATTGGTCCATTTCAGATTCTTGACCGAGTAGGAAATGTGGCCTATAGACTCGCGTTACCTCCAAACATGTCTCGTGTTCATAACGTTTTTCATATATCTGTGTTTCGTAAATATGTGAAAGACCCAAACCACATTATTGAGTTAGAACCAGATGAAATAGCCGAAGATTTAACATACGAGGAAGTACATATCAAAATCTTGGATAGGAAGGAGCATGTCCTACGCACAAAGGTCATGCCACAAGTCAAAGTTTTGTGGAAGAACCATGCTATTGAGGAAATGACCTGGGAGTTGAAAACAGAAATGAAAGCGAGGTATCCTCACCTTTTCGAAATACCAGGTACGTACATCAATTTTGAGGACGAAATTTCATAAGGAGTGGAGGTTGTAAGATCCCAACTTTTATGAATAAAATGGAATTTTCTCTATTTATTATTTTGAAATAGTAAGGGTTGATTTGATTAATGTGGTAAGTTATGGGTAAAATGCGCAAATATCTTAATTAAGCAAGTGGTTATAAAATATTCATTGTTGCCGGGAAATATTCATTTGGTCGTGGAATATTCTTGCTGTCGGAGAATATTCGTACGACGGCGCAGCCTTGTGTGGGCCTCATAACAGAAAGCGATTGGATGAAAAAAATGACAAGTATAAGTTTTTATAAATAACGGCGTAGTTGTTACCGTTAATATTTTTGAAATACCCGGTGGTTAAAACACATTAATACGATGTGTTGCACAGTAGCACACGGTATTGCACCAATTATTAATTCTTACGTAAGAAGACACTACTCAATAATTGTTACAGTAATTACTGTTCAATATTTTATTTTATTGATTCAATAATTGCTACATTGATATTTATATTATTGTTGTTTCAATAATTGTCGCTGCACAGTATTGAAAGTAGTATGCACACAAGCCAATCATGTTTGATGATAAAGCATATACTTTGTAATAATCTTATTCATTTATTAATAAAAAGTATTAATTTATTAAAGGCTTTTAATTATCTACATGATGTTGTTTTATAATATGTGATAAACCCATAGTTTTAAGCAATGCTTTTAGAATAATGATGATGATCATTCTAATGAGATCTAAATTCTTAGAAAGCTTAAAACTAAAATAGTTCCAAGTCGTTGGATTACTAAATTGGGGATTAGTGAATCCGGATAGATTGGTGCATACGTTGCTTGCTCATTAGATAAGGATTATTGATCTCATGATCATTTGTGTGGAGACACTAAAGCAATTATGTAGGTGCTTATTAGAGAATAAGTTCACTGAACGTGGCTCGCTAAGGAATACCTAATGGAGTTTTACTTGCCTGTCAATAGAAATTCCTGTAGTAATATTAGTACAAGTGATCCTTAGACTTGAGATCATCATAGTATCTTGTGTATGATGAGTTATACTTTGACTTATTCCTTAAGACCCTTAAGGTATATCAAAGGGTATGCTTGGGTATAATAAGTTGTACATGGAGATAATGTATGATCAATAAAGAATCTACCGCCTCTAGTAAAAGAAGAGAAATGTCCTATGTGATTCGATAAATGACAACTCAGTAGTCCTTGGCCAAGGCAGAATGAAATTAGAAAGAAGTTTCTATTTTGCATTATTTGGAGTTGTGCATTTAAGAGTCGAAATACATATAATTAAATAAAATAAGACTTGATAGTAATTTCATGTCTTATATTTAATTGGGACATTGTATGGTGGAAGGATTGAATTGTACGGTAACTATTTACTCAAAGGTTCTTTTATGATTAATGTTGAAATCTATATTATCTGGAAAGTCGTTAATCGCTAGGGAGGCTTATCCCTATTGTAGAATAAATATTATTTATTTAAATAAATTAATATTTTAATTTATTTATTTAAATAAAATTAGAATTGTTCTAATTGATTTATTCACAACCGGTTTAATATGGAGAACCTAAAGGGTCACACCATAAAAGGAAGAATAATTATTTAAGAAGTTAATGGCATAATAATAAGTTAAGTATATTTAATTTAATCTATGGTGATAGAATAAATTAAATAGCTTAATATTTATTATTTAATATTTTGGAAATATTAAATATAAATTAATAAGAGGAGTCTTAGTATTATTATTATTACTATTATTATAATTTAATTCTTAAAGGAGTTTGAGAATTAATTAAAAGAGTTTAATTAATTATTCCTAATAAGATTGGGAGCCTAATTAATTAAAGGAGTTTAATTAATTAAAATAAAACTCAATTCCTTAATTGTTAAGGAGGGTTGCCCACGTCTATAAATAAGAGGAGTCTTATTATGGATGAGGTGTTTGTTGACTTTTTCACAATATACGAAATTACAATAGTTGGAGAGTACGTTCTTTTCTCTATAGTGATAGAAAACTAGGGTTTAGCCAAACACTCATCTTCTTGAATCTTTATTCTTTCTTGGTGGATCACCTCTAGAGGCCAAACACTTGGGTGGCTAACGTTGATCAAAGGAAGGAACCAAACCCGGTGGATTCAAGTTGAACGCGAAAAGGATTGGAGGTGAACTTGTACATGAGGAAGCTCGAATCTTCAAGAGTATGATTCTTGTTCTTCATATCTTTTCGTTTTATTAATAATTGTGCATAAAGGATGATCCGGGTATATGGTTTGTAAAATTTTAAAACTCTGATTTTCTACGTTTCCGCTTATCTTCTGCAATTTGATTGCGTCCAAGAGTATTATAAACCTAACAGTGGCATCAGAGCCAAACCTTTATGCGAATTATTAATTGTTTTAATTTAATATGTATATTGATATGTGTTTAGAATAATTTAATTGGGCATAATTTTATTGTATAAAAAAAGAAAAAAAAGAAAGAGGAAAGCCGAAATTAATTTCTGAAGTCTTTGTTATTCGCGAAGCCTGTTCTCTTTTTCGAAAACGTTATTATTATTATTATTATTATTATTATTATTATTATTATTATTATTATATATATATATATATATATATATATATATATATATATATATATGATCATGATGGTTGTTACGTTATTAATATATATCTATATATATTCTGTTAACTCCTTCAGGCTTTAGCCTTCCAAAGGAGTTTGATTATATGTATATAATATATTAATGGCAAAACTATGTTTTTCACCACTAAACTTGGCACGTTTTACTTAATACACGATTGAACTTTTAATTTTTCGAATTACATCACTGAACTAATTATTATTTTACAATTAAGTCATTCCGTTAAAATCTGTCTATTTTTTATTAAAAATTATATTTTTTAGAAAAATCTGTTTTATTTTATTATGTTTTTGTTATTTTTAAAACTTTAAAATGAGTATTATGTATTTTTTTGCCACGTCAGTATTATTTTTTTATTTTTTTTGCCATGTCAGTGCCACGTCAGCAATTATTTAACGTCTGTCAATATTTTTTAACGGAATGGCTTAATTGTAAAATAATAATTAGTTTAGTGATGTAATTCAAAAAATTAAAAGTTCAATCGTGTATTAAGTAAAACGTGCCAAGTTTAGTGGTTACAAATATAGTTTCACCATATATTAATGTAATAGTTAACAGGATTATTCAAATATATATATATATATATATATATATATATATATATATATATATATATATATATATATTACGTGAATGCACGGTTTTTCTTGAATACTGATTTCGGGAATACACGGTTTCTTTTAATTCTTAATTATTTTATTCTTAAAATAAAGAGTTCATTTTATTCTTAATTATTTTATAATTAAAATAAAAGGTTTATTTTAATCTTAAAATAAAGAGTTTATTTTAATTTTAAAATTGAATTTCATGCTAACTAATTAGAGTTGGAATTGGATTCCATGATAACTAATTGTAGTTGAAATTAGATTCCATGTTTCCTTAAATAAAGGAGCTTATTTAGATATGAAATAAGATTTCATATTATTCAAAATAAAAGATTTTATTTGTGAATAGGAAAGAGAATCCTAATTTCCTTAAATAAAGGAGTTTATTTAGATATGGAATAAGATTTCATATTATTCAAAATAAAAGAGTTTATTTGTGAACAGGAAAGAGAATCCGTGTTTCCTTTAATAAAGGAGTTTTTTTTACTTGGAATTGGATTCCGTAATTAATTAAAATAAAGGAGTTTATTTTGATTAAAGATTTTGATTAAAATAAAATAGTTTATTTTATTCAAAATTGAATAAATTAAAATAAAAGAGGTTTATTTTGATTTAAATTTGGATTAAAATAAAAGAGTTTATTTTGATTCAAAATTAGTTTTGATACTAACTAAATTTACTCATTAAATGATATCAATATATATATATATATATATATATATATATATATATATATATATATATTGAATATTTATTATTCATGAGATGAATGTTATTTATTGATGCATAAGGTGATCTGTATGATAATAAATGAGATTGATTATGAACTATTGACCAATGTGATTGAATTTTATTTTAGTTAAATGCATGAATGAATGAGTTTTATTAAATGGGGTCTGCGTACCTCGTCTTCTCTAAAATTTTCTTAATGTAAATTTTAACTCCCTCCTATGTACTTTCCCTTGAAAGTTGATCAAGGTTTCTATTTAATTTAAATAGTTTTGTAATATGAATAGTTAGAATTAATTTTGAAGAATAGAGATCAAGGATCAAAGAGCGCTTGAAGTCCCGTTTGTAATTGTGACGCCCCCAAAATTAGGTATACATTACCCATCTTGGGTCGTCAGATACATAGTACAGAATACAAATACAACTTATTAATACAACTGTCGTGTACAATACGACAAAACATAAACTGTGAGTTTGAATACAAATATTATCTTCTAGAGAGTATTCATACTCAAAAGGAGTCCTCATTACATTTATTAACACACTATTACATAGAATAGTGAGGACTACTAACTAATACTATCATTCGGACCATCACTCCGTTCCCCGACTTGCCCCAACTACGTTCTCATTTCCTGAAGAGAACAGTGAAAGAAAGGGTGAGGTCAACTAGCCCAGTAAGAAATATTATGACTAAGATAATGCAGAATAAATTATCATTAGCCTTCAACAATGTTAAACTGATAAAATATAATAGACATCAAGTTTAACTGCAGCGGAACAAGCAATCCATTAAAAGAGTCAAGTAAAAAATAAACTCTACTATCTTTTATGATTTAAAAAGTTTTTCAACACTGTTATCGCTGGGACTCAGCTTAATAAAATAATTCACATCATCGAATCACCCCTGCACTACGGCCAAGGATATTCGTGTATTCATTAATGGTCATGATCATGCCAACAACTGTCCATCAATGCACTACGGGCCAATGAGGATTTTTACCACATCATTTATAACATTACGGTCATGATTATACCGAATAATCCCTAGTCATAATCATATCAAGTCCATCTATGCACTACAGGCCACAGATGACTTTTAACATTTTATAAACATGAGGATGATGACAATGATATAAGAATTCAATAAAACAAGTTCAAGAATTAACAACGTCCAAATTGTCAACATGATACTGCTTTGTGGAGTAAAATTCAAGAATGCTTAGAAGAATATTTTCATGAAAAGATACTGGATGAAATGCAATTATCAAGGATATGCCACAAATTTCATGGAGTATAGAAGTCAAAACTTAACCAACTGAGTATAATAAAGAATGGAATAACAAAAGAAATCACCATGCATGCGATAGATCGAACAGACAGGTTATTCCAATAGAATAATAAATAATGGAACCAGGTCCGGCGTAAAACGCACAGACAGGTTATTCCAACAGAATATTAATAAAGACGAAACCAGGTCCGGTGTAAAACACACAGACATGATGTTCTAACAGAATAATAATAAAGACGGAACCAGGTCCGGTGTAAAACACACAGACAGGATGTTCCAACAGAATAATAATAAAGACGGAACCAAGTTCGGTGTAAAACATACAGACAGGATGTTCCAACAGAATAATAATAAAGACGGAATCAGGTCCGGTGTAAAACACACAGACAGGATGTTCCAACAGAATAATAATAAAGACGGAACCAGGTCCGGTGTAAAACACACAGACAGGATATTCCAACAGAATAATAGAAGAATGTCACCAAGTATAGGGCAGACCGCGTATACAGGTTATTTCAACAGAATAATAAGAAATGGAATAACAACAGTTCTCTTCATGAATAAGAAAGAATAACACCCCTTACCGTTTTAAAGAAGAGCTGAAATAAGGAAGTAGTTAAGTAGCAGAATACTCTTCTTCTCTCTCTATAGTTTCTCTCTATAGTTTCTCTCTCTAGAGTTCAGTGAATTCGTAAGAAATAATGAAGGAATGAGCTGCTATTTATAGAAAAATAGAACGCATAGTAACTAATCCATGAACGGTCCAGATTGATTACTTTAATCTGACGGTCCATATTTAAAGAAAAATCTTTTAAATAAAATATAATATATTCTATTTATAGAATAACTTTAATAAAGTATTCTGTTTTATATAAAAAGATATTTTTGTTTTATTACGTTAATAACACGAATAAAACAAAATGTCATTATTGCTAAATAATTCATATTATTAACTGACAATAATTGAATCAAACTGAGTGACTTCTCACATAAGCATTAATAATCAATACCGTTTGCTACTATGTAACCACACGTATTACTGTACTTTTACTACCGAGTAGTTCAACAGTATCAATGGTAAAACTTCCGCCGTTATTTTTAATAAAATATTTTTGTCTTTTTCTCAATCCGACAATAATTCCGTTGTGGGGTCCACCAATAATTGTGCCGTTGTACGAATATTCCCTGTTAAAACGAATATTCCCCGACCAATCGAATATTATATAACAACTTGCGTACTTTGCAAAATTTATAAATATTACTCACAACTATAACATTATATCAAATTAACTCCATAATATTCAAAAATAATATTTATAAAAAATTCATCTTTATTTATAAAAGTTGGGGTCTTACAATCTCCCCTTCTTATGAAATTTTGCCCTTGAAATTAGGGTACGTACCTGGTATGTCGAAGAGGTAAGGATACCTTGATTTCATTTCAGATTCTAACTCCCAAGTCATTTCCTCAACATCGTGGTTTCTCCACAAAACTTTGACTTGAGGTATAACCTTGGAGCGTAGAATATGTTTCTTCTTATCCAAGATTTGAACAGGAACTTCTTCATACGTCAAATCCTCCGCTATTTCGTCCGGTTCTAACTCAATAATGTGGTTCGGGTCTTCCACATATTTGCGTAACATCGATATGTGAAAAACGTTATGAACACGAGACATACTTGGAGGTAAAGCGAGTCTATAAGCCACAGTTCCTATTCGATCGAGGATTAAAAATGGACCGATGAATCGAGGATTGAGCTTTCCTCTCTTTCCAAATCTCGTAACTCCTTTCCATGGAGCAACACGTAAGAACACATGATCTCCTACATCAAATTCCACGTCCTTTCGATGAAGATCAGCATAACTCTTTTGTCGATCTTGTGAGGTTTTTATACATTGTCGGATCGTTTGAATCTTTTCTGTAGTCATACGTACCAACTCCGGTCCCAACAACGTTGCTTCACCCACCTCATCCCAGCATACTGGAGAACGACATTTTCTTCTATACAATGCTTCGAATGGAGCCATGCCAATACTTGCTTGATAACTGTTGTTGTAGAAAAACTCCACCATTGGTAAGAACTTGTCCCAACTTCCCTTGAAGTCAAGGACACAGAGTCTTAATAAATCTTCTAGAGTTTGAATAGTCCTCTCTGATTGTCCGTCCGTCTGAGGATGATATGCCGAACTAAATCGTAAATCTGTGCCCATAGCTTTTTATAAACTAACCCAAAATCGTGAAGTGAATCTCGGGTCTCGATCAGAAACTATGGATACTGGCAAACCATGCAGTCTTACAATCTCGTTTATGTACATACGAACAAGACGTTCAAGTGTATAAGTTTCTCGTATCGATAAGAAATGAGCAGACTTGGTCAATCTATCAACAATGACCCAAATCGCATCAATACCTTGAGAAACCCTAGGAAGACCGGTAACGAAATCCATGGTAATGTGCTCCCACTTCCATTTTGGAATTTCAAGTGGTTGCAATGGACCTTTTGGTACTTGATGCTCCGCTTTGACTCGTTGACAAGTTAAACACCTCGAGATAAACAGCGCTATCTCTCTCTTCATATTGCTCCACCAAAATGTATGATGAAGATTATGATACATTTTGGTACTTCCAGGATGGATTACAAACGGTGTGTTGTGCGCCTCCATCATGATTTCATACTTTAAATCAGGGTCGTTAGGAACACAAAGTCTGGAGTTGACTCGAAGTATTCCTTCTTCATCGATTCTTGCTTCCGGCATAGCACCTTCTTGCACTTTCTTCCTCATACGCATCAGCTCCAGGTCTGTAGCTTGAGCAGCTTTAATTTTATCGATTAAAGTTGGTTCTACTCGTATATTCGCCATCATCACATGGGTCCTTGGAGTCTTTAACTCTATCTCCATCCTTTGCAAGTCACACAAAATGGGCCTTTGTGTTGACAATATCGCACTTGTACTTGCATATGATCTTCTACTCAATGCGTCAGCTACCACGTTCGCTTTTCCAGGATGGTATTGAATGGTATGATCATAATCTTTCAACAGTTCAAGCCAACGTCGTTGCCGCATGTTGAGTTCTTTTTGAGTGAAAAAATATTTGAGGCTTTTATGATCCGTAAAGATCTCCACCTTCTCCCCATACAAGTAATGCCTCCAAATTTTAAGTGCAAAGACAACAGCTGCCAACTCTAGATCATGAGTAGGATAATTCCTCTCATATTCCTTGAGTTGTCTTGATGCATAGGCTATGACTTTTCCATGTTGCATGAGAACGCATCCCAACCCTTTGCTCGAAGCATCACTGTAGATGACAAATCCCTCCGAGCCAGATGGTATTGTTAGAACAGGTGCTGAAATGAGTCTCCTCTTGAGTTCTTGAAAACTCTTCTCACATTCTTCGCTCTAACCGAACTTTGTATCTTTTCGAGTCAGCTGAGTTAGTGGAGTAGCGATTCGAGAAAATCCTTCCACGAATCTCCGATAATAACCAGCTAAACCAAGAAAGCTACGTACTTCGGTCACTGATTTAGGTTGCTCCCAGCTTTGAATAGCTTCAATCTTTGCCGGGTCAACCGATATTCCACGACTTGATACTACGTGCCCAAGGAATGCTACCTCCTCCAACCAGAACTCGCATTTCTTCAACTTGGCATAAAGCTTGTATTCATGAAGCTTTTGGAGTATCAGCCTCAAGTGTTGCTCATGATCGTCACGGCTTTTGGAATAAATAAGGATGTCATTAATAAAGACGACCACAAAGTGATCCAAATATTCCTTGAATACCCGGTTCATCATATCCATGAAGGCAGCAGGAGCATTAGTCAATCCAAAGGACATGACTAGGAATTCATAATGCCCGTACCGAGTTCTGAAAGCCGTCTTTGGAATATCCTCAGTTCTAACCTTCAGCTGAGGATATCCAGAATGAAGATCGATCTTTGAAAAGAATTGTGCTCCTTGCAATTGGTCAAACAGGTCATCAATACGTGGCAATGGGTACCTGTTTTTGATGGTGACATGATTCAACTCCCGATAATCAATACAAAGTCGCATACTTCCATCTTTCTTCTTCACGAATAGCACAAGAGCACCCCAAGGAGAAGTACTAGGACGAATAAAGCCAATGTCTAACAATTCCTACAGTTGGATCTTTAACTCCTGAAGTTCAATAGGAGCCATTCGATATGGGGCTTTGGAAATGGGTTTTGTACCGGGTTCAAGGTCGATACAAAATTCAATTTCACGCTCTAGGGGTAGGCCAGGAAGTTCTTCAGGGAATACGTCAGGGAATTTATTAACAATAGAAATATCATTCAAAACTGACGTATTTTTGTTTAGATCCGTGACATGAGCTAAGAAAGCTTGACATCTATTTTTCAATAAACGAAATGCTTTATGGCTTGAGATGACAGCGATTGATTTTAATGATTTGGTTGCTTGAATTAGCATAATAGGTCGATTAGGAATATGAAAGCTAACAACCTTACGAAAACAATCAATTTTTGCATGATGAGTAGTTAACCAATCAATCCCTAGAATCACGTCAAATGCAAGTATTTTTAATGAAATAAGATCGACAGGTAATGTGTGGGTACCAACTTGAACCAAACAAGACTTATAAACCGTGGATGTAATGAAGGTTTCTCCCAATGGAGTTTCAACAGATAAATCAAAGTCTAATTTCTCCGGAGTCAAATTTAATCGATGAGCGCAAGTAGGAGAAATAAAAGAATGGGTAAAACCGGTATCAAATAAAGTATAGACTTCGTTAGAGTTTATGATAAGCTTACCCGTGATGACCTCATTCGGGTTCCTTGCTTTCTGGGAGGTCACAACAAACGCTCTCCCTTGCACTATCGATTTTGACTTTTCTGGGACGGCCTTTGGTGTCTCCATCTTGGCTAAACTTGTTTTTGGTAAACGACAAAATCCAGCTAAATGACCTTCTCTTCCATAATTATAACATACTTTAGACGGCATCGCGTAGTTTGGACTGATGTGCCTCTCCCCTCCGCATTTGAAACATATGATAGGTGGTCATTTTCCTTTCTTAACAACGGGTGCTGGTGCTGACGTCTTTCCATCATTGTTGAATCTCCTCTTCTTGAAATGACCATTCTTATTTTTTTGGCCCTGATTACCACCGAAGTGGTAACCATTTCTGGCCTGTTGATTCCCTCCACGCTTGTTGTCACCGCTTCGATGACTGCTGTGATAACCCCAAAATAGGTCCATTCAATCCAACCTATTCTGAGTCGCCAAATACATGGTACAGAAAATAACTACAACTTTATTACAACAATTATCGTGCAAAATACAACAACACATATGCTGTGAGTTTGGATACAAATATATACCAAATGTGACTCATGTTCCAATCGTGGACATCACCTCACAATAACACCTTACATAAAGGTATAGTCAAAAACTGTTTTAGAAATTAGAATCTTTGGGAAGTGCTCAAGGAAACCTTCGTACATGGGAGGCCACGCATCTAGGTTATGATAGATATCATATGGCCACAGAATTATCCTTGGTTGACCCAATAGACCCCAAAGAAAAACGAAAAGGTTACTATCATATTCTTCCCAATGGTGAATCTTCTCTTGACTTATCATTATCTCCACTGTCTCTAATTGAGAATTATACTTCAAACAAACACCAAGATTATATAGGTAGTGCCCATAGATATACTCAGCAAGTGGATGAGCACAACCCTGTCCTATGATGACACGAGGTTGTATGTCATTAGACATCTTGTATGATAGTGACAAAACACCCTTCCAACGTTGGGTTCGCCTCACCCTATTTTCTTCACCAAGTATAACTACTAAATGATGACCACCGTTCTATTTCCTTGTTACCCCCGCTCGACCCAGCTACACTCTTATTACCTGAAAGGAATTGTGAAGCAAAAGGGTGAGCACAACTAGCTCAGTAAAGAATATCATGACTAAAGATAATTCAATTATCAATAGCCTTCATCAACAATAAATCAGAGATTTAGAACATATGGTAAATGATAAATATTTCAACCATAGTTACAGCGGAACATGCAATCCATTAGAAGAGTCAAATAGACTATAAAGTCTATTATCTTCTCCAGGTTAAAAATCCACCAACAATGTTTTATCCCTGTAACATCAATCAACAGTTCTGGTCCACAATCATATAAATAACTCATAATCATAACTGTAGTTCTAAATTCCTCTTCTCATCTAGGACGAAGATAATTTTCATCACCTGAAACATCAAACATCATGGTTATACCAAATCACAGTTCCTGTTCATAATCATACTAATAACTTCATCTTTGCACTACGGGCCAAAGATATTCATCAACAAGTCATCTTTGCACTACAGGCCAAAGATATTCATCCACAGTTCATCTTTGCATTACTGGCCAAAGATATTCATCTACAATTCATCTTTGCACTACAGGCCAAAGATATTCCTCAACAATTCATATTTGCACTACAGGCCAAATATATTCATATCTCAAATAAATATATAATCATTTCAGAATTTATATACACCATAATTATAACCATGTTAATCAATTCATCTTTACACTTAAGCTAAAGATATTCAATTGTAAATTCAATGGTCATGATCATACCAGTCACAATTCAACTTTGCACTACAGGCCAAAGAGAACCCTAGTCATGATCATACCAATAATCTACCCATCTTTACACTCCAGTGAAAGAGAAATTCAACATCAGGGTTATAAAAATGTTATATATGATAATAAAATCAATATAATCAACATATAGATTTAATCTCAAGAGTAATATTCATAAATCAACTATAATTTGGTTAGTAAAAGAAACCAATTTTGTCGTGAATAGTAACTCGTGAATAGTAACTCATGAATAGTAACCTCGACTCAAAAAGGTAGAAATTCCACAATAAAATCCATACCAATATTTCGGTATAATGATATTGAAAGAATAACATTACTTAAATTTATAAACAATTTATTTTAATTGTTTACACTTTACTAATTAATGCATTTAATCATCATAAAATGCCAACTCTTACAATTTCATCATCAATAACCAAAACCCTCATCAAAATCTGCATATACCTCATATAAGATTCTCAAGCCATAAAATCCTATTTTCTAATTTTCTTTCTTCACAAAACATATTTAATTCATTTACTCATAACTAGACCATTTTCATGAAAAATACCAAATCAGTTCCAAAAATATTTATTTTCTGGAATTTAGCATAATATAGTCCCATAGTGAACATATATTTTTCTCCGAATTTTTAAAAGTCATTTACTATTTTTCATATGGCCAAAATTGCCGAATATTTAGACATTTATCAAAAATTGTACTTTTGTCTAAAAATTCTGAAATTTACAGAGTATACTTCTATCATATACATGTACTCCCAATAAAAATTTCATCAATTTTGGAGTTAACCACAAGGAATTATAAGCTGTTACTTTTAAAATAGTCTTTTCTCATAAAATTCATAACTCTCAATCTATACATCCAAAAATCACCATTTTTGGACACAATCAAGAAAACTCATCAAAATATCATTTTGAATTTTTCCAGAATTTTTGAAGATCAGAAAAATTACGAAACTGAAAATCATAACAACCCTTAAAATCCCTTAATATCCCTTACTATCCCTTACTATCCCTTACAATCCCTTACTATCCCTTACCTCAAAAGAGCACTACTTCTGACTGGATATCGGATATGATGCTGAAGGAAACTTGCACTAATGAATAGCAACTCACCAAGTATCTAAAAACTCACAAAATATACTTCATAATATAGAGAGAGAAAGAGAGAAAGCTTATGTTTCTGGTGTGATTTTCAATTCTAACTTAGCCCTCTATTTATAGGAAAATTTTGGTAGGTTTGACCTGCAACCTGATGGCTTTACCTGCTACTATTCCCACCCACCACATTTAAAATATAATTCAGCACATTTCTTCACCAACCACAAGTGGGGCCCACCAATTCTAGAATTTTCCACCAAAATGATAAAACTCCGAAAATTCAACAATTTCTGAACCAGCCATCTCGTAAAATTCATAACAAATCATACGTTCATTTTTAACGGTTCAAAATTTGTGGGCATATACTCAACTTATATATGTATAACATATCCAAAAATTACCACGATCCAACGGTCGGATTAAAAATTATAACCCCCGCAAAATATCTCAAAAACCCTGATTTTTAATACCTCTATTCCGACAAAAATACGGATAAAAATCTCAACATTAACTCCTTCATTTTTTAACCACAAAAATATATCCCTCATTTATATCCACATAAAATAAATATTTTCTTATCATATGAATCAATAATTAATTATTCACAAATAATATTACAGAATCACATTTATGACAACCAGGCCGTTCCCAGGAAAGAGGGGGCTTTCCAATAAGAATTTCTCCTTACTGGCGCGCAATTAGATGACCAAACCTCTCCTTAGACAGAACTTTCTAGACATTGACAATAATGTTATCTAATAATATTATTCAAATAATATGAATTATTGATCTGATAAAGGAAAATACTGTGCAGCAACAATTATTGAAACAACAATAATATAAAATATCAACGCAACAATTATTGAATCAATAAAATAAAATATTGAACAGTAACTAGTGTAATAATTATTGAGTAGTGCCTTCTTACGTAAGAATCAATAATTTCAAAAATACTGTGCAATACCGTGTGCTACTGTGCAATAACGCGTATTACTGTATTTTAACCACCGGGTATTTCAACAGTATTAACAGTAACAACTACGTCGTTATTTGTAAAAACTCAAATTTGTCGTTTTCTTCACCCGACAGTTATTCGTTATGGGGCCCACAAATAGCTGCGCCGTCGTACGAATATTCCCCGACAGAAAAAATATTCCACGACCAAACGAATATTCCCCGACAATAATGATTATTTTATAACCACTTGTGTATTTTGAAAAAAATCATATATCACCCTTAACTTTAACATTTATCAATTTAACCATTTACTGAATAGTAATTATAAGAAAAATTGAATACTTTTATTTCATAAAATTCGGGGTCTTACAATCTCCCCTCCTTATGAAATTTCGTCCCCGAAATTTACGTACCTGGTATTTCAAAGAGTTGAGAATACCTTCCTTTCATTTCAATTTCCATCTTCTCTGTCATCATAATTTCTCCATTGCTCATCTCCTGTATTTCAAATAACATTCTAGAATACAGCTTCAAAACAAGTGTTAATTTAACAAATTAACATATCACATAATATCCCGATATTATGACTGACCAACAAATAAGCTTAGGTAGGACACACTAGCGAAGGATTTACTCATCTCTCCCCTCCTAGTTGTATTCCCCGATCTCCGCCAGAGATCATATCCCCAAGTTCTGATACCACCTGTGACGACCCCAAAATAGGTCCATTCAATCCAACCTATTCTGAGTCGCCAAATACATGGTACAGAAAATAACTACAACTTTATTACAACAATTATCGTGCAAAATACAACAACACATATGCTGTGAGTTTGGATACAAATATATACCAAATGTGACTCATGTTCCAATCGTGGACATCACCTCACAATAACACCTTACATAAAGGTATAGTCAAAAACTGTTTTAGAAATTAGAATCTTTGGGAAGTGCTCAAGGAAACCTTCGTACATGGGAGGCCACGCATCTAGGTTATGATAGATATCATATGGCCACAGAATTATCCTTGGTTGACCCAATAGACCCCAAAGAAAAACGAAAAGATTACTATCATATTCTTCCCAATGGTGAGTCTTCTCTTGACTTATCATTATCTCCACAGTCTCTAATTGAGAATTATACTTCAAACAAACACCAAGATTATATAGGTAGTGCCCATAGATATACTCAGCAAGTGGATGAGCACAACCCTGTCCTATGATGACACGAGGTTGTATGTCATTAGACATCTTGTATGATAGTGACAAAACACCCTTCCAACGTTGGGTTCGCCTCACCCTATTTTCTTCACCAAGTATAACTACTAAATGATGACCACCGTTCTATTTCCTTGTTACCCCCGCTCGACCCAGCTACACTCTTATTACCTGAAAGGAATTGTGAAGCAAAAGGGTGAGCACAACTAGCTCAGTAAAGAATATCATGACTAAAGATAATTCAATTATCAATAGCCTTCATCAACAATAAATCAGAGATTTAGAACATATGGTAAATGATAAATATTTCAACCATAGTTACAGCGGAACATGCAATCCATTAGAAGAGTCAAATAGACTATAAAGTCTATTATCTTCTCCAGGTTAAAAATCCACCAACAATGTTTTATCCCTGTAACATCAATCAACAGTTCTGGTCCACAATCATATAAATAACTCATAATCATAACTGTAGTTCTAAATTCCTCTTCTCATCTAGGACGAAGATAATTTTCATCACCTGAAACATCAAACATCATGGTTATACCAAATCACAGTTCCTGTTCATAATCATACTAATAACTTCATCTTTGCACTACGGGCCAAAGATATTCATCAACAAGTCATCTTTGCACTACAGGCCAAAGATATTCATCCACAGTTCATCTTTGCATTACTGGCCAAAGATATTCATCTACAATTCATCTTTGCACTACAGGCCAAAGATATTCCTCAACAATTCATATTTGCACTACAGGCCAAATATATTCATATCTCAAATAAATATATAATCATTTCAGAATTTATATACACCATAATTATAACCATGTTAATCAATTCATCTTTACACTTAAGCTAAAGATATTCAATTGTAAATTCAATGGTCATGATCATACCAGTCACAATTCAACTTTGCACTACAGGCCAAAGAGAACCCTAGTCATGATCATACCAATAATCTACCCATCTTTACACTCCAGTGAAAGAGAAATTCAACATCAGGGTTATAAAAATGTTATATATGATAATAAAATCAATATAATCAACATATAGATTTAATCTCAAGAGTAATATTCATAAATCAACTATAATTTGGTTAGTAAAAGAAACCAATTTTGTCGTGAATAGTAACTCGTGAATAGTAACTCATGAATAGTAATCCCGACACAAAAGATAGAAATTCCACAATAAAATCCATACCAATATTTCGGTATAATGATATTGAAAGAATAACATTACTTAAATTTATAAACAATTTATTTTAATTGTTTACACTTTACTAATTAATGCATTTAATCATCATAAAATGCCAACTCTTACAATTTCATCATCAATAACCAAAACCCTCATCAAAATCTGCATATACCTCATATAAGATTCTCAAGCCATAAAATCCTATTTTCTAATTTTCTTTCTTCACAAAACATATTTAATTCATTTACTCATAACTAGACTATTTTCATGAAAAATACCAAATCAGTTCCAAAAATATTTATTTTCTGGAATTTAGCATAATATAGTCCCATAGTGAACATATATTTTTCTCCGAATTTTTAAAAGTCATTTACTATTTTTCATATGGCCAAAATTGCCGAATATTTAGACATTTATCAAAAATTGTACTTTTGTCTAAAAATTCTGAAATTTACAGAGTATACTTCTATCATATACATGTACTCCCAATAAAAATTTCATCAATTTTGGAGTTAACCACAAGGAATTATAAGCTGTTACTTTTAAAATAGTCTTTTCTCATAAAATTCATAACTCTCAATCTATACATCCAAAAATCACCATTTTTGGACACAATCAAGAAAACTAATCAAAATATCATTTTGAATTTTTCCAGAATTTTTGAAGATCAGAAAAATTACGAAACTGAAAATCATAACAACCCTTAAAATCCCTTAATATCCCTTACTATCCCTTACTATCCCTTACAATCCCTTACTATCCCTTACCTCAAAAGAGCAGTACTTCTGACTGGATATCGGATATGATGCTGAAGGAAACTTGCACTAATGAATAGCAACTCACCAAGTATCTAAAAACTCACAAAATATACTTCATAATATAGAGAGAGAAAGAGAGAAAGCTTATGTTTCTGGTGTGATTTTCAATTCTAACTTAGCCCTCTATTTATAGGAAAATTTTGGTAGGTTTGACCTGCAACCTGATGGCTTTACCTGCTACTATTCCCACCCACCACATTTAAAATATAATTCAGCACATTTCTTCACCAACCACAAGTGGGGCCCACCAATTCTAGAATTTTCCACCAAAATGATAAAACTCCGAAAATTCAACAATTTCTGAACCAGTCATCTCGTAAAATTCATAACAAATCATACGTTCATTTTTAACGGTTCAAAATTTGTGGGCATATACTCAACTTATATATGTATAACATATCCAAAAATTACCACGATCCAACGGTCGGATTAAAAATTATAACCCCCGCAAAATATCTCAAAAACCCTGATTTTTAATACCTCTATTCCGACAAAAATACGGATAAAAATCTCAACATTAACTCCTTCATTTTTTAACCACAAAAATATATCCCTCATTTATATCCACATAAAATAAATATTTTCTTATCATATGAATCAATAATTAATTATTCACAAATAATATTACAGAATCACATTTATGACAACCAGGCCGTTCCCAGGAAAGAGGGGGCTTTCTAATAAGAATTTCTCCTTACTGGCGCGCAATTAGATGACCAAACCTCTCCTTAGACAGAACTTTCTAGACATTGACAATAATGTTATCTAATAATATTATTCAAATAATATGAATTATTGATCTGATAAAGGAAAATACTGTGCAGCAACAATTATTGAAACAACAATAATATAAAATATCAACGCAACAATTATTGAATCAATAAAATAAAATATTGAACAGTAACTACTGTAATAATTATTGAGTAGTGCCTTCTTACGTAAGAATCAATAATTTCAAAAATACTGTGCAATACCGTGTGCTACTGTGCAATAACGCGTATTACTGTATTTTAACCACCGGGTATTTCAACAGTATTAACAGTAACAACTACGTTGTTATTTGTAAAAACTCAAATTTGTCGTTTTCTTCACCCGACAGTTATTCGTTATGGGGCCCACAAATAGCTGCGCCGTCGTACGAATATTCCCCGACAGAAAAAATATTCCACGACCAAACGAATATTCCCCGACAACAATGATTATTTTATAACCACTTGTGTATTTTGAAAAAAATCATATATCACCCTTAACTTTAACATTTATCAATTTAACCATTTACTGAATAGTAATTATAAGAAAAATTGAATACTTTTATTTCATAAAATTCGGGGTCTTACAACTGCTCTCACTGGTATTATCATTTTGCTAACTGCTCCCTTTTGGTTGCGTTGACTCGTTATCGCGCTCCACTAACTGAGCCCTATTCACAACATCTGAATACAAACACAGTTTATGAGAAATAAGATGTTGATGTATCTCAGGTTTCAAACCCCGCAAAAACATTCGCGTCATTCGCACTTCATTATCCACCAAGTAGGACGCAAACCGGGACAACTCAGCAAATTTAGCCTCATACTGCGACACGGTCATATTATTCTGCTCCAATTTGATAAACTCCACCTCCTTCATGTGACGAACACTTCCGGGAAAGTATTTGTCATTGAATAGCTCTTGGAACTTCTCCCAAGACATCTTCAGTGCGGCAGGTTGAGTACGCTTAATCGATTCCCACCAGTAATATGCCTCTCCTCGCAACATAAAGGCGGCAAAGGGAACCTTTTGCTCCTCGGAGCATCCCAAGACATCAAATATCTTGGTAATCTGCTTTATCCATGTTTCCGTTGTAAGTGGTTTTGGCTCTCCCTTAAACTCTGGTGGTCCCAGCTCCTTGAACTGTTTAGCGGTGACCGTCCGAGAGTTTTCAGTGTTTCCACCTATATTTTGGACAAGAGCCGCTCTCGCCTGCTGTTGCATGAACTGCATAAAGCTTCTGAACATTCCGTCATTCATCATCTGGTCAGTGTTGTTGTTTGCATGAGGATTGTCACCTTCCTGATGCACATTATCCTGATTATTGATATGTGGTGAATCAACAGTCGCCTGTGCTCCATTGCTATTCTCAACATTCTCAGATGCCATTTTTAGATACTGCCACAAAATAAAAGTTAATTGATATGTCATATATTATCCTTATATTATGACCGACCAATTAAATACCATGCAAATAAACTTAGGTAGGTCATACTAGCGAAGGAATTCCCCGTCTCTCCCCTCCTAGTTCTATTCTCACATCTTAGCCAGGGATCATATCCTTAAGCTCTGATACCAACCCCCAAAATTAGGTATACATCACCCATATTGGGTCGTCAGATACATAGTATAGAATACAAATACAACTTACTAATACAACTGTCGGGTACAATACGACAAAACATAAACTGTGAGTTTGAATACAAATATTATCTTCTAGAGAGTATTCATACTCAAAAGGAGTCCTCATTACATTTATTAACATACTATTACATAGAATAGTGAGGACTACTAAGTAATACTATCATTCGGACCATCACTCCGTTCCCCGACTTTCCCCAGCTACGTTCTCATTTCCTGAAGAGAACAGTGAAAGAAAGGGTGAGCTCAACTAGCCTAGTAAGAAATATTATAACTAAGATAATACAGAATAAATTATCATTAGCCTTCAACAATGTTAAACTGATAAAATATAATAGACATCAAGTTTAACTGCAGCGGAACAAGCAATCCATTAAAAGAGTCAAGTAGAAAATAAACTCTACTATCTTTTATGATTTAAAAGGTTTTTCAACACTGTTATCGCTGGGACTCAGCTTAATAAAATAATTCACATCATCGAATCACCCCTGCACTACGGGCAAGGATATTCGTGTATTCATTAATGGTCATGATCATGCCAACAACTGCCCATCAATGCACTACGGGCCAATAAGGACTTTTACCACATCATTTATAACATTACGGTCATGATTATACCGAATAATCCCTAGTCATAATCATATCAAGTCCATCTATGCACTACAGGCCACAGATGACTTTCAACATTTTATAAACATGAAGATGATGACAATGATATAAGAATTCAATAAAACAAGTTTAAGAATTAATTTATCCAAGAATTAACAACGCCCAAATTGTCAACATGATACTGCTTTGTGGAGTAAAATTCAAGAATGCTTAGAAGAATATTTTCATGAAAAGATACTGGATGAAACGCAATTATCAAGGATATTCCACAAATTTCATGGAGTATAGAAGTCAAAACTTAACCAACTGAGTATAATAAAGAATGGAATAACAAAAGAAATTACCATGCATGCGATAGATCGCACAGACAGGTTATTCCAACAGAATAATAAATAATGGAACCAGGTCCGGCGTAAAACGCACAGACAGGTTATTCCAACAGAATAATAATAAAGACGGAACCAGGTCCGGTGTAAAACACACAGACAGGATGTTCCAACAGAATAATAATAAAGACGGAACCAGGTCCGGTGTAAAACACACAGACAGGATGTTCCAACAGAATAATAATAAAGACGGAACCAGGTCCGGTGTAAAACATACAGACAGGATGTTCCAACAGAATAATAGAAGAATGTCACCAAGTATAGGGTAGACCGCGTATACAGGTTATTTCAACAGAATAATAAGAAATGGAATAACAACAGTTCTCTTCATGAATAAGAAAGAATAACACCCCTTACCGTTTTAAAGAAGAGCTGAAATAAGGAAGTAGTTAAGTAGCAGAATACTCTTCTTCTCTCTCTCTATAGTTTCTCTCTATAGTTTTTCTCTCTAGAGTTCAGTGAATTCGTAAGAAATAATGAAAGAATGAGCTGCTATTTATAGAAAAATAGAATGCATAGTAACTAATCCATGAACGGTCCAGATTGATTACTTTAATCTGACGGTCCATATTTAAAGAAAAATCTTTTAAATAAAATATAATATATTCTATTTATAGAATAACTTTAATAAAGTATTCTGTTTTATATAAAAAGATGTTTCTGTTTTATTACGTTAATAATACGAATAAAATAAAACGTCATTATCGCTAAATAATTCATATTATTAACTGACAATAATTGAATCAAACTGAGTAACTTCTCACATAAGTATTAATAATCAATACCGTGTGCTACTATGCAACCACACGTATTACTGTACTTTTACTACCGAGTAGTTCAACAGTATCAATGGTAAAACTTTCGTCGTTATTTTTAATAAAATATTTTTGTCGTTTTCTCAATCCGACAATAATTCCGTTGTGGGGTCCACCAATGATTGTGTCGTTGTACGAATATTCCCTGTTAAAACGAATATTCCCCGACCAATCGAATATTATATAACAACTTGCGTACTTTACAAAATTTATAAATATTACCCACAACTATAACATTATATCAAAATAACTCCATAATATTCAAAAATAATATTTATAGAAAATTCATCTTTATTTATAAAAGTTGGGGTCTTACAGTAATGGAGCCCGGAATTTAAATGTAATAGTTATATTTAAATTTAAATTTAATTATTGCACCCCTAGGGTTTGACTTTTTGGTTCACTTGGTGGCTCTAGTGAACCAAACTAGAATAAAAGTTCATAATCAATCCAGGTAGAATATAGTATTCTATATGTACATACTTATACTATATATATTATATATTATGCAAACATGCTTCGCATGTTAATTAATATGACGCGTATTTTATATATATGTGTGCATGCCCGCTAAACAAGATGAGACAAATTAATAACAAACCCCTCAAATATTTTATATTAAGTTGTAACATTCAAAGATATTTGGAATATCGAACGTCGCCTTCTAGCATGATAGAAATATTAGAGTATTGAATATTTAATATGAGTTTATTGTGCACACACAAGGCAAGTATTAAATATTTAAGATGTTTTTATTACATATGATGTTTATAAGGAATTGAACATTACTGCTTTGTTGTGCACACACAAGGGCTGTAGTTTTCTCTTCACTTAATGGAAATGTTGGGTCTGACTTAACTTAAATCATTTTAGTTCGGATGTGCACACACTTGACCATTATGATCTAAGAGGTAAAATACAAGGAGTTGTATAGTTGATGTAATTGACAAGAGTTGTCTACCTATTTATTTATATATAGTTTGTTGTGCACACACAAGGCTATATACATTTGAAATGAGATCCTTATTCTCACTAGCATATCTTTAATTAGATATTGTCAAACTATATATATTGAGGGTAATATAGTTTGAAAAAAATAGTGGGAGATACCAATTTAAAACAAGACCTAATTTATTTTGGTAATTAATAAAAGAATGTATGCTAAAATGTTGTTAATTACAAATTTATTTATAGAATTTTACAATGTCTAAATTACTATCACTGTAAAGCATATTAGATGTTATTTGACCGGTCCAAATTAAACGGATTGGTTAAGAAAATTGAGAATTGTTCTCACGCTTGAAAAGTTATCTTATGTCCTTAATACGCCTATCCCTGCAATGGTTGCAGACAATGCCTCTGAGGAAGAGATTGCTACTTTTAGAAAGTGGCAAGATGATGCACAGTTGGCTCCATGCATCATGCTCGCGTCCATGAGTAACGATCTTCAGCGTCAGCATGAAACTATGGATGCTCCTACTATACTCCTGCACATCAAGTAGTTGATGGTAAAGAAAGTAGGACTGATAGATATTAGATATCTAAGGAGCTCTTCCGATCTAGAATAATCGATGACACTACAGTATAGACACAAGTCCTTAACATTATCACTTTGATTGATCAGTTAGGACAACTGGTTTTGTAATGGCTGGAGAGTTGAGCCAAGATTTGATCTTACACTCACTCCCGGACTCCTTTTACAATTGTTATGAATTTTTCATATGAACAAGCTAGATATCAGCTTCGCTGATTTGCTTAACATGTTGAAAAATATTGAGAGTCACTTTCCAACCAAGAAAGACCAAGTCTTACTGGTAGGGGCCAAAGAATCTTCTGAAAAGAATAACAATTCATAGAAGGTAAATAGAAAGGCAAAAATAAAGGATAATAAAAACAAAACTGATACGGATAGTAAAGGAGTTTGCTTCCACTGCAATAAGCCTGAACACTGGAAAGAAACTGTAAGAAGCATCTTGCAAAGGCTAACCAGAAGAAGCTTAGTGAAGTTTCGGTTATAAATACAATTTTGTTCATGATTTAAAATAAAAAAAAATTTAAGTCAAGATTCTACTTGGGTATTGGATACCGACTTTGGTTATCATAAATATAGATTTATGAAGGGACCAAGTTGAAGTAGAAATCTAAACAAATATAAGTAATCCTATGTAAGACCCCGAATTTTATGAAATAAAAGTATTCAATTTTTCTTATAATTACTATTCAGTAAATGGTTAAATTGATAAAAGTTTAAAGTTATGGGTGAAATGTGAATATTTTTTCAAAATAAGCAAGTGGTTATAAAATAATCATTGTTGTCGGGGAAAATTCGTTTGGTCGTAGAATATTCTTTCTGTCGGGGAATATTCGTACGACGGCGCAGCTATTTGTGGGCCCCATAACGAATAACTGTCGGATGACGATAACGACAAAAATTTAAGTTTTTACAAATAACGGCGTAGTTGTTACCGTTAACACTGTTGGAATACCCGGTGGTTAAAATACAGTAATACGCGTTATTGCACAGTAGCACACGGTATTGCATAGTATTTTTGAAATTATTGATTCTTACGTAAGAAGGCACTAATCAATAATTGTTACAGTAATTACTGTTCAATATTTTATTTTATTGATTCAATAATTGCTACGTTGAAATTTTGTATTATTGTTGTTCAATAATTGTTGCTGCACAGTATTTCCCATTATCATATCAATAATTCATATTATTTGAATAGTATTATTAGATAGCATTATTGACAATGTCTAGAAAGTTCTGTCTAAGGAGAGGTTTGGTCATCTAATTGCGCGCCAGTAAGGAGAAATCCTTATTGAAAAGCCCCCTCTTTCCTGGGAACGGCCTGGTTGTCATAAATGTGATTCTGTAATATTATTTGTGAATAATTAATTATTGATTTATATGATAAGAAAATATTTATTTTATGTGGATATAAATGAGGGATATATTTTTGTGGTTAAAAATGAAGGAGTTAATGTTGAGATTTTTATCCGTATTTTTGTCGGAATGGAGGTATTAAAAATCAGGGTTTTTGAGATATTTTGCGGGGGTTATAATTTTTAATCCGACCGTTGGATCGTGGTAATTTTTGGATATGTTATACATATATAAGTTGAGTATATGCCCACAAATTTTGAACCGTTAAAAATGAACGTATGATTTGTTATGAATTTTACGAGATGACTGGTTCAGAAATTGTTGAATTTTCGGAGTTTATCATTTTGGTGGAAAATTCTAGAATTGGTGGGCCCCACTTGTGGTTGGTGAAGAAATGTGCTGAATTATATTTCAAATGTGGTGGGTGGGAATAGTAGCAGGTAAAGCCATCAGGTTGCAGGTCAAACCTACCAAAATTTTCCTATAAATAGAGGGCTAAGTTAGAATTGAAAATCACACCAGAAACATAAGCTTTCTCTCTTTCTCTCTCTATATTATGAAGCATATTTTGTGAGTTTTTAGATACTTGGTGAGTTGCTATTCATCAGTGCAAGTTTCCTTCAGCCTTATACCGATCAGAAGTACTGCTCTTTTGAGGTAAGGGATTGTAAGGGATAGTAAGGGATAGTAAGGGATTTTAAGGGTTGTTATGATTTTCAGTTTCGTAATTTTTCTGAACTTCAAAAATTCTGAAAAAATTTAAAATGATATTTTGATGAGTTTTCTTGATTGTGTCCAAAAATGGTGATTTTTGGATGTATAGATTGAGAGTTATGAATTTTATGAGAAAAGATTATTTTAAAAGTAACCGCTTATAATTCCTTGTGGTTAACTCTAAAATTGATGAAATTTTTATTGGGAGTACATGTATATGATAGGAGTATACTCTGTGAATTTTAGAATTTTTAGATAAAAGTACAATTTTTGATAAATGTCTAAATATTCGGCTGTTTTGGCCATATGAAAAATAGTAAATGACTTTTAAAAATTCTGAGAAAAATATATGTTCACTATGGGACTATATTATGCTAAATTCCAGAAAAGAAATATTTTTGGAACTGATTTGGTATTTTTCATAAAAATAGTCTAGTTATGAGTAAATGAATTAAATATGTTTTGTGAAGAAAGAAAATTGGAAAATAGGATTTTATGGCTTGAGAATCCTATATGAGGTATATGCAGATTTTTGATGAGGATTTTTGGTTATTGGTGATAAAATCTTATGAGTTTGGCATTTTAGAATGATTAAATGATTTATTTAGTAAAGTGTAAACAATTAAAATAAATTGTTTATAAATTTAAGAAATGTTATTCTTTCAATATCATTATACCAAAATATTGGTATGGATTTTATTGTGGAATTTTTATCTTTTGTGTTGGGGTTACTATTCACGAGTTACTATTCATGAGTTACTATTCACGAGTTACTATTCACGAGTTACTATTCATGGGTTACTATTCACGAGTTACTATTCATGATAAAATTGGTTTCTTTTTCTGACCAAATTATAGTTGAGTTATGAATATTACTCTTGAGATTAAATCTATATGTTGATCATATTGTTTTTATTATCATATATAACATTTTTATAACCTTGATGTTGAAATTCTCTTTCACTGGAGTGTAAAGATGGGTAGATTATTGGTATGATCATGACTAGGGTTCTCGTTGGCCTGTAGTGCAAAGTTGAATTGTGACTGGTATGATCATGACCATTGAATTTATAATTGAATATCTTAAGCTTAAGTGCAAAGGTGAATTGATCAACATGGTTATAATTATTGTTTATATAAATTCTAAAATGATTATAATTCTTTGAGATATTAATATATTTGGCATGTAGTGCAAATATGAACTGTTGATGAATATATTTGGCCTGTAGTGCAAATATGAACTGTTGATGAATATCTTTGGCCTGTAGTGCAAAGATGATATGTTGTTGAATATCTTTGGCCTGTAGTGCAAAGATGAACTGTTGTTGAATATCTTTGGCCAGTAGTGCAAAGATAAACTGTTGACGAATATCTTTGGCCCGTAGTGCAAAGATGGATTTGTTAGTATGATTATAAACAGGAATTGTGATTTGGTATAACCATGATCTTTGATGTTTCAGGTAAAGACAGGTGATGAAAATATTCTTCGTCCTGGGTGCGAAGAAAAATTTATAGTCACAATTATGATTATGAGTTATTCATATGATTGTGGAAAAGGAACTGTTGAGTGATGTTACATGGATAAAATATTGTTGGTGGATTTTTAACATGGAGAAGATAATAGACTTTATAGTCTATTTGACTCTTCTAATGGATTGCTCGTTCCGCTGCAACTATGGTTGAAATTTTTATCATTTACCATATGTTCTAAATCTCTGATTTATTATTGATGAAGGCTATTGATAATTTAATTATCTTTAGTCATGATATTCTTTACTGAGCTAGTTGTGCTCACCCTTTTGCTTCACAATTCCTTTCAGGTAATAAGAGTGTAGCTGGGTCGAGCGGGGGTAACAAGGGAATAGAACGGTGGTCATCATTTAGTAGTTAATTTGGTGAAGAAAATAGGGTGAGGCGAACCCAACGTTGGAAGGGTGTTTTGTCACTATCATACAAGATGTCTAATGACATACAACCTCGTGTCATCATAGGACAGGGTTGTGCTCATCCACTTGCTGAGTATATCTATGGGCACTACCTATATAATCTTGGTGTTTGTTTGAAGTATAATTCTCAATTAGAGACAGTGGAGATAATGATAAGTCAAGAGAAGACTCACCATTGGGAAGAATATGATAGTAATCTTCTCGTTTTTATTTGGGGTCTATTGGGTCAACCAAGGATAATTCTGTGGCCATATGATATCTATCATAACCTAGACGCGTGGCCTCCCATGCACGAAGGTTTCCTTGAACACTTCCCAAAGATTCTAATTTCTAGAACAGTTTTTGACTATACCTTTATGTAAGGTACCTTTGTGAAGTGCTGATACATGATGGTGTCCAATGTCACATTTGGTATATATTTGTATCCAAACTCACAGCATATGTGTTGTTGTATTTTGCACGACAATTGTTGTAATAAAGTTGTAGTTGTTTTTTGTACCATGTATTTGACGACTCAGAATGGGTTGGATTGTAACGACCCCAAAATAGGTTCATTCCACCCAACCCATTCTGAGTCGTCAAATACATGGTACAGAAAATAACTACAACTTTATTACAACAATTGTCGTGCAAAATACAACAACACATATGCTGTGAGTTTGGATACAAATATATATCAAATGTGACTCATGTTCCAACCGTGGACATCACCTCACAATAACACCTTACATAAAGGTATAGTCAAAAACTGTTTTAGAAATTAGAATCTTTGGGAAGTGCTCAAGGAAACCTTCGTACATGGGAGGCCACGCGTCTAGGTTATGATAGATATCATATGGCCACAGAATTATCCTTGGTTGACCCAATAGACCCCAAAGAAAAACGAGAAGATTACTATCATATTCTTCCCAATGGTGAGTCTTCTCTTGACATATCATTATCTCTACTGTCTCTAATTGAGAATTATACTTTAAACAAACACCAAGATTATATAGGTAGTGTTCGTATATATACTCAGCAAGTGGATGAGCACATCCCTGTCTTATGATGACACGAGGTTGTATGTCGTTAGACATCTTGTATGATAGTGGCAAACCACCCTTCCAACGTTGGGTACACCTTACCCTATTGGATTCACCAAATATAACTACTAAATGAACTTTTCTATACTGCTTCGGGAGAACATCCACAGCTAGAGACCACTGTTCTATTTTCCCGTTACCCTCGCTCGACCCAGCTACACTCTTATTACCTGAAAGGAATTGTGAAGCAAAAGGGTGAGCACAACTAGCCCAGTAAAGAATATCATGACTAAAGATAATTAAATTATCAGTAGCCTTCATCAATAATAAATCAGAGATTTAGAACATATGGTAAATGATAAAAATTTCAACCATAGTTGCAGCGGAACGAGCAATCCATTAGAAGAGTCAAATAGACTATAAAGTCTATTATCTTCTCCATGTTAAAAATCCATCAACAATGTTTTATCCCTGTAACATCAATCAACAGTTCCTTTCCACAATCATATGAATAACTCATAATCATAATTGTGATTCTAAATTTTTCTTCGCACCCAGGACGAAGAATATTTTCATCACATGTCTTTACCTGAAACATCAAAGATCATGGTTATACCAAATCACAGTTCCTGTTCATAATCATACTAATAAATCCATCTTTGCACTACGACCAAAGATATTCAACAACAGTTTATCTTTGCACTACGGGCCAAAGATATTCATCAACAGACCATCTTTGCACTATAGGCCAAAGATATTCATCTACAATTCATCTTTGCACTACAGGCCAAAGATATTCCTCAACCGTTCATCTTTGCATTACTGGCCAAAGATATTCAACAACAGGTCATCTTTGCACTACGGGCCAAAGATATTCATCTACAATTCATCTTTGCACTACAGGCCAAAGATATTCCTCAACAATTCATATTTGCACTACATGCCAAATATATTAATACCTCAAAGAATATATAATCATTTAAGAATTTATATAAACAATAATTATAACCATGTTGATCATTTCACCTTTGCACTTAAGCTAAAGATATTCAATTACAAATTCAATGGTCATGATCATACCAGTCAACAATTCAACTTTGCACTACTGGCCAAAGAGAACCCATAGTCATGATCATACCAATAATTTACCCATCTTTACATTCAAGCGAAAGAGAATTTCAACATCAAGGTTATAAAAATGTTATATATGATTATAAAAATAATATGGTCAAAACATGGATTTAATTTCAAGAGCAATATTCATAAATCAACTATAATTTGGTTAGAAAAAGAAACCAATTTTGTCGTGAATAGTAACTCATGAATAGTAACCTCGACTCAAAAAGGTAGAAATTCAACAATAAAATCTATACCAATATTTCGGTATAATGATATTGAAAGAATAACATTTCTTAAGCTTATAAACAATTTATTTAAATTGTTTACACTTTACTAATTAATGCATTTAATCATCATAAAATGTCAACTCTTAAGATTTCATCATCAATAGCCAAAACCCTCATCAAAAATCTGCATATACCTCATATAGGATTCTCAAGCCATAAAATCCTATTTTCCAATTTTCTTTCCTCACAAAACATATTTAATTCATTTACTCATAACTAGACCATTTTCATAAAAAATACCAAATCAGTTCCAAAAATATTTCTTTTCTGGGATTTAGCATAATATAGTCCCATAGTGAACATATATCTTTCTCAGAATTTTTAAAAGTCATTTACTATTTTTCATATGGCCAAAATAGCCGAATATTTAGACATTTATCAAAAATTGTACTTTTGTCTAAAAATTCTGAAATTTACAGAGTATACTTCTATCATATACATGTACTCCCAATAAAAATTTCATCAATTTTGGAGTTAACCACAAGAAATTATAAGCAGTTACTTTTAAAATAGTCTTTTCTCATAAAATTTATAACTCTCAATCTATACATCCAAAAATCACCATTTTTGGACACAATCAATAAAACTCATCAAAATATCATTTCAAAATTTTCTAGAATTTTTGAAGTTCAGAAAAATTACGAAACTGAAAATCATAACAACCCTTAAAATTCCTTACTATCCCTTACTATCCCTTACTATCTCTTACCTCAAAAGAGCAGTACTTCTGATCGGTATAAGGCTGAAGGAAACTTGCACTGATGAATAGCAACTCACCAAGTATCTAAATACTCACAAAATACACTCAATAATCTAGAGAGAGAAAGAGAGAAAGCTTATGTTTCTGGTGTGATTTTCAATTCTAACTTAGCCCTCTATTTATAGAAAAATTTTGGTAGGTTTGACCTGCAACCTGATGGCTTTACCTGCTACTATTCCCACCCACCACATTTGAAATATAATTCAGCACATTTCTTCACCAACCACAAGTGGGGCCCACCAATTCTAGAATTTTCCACCAAAATGATAAACTCCGAAAATTCAACAATTTCTGAACCAGTCATCTCGTAAAATTCATAACAAATCATACATTCATTTTTAACGGTTCAAAATTTGTGGACATATACTCAACTTATATATGTATAACATATTCAAATATTACTACGATCCAACGGTCGGATTAAAAATTATAACCCCCGCAAAATATCTCAAAAATCCTGATTTTTAATACCTCCATTCCGACAAAAATACTGATAAAAACCTCAACATTAACTCCTTCATTTTAACCACAAAAATATATCCCTCATTTATATCCACATAAAATAAATATTTTCTTATCATATAAATTAATAATTAATTATTCACAAATAATATTACAGAATCACATTTATGACAACCAGGCCGTTCCCAGGAAAGAGGGGGCTTTCCAATAAGAATTTCTCCTTACTAGCGCGCAATTAGATGACCAAACCTCTCCTTAGACAGAACTTTCTAGACATTGCCAATAATGCTATCTAATAATACTATTCAAATAATATGAATTATTGATCTGATAATGGAAAATACTGTGCAGCAACAATTATTGAACAACAATAATATAAAATTTCAACGTAGCAATTATTGAATCAATAAAATAAAATATTGAACAGTAATTACTGTAACAATTATTGAGTAGTGCCTTCTTACGTAAGAATCAATAATTTCAAAAATACTGTGCAATACCGTGTGCTACTGTGCAATAACGCGTATTACTGTATTTTAACCACCGGGTATTTCAACAGTATTAACGATAACAACTACGCCGTTATTTGTAAAAACTCAAATTTGTCGTTTTTCTTCACCCGACAGTTATTCGTTATGGGGCCCACAAATAGCTGCGCCGTCGTACGAATATTCTCCGACAGAAAGAATATTCCACGACCAAACGAATATTCCCCGACAACAATGATTATTTTATAACCACTTGCTTATTTTGAAAAAAATTCATATTTCACCCATAACTTTAAACTTTTATCAATTTAACCATTTACTGAATAGTAATTATAAGAAAAATTGAATACTTTTATTTCATAAAATTCGGGGTCTTACAATCTCCCCTCCTTATGAAATTTCGTCCCCGAAATTTACGTACCTGGTATTTCGAAGAGTTGAGAATACCTTGCTTCCATTTCAGATTCTATCTCTCAGATCATCATGATTTCTCCATTGCTCATCTCCCATGATAACTTCATTTGGGTTCCTCATTTGTTGGGAAGTCATGACAACCGCCATCCCTCGAACTACTCGGCTTTGACTTGTCTGGAGCAGCATTTGGCGTCATCATTACCGTTGGAATATACCTTTCTATAGGACATATTCCTCCCTCAACTGCCTCTTCGTACTCCTCATTCATGATCTGAATCATCAATCTTCGATCCATATCGGATTCAGGTTGACCGCTATGTACAGGGTAATTCAAAACTCGATGTTGGGTTCTCCCAATTGCTTTCCAAAAAGAGAAATTCATATCATCTATTTTAGCCTTCTTAGATCGAACATCTCTTTCCACAATATCCACGTGTCGTGCGGCTTTTGCCCATGCATCACTTATTCTCACTCGTTCAATTTTTTCTTCTTTCAGCTCAGATTCCATTTTTATCATCTTATACTCTGCCAAAGAATGCTTCTGTTCAAGCATCACATATCGGGTAACACAAGCTTGAATTGTTGCATCCTTTTGTTCCACGACCGCCTGTCGTTCTTCTGCCTGCTCTTCTAACTCATGAATACGATTTTGAAATTCTACATTTTGATCATATAATACCTCTAATAAACTCTCCTCTGGTACTTCTTCTTCCTCTTCTTCCTCAGTCTCAGCTGTTACCTCTGCGACTATCTCAGGTGCAACTATCAATTCTTCACTCAACACATAGATATCTCTAATTCCTTCTTCGTCTGACATCACATTATCATGGTTAGTGATTAGAGGTATCCCCACAGTCTCATTCACTCCATTGTTAGCATTCTCAGCTGCCATTCTCAAATACTGCCATAAAATAAGGGTTAATTAAACAAATTAACATATCACATAATATCCCAATATTATGACTAACCAACAAATAAGCTTAGGTAGGACAAACTAGCGAAGGATTTACGCATCTCTCCCCTCCTAGTTATATTCCCCGATCTCCACCAGAGATCATATCCCTAAGCTCTGATACCAACTGTAACTCTGGACACCAACCTATGTCAGCACCTTACATTGATACCTATCAGCTTGCCACCGCAGAACGGCGTCCCCTACGGAGAGTCTGGCTTCGGTGCATCCCCCATCAACAGGAAGTCACCAGCGAGAGGCTCGGGGCTCTTTACTTATAGCTCTGATACCACCTGTAACGACCCCAAAATAGGTTCATTCCACCCAACCCATTCTGAGTCGTCAAATACATGGTACAGAAAACAACTACAACTTTATTACAACAATTGTCGTGCAAAATACAACAACACATATGCTGTGAGTTTGGATACAAATATATACCAAATGTGACTCATGTTCCAACCGTGGACATCACCTCACAATAACACCTTACATAAAGGTATAGTCAAAAACTGTTTTAGAAATTAGAATCTTTGGGAAGTGCTCAAGGAAACCTTCGTACATGGGAGGCCACGCGTCTAGGTTATGATAGATATCATATGGCCACAGAATTATCCTTGGTTGACCCAATAGACCCCAAAGAAAAACGAGAAGATTACTATCATATTCTTCCCAATGGTGAGTCTTCTCTTGACATATCATTATCTCTACTGTCTCTAATTGAGAATTATACTTTAAACAAACACCAAGATTATATAGGTAGTGTTCGTATATATACTCAGCAAGTGGATGAGCACATCCCTGTCTTATGATGACACGAGGTTGTATGTCGTTAGACATCTTGTATGATAGTGGCAAACCACCCTTCCAACGTTGGGTACACCTTACCCTATTGGATTCACCAAATATAACTACTAAATGAACTTTTCTATACTGCTTCGGGAGAACATCCACAGCTAGAGACCACTGTTCTATTTTCCCGTTACCCTCGCTCGACCCAGCTACACTCTTATTACCTGAAAAAAATTGTGAAGCAAAAGGGTGAGCACAACTAGCCCAGTAAAGAATATCATGACTAAAGATAATTAAATTATCAGTAGCCTTCATCAATAATAAATCAGAGATTTAGAACATATGGTAAATGATAAAAATTTCAACCATAGTTGCAGCGGAACGAGCAATCCATTAGAAGAGTCAAATAGACTATAAAGTCTATTATCTTCTCCATGTTAAAAATCCATCAACAATGTTTTATCCCTGTAACATCAATCAACAGTTCCTTTCCACAATCATATGAATAACTCATAATCATAATTGTGATTCTAAATTTTTCTTCGCACCCAGGACGAAGAATATTTTCATCACATGTCTTTACCTGAAACATCAAAGATCATGGTTATACCAAATCACAGTTCCTGTTCATAATCATACTAATAAATCCATCTTTGCACTACGACCAAAGATATTCAACAACAGTTTATCTTTGCACTACGGGCCAAAGATATTCATCAACAGACCATCTTTGCACTATAGGCCAAAGATATTCATCTACAATTCATCTTTGCACTACAGGCCAAAGATATTCCTCAACCGTTCATCTTTGCATTACTGGCCAAAGATATTCAACAACAGGTCATCTTTGCACTACGGGCCAAAGATATTCATCTACAATTCATCTTTGCACTACAGGCCAAAGATATTCCTCAACAATTCATATTTGCACTACATGCCAAATATATTAATACCTCAAAGAATATATAATCATTTAAGAATTTATATAAACAATAATTATAACCATGTTGATCATTTCACCTTTGCACTTAAGCTAAAGATATTCAATTACAAATTCAATGGTCATGATCATACCAGTCAACAATTCAACTTTGCACTACTGGCCAAAGAGAACCCATAGTCATGATCATACCAATAATTTACCCATCTTTACACTCAAGCGAAAGAGAATTTCAACATCAAGGTTATAAAAATGTTATATATGATTATAAAAAAAATATGGTCAAAACATGGATTTAATTTCAAGAGCAATATTCATAAATCAACTATAATTTGGTTAGAAAAAGAAACCAATTTTGTCGTGAATAGTAACTCATGAATAGTAACCTCGACTCAAAAAGGTAGAAATTCAACAATAAAATCTATACCAATATTTCGGTATAATGATATTGAAAGAATAACATTTCTTAAGCTTATAAACAATTTATTTAAATTGTTTACACTTTACTAATTAATGCATTTAATCATCATAAAATGTCAACTCTTAAGATTTCATCATCAATAGCCAAAACCCTCATCAAAAATCTGCATATACCTCATATAGGATTCTCAAGCCATAAAATCCTATTTTCCAATTTTCTTTCCTCACAAAACATATTTAATTCATTTACTCATAACTAGACCATTTTCATAAAAAATACCAAATCAGTTCCAAAAATATTTCTTTTCTGGGATTTAGCATAATATAGTCCCATAGTGAACATATATTTTTCTCAGAATTTTTAAAAGTCATTTACTATTTTTCATATGGCCAAAATAGCCGAATATTTAGACATTTATCAAAAATTGTACTTTTGTCTAAAAATTCTGAAATTTACAGAGTATACTTCTGTCATATACATGTACTCCCAATAAAAATTTCATCAATTTTGGAGTTAACCACAAGAAATTATAAGCAGTTACTTTTAAAATAGTCTTTTCTCATAAAATTTATAACTCTCAATCTATACATCCAAAAATCACCATTTTTGGACACAATCAATAAAACTCATCAAAATATCATTTCAAAATTTTCTAGAATTTTTGAAGTTCAGAAAAATTACGAAACTGAAAATCATAACAACCCTTAAAATTCCTTACTATCCCTTACTATCCCTTACTATCCCTTACCTCAAAAGAGCAGTACTTCTGATCGGTATAAGGCTGAAGGAAACTTGCGCTGATGAATAGCAACTCACCAAGTATCTAAATACTCACAAAATACACTCAATAATCTAGAGAGAGAAAGAGAGAAAGCTTATGTTTCTGGTGTGATTTTCAATTCTAACTTAGCCCTCTATTTATAGAAAAATTTTGGTAGGTTTGACCTGCAACCTGATGGCTTTACCTGCTACTATTCCCACCCACCACATTTGAAATATAATTCAGCACATTTCTTCACCAACCACAAGTGGGGCCCACCAATTCTAGAATTTTCCACCAAAATGATAAACTCCGAAAATTCAACAATTTCTGAACCAGTCATCTCGTAAAATTCATAACAAATCATACATTCATTTTTAACGGTTCAAAATTTGTGGACATATACTCAACTTATATATGTATAACATATCCAAATATTACTACGATCCAACGGTCGGATTAAAAATTATAACCCCCGCAAAATATCTCAAAAATCCTGATTTTTAATACCTCCATTCCGACAAAAATACTGATAAAAACCTCAACATTAACTCCTTCATTTTAACCACAAAAATGTATCCCTCATTTATATCCACATAAAATAAATATTTTCTTATCATATAAATCAATAATTAATTATTCACAAATAATATTACAGAATCACATTTATGACAACCAGGCCGTTCCTAGGAAAGAGGGGGCTTTCCAATAAGGATTTCTCCTTACTAGCGCGCAATTAGATGACCAAACCTCTCCTTAGACAGAACTTTCTAGACATTGCCAATAATGCTATCTAATAATACTATTCAAATAATATGAATTATTGATCTGATAATGGAAAATACTGTGCAGCAACAATTATTGAACAACAATAATATAAAATTTCAACGTAGCAATTATTGAATCAATAAAATAAAATATTGAACAGTAATTACTGTAACAATTATTGAGTAGTGCCTTCTTACGTAAGAATCAATAATTTCAAAAATACTGTGCAATACCGTGTGCTACTGTGCAATAACGCGTATTACTGTATTTTAACCACCGGGTATTTCAACAGTATTAACGATAACAACTACGCCGTTATTTGTAAAAACTCAAATTTGTCGTTTTTCTTCACCCGACAGTTATTCGTTATGGGGCCCACAAATAGCTGCGCCGTCGTACGAATATTCTCCGACAGAAAGAATATTCCACGACCAAACGAATATTCCCCGACAACAATGATTATTTTATAACCACTTGCTTATTTTGAAAAAAATTCATATTTCACCCATAACTTTAAACTTTTATCAATTTAACCATTTACTGAATAGTAATTATAAGAAAAATTGAATACTTTTATTTCATAAAATTCGGGGTCTTACATGGATGGAATGGACCTATTTTGGGGTCGTTACAGTTGGTATCAGAGCTATAAGTAAAGAGCCCCGAGCCTCTCGCTGGTGACTTCCTGTTGATGGGGGATGCACCGAAGCCAGACTCTCCGTAGGGGACGCCGTTCTGCGGTGGCAAACTGATAGGTACCACTGTGAGGTGCTGTGGTTGAAGCACCATGAGAGTCACAGGTGGTATCAGAGCTTAGGGATATGATCTTTGGTGGAGATCGGGGAATATAACTAGGAGGGGAGAGATGAGTAAATCCTTCGCTAGTGTGTCCTACCTAAGCTTATTTGTTGGTCAGTCATAATATCAAGATATTATGTGATATGTTAATTTGTTAAATTAACCCTTGTTTTGAAGCTGTATTCTAGAAAGATATCTGAAATACAGGAGATGAGCAATGGAGAAATCATGATGATAAGGAAGATGGAATCTGAAATGAAAGCAAGGTATTCTCAACTCTTTGAAATACCAGGTACGTAAATTTCGGGGACGAAATTTCATAAGGAGGGGAGATTGTAAGACCCCGAATTTTATGAAATAAAAGTATTCAATTTTTCTTATAATTACTATTCAGTAAATGGTTAAATTGATAAAAGTTTAAAGTTATGGGTGAAATGTGAATATTTTTTCAAAATAAGCAAGTGGTTATAAAATAATCATTGTTGTCGGGGAAAATTCGTTTGGTCGTAGAATATTCTTTCTGTCGGGGAATATTCGTACGACGGCGCAGCTATTTGTGGGCCCCATAACGAATAACTGTCGGATGACGATAACGACAAAAATTTAAGTTTTTACAAATAACGGCGTAGTTGTTACCGTTAACACTGTTGGAATGCCCGATGGTTAAAATACAGTAATACGCGTTATTGCACAGTAGCACACGGTATTGCATAGTATTTTTGAAATTATTGATTCTTACGTAAGAAGGCACTAATCAATAATTGTTACAGTAATTACTGTTCAATATTTTATTTTATTGATTCAATAATTGCTACGTTGAAATTTTGTATTATTGTTGTTCAATAATTGTTGCTGCACAGTATTTCCCATTATCATATCAATAATTCATATTATTTGAATAGTATTATTAGATAGCATTATTGACAATGTCTAGAAAGTTCTGTCTAAGGAGAGGTTTGGTCATCTAATTGCGCGCCAGTAAGGAGAAATCCTTATTGAAAAGCCCCCTCTTTCCTGGGAACGGCCTGGTTGTCATAAATGTGATTCTGTAATATTATTTGTGAATAATTAATTATTGATTTATATGATAAGAAAATATTTATTTTATGTGGATATAAATGAGGGATATATTTTTGTGGTTAAAAATGAAGGAGTTAATGTTGAGATTTTTATCCGTATTTTTGTCGGAATGGAGGTATTAAAAATCAGGGTTTTTGAGATATTTTGCGGGGGTTATAATTTTTAATCCGACCGTTGGATCGTGGTAATTTTTGGATATGTTATACATATATAAGTTGAGTATATGCCCACAAATTTTGAACCGTTAAAAATGAACGTATGATTTGTTATGAATTTTACGAGATGACTGGTTCAGAAATTGTTGAATTTTCGGAGTTTATCATTTTGGTGGAAAATTCTAGAATTGGTGGGCCCCACTTGTGGTTGGTGAAGAAATGTGCTGAATTATATTTCAAATGTGGTGGGTGGGAATAGTAGCAGGTAAAGTCATCAGGTTGCAGGTCAAACCTACCAAAATTTTCCTATAAATAGAGGGCTAAGTTAGAATTGAAAATCACACCAGAAACATAAGCTTTCTCTCTTTCTCTCTCTATATTATGAAGCATATTTTGTGAGTTTTTAGATACTTGGTGAGTTGCTATTCATCAGTGCAAGTTTCCTTCAGCCTTATACCGATCAGAAGTACTGCTCTTTTGAGGTAAGGGATTGTAAGGGATAGTAAGGGATAGTAAGGGATTTTAAGGGTTGTTATGATTTTCAGTTTCGTAATTTTTCTGAACTTCAAAAATTCTGAAAAAATTTAAAATGATATTTTGATGAGTTTTCTTGATTGTGTCCAAAAATGGTGATTTTTGGATGTATAGATTGAGAGTTATGAATTTTATGAGAAAAGATTATTTTAAAAGTAACCGCTTATAATTCCTTGTGGTTAACTCTAAAATTGATGAAATTTTTATTGGGAGTACATGTATATGATAGGAGTATACTCTGTGAATTTTAGAATTTTTAGATAAAAGTACAATTTTTGATAAATGTCTAAATATTCGGCTGTTTTGGCCATATGAAAAATAGTAAATGACTTTTAAAAATTCTGAGAAAAATATATGTTCACTATGGGACTATATTATGCTAAATTCCAGAAAAGAAATATTTTTGGAACTGATTTGGTATTTTTCATAAAAATAGTCTAGTTATGAGTAAATGAATTAAATATGTTTTGTGAAGAAAGAAAATTGGAAAATAGGATTTTATGGCTTGAGAATCCTATATGAGGTATATGCAGATTTTTGATGAGGATTTTTGGTTATTGGTGATAAAATCTTATGAGTTTGGCATTTTAGAATGATTAAATGATTTATTTAGTAAAGTGTAAACAATTAAAATAAATTGTTTATAAATTTAAGAAATGTTATTCTTTCAATATCATTATACCAAAATATTGGTATGGATTTTATTGTGGAATTTTTATCTTTTGTGTTGGGGTTACTATTCACGAGTTACTATTCATGAGTTACTATTCACGAGTTACTATTCACGAGTTACTATTCATGGGTTACTATTCACGAGTTACTATTCATGATAAAATTGGTTTCTTTTTCTGACCAAATTATAGTTGAGTTATGAATATTACTCTTGAGATTAAATCTATATGTTGATCATATTGTTTTTATTATCATATATAACATTTTTATAACCTTGATGTTGAAATTCTCTTTCACTGGAGTGTAAAGATGGGTAGATTATTGGTATGATCATGACTAGGGTTCTCTTTGGCCTGTAGTGCAAAGTTGAATTGTGACTGGTATGATCATGACCATTGAATTTATAATTGAATATCTTAAGCTTAAGTGCAAAGGTGAATTGATCAACATGGTTATAATTATTGTTTATATAAATTCTAAAATGATTATAATTCTTTGAGATATTAATATATTTGGCATGTAGTGCAAATATGAACTGTTGATGAATATATTTGGCCTGTAGTGCAAATATGAACTGTTGATGAATATCTTTGGCCTGTAGTGCAAAGATGATATGTTGTTGAATATCTTTGGCCTGTAGTGCAAAGATGAACTGTTGTTGAATATCTTTGGCCAGTAGTGCAAAGATAAACTGTTGACGAATATCTTTGGCCCGTAGTGCAAAGATGGATTTGTTAGTATGATTATAAACAGGAATTGTGATTTGGTATAACCATGATCTTTGATGTTTCAGGTAAAGACAGGTGATGAAAATATTCTTCGTCCTGGGTGCGAAGAAAAATTTATAGTCACAATTATGATTATGAGTTATTCATATGATTGTGGAAAAGGAACTGTTGAGTGATGTTACATGGATAAAATATTGTTGGTGGATTTTTAACATGGAGAAGATAATAGACTTTATAGTCTATTTGACTCTTCTAATGGATTACTCGTTCCGCTGCAACTATGGTTGAAATTTTTATCATTTACCATATGTTCTAAATCTCTGATTTATTATTGATGAAGGCTATTGATAATTTAATTATCTTTAGTCATGATATTCTTTACTGAGCTAGTTGTGCTCACCCTTTTGCTTCACAATTCCTTTCAGGTAATAAGAGTGTAGCTGGGTCGAGCGGGGGTAACAAGGGAATAGAACGGTGGTCATCATTTAGTAGTTATATTTGGTGAAGAAAATAGGGTGAGGCGAACCCAACGTTGGAAGGGTGTTTTGTCACTATCATACAAGATGTCTAATGACATACAACCTCGTGTCATCATAGGACAGGGTTGTGCTCATCCACTTGCTGAGTATATCTATGGGCACTACCTATATAATCTTGGTGTTTGTTTGAAGTATAATTCTCAATTAGAGACAGTGGAGATAATGATAAGTCAAGAGAAGACTCACCATTGGGAAGAATATGATAGTAATCTTCTCGTTTTTCTTTGGGGTCTATTGGGTCAACCAAGGATAATTCTGTGGCCATATGATATCTATCATAACCTAGACGCGTGGCCTCCCATGCACGAAGGTTTCCTTGAACACTTCCCAAAGATTCTAATTTCTAGAACAGTTTTTGACTATACCTTTATGTAAGGTACCTTTGTGAAGTGCTGATACATGATGGTGTCCAATGTCACATTTGGTATATATTTGTATCCAAACTCACAGCATATGTGTTGTTGTATTTTGCACGACAATTGTTGTAATAAAGTTGTAGTTGTTTTTTGTACCATGTATTTGACGACTCAGAATGGGTTGGATGGAATGGACCTATTTTGGGGTCGTTACATCCTATGTGTGGGAAATGAAGCAAAGGTTGCTACATTAGCCATAGAAACTTATAGTTTAGCAATGCCTACGGGCAAATCTATTAAGTCAATAAGTTATTATTGTATTCTAGTTCTTGTTAGAAATATTATTTCCATTTTATTGTTAGACAATAAAATCTTTGGTATTATATTTAAGAACAATTGTTGTTCTATTTATAATAATAATGTTTCGTATAGAACTAAAATATTACTTAATGGATTTTGTGTACTTGACTTACGTATAAATATATTTTGCAAATTGAACAAACTAGTATAAGAAAAGGAGATGATCATTCAAAGAGTTGAATATGTGTATTTATTGAAATACATGTATGAATTATTTGAAAGGTTCAAAGAATTCATAAGTGAAACAAATTGGCAAAGTATTAAGATTATTTGATTAGATCAAGGAAGGAATACTTGTGCAATAAGCTTCTACATCATCTCAAATGGTTTTCTCACAATGGACGCCTCCTGATACGCAATAATTGATTGATGTATCTGAAAGAAAACATCGTACCATGTTGGACATGGTGCGGTCCATAATAATTTTACGAACATTCCAGTATCCTTCTAGAGTCATGTCCTAGAAATGGCTGCATATCTACGAAAAAGGTAACCTCAAAATCCGGCCCCAAGACTCCATAAAAGTTATGGACATGGAGGATTCCTAATATTAAGTATGTTGAGTTAAGGGGTTGTCCAACTTATGTGAAAAGGTTTCAAAGGATAAGTTTGGGACAAGATTTGACAAGTACAGATTTGTGGGACATCCTAAAGTAAGTTTAGGATATATGTTCTATAATCCTACTTAGCAAAAGGTGTTTGTTACGAAACACGCTACCTTCTAAGATAAATATGTTTATCATTGAAGGGGCTAGTAGGAGGATAATAGAATCTTGAAGAGTTCAAGAACCACAAAATACTATAAGTCAAATACGAGGAACTTGTAGATAGACCTATTGTACTACAACCGAATCGTAAATCTTGAATAGTACTGAAGATACCTAAGAGGTATGGATTCATCATGGATGATGATAATGAGGTATGCATCATAGAAGATGATGATCCAGTTACATACGATGAGGGAAGAATTGTAGACACTCAGAGAAATGGATTGAAGCAAGTTTCTCAAAAATAGAACATTCGTTTTGATGAGAAAATCAAAAGAGTTTGATTTTATCAAAAATAAGAATGAACCTAGTGTGTACAAAAGAGTCAGTGGGAGCATCGTAACATTCCTAGTATTATATGTTGATATACTACGGATATGGAATGACATGCCAATGTTAGAATCAGTAAAGATAAAGTTGTCTAAACAATTCTCCATGAATGATTTGGGAAGAGTATCTTCATTGGGGATACAAATCTATATAGATAGATTCAAGAGGATGCTCGACTTAACACAAGGAACGTATATTCATTTGATGCTAAAGTCATTTAGCATGGAAAACTCTAAGAGTTGTCTCATGTTGATGAGTCATGGAGTGTATCTCTCTTAATAGTCCTCATAGACTCCTAAAAAGAGAGATCGCATGAGTGACAATCATGTATACAATGAAATATACGAGACCTGATGTTGATCGGTCATATTCTGGAGAAGATCACTGTAAGACAGTGAAAAACATCTTAAAGTACTTAACCGGCACTAAGGATGTGATCATATTTATAGTGGGTCTGAATTAAAACTAGAGGGCTTAACAGACGCAAGTTTTTCAGACAGACCAAGACGACAGAAAATCCACTTTAAGGTAAAGCGTTACCTTGAACGGTGGTGTAGTAAAATTGGAAAGGTTTTAAACAGCAAAGAGTTGCTGGTTTAGTGATAAAGACAAAGTATATAGCTATAAATGAAGCTGCAAGTTGATTGTTTGGATACAAGTTCATTACAGAATAAAGAATAGTTCCTTAAGTCTCATCTTGGATCTAAACATGTGTTGTGGCACTTTCACTTGGTCTTAGGAATCATTGAAAGATGGGAAATCACTATAGAGATAGTGAACTCTCAAGAACAACATTACATATCCATTAACTAAAGCTTATCCAACAGCAGGATAATCGTCACTTAGACAAGAAGGGTATGAGATACCATGGCGATTGGCTTTAGTGCAAGTGGGAGATTGAAAGTAGTATGCACACAAGCCAATCATGTTTGATGATAAAGCATATACTTTGTAATAATCTTATTCATTTATTAATAAAAAGTATTAATTTATTAAAGGCTTTTAATTATCTACAAGATGATATTTTATAATTTGTAATAAACCCATAGTTTTAAGCAATGCTTTTAGAATAATGATGATGATCATTCTAATGAGATCTAAATTCTTAGAAAACTTAAAACTAAAATAGTTTCCAATCGTTGGATTACTAAATTGGGGATTAGTGAATTCGGATAGATTGGTACATACGTTGCTTGCTCATTGGATGAGGATTATTGATATCATGATCATTTATGTGGAGACACTAAAGTAAGTATGTAGGTGCTTATTAGAGAATAAGTTCACTGAACGTTGCTCGCTAAGAAATATCTAATGTAGTTTTACTTGCCTGTCAATAGGAATTCCTGTAGTGATAGTAGTACAAGTGATCCTTGGACTTGAGATCATCATAGTATCTTGTGTATGATGAGTTATACTTTGACTTACTCCTTAAGACCCTTAAGGTATATCAAAGGGTATGCTTGGGTATAATAGATAATGTATGATCAATAAAGAATCTACCGCTTCTAGTAAAAGAAGAAAAATGTCCTATATGATTCGATAAATGATAACCCAGTAGTCCTTGGCCAAGGCAGAATAAAATTAGAAAGGAGTTTCTAATTTGTATTATTTGGAGTTGTGCATTTAAGAGTCGAAATACATATAATTAAATAAAATAAGACTTGATAGTAATTTCATGTCTTATATTTAATTGGGACATCGTATGGTGGAAGGATTGAATTGTACGGTAACTATTTACTCAAAGGTTCTTTTATGATTAATGTTGAAATCTATATTATCTGAAAAGTCGTTGATCACTAGGGAGGCTTATCCCTACTGTAGAATAAAAATTATTTATTTAAATAAATTAATATTTTAATTTATTTATTTAAATAAGATTAGAATTATTCTAATTGATTTATTCACAATCGGTTTAATATGGAGAACCTAAAGGGTCACACCATAAAAGGAAGAATAATTATTTAAGAAGTTAATGGCATAATCATAATAATAAGTTAAGTATATTTAATTTAATCTATGGTGATAGAATAAATTAAATAGCTTAATATTTATTATTTAATATTTTGGAAATATTAAATATAAATTAATAAGAGGAGTCTTATTATTATTATTATTACTATTATTATAATTTAATTCTTAAAGGAGTTTGAGAATTAATTAATAAAAGTACTCTCATATATCCTAATAAGATTAGAAAACTAAATAATTAAAAGAGTTTAATTAATTATTCCTAATAAGATTGGGAGCCTAATTAATTAAAGGAGTTTAATTAATTAAAATAAAACTCAATTCCTTAATTGTTAAGGAGGGTTGCCCACGTCTATAAATAAGAGGAGTCTTATTATGGGTGAGGTGGTTGTTGACTTTTTCACAACATACGAAATTTTAATAGTTGGAGAGTACGTTCTTTTTCTATAGTGATAGAAAACTAGGGTTTAGCCAAACACCCATCTTCTTGAATCTTTATTATTTTTTGGTGGATCACCTCTAGAGGCCAAACACTTGGGTGACTAACGTTGATCAAAGGAAGGAACTAAACCCGGTGGATTCAAGTTGAACGCGAAAAGGATTGGAGGTGAACTTACCTGAGGAAGCTCGAATCTTCAAGGGTATGATTCTTGTTCTTCATATCTTTTCGTTTAATTAATAATTGTGCATAAAGGATGATCCGGGTATATAGTTTGTAAAATTTTAAAATTCTAATTTTCCACGTTTCCGCTTATTTTGTGCAATTTGATTGCGTCCAAGAGTATTACAAACCTAACAAGTATTTTCTATTATCAAATCAATAATTCATATTATTTAAATAATATTATTAGATAACATTATTGACAATATCTAGAAAGTTCTGTCTAAGGAGAGGTTTGGTCACCTAATTGCGCGCCAGTAAGGAGAAATCCTTATTGGAAAGCCCCCTCTTTCCTAGGAATAGCCTGGTTGTCAGTATTGTGATTCTATAATATTATTTATGAATAATTAACTATTGATTTATATGATAAGAAAAATATTCATTTTATGTGGATATAGATGGAGAAAATTTTTAATGTGACAATTGTTGAAAATTGATATTTTATCTTAAAATAATTCATTTTAATATATTATTATATTATAATAATATAATAATGGTGATATTTTTATAATGAATGTGTGATATATGAATATATGAGGAGGAAGAATATTTTTGTTACAAAAAATGTTTAACACATGTTTTGTGTGTTGGTGGGTCCCATTTTGTGACTGAAATTGGATTATAACCCGTAAAATCGTCCGTATGTGGATTTCGATCAATTTCTGTTTGGAATTTGGAAAAACTTAAAACTACAAAGTTGTAGAGAATTGAATTTTCTATAGAATGGACATAAGATTCGAATTTTTCTGATAAAAGGGCTATTTATTATGAATTATTGAAGTTCCGGAATAATTAATTTTTTTGAAGTTTTAAATGAGTTTAATGAGAAAAACGTTTTTGTGGTTGTTGGTGAGGTGTGGCTGATGTTTGGACTAAATAAGTGTGTGTAGGAAGTTTAAGAAAAAAAATATATTATTATTTTATTAAATTTTCTGCTTTGGTGTTCTAAGCATTTTTCTATAAATAGGGTGCTTAGGTTAGAATTGAAAATCACGCCAGAAACTGAAGTTTTATCTCTCTATATTATCGAGCGTATTCTTGTGAGTATATTTATATTTTGAGTGTTGCAATACAAGTTCACTTCAGCACTATACCCGGTATTCCAGTCAGAAGTACTGTCTTTTTGAGTTAAGGGATGTTATTTTATATATATATATATATATATATATATATATATATATATATATATATATATATATATAAATGATATTAGTTCTTTCAATATCATTATACCGAAATATTGGTAAAATTTTTCTTATGAAATTCTTGTCTTTTTGTGTCGGGGTTACTATTCACGTATACGACACTATTCACCGAAAAAAAAAATTCTCTTCTTTGTCTCGGATGTCTATTTTTGTTACTAGCTTTGATTGTATCCATGTTTTGATATTTATTCTTGAATTTTACTCCACTATGGTATATTATGGAGTATTTTTGAACATGGATAAATCGAAATATAAATCATTAATATTTATTCTTTTGTCTCACTAGATTCGTTTTCTTTAAAATATTTTTCATCATCCTCAATCCTAAATGATGATATAACTGAATATCTTTGGCCTGTAGTGCAAAGATGCATGATTTTCTGATGAATATATTTGGCCCGTAGTGCAAAGATGAACAGGTGTTGAGATGAACATGACCAACTGATGAATATCTTTGGCCTGTAGTGCAAAGATGAATATTTGATTTAGGATGAATATTGATTTATGTTACAGGGATAAAATATTGATGATGAACATTTAAATTCATAGATGATAGTAGATTTCATTCTCTACTTAACTCTTCCAATGAATTGTTATTTCCGCTGCGAATATTGATCTGAAACTTGTTGTCTATTATATTCTATCAGATTTTTCCCTGTTGAGGACTAACGATAATTTATTCTATATTATCTTAGTCATAATATTCTTTACTAGGCTAGTTAAGCTCACCCTTTTTATTTTTGTTCCATTTTTCTTCTCAGAAGGTGAGAATTTAGCAAGAACTAATCGGGGTATGGAGTGATGATTCAAGATAGTTGTTATAGTAGTCCTCACTATTTTATAAAATAGTGTATTAATAATTATAATGAGGACTTATTTGAGTTTGAATACTGTCTAGAAGACATTATTTGTATTTAAACTCACAGTTTATGTGTTGTCGTATTTTGCACGACAATTGTATTAATAAAGTTGTAGTTATTTCTGTACCATATTTTGGTTACTCAGAATGGGTGATGTGTACCTGTTTTAGGGGCGTCACACGTAGTGCATGGATAATTTGTGATCGTGATACTAATGAATATACTTGGCCGTAGTGCAGGGATGATGTGAATTATTTATTAAGCTGAGTCTTAGCGATCAAAGGGATGAAAAACTTTTTAAATCATAGAAGATAGTAGATTTTATTCTCTACTTGACTCTTCTAATGGATTGATTGTTCCGCTGCAGTTAAACTTGATGTTTGTTATATTTTATCAGTTTAACATTGTTGAATGCTAATGATAAATTATTCTGCATTATCTTAGTCATAATATTTCTTACTGGGCTAGTTGAGCTCACCCTTTTCCTTTCATTGTGCTATTCAGAAAATGAGAACGTAGCCGGGACTAGTCGGGGAACGGAGTGACGGTCTAGATGATAGTATTAGTAGTCCTCACTATTCTATGAAATAGTGTGATAATAATTGTATTGAGGACTCCATTTGAGTTGAATACTGTCTAGAAGACAATATTCATTTTAAACTCTCAGTTTATGTTTTGTCGTATTTTACACGACAGTTGTATTTGAATTTTGTACCATGTATTTGGCGACTATAGATGGGTGATGTATACCTATTTTGAGAGTGTCACAATCATTCCAACATTTCTCTATACAAGATTTCCACTTACGTGTAGAGCCTAATGGCATTCCTTGGCATTCCTTACATGTATTGTGAATATAGTAAAACTATTTAAAATTTCTATTAATTTCAAAATTTTATATTATTTAGAGTTAAATAAATACATTTTTCAATATAATTTTTAAAGTTAATTGGAGAATCTTTTTATAAATGATATTGATGTTTGAGAAACTTATGTATTGAATAAAATTAAATTTTAAATAATTTAAATTGAATATTTTTAATTATGATTCAAATTTAACTTATTTAAAAAGACAAACAAATTAAAACTAAAGATTGTACATTTTGTTTAAACGGTTGTCTTTTTATTTTTTTTTACTTTTATTTAAACACATGTTAAAACAAGTAGTTGTTATAGTTCAGTTGGATTGAACTCTTATTTAATGATTTGGAGATCTTGTGCTCCCAATCCAAGCCACGGACCTCACTATTTTAGCCAAAAAAGGGTCCTTTACATAAGTATACAACAAATAGAAAGTAATTACAAGAAAAGTGCATCAACTAAATAATTACAAAAAGAGTATAATTAAGACTCATATTACAAAAATAGTACAATTCACATTAATAAAAAAAACCTAAAATCAAGGACAACTAACTACCATAATTAATAATTCAAATTCAAATCTTTTGTCTCTAACAACAATTTCAAATCTATATTTCAAAATTCAAATCAAAATGAGAAAATTAAAAATAAAAAATTATGAAGGAGCTAATGTTCATCATCCTCCTCTCTCGTCGCCATCGCTGCCGCCGTCGCCACCACCACCGGCAACAGCATCACATCTAAAATAAATTAGTAACCTAATAAAACTAAATTGGTTACCTTATCGGAAGGTTTAGTAACCAACTACATAAATTTTGGTTACCAACTGCATCACATTTAAAATAAATTAGTAAGCTAATAAAACTGAATTGGTTACCTTATCAAATGAATTGGTAACCAACTACATGAAATTTGGTTACCAACTGCATCACATCTAAAATAAATTAGTAAGCTAATAAAACTGAATTGGTTACCTTATCAAATGATTTGGTAACCAACTACATGAAATTTGGTTACCAACGGCATCACATCTACAATAAATTAGTAACCTAATAAAACTGAATTGGTTACCTTCATACCAAGGTAACCAACCCTTTATACCAATGTAACCAAACCTTCATAATAAGGTAATCAAACCTTTATAACAAAGAAACCTTTATATTAAGGTTCGGTTACCTTGTTATGAAGGTTTGGTTACCTTGGTATGCCTATTTGGTTACCAACATATTAAGGTTTGATTACCGGTGGAATTGGAGAACGGACCGGTGACGGAGGGGAAGCAACGGGTGGTGGAGGGGCCTCCATCGCGGCCAGTGGCAGGGCCTCCACCGACGACCACCTTGGATCGATCTGGGGGAGGAGGAGAAAGGGTGCGGGAGGAGGCGGAGGGGAGGCGGAGGGGAGGGGAGGGGGTGGGGTGGGGTGGGGTTGGGAGGAGAAAGGGGGGCGGAAGGAGGAGAAAGAGGGGCGGGAGGAGGGGGATGGCGGTGAGAGGCGGAGGGAGGTGGTGGGCGTGGGCGGGGTAGGAGAATGGAGGCGGAGGAAGGGGAAGGGGAAGGAGAAGGAGAGGGTGTGGGGCTGGGGCAGGTGTGGGGCTGGGGCAGGGGCGGGGGCGGGAGGAGTAGTGGCAGTGGCGAGGGTGGGGCGGCTGCCGGTGGAGCAGTGACGGGGGACGAAAGTGAGGAAGAAGACTGCGACTGCGGCTGCGACAGAGGAGGAAATAGGCGACGACCGAAGAGGAAGAAGAAGGCGGTTACTCCATTGATTCGTTAGATAAGAATATGGAGGTTAATGAGAGAGAGATAAAATTTAAATCCCTATAAACATGGTCATTATCAATAACTCATTAAATCAGTCAACTAAATAAAAGGGATAAGATTGTACTCTTTTTGTAATTAAATACTGCATATGCACTCTTTTTGTAATTATTTTGTTTGTGCACTTTTTTTGTAATATTTTAGTAAATTGTACTATTATATGTAATTGTTCCAAAAAAATTAGTGATTTTAGTCCGACCCAAATTTAGTCCGACCCACTTCTAATTCGGTCGGTTAAGGCCCGGCCCGTTTATCAGGTCTACAGATCACCCAAAAAAATTGGAACGCCGCAAAAGAAAAAGCGAAGAAGTAATAGGTTTGTTTTTCGCTCGTTTTAATTTAGAGAGAGAAAGAGGAGCTACAAATGGATTTGGGGAAAAAGAAGAAATTGACGAGAATTAGGGCAAAAAAGAGGACAGAATCAGTAGCTTGCCCGATGAATTGATTCATATCATCCTCTCTGGCATCGAAATCGAAGAAGCAGTTCAGACCTGCGTATTATCAAGAAGATGGAATCGGATCTGGACTACTCTTCCTTATCTCAACTTGGACTCTCTTCGTTTTCGTATGGATGAAGTTTGTTATGTAAAATTTGTGGAGGAATTTCTCTCGAAACGGAATCACTCAGCTGAAGTATCTACAATCCGGTTATGGTTACTGAATTTCGAACCAGATTTCATTGAAAGTACTGTAAACTATGCAATTTCTCACAATGTAAAGCAATTTCGTACAGAGTATGCGGACTTCAGATTAGAATTCCCGCTTTGGAGTTTTCCTGTTTTAACAACTTTACATCTCCATAGTTGTAGAGACGTACCTCTAATGTCATGGAGTTTGCCGACTTTAACGACTTTAAATCTTGAAGATGTTACATTTCAGAAAGACACAGTGTTGAGTTTTGAGGGTTTTGTCCATTTGAAGAATCTAAGTTTCAAGGGATCCATCACGTGGCATGGCATGGAGGTTTTGTTTATAACTTCTCTTAGTCTTTCAAATCTCACCATATCCCAAGATTATGTGGAACTTAGAAGTTGTTTTTTTGTGATTTCGGCACCCAATTTGTTGTGCTTGGAATATAGTGGTAATTCTCCATTATTGTTATCTGCCGAGGATGGCTTCCCTTGTTTAGAACAAGTGAATCTTGATATCGATATATATAGGTATGGGTCCAAGAAGTACTTTGAAGAGAACAAACAAGTTCTTTTCCAGCAACTTACTAGTTTGTTTGAAGAAATCCATGGAGCCAAGTTTCTTACACTTTCCATGAATACAATACAGGTATACTGTTAATTTATTTTCTAAACTAGTTGATGTTAGTATAGGTATATTGATTGAGGCAACTGCATGTGACCTTTTTCACTTTTGTGGGATTTAATATAAAAGATATTTATGATCAAATATACAATGTTATACACTAGACCTGGGTCATGTTATACATCTTCCTGCATATATAATATTACTTCAAGAAATACGCAATTGAAATGTATATTAACTGTATTGTTAGTCTTCATACTATAATTGGAGTTAATATGTTTGCTTTGTCTTGTGCAATAACTTTCCCAGGTTATTTCATGGGATCCCCATTTTTCAGAATATCCTCCTTCTCCATTTGGTAACCTGAAGTGTCTTATGCTAGAAAAAGAACGATATAACCGATTGCGATGTGACAGCCCACCTGTGCCTCTTAATCGTGTCATAATCTACTTACTCGGTAGTTCTCCAGGTGCAAAGATCTTGATACAGGTATTTATAGTTCCACTATGGTGATTTTTGACCTTATTGTTCTATGTGTCTGCATTACATGAACTCTTCATTTAGCCCTAAAGTACCCGGGTCCAACACTCGATATTCGGACAGGGGTATGGATAGTTGTACACTGGACACTTTATTTTGGTGTAAAAAATTGGCAAAATTAGGAAGTACCCTTGTTAGACTCTTCAAAAAATAGTGTCCAACCGGACTCCATTCGAGTTTCTGTAACATAGCTGTATGTTAGTTTGATTTATATTCAAACTTAAAACTTCAAACCCAAAGATTGTTGTGTTAGAATTATTATTTGTTTATACCAGAGTGGAGAGCCTACGATGGAGACTGTAGATTGTGGTGGTAAATGAGGAGCATTAAATACTGAACTATTCAAGTTTTTTGTCTTGGCAACTTAATACTCCATTTGTGCTATAAAAGTTGTACTACTTTATTTGTCAACTGAAGCTTGTTAGTTTTCGAAAAATTAGTTGGCTGTTCTATTTTGCAATCTATAATTTATACATACACATCATACTCTACAATTTGGGAACTAATAACTACTCAGTTCTGGCTGTGGCCAAAGTGGCACTAGAAAAGAACTTAACTCTATCTTGGGTGTTCAAATTGTTGTAACCAATGGTAAAAAGTTGCAATAAATGCTAATCATTGGGATTACAGGAAACAGTTAGAATTTAACAATCAAGTTGTAACACAACACACACCTGCTATTCGTTAAAGCCCTACATACTTTCAGGGTTCAATTTCTTGATAGCAACAATCATTCCAGTACTAATCCTAGAGGGAGCAAGCCTCTTCTCATCCACCCATCCCTTAAAAACAGTCCCAAAACCTCCTATACCTTACACGGTATTAGACTTCAAACTTTTCATGGCACTTTTCAATTTTCATATCTGAAAAGCTATATATCTTCAGATTGGAAGTAGGCAATAGTTCTCCGTTTGAACAAGTCATATCACTTGCTGCATCGGAAAATCGGCTCTGGCCTGCACTACTGCTGGGTAGTAGCCGAGAATCCACCACCGTTGCTATAATTTGATGTCCTTGAAACATACAATAAAAAATTACAACAAAAAAATTTCATCAATTTCGCCATTCACTTGTTTCTTTGTATTTCAAGTGGTGGAATACAATTCTGGCCAATTTGACGTAAAAAAAATAATCTCTCTTATCCGCAGTTAATTGTGCGGACGAGGATTACTTTTAAAAATAGGATATTTTTGTACATTGACACAATGGGTCTCCGTCCGCAGAATTAAACTGCGGGCCCGCAGGTTGGGATTCCATTACACCATTTGATTCGCTAATGGACGACTGCGATCTGTTGTAAGGATAATATTAAGTTTACAACGTTGTGGATCGGTTCCCATAATATATATATATATATATATATATATATATATATATATATATAGTTTACAGGTTGAAATTGTATATTGGAAATGATTTGTAGACTTATGAGCGACTAGTTGGACGCTTAGTTATTTAATCTCCTTCCTATCTACTTGACTCGACTTTACGACTTGACAACTATGACGTCAAGAACATGTTCAGAAAATTTTGTACATGTTTTGAACTTGTGTCATGTAAACTAAGACATACTAAACTTAACAGAGATATTTGACTTTTGTTGCTCCAAGTCATCTTAACGAGGACATGATACATCTGAGCTATTCTCCATTGAGGATATGATACATCTGAACTGTTTGAGGGAATTTGATTTTGAAACGCATTGTCACTTGAATTTAACTGTATGGGTTTCTGGTATTCTGACTTTTACGTTATATTTGCGTTTTAATGCAGTGGCCACTTTTGGCTGTAAAAATTCATGCATCGGTCTTCTTTTTCAGTTAAAACCTTCTTTAGATTATCTTGCTGTTCAAGTCTCTAGTTATTAGTTTTGACTTCTTCATCCGGACATAAGAATGATTGTTTAATAACTTGAACTTTGTCATTATGATTATTGAAGCATTGGGGGATAAATATTAGTGATTACAACCCGAACGTGAATATGTTGCGGTGGACGGGGTCTAGATTTTTGGTGGTGGATGATGCTGAAGAAGAAATAGGAGAATATTTGAATGAAGATGACGAGGAACAGGCTATGTTTGAAGATGGACATATTAGTGATGGTGGAGATGAAGATACCTCTTTTCAGGACGTGACGGAGGAACAAGAAGATCATGCAAGACAGGATCCAGAACTGGAAGCTGATGTTATTCAACAAAAATCAATAATGGAGGCCACTAAAAGGATTCCAGGGCAAGTGAATTCTATGACTATGAGTAATGTTCATGTGAATGGGACTTGCTCATGTAGCACAAATAGTAATTTATCATTATGGGAAGGCCATCAGGTATGTTCCGAGTTTGTGAATTTGCTACAACACATTAAGGAAAAGTACCCAGAAACGTTTGAGCACTTTGATCCCCAAACTGAGATGATATATACTGTCGGGCTGAATACATTGTGCACATCTGTAAGTTCATTTTTTGAAGTCATGAGAACCAATGTTACTACCTCGATTATCACTCAATACAGGGGCCTGTTTTCTGACTTGGAGAGATGGGGGTTCAACGCTAGTTGGCTAGTGAATCATCTAAACAATACTGATGAACTTTGTTCTATTGACAATAGTATTACGGGTGCTTTAGGGGAAGTACGAGAACTCCAGGCTCAAGACGCAGAAAAGAAAGTACAAGAACTGCAGGCTTTGCGTGTGGCAAAAGGGTAAGGATGTCAGAGATCCAGGAAGCTTTCGGACATATTAAGACCACAGTTGCTGCGGGTTATCATTGATATAGGTTATTAGAGCATTCACAACAGTTTTTTTATCTCTATCTTTACTCTGCAATGTTATTGAGTCTTTCTGTAAAATAGAGATTTAATTTTTTCACTATGTACCCAACGGGTTCATTATATAGATTCCTTAAATAATAAAATTTAGAAGTTAAAAGTTAAAATTTGAAAATTTTAACAGTCAAAGCATCAAATTAATAATAATCTTATAATTTATAAGAGAGAGTATAATTTATCAGTTGTATTTCAATATAAAATAATTTTTATTTTATTTTAAATTTTAAGTAATTTATGGAGCGAGTATTGAATGGATTGTAGCTGCAAATGTACATAAGTTCAATATTAATTTTTAAAAAGTTAATTTGTGATATTTTAAATTTTAAATTAATATGATTCATTTAAATTTTGAAAATAATAAATTTTATAATTAATAATACTTTTATAATATTTATAATTATATTGACCTAAATTAAATAAATTTATATAAATTTTAAATTTGAAAACGTTTGAAATTAATTTTAAAAAAATAAGTCAATATTAATTTTATAATTTGAAAATGAAGTAGTAAAAAAAAATGTCAAGATGTGTATGATTGATGAGTTGTCCACTTAAATGAGGGAGTGAAATGTCATTTTACATATATAGGGAACAATTATTTGGCTCATTCACACTAAGGAGTAAAATCCTATATAGGGATTAAAATAGAGAGTCAAATAAGGATAATAAAACTATTGGATAATGATTTATTGATGTATTCTTCAAAATTAGAGATAAAGAGTTAATTGAGAAAATTGTTGTGAATGCTCCGTGTATATGTGCGCTTGTGTTTTGCAAGGTTACTGCTAAATTTGGAATATCACTGGTAATTAGGTTTTTTTTTTTTTTTTTGGTTTGTTTAGAGAATATGATCTATATGTACATGGCCTGTAATTAAAACTACAACCTTTTAACAATTTCAAATGTATTTTCTCTGTGCGTCCGTATTCTCATGTTTTTATTTTTATTTTTCTACACTTTTATTAGTCAGTGGAGGCTATCTGTCCATACTTTAGTAGTGAGAAGTCCTAATCAGAGAAAAGTCTAGGCGCAAATTGAAAATCCATATTTGTCTATTGATGGGGGATAGTTCAGCAGCCATTGTTATGCAACAAAGATATTACTTAACATGGATGGCGCTGAAATGTGTTACATTACACATGTATTTAATATAACTCTCAACCTTTACGCATATACTTAATTCATATTTTTTGGTCTTTGTTGTGCATAAAGCTTTAGCTAGATAGGCAAATACATCATATGTATTTACTTCTTAGATAAAGCTTTGGACAATTTAAACCCTAAGATTATGCTTGATTGTAAGGATTATAATCCCCGAATTATAATTTATCCAAGACTATTAATCCTATGATTAAATAGTCATAGATATATATTTGTTTTTTATATGATTATTCATGGGATAACTTAAAATAATTTCATGTTATGTTTATTTTTTTAAAATTTAATTAAAGGATTGGAGTAAAAATATTATTTGGACTATTATACCCTTACCAATAATAATATATTTTAAGCTATAATTTAAACTTGTTTATACATTAAAAAAATGAACACTTAATTAAAAACTTTTAAATAAGTGGTTATATTATTCAATCAAATGCTCAATGGTACTAATTATATAATTTAACTTTAAATACAGTTATAATTTTAAAATAAATTAGTTTGACTAAATGTAATGTCTATTTTGCCACTCTTCTATTTTTTTCCTCTTTTTATTAATATCCTTTTTAGTAATTTTTATATTTATTTTAACTTATAAGTCATTATGAATCGAACACTTTCATAACTTGTTTTAACTTAATTTTTGACTTATAAATTAAATTAATACTAAATGCTTTTACTTATAAGTTATTCCCGAAGAGGGTTAAAACCACTATATTATGTATAAACTGTTCAAGATCAAATCAAAAAGTGTGAGTTGTAAATTGAGAAAAGCGATATAGATCAACAAACAAGGCGTTGCTCTGTCTCCAACAAATATGTTTTTAATATAATAAATGTTCTATGCATGGGTCAATTCTAATTTAGGACAAGAGGGGATACTATAGAACATGAAAGAGTTTTAGATTAAGCAAGCTCAAACTAGATATTCATGCAACTTAGAACAGATAGAACATGATATTATGGTCATTTTAAAAAAATCTAGGTTAATTTTGTTTAAAATATTTTAGTCATAAATGGTAGGAATTATAATATCGGATATAACATGATATTAAATAAGGGTTAATTACATATTTTAGTACATTTTTAGAAATAATTACAATAATGGTGCATAGATAAAAAAAATTACAAAAGTAATACATTTTTCTATATTTATTTACAAAATTAATACATTTGGATATTCTTTAATCGTGGCCCACAATTATCTTCCGCATCTCTCCCCGTTAATTATTATCTCCCTTATATCTGTTTCTCTCTCTTTTTTCCCATATAATACGAACACGAACAATTCTTCCATCTCCTTCTATTCTCTACAAAATTACTTCTCCTGCTCTCCAAGCTTTCCTTCAAATATCTTCAATAAGATTTATGCTCTTCTAGTTCTACTTCCATTTCCACAAACACATCCTACATGGGCTCTCTATTCACTAATCCTAAGGTATTTCTCTTCCTCCCACATATTCATAATGCAGAAGCCTTTTCTGGAGAATGAGAGCAGCCATGAAGTAGAAAGCAGCAGCAGCCAAAAAGCTCAAATTTCAGTATGATCCCTCAAGCTATGTACTCAATTTTGATGATGGGTTTGGAGAGAGAAATAGATCATTTCAACTGCCCAGGTTTTTGGAGGAGGAGGAGTACTGTTCAAACACAACTACTACTTGGGTTTATGTCGTATGGGTTGGGTTGGTTGAATCTTAGATTTAGATATAAGGATGTTGAAATTTTTATTATGTGTATAACGTTGGGATTTGTTAATTTTGGATTTGTTCATTGTGAATCTGTGCACTGTTTCATATGCAAGCAGAGGAGAGAATTGCTAATATATTATGGGAATTTTTTTTAATTTTGTGACCAATCTACATTCACACCTTTTAGTTTTTTCATAGTGCAGTTGGTAGCCAAACATTCATACCAAGGTAACCAATTCAGTGTTATTAGGTTACCAATTTATTTTGATTGTGATGCAGTTGGTAGCCAAAACCTTCATGCAATGGGTAGCCAAACCTTCATACCAAGATAACCAATTCAGTTTTATTAAGTTACCAATTTATTTTGAATGTGATGCAGTTGGTAGCCAAACCTTCATGCAGTTGGTTGCCAAACTTTCAGACCAAGGTAACCAATTCATACTGCAGGTGTGGAGGTATATATGGTTACCTTTATATAAAGGTTTGGTTACCTTCGTATAAAAGTTTAGTTACCTTGATACGAATGTTTGATTATCAACATTACATTATACATCACTCTCTTATCTCTCTCTTTCCTATGCAGTGTTCTTATTTTCTTTTGGACATGAAATTAGAATTGGAATTGGAATTTTCGGACATGAATAAATTGTGAAAAATCAAATATCCTCCTCCTTTCTACATCTCATCAACCATTTTGTGGTTGACTCTCACTCTGTCTCACCGGCGAAGGGGAGGAGGAAGATGACCGACAAAGGGGAGGATGAAGATGATGTTGCCAAACTTTCAGTGTCTGGCTAATCCAAGCACATGATACAAAGTACTTCCCCAAAAGTACTTAACCTCCAAGCCTTCATCTTTCATTGTCGCCTCAATTTTCTCCGCATCCTTAACCTCGTCATGAGAAATCTCTCTATGAGAATAAACTGCTTCAGCCCCAACTGCTTTCACCAATTCGACTAAAACTGATTCGGGCTTACCAATTCTCTGAATTTGAATATTTGAATTTAAATTATTATTTTGAATTTGAATTTATTTTTGTTGTTAGATCCCACGTATTTGAATTTGAATTATTAATTATGACAGTTATTTCTCCTTAATTATAGGTTTCCTTATTAATGTGAATTGCGTTATTTTTGTAATTATTTTGTGGATGCACTAATAATGTAATTACTTACTCAATGTTATATATTATTGTAAAGGACCCATTAAATAATCTCTCATCTTAAACTATTTTATAATCTCAAGACTAATTGTCCCAAGCTCAAATTTAAAAATAAACAACACACTTGAGATTAATATCCATATCCCAAGTATAATCCTTGCAAACAAACATAGCCTAAATCTATAAAAATCATGGTGGAAGAAGTTCATATAAAAAAAATTAGCTTGCGTGATACTATCGGCTCTCAAAAAAATAAATAAAAAATAGTGAATTTAATAGCCTATAAACCTCTTTTTATTGGGCTTTTTTCTCTCAATAAGTCTACTATCACATAAAATCGCTCATATATACTCACATGTGTAGAGTAAGTCACGTGGACCATCAAAATATACATGTGAGTGTATGTGAGCGATTTTATGTGATAGTGGATTTTTTTTTTCTCCTTCTTTGTCCTTATTAATTTTCCTTATTGCATAGTAAATGGCAGCTGTAAGACCTTAACTGTTCATAAAATGTTCATATCTTACTCCATGGATTTGAGCTTTCAAATACTTAATTTAATCTACTCATGGAGTAGAATACATTAATATATGGAATCATTAAAAATAATTAATGACACCTACATTAATTTAGGCTCAAATTCCAACATTAAATATGCATGACCCGAACAGAATCTTGGCCGGGATGAGTTTTTTGACCAATTTCGGCCAGATTCTGAAATTGGAGGCTAAATTGTATCAATTTAGACACTTGATGTAGTAAAGTGTAAGTCCAAATTCTTTGGAAACTTATTCATGAATCTGATATATTTCGTGTAGTAAACTATATTTAGCCCATTTTGTTAAATTAATACTCCATCAGCGCATAACCAGTTATGCTATTTTTTTAATCTTATTTTTCAAAAATAATTTTTCTTGAATATTAAGGTTTGCATAGGTCATATCAAAATAGTTTTTTTCTACATATTTTCCAAAAGTAATGTTTAATATTCATAAAATTGAAAAACATTATATCTTGAAGGAGTAAACAAACACCAATATTTGGGAAATAAAAGTCAACAGAAATTGTATGCACTTCTTATCAGTAAGGGAGTATGGATTCATTTTCTTACGAATAATTAGACTTTCTACACCGATAGTTATTGGACATAATATATGGGCCACTTTTAGTTTTCATCAAATTTGAGGTTCATACTTTTTTTCTTTCTTGGCATTTATACAATATGACTCCACAAACTTTGTAGTTTATTTTAGGACATTATTAGTTTGATCTAATTACAAACCTACTTCCTATATATATATATATATATATATATATATATATATATATATATATATATATATATATATATATAAACTTATCTTGCAGTAACTGATTTGTTAAGGCTAGTACTTGGTACTATGTCCTTAAGACAATTATGCCCTCCGTATGGTGCTTAGAGTTGATAGCACTTGTCTACCAGGATACAATGACACTGTATACTTTTGCAGCACTACAAAAAGTATACTCTACGAACCAAAATAAATGCTCTAACTCTCTCTCAAATTTACTAAGGAAACTGATGAAGAAACTATATACTAGAATGCTCTATTATACTAGAATGCTTGAGAAATGGATTATTTTGAAGGCTGCCCCCTCCTATCTATTTATAGGAGGGGTTGGTGACCCTTCGAATGGGCACATTACCCCTGAAAAGGCACGGGGTGCCTCTGAAGAGGTATTATTTGTATCTCTTGGTCAAAACGACGTAGTTTTGACCATTTGCAGAATATGTGCATCTATTCGAATCCTTAAAACGACGTAGTTTAAGCATTATCAGAACTAAAACTACGCAATTTTAGGCTTAGAAGAAAAGGCGCGACAAAACGACGTTGTTTTGGGCCCGTTCAAACTTATAGATACCGCTTCTCAAAATGACACATTTTTGATAATACCGCTTCTCAAAACGACGCAGTTTTGATAATATAATAAATACAGCTTCTCAAAACGACACAGTTTTCATAATAGAATTAAATAAATAAATTTAAATAAATTTTGTCTAAAAAATTATATACATGACCCAGAGCCAGGCCAGGCCGGTCGATCGAATGGCTGTAACGTGCGTGTGGGTTTAAACCTAGCCTTGACTAGGTCCTCTCCCTTCCACAAAAGTGGGGTGCCCCTTGGGGCCCAAACCCAAGAGAACTTTCCTTGTATATAAATATATAAAATATTTAATTCCTAACCTATGTGGGACTTGGTTTTTCCCACATGTATTTATTATCTTTTATCATTTCTAAGTGCGATCTTTGGGGAGTTAATATCTCATTCATTACTCCATGGATTTGAGCTTCTAAATACTTAATTTAATCTACTCATGGGGTAGAATACATTAATATATGGAATCATTAAAAATAATTAATGACACCCACATTAATTTAGGCTCAAATTCCAATAATCCCCTATATGAATGATATTGACTGCCAACCTTATGCAAATGTTATACAGACTCTAAGAGAGAGACATAATTAGAAATCATCTGTATCGAGAGAGGTATCTTTTGGCTTTGATCCTTCCCTTGTGAAAACTATCGGGTTTACTGCTTGTCTAGTGAACGTGATGTCTTGAACTGTTCAATCATTTGTGTAAATCGAGATAATAGTAATTCACACAGAATCTTTCTAGACATTATTTTGTTCTCATAATTTTGTTCATTTTGGCCTCGATCAATCCCGAATTTATGAGTGCTTTAGAGAAGTATAGCCTTATCCTAGCTTCTCATAGAATTGGCCCAGTTCACACTTACGTAGGTGATTCTTAATAAGAGTATCCTGCTATACTCCACATGTTTATCAAGATTTAAGAATCATTAAAAGCATAACTTATCCTGTAACCGTTGCAGGTATCACTATCTCGTATTATAGGCATGAGCAAAAGAAATTAATTTCTTCACAGTGATTTGGTTGAATCATTCACAATTTAATTAGTTGTCCATTTGAACCTAGATCTTGGGATCTCCACTCAACTAGGTTGGGTTTCCATCATGACGATCCTTGTTTATAGGCTTTAAACCCATTCCCCTCGAAGTTATTTTTACTTGCTCTCTAGTCAAACATTTAGTCAACGGATCCACTATATTTTCTTTCGACTTTATGTACTCAATAGACATAATGCCGTTAGAGATCAATTATTTTATGGTATTATGTCTACGATGAATATGTCTAGACTTACCATTATACATGTGACTCTGTCCCCTTCCAATAGCTGATTGACTATCACAATGGATACAAATAGGCGGCATAGGTATAGACCACATAGGAATATCTTCTAAAAAATTACGAAGCCATTTAGCTTCTTCTCCAACCTTATCAAATGCAATAAACTCAGATTCTATCGTTGATCGAGCAATGCATGTTTGTTTAGAAGATTTCCATGATATTGCTCCTCCACCTAGTGTAAACACAAAACCACTTGTGGATTTAGAGTCTTTTGTATCCGATATCCAATTCGCATCACTGTATCCTTCAAGTACTACTGGATATCTTGAGTAGTGCAATCCAAAATTTTGAGTATATTTTAAATACCTTAAAACTCTTATAATCTCTTTCTAGTGATCTTGTCTTGGATTGCTTGTAAATCTACTCAATTTATTGACAACTTGTACTATGTTAGGACGTGTACAATTCATTAATTATATAAGGCTTCCAATTATTTGTGCATACTCAGGTTGTGATATGCCCTCTCCTTTATTTTTAGACAAGTGTAGATTTATATCTACCAGTGTTCCCACAGGATTACAATCATATTGATTGAATTTTCTGAGTATTTTCTCAATATAGTGGGATTGTGATAACACTAATCCATCAGATGTTTTAGAAATTTTAATTCCTAATATTACATCGGCAATACCCATGTCTTTCATGTCAAGCATATTATTTAACATTCTTTTAGCAGTTTTAATGATTTCATTATTACTACCCATAATGAGCATATCATCTACATAAAGACAAATACTGACATACCCATTCTTAGTGTCCTTGACATACACACATTTGTCACACTCATTTATTTTGAAACCATTTGATAACATTGCATTATCAAATTTTTCATGCCATTGTTTAGGTGCTTGTTTTAATCCATAAAGAGACTTTACAAGCCGACAAACTTTCTTTTCTTGTCCTGGAACAATAAATTCTTCTGGTTGTTCCATGTAGATTTCTTCTTCTAAATCTCCATTCAAGAAAGCTATTTTTACATCCATTTGATGCATGTATTTCTAAATTATATATAGCTGCAATGGATATTAACATCCTAATCGAGGATATTCTTGTCACAGGAGAATAAGTACCAAAATAATCTAAACCCTCCTTTTGCCTGTATCCTTTGATTACAAGTCTTATTTATATTTGTCTATAGATCCATCTTCTTTCATTTTCTTCTTGAATATCCACTTATATCCAAGAGATTTAGAGCCTGGTGGGAGATCTACTAATTCCCACGTATGATTATGCAAAATGGATTCTACTTCACTATTTATAGCCTCATTCCAATATGGAGCTTTAGGACTCGATATTGCTTCTTTATAGGTTTGAGGCTCATTTTCTAACAAATATGTTAGAAAATCTGGACCATAAGATTTTGATGTTCTAGCACGCTTACTACGTCTAGGTTCATCAATATCTTCTAAACCATGATTACTTTCATTAACATCATCATAAGTTCTGTTGTTAGAACTTGGCTTTTGTTCCTTTTTATTAGGAAATATTGTTTCAAAGAATTCAACATCTTTTGATTCAATAATCATATATTCATGTATTTCCTCTATTTTTGATTTATTAACCAAAAATCTATATGCACTGCTATTATTAGCATAACCAATGAATATACAATCTATTATTTTCGGTCATATTTTTACCTTTTTGGGTGGAGGAACCATTACTTTTGCTAAACACCCCCACACTTTTAAGTGTTTATAAGATGGCTTACGTCCTTTCCATAATTCATACGGTGTAACATTAGACTTCTTTTGAGGTATTCAGTTGAGATTATAATTTGCTGAAAGAATTGCTCCCCCCCCACAAATTCTGAGGTAACCCAGAACTTAATAATAATGTATTCATCATTTCTTTTAAAGTTCTATTCTTTCTTTCTGCAACATCATTTAGTTGTGGTGAATAAGGTGTAGTTGTTTGGTGTATTATACCATATTGTGAACAAATTTCAACAAATAAAAATTCATATTTTCCACCTCTATCACTTCTAACTACCTTGATCTTTTTATCAAGTTGATTCTCAACCTCATTTTTGTAATGTTTAAACATTTCCAAAGCCTCATTTTTACTTCTCAATAAGTAAACATAGCAATATCTTGTACAATCATCTATAAAAGTGATAAAGTATTTCCTACCTCCTATTGTCTATATATACTTTAAATCACAAATATCCGTGTGTATTAATTCAAAAGGTTCTATACTTCTTTCAATTGATTTAAAAGAAGATTTCCTATGTTTTACCTCAACGCAAATTTCACATTTATGATTAGAGTTAATCTCACATTTTGGCAAACATTCCATATTAATTAATTTACGTATAGTGTTATAATTAACATGTCCTAATCTACCATGCCATAAATTAGATGACTCAATCATATAAGCAGAAGATGTAATTTTATTAATATTGGAAGGTAAAATAGTTATTACATTCATTTTGAAGAGCTCATTGCTCATATAACCCTTCCCCACATACATCCCATTTTTAGTTAATACAAATTTGTCTAATACAAATTTGTCTGATACAAAGACTAATTTAAATCCCTTTTGACTAAGAATGGATCCTCACACTAAATTTTTCCTAATATTAGGCACATGGAGCACGTTGTTGAGGGTGAGTTCCTTGCCAGATGTAATCTTTAGAATCACCTTTCCTTGTCCAACAATCTTGGATGAAGAAGAATTTCCCATGCATAAATGTTCTCCATTCTCAATTTCTTGATATATGGAGAATATTTTCCTGTCGGAACATACGTGGCGGGTTGCTCCAGTATCTACCCACCATTCTCTTGGATTCTCAACCATATTTATTTCTGAAACAACCGCTAAAGGGTTCATTTCAGAAACATCTTGAAGAAGACTATCCACTTCCGTTACATTGGCTTGTGCGAACTTCTTGTTCTGGTTTTTGACAATCCTTTGCCCTATGTCCGGGCTTGTCACAAATGTAACATTTGCCTTGAAACTTCTTATTTGTTCCTTGTTGAGGCCCATTGCAAAAGAATTTTCTCTTTTTGGACTTCGGACCTTGTTCCACCACATTGGCTTTATATTCCACAAAGGTCTTTCCTCTTTTCTTTTCAGAGGCACATTTGTCCTCTTCTATCCTTAATCTTATGATTAAGTCTTCAAGTTTCTTCTCTTTGCGTTTATGCTTGATAAATTTTTTTAAATCTTTCCACATATGTGGTTGTTTTTCTATAATAGCAGCAACTTGGAAAGATTCACCTAAAGACATACCTTCTGTATGTATTTCATGCAGGATTACTTGTAATTCTTGGACTTTGTTGATGACTGCCTTGGAATCCACCATCTTGTAGTCCAAAAACTTGCCAACTACGAATTTCTTTGTGCCAGCATCTTCTATTTTTTATTTCTTATCCCAGGAATCCCATAATTCTCTTGTTGTTTTGAGAGAACTATTCACATTGTATAATGTGTTATCCAATCCATTAAGGATATAATTTCGGCACATAAAATCCGCATGTTTCCATGCATCTATTGCGGCAACAACTTGCCTGTCTGTTTCATCTTCTTTGAGCACAGGGGAATCTTCGTGAAGAAACCTCGCTAAGTTCAAAGTAGTAAGATTAAACAACATATGTTGTTGCCATCTTTTAAATTCTGTTCCATTGAACTTTTCTAGTTTTTCACCATAGTTCACAGGAACATTTGGTATAGAAGGTGTAGAAGAAGAACCAATTATAGTAACAAAATTAGTATCCATATTTCTTGCAAATATATATATATATATATATATATATATATATATATATATATATATATATATATATATATATATATATATTTAAAAGAACTTATCTTTCAATAACTGATTTGTCAAGGCTAGTACTTGGTACTATGTCCTTAAGACAATTATGCCCTCCGTATGGTGCTTAGAGTTGATAGCACTTGTCTCCCAGGATACAATGACACTGTATACTTTTACAACACTACAAAAAGTATACTCTACGAACCAAAAGAAATGCTCTAACTCTCTTTCAAATTTACTAAGGAAACTGATGAAGAAACTATATACTAGAATGCTCTATTATATTAGAATGTTTGAGAAATAGATTATTTTGAAGGCTGCCCCCTCCTATCTATTTATAGGAGTGGTTGGTGACCTTTCGGATGGGCACATTACCCCTAAAAAGGCATGGGGTGCCTCTGAAGAGGTATTATTTGTATCTCTTGGTTAAAACGACGTAGTTTTGACCATTTGCAGAATAAGCGCATCTATTCGGATCCTTAAAACGACGTAGTTTAAGCATTATCAGAACCAAAACTATGTAGTTTTAGGCTTATAAGAAAAGGCGCGACAAAGTGACGTAGTTTTGGGCCGCCCGTTCAAACTTACATATACCGCTTCTCAAAATGACACAGTTTTGATAATATCGCTTCTCAAAACGATACAGTTTTGATAATATAATAAATACAGCTTCTCAAAACGACAAATAAATAAAATTTAAATAAATTTTGTCTAAAAAATTATATACACGACCTAGAGCCAAGCCGGTCGTACGGCGGCGGCGCGCGAGTTGGTTTGAACCTAGCTTTGGCTAGGTCCTCTCCCTTCCACAAAAGTGGGATGCCACTTGGGGCCCAAACCCAAGAGCACTTTCCTTGTATATAAACATATAAAATATTTAATTCCTAACCTATGTGGGACTTGGTTTTTCCCACATGTATTTATTATCTTTTATCATTTCCAAGTGTGATCTTTGGGAGTTAATATCTCATTCATTACTCTATGGATTTGAGCTTCCAAATACTTAATTTAATTTACTCATGAAGAAGAATACATTAATATATGAAATCATTAAAAATAATTAATGACACCCACATTAACTTAGGCTCAAATTCTAACATTAAGTACGCATGACCCGAACGGATTCTTGGCCGGGATGGGTTTTTCGACCAATATCGGCCAGATTCTGAAATTGGGGGCTAAATTGTATCAATTTAGACACTTGATGTAGTAAAGTGTAAGTCCAAATTCTTTGGGAGCCTAATCATGAATCTGATATATTTTGTGTAGTAAACTGTATTTAGCTCATTTTGTTAAATTAATACTCCATCAGCACATAACAAGCTATGCTATTTTTTTAATCTTATTTTTCAAAAATAATTTTTCTTGAATATTAAGGTTTGCATAGGTCATATCAAAATAGTTTTTTTTCTACATATTTTCCAAAAGTAAAGTTTAATCTTCATAAAATCAAAAAACATTATATCTTGAAGGAGTAAACAAACATCAATATTTGGGAAATAAAAGTCAACAGAATATGTATGCCCTTCTTTACAGTAAGGGAGTATGGATTCATTTTCTTACGAATAATTAGACTTTCTACACCGATAGTTATTGGACATAATATATGGTCCACTTTTAGTTTTCATCTAATTTGAGGTTCATACTTTTTTTCTTTCTTGGCATTTATACAATATGACTCCACAAACTTTGTAGTTTATTTTACGACATTATTAGTTTGATCTAATTACAAACCTACTTCCTATTTTTTGAAGATGTGAGCAAAAAATTCATGGACCCCATAATTTGTTGGGGGTAATTCTATGAGGACTTTCTTGCAAAATTGCTATGCTTTAGGTGATAGACTATAATTTTAGAAATTATACTTCTCTTGTGGTTTATTTAATAAATGATTGGTAAATACAATTTTAGCCTCATTGTCACTGTATGATGGACCAACGTATCGTGCATTGGTTCACGGCTTCACACTAGTAGTTTTCCCTATATTTATCATGATTTATGTTATCATTAGGATTAATTTGGGAAGTAATACCCATATAAAAAAATAAATGCAAATTGTAAGTGGGAAGTATGGGCATATTGTTGTTGGAGAGAGGAAGAGAAAACAAAAGCAAGCAGCAGCAAACAGAATAACTAGATAACATCTGGATTTCAGTTTTTTCTTAGAAGAGCTCCTCATATCTCAATCTACAGTAGCTGAAACTAGCCTTGAGATAAGAGTCTGTCGAGAGAGAACCAGAGAATTTATCTTTTATTCGTCAGGTGGCTAGTTTATCGGCCACTGGAAAATAATTAAAGAATTTTCGGGAGGCCAATAGATTTAAATTTTTTTAAATTTCCCCAGTTTAGAAATATAGACCAAAGAGATTAAGAGTAGGAATGTTGATACCATTGAGAAGTGAGAAGTTAAAGATCATCTCCTTCAAATATGATATTTGTTCATCACTTAATTTTGTTAATTTATCAAATTTGATCACAGCATGTGTCTCAACATATAAGCAGTGATATTATCCCCCGATCACAAATCTTTAGAAGATGGCTGAACTTTGTGTTTCTAGCATTGAGATATTCAGACCTTTATTGTAGGGGTGCTCAAAATTTTTAGTTTATCGGGTATTCAGGTAAACTGGTTTGGGACCGTTTGGTACAATCCGGTTTTTGGTACCGGTTCCAGTTAGCAATTTTATAGGCCGGTATATACCGGACCGAACCGATTATAACAGTCCAAATCCTTTCTTTAGACTTTCTTGTAAAATTAGCTTAAAATCTCCTCTATTTATAAAATAGAGATAACACAAGAAAAGATATATTAGACAATATTGGACTTGATGAAATTTGTATTGGTGGTTTCCTCTATTTATAATATAAATTTAGAGGTAAGACAAGAGAACACATATTGGACAATGTGGGATTTATTGATAATGTGCTATCCTTTGATTCTTGTAGGTCGATGCATTTAGAGAATGAAGAGCTCTTGCCTTGACACTTAATGATACAAAAACAGCAGTCAACAAACTGCATCAAATGGTGAATGTATTTGTTGGCATCCTTATGGATAATTATTATGTAATTACAAACTTTAAGCTGTGATGATGATAATGCTTGCTGACTCAGCCACAAGGAAATCAAAGAAAAAGAGAACAATTAAGAAAGTTGATGTAAATCATTCTTGCTTTAAAAGACACAGCTCCCCAATCATTCAAACTTTTCGGAGTTAGTTAGTAGAAACAGAAAGGATAGAAGAGAGGTAAGTTGGTAGTGCATGAAATGGATGAAGTTTAGTATTATTTATAGTGAACTAAGCAGCAGACATTTCCTTCACTTTCAGCATGGTAAAGCTTATGACTTTAACATTCTGTTCAAGTCTCATATTGAATGAGTGGAGTTCTATTGCCATTAATTCTTAGCAACCTTCTTAGACTTGAGATTACTTGTTTTGATGTTAGAAAACTTTTTGTTGACATTCTCTTCCATATTTTATTGTTCTTTTGGGTTCTACGTTGATGTCTCATGTCAAAAGTTGTCAAAAGTTAGAAAAATGGCATTAATTTAGGTGTTGCAATCAAACCATACAGGGTGTAAGCAACTGGACATATCCAAGAATATCGTCCCACATTGATTTTATGATAAAAGTTTACTACCAAGTAATGGCCTTGGTGGTCTTCAAGTCCCACATTAGTTAATGGGTAAAAGTCTAAGGAAGTTTTCTTATAAATTGACTACCAAGTGAATCTTAATTAAAGTCCAAATATTTAAAGGCTTCCAATTTTGGAAGGCGAGACTGGTACAAAAGTAGGTAAAAATCGGTATCGGACTGGCTCCATAATAAACAATTGTGAAACAAAATTCAAGAATGAAGATCAAAACATGGATACAATTAAAGATAGTAACCATAATAGACAACTTAGACAAAGAAAAGAAAATTTAATTTTTTTTGTGAATAGTGTCGTATACGTGAATAGTGCCGTATACGTGAATAGTAACTCCGACACAAAAAGGTAAAAATTCCATAAGAAAAATTATACTTTGTGAATAGTACTCATGAATAGTATCATATTCATAAATAGTGTCGTATACGTGAATAGTGCCGTATATGTGAATAATAACCTTGACATTAAAAGGTAAAAATTTCATATTAAAATTTATAACAATATTTCGGTATAATGATATTAAAAGAAATAACGTCATTTACGAAGAAAATAACATCCCTTACCTCAAAAGACAAGTGCTTCTGACTGAAATATCGGATATAATGCTGAAGAAAACTTGCACTGCTTATCAACTGTCAAAGTATCTAAATACTCACAAAAATATGCTCGATATTATAGAGAGAAAATTTCTGATTCTGGTGTGATTTTTAATTCTAACCTAAGCACCTTATTTATATGAAAATACTTAGAACGCCAAAGCTGACTAACCTGCTACCGGTGGCTTCCACCCTTTGTCATACCTTTGAAATTCAGCATTTTTCCACAAAAAACAAAAGTGGGACCCACTCATGTTTTTAATAAAAATATTTATTTCTAAAACTTCAATAATTCATAATAAATAGCCCTTTTATCAGAAAAATATGAACCTTATGTTTATTTCATATAAAACTTCATTCTCTAAAACTTTGTAGAAGAAAGTTTTTCCAAATTTCATACAAAAAATGACCGAAATCCACATACAGATGATTTTAATACCTCCATTCCGACAAAATACTGATAAAACACCTCAGCATTAATTCCTTCATAAAATAAATATTTTCTTATCATATAAATCAATAATTAATTATTCACAAATAATATTACAGAATCACAATAATGACAACCAGGTCGTTCACAGGAAAGAGGGGGCTTTCCGATAAGAATTTCTCCTTACTGGTGCGCAGTTAGGTGACCAAACCCCTTTCCTAGACAGAACTTCCTTAGACATTACCAATAATGCTATCTAATAATATTATTCAAATAATATGAATTATTGATCTGATAATGGGAAATACTGTGCAGTGATAATTATTGAAACAACAAAATATAAAATATCAACGTAGCAATTATTGAATCAATAAAATAAAATATTGAACAGTAATTACTGTAATAATTATTGAGTAGTGCCTTCTTATTTAAGAATTAATAATCCAAAAATACTGTGCAATACCGTGTGCTATTGTGCAACCACGCGTATTACTGTACTTTAACAACTAGCTATTCCAACAATGTTAACGGTAACAACTACGCCGTTATTTATAAAAACTCAAACTTGTCATTTTCTTCATCCGAGAGTTTTCCGTTATGGGGCCCACAAATGGCTGTGCCGTCGTACGAACTCGACATCAGGAATATTCTACGACCAAACGAATATTCCCCGACAACAATGAATATTTTATAACCACTTCCTTATTTAAAATATTTGTGCATTTTACCCATAACTAACCACATTAATCAAATCAACCCCTTACTATTTCAAAATAATGAATAGAGGAAATTCAATTTTATTTATAAAAAGTTAGAGTTTTACAACCTCCCCTCCTTATGAAATTTCATCCTCGAAATTGATGTACGTACCTAGTGTTTCGAAAAGGTGAAGATACCTCGCTTTCATTTTCGATTCCAACTCCTAGGTCATTTCCTCAATAGCATGGTTCCTCCACAAAACTTTGACTTGTGGAATAACCTTTGTGCGTAGGATATGCTCCTTCCTATCCAAGATCTTGATAGGTACCTCCTCGTACGTTAAATCTTTGGTTATCTCGTCTGGTTCTAACTCAATAATGTGGTTGGGTCTTTCACATATTTACAAAGCACATATATGTGAAAAATATTATGAACACGAGACATGCTTGGAGGTAATGTGAGTCTATGGGCCACATTTTCTACTTGGTCAAGAATCTCAAATGGACCAATATATCGTGAATTGAGCTTTTCTCTCTTCCCGAATCTTGTAACTCCCTTCCATGGAGCAACACGTAAAAATACATGATCTCCAATATTAAATTCTACGTCCTTTCGATGAAGATCCGCATAACTCTTTTGTCAATCCTGTGCCATTTGTATACATTATCGGATTATTTGGATCTTCTCTGTAGTCATACGTACCAACTCTGGTCCCAACAATGTTGTTTCACCCACCTCATCCCAACATACTGGAGAGCGACACTTTCATCCATACAATGCTTCGAATGGAGCCACACCTATACTTGCCTGATAACTGTTGTTGTAGGAGAATTCCACCAATGGTAAGTACTTATCCCAACTCCCTTTGAAGTCTAGAACACAAAGTCTCAATATATCTTTAAGAGTTTGAATAGTCATTTCCGATTGCTCGTCCGTTTGAGGATGGTGTGCCAAACTGAATCGTAAATCCGTGCCCATAGCTCTCTGCAAACTAAACCAAAATCGTGAAGTGAATCTTGGGTCACGATTCAAAACTATGGATACTGGCATGCCATGAAATCTCACAATCTCATTCACGTACATACGAGCAAGACTTTCAAGGAAATAAGTCTCCCGTATCAGCAAGAAATGAGCAGACTTGGTTAATGTATCAACAATAACCCAAATCGCATCTATGCCTTGAGAAACCTTGGGAAGACCCGTAATGAAATCCATAGTAATGTGTTTCCACTTCCATTTCAGAATCTCAAGTGGTTGCAATGGACCATTTGGGACTTGATGCTTCGCCTTTACACGCTGACAAGTTAAACACCTCGAGATAAACTCCGCGATCTCTCTCTTCATATTGCTCCACAAAAATGTATGTAAAAGATCATGATACATTTTGGTACTCCCAGGATGGATTGTAAATGGTGTGTTATGTGCCTCCATTATGATTCTATGCTTCAAGTCAGAATCGTTAGGAACACAAAGTCTGGAGTTAACTCGAAGTATTCTTTCTTCATTAATTCTTGCTTCTGGAATAACACCTTGTACTTTCTTCTTCATACGCATCAGCTCTGGTTCTATGGCTTGAGAAACTTTAACTTTATCGATTAAAGTCGGTTCTACTCGTATATTTGATATCATCACGTGGATACTTGGAGCCTTTAACTCTATCTCCATCCTTTGTAAGTCGTACAAAATAGGCCTTTGTGTTAACAACATCGCACTCATACCCGCATATGATCTTCTACTCAATGCGTCAGCTACCACGTTCGCTTTTCCAAGATGGTATTGAATGGTATAATCGTAATCTTTCAATAGCTCGAGTCAACGTCATTGCCACATGTTGAGCTCCTTTTGGGTGAAGAAATATTTAAGACATTTATGATCTGTATAGATCTCCACTTTCTCCCCATACAGGTAGTGTCTCCAGATCTTCAACGCAAAAATGACTGCTGCCAACTTCAGATCATGAGTAGGATAATTCCTCTCATATTCTTTGAGTTGTCGCGATGCATAGGCTATGATTTTCCCACGTTGCATGAGAGCACATCCTAACCCTTTGCCCGTAGCATCGCTGTAGATAAAAAATCCATTCGAACCAGATGGTATTGTCAGAACAGGTGTCGAAATGAGTCTCCTCTTGAGCACTTGGAAACTCTTCTCGCATTCCTCACTCCATACGAATTTTGTATCTTTCCGAGTTAGCAGAGTTAGCGGAGTAACGATTCGAAAAAATCCTTCCACGAATCTCCGATAATAACCAACTAAGCCCAGAAAGCTACGTACTTCGGTCACCGACTTTGGTTGCTCCCAACTTTGTATTGCTTTAATCTTCGTCGGGTCAACAGATACTCCATGTTTTGACACCACGTGCCCATGGAATGCTAATTCCTCAAGTCAGAACTCGCATTTCTTCAGCTTGGTATATAGCTTGTTATCACGAAGCCTTTGAAGTATCAGCTTCAAATGGTGCTCATGATCTTCACGACTTTTGGAATAGATAAGGATGTCATCAATAAAGGCAACAACGAACTGATCCAAATATTCCTTAAACACATGTTTCATCATATCCATGAAAGCAGCATGAGTATTAGTCAATCCAAAAGACATGACTAAGAATTCATAATGCCCATACCGAGTTCTAAAGGCAGTCTTCGGAGTATCCTCAGTTTTAATATTCAGCTGATGATATCCAGAACGAAGATCGATCTTTGAAAAGAATTGTGCTCCTTGCAACTGGTCGAACAAGTTATCAATGCGAGGTAGCGGATACCTATTCTTGATGGTGACATGGTTCAATTCTCGGTAGTCAATACAACGTCGCATACTCCCGTCTTTCTTCTTTACGAATAAAACAGGAGCACCCAAGGAGATGTACTAGGACGAATGAAACCGATGTCTAACAACTCTTGTAGTTGGACCTTTAACTCCTGAAGTTCAATAGGAGCCATTCGATATGAGATTTTAGAAATGGGTTTTGTATCAGGTTCAAGGCCAATAAAGAATTCAACTTCACGTTTTGGGGGTAGACTGGGAAGTTCTTCAGGAAATACGTCAAGAAATTCACTAACAACAAAAATATTATTCAAATCTGACGTATTTTTGTTCAAGTCCATGACACGTGCTAAGAAAGCCTGACATCCGTTTTTTAATAAACGAATGGCTTTATGGCTTGATATGACGGAGATTGACTTTAGTGGTTTGGTTGCTTGAATTTGCATAACAGGTTGGTTCGGAATATGAAAACTAACAACCTTACAAAAACAATCAATTTTGGCATGATGAGTAGTTAACCAATCAATCCCTAAAATCACATCAAATGCAAATATTTTCAAAAAAATAAGATCTACAGGTAATGTGATGGTCCTAACTTGAATCAAGCAAGATTCATAAATCGTGGATGTAACGAAAGTTTCTCCTAACGGAGTTTCAACAGATAAGTTAAAGTCTAATTTCTCAGGGGTCAAGTTCAAACGTTGAGCACAAGCAGGAGAAATACAAGAATGGATAGAACTGGTATCTAATAAGGTATAAACTTTACAAGAGTTTATGATTAGCTTACCCGTGATCACCTCGTTCAGGTTCCTCGCGTTTTGGGCAGTCACGACAAACGCTCTTCCAGGAGCCATCAACTTTGACTTGTCCGGAACTGCCTTTGGAGTCACCATCCCCGCTAGACTTAATTTCGCTACAGGACAATCTCGAGCTATATGACCTTCCTTTTCACAGTTATAACACACCTTGATTTGTTGTGGGCAGTTTGGGATGATATGTCCCTCTTTTACGTATTTATAACATACGACCGATGGTCGTTCTCCTCCTCTAGAAACAGTTGATGCTCGTGCTGACGTCTTTACGTTGTCATTGTTGTACCTTCTCTTTTTGAAATCTACCCCCGACTCACTTTTTCTACTATCATGGCCACGATTACCACCATAGTGGTTATTGCTTTTGTCCAGATATTTTCCTCCCCGCTGGTTATCATTGCTCCGATGACTGCTGCCACCAGTATGACCCTGATTGTGGTCCCTCGGTTGAATAGACTCATTATCTCGCTCTAATAATTGAGCCCTATTCACAACATCTGATTATAGAGAAAATTTGTGAGAGATAAGGTATTGACAAATTTTTAGTTTCAAACCTCTTAGAAATAGCCGCGTTATACGTTCCTCATTCTCTACCAAATGAGGAGCAAACCTGGATAACTCAGTGAACTTAGCCTCGTACTGGGACACAATCATGTTGTTCTGTTCTAGTCTGATAAACTCTACTTCCTTCATATGACCAATACTTTCAGGAAAGTACTTGTCATTGAACAGTTTTTGAAACGCTTCCCAAGATATATTGAGTGCAGCTGGCTGGGTATGCTTCACAGATTCCCACCAGTAATCTGCCTCACCACGAAACATAAAGGTGGCGAATGGAACCTTATGTTCCTCCGTGCATCCCAAGACATCAAATATCTTGGTAATTTTCTTAACCCATGTTTTTGCCTTAATCGGATTCGGCTTTCCCGAAAACTATGGTGGTCCCAACTCTTTGAACTGCTTGGCTGTGATAAGTCGTGCGTTACTATTATTTCCACCCGTATTTTGTACACGAGTCTCCCTCGTCTGATTTTTCATGAACTGTAAAAAGCTTCTAAACATCACATCATTCATCGTTTGATCGGTGGTGTTGTTTACAGGAGGAATATTGCCATCCTGTTGCACGTTCTCCTAGTTGGTGATTAAAGGTGTCTCCACGGTCTCATTCACTCTATTGTTAACATTTTCAGCTTCCATTCTCAAATACAGCCATAAAACAAGGGTTAATTAAAGAAATTGACATTCCACATATTATCAACATATTCCGACCTACCAATTAAACACAAATAAGCTTAGGTAGGACACACTAGCAAAGGATTTACTCGTCTCTCTCCTTCTAGTTCTATTTCCAAATCTCCGCCAAAGACCATATCCCTAAGCTCTGATACCAACTGTGACGCCCCCAAAATAGGTCCACACAACCCATTCCGAGTCGCCAAATACATGGTAAAAAAAATAACTTCAACTTCATTATTACAATTGTCGTGCAAAATACGACAACATATATGCTATGAGTTTAAATACAAATATTGTCTTCTAGACAATATCCAAACTCAAATAAGTCATCATTACAATTATTGATACACTATTTTACAAAAATAGTGAGGACTACTAAAACAACTGTCTTGAAACATCACTCCACACCCCGACTAGTTCCCGCTATATTCTCGCCTCCTGAGAAGAAAAATGGAACAAAAAGGAAAAGGATGAGCTCAACTAGCCCAGTAAAAAATATTATGACTAAGATAATGTAGAACAATTTATCGTTAGCGTTCAATAAATCAGATAAAATATAATGGACAACAAGTTTAAGATCAATATTCGCAGCGGAAATAACAATTCATTAGAAAAGTTAAGTAGAGAATGAAGTCTACTATCTTCTATGATTTAAAAGTTCGTCATCAATATTTTATCCCTGCAACATCAATCAATATACTTTTTGAATCAAATATTCATCTTTGCACTACGGCTAAAGATACTAATTTGTATCACCAGTTGGTCATGTTCATCTCAACACATGTCCATCTTTGCACTACGGGCCAAAGATATTCATCGGTAATCATTCATCTTTGCACTACAGGCCAAAGATATTCAGTTATATCACCATTTAGGACTGAGAATGATGAAAATATTTTAAAGACAACGAATACAGTGAGATAAAAGGACAAAGATTAAGGATTCATACTTTAGTTTATCCAAGTTCAAAAATACTCCATAATAAATAATTGTGAAACAAAATTCAAGAATGAAGATCAAAACATGGATACAATAAAAGATAGTAACCATAATAGACAACTTGGACAAAGAAAAGAAAATTTAATTTTTCTGTAAATAGTATCGTATTCGTGAATAGTACCGTATACGTGAATAGTGACGTATACGTGAATAGTAATCTCGACACAAAAAGGTAAAAATTCTTTAAGAAAAATCATACTTCGTGAATAGTACTCGTGAATAGTATCGTATTCATAAATAGTGCCGTATACGTGAATAGTAACCTCGACATGAAAAGGTAAAAATTTTATAATAAAATTTTTAATATTTCGGTATAATGATATTAAAAGAAATAACATCATTTACGAATAACATCCCTTACCTCAAAAGACAAGTACTTCTGACTGAAATATAGGATATAATGCTGAAGAAAACTTGCATTGCTTATCAACTATCAAAGTATCTAAATACTCACAAAAATACGCTCGATATTATAGAGAGAGAAAATTTCTGATTCTGGTGTGATTTACAATTCTAACCTAAGCACCCTATTTATAGAAAAATGCTTAGAACGCCAAAACTGACTAACCTGCTACCGGTGGCTTCCACCCTTTGCCATTCACGCACACCACCTTTGAAATTCATCATTTTTCCACAAAAAAATAAAAGTGGGGCCCACCCATGTTTTTAATAAAAATATTTATTTTTAAAACTTTAATAATTCATAATAAATAGCCTTTTTATCAGAAAAATATGATCCTTATGTCCATTCCATATAAAATTTAATTCTCTACAACTTTGTAGAAGAAAGTTTTTCCAAATTCTAAATAAAAAATGACCGAAATCCACATACGGATGATTTTAATACCTCTATTCCGATAAAATACTGATAAAACTCCTCAGAATTAATTTCTTCATAAAATAAATATTTTCTTATCATATAAATTAATAATTAATTATTCACAAATAATATTACAGAATCACAATAATAACAACCAGGTCGTTCTCAGGAAAGATGTGGCTTTTTAATAAGAATTTCTCTTTACTGGTGCGCAATTAGGTGACCAAACCTCTCCTTAGACAGAACTTCCTTAGACATTGCCAATAATGCTATCTAATAATATTATTCAAATAATATGAATTATTGATCTGATAATGGAGATACTGTGCAGTGACAATTATTGAAACAACAATAATATAAAATATCAACGTAGCAATTATTGAATCAATAAAATCAAATATTGAACAGTAATTACTGTAACAATTATTGAGTAGTGCCTTCTTACGTAAGAATTAATAATCCAAAAATACTGTGCAACACCGTGTGCTACTGTGCAACCACGCGTATTACTATATTTTAACCACCATGTATTCCAACAGTGTTAACGGTAACAACTACGCCGTTATTTATATAACTCAAACTTGTCATTTTTTTCATCCGAGAGTTTTTCGTTATGGGACCCACAAATGGCTGCGCCGTCGTACGAATATTCCCTTACAGCAAGAATATCCCACGACCAAACGAATATTCCCCGGCAACAATGAATATTTTATAACCACTTGCTTATTTAAAATATTTACGCATTTTACCCATAACTAACCACATTAATCAAATCAACCCCTTACTATTTCAAAATAATGAATAGAGAAAATTCAATTTTATTTATAAAAAGTTGGGATCTTACACAATCTATAATAAAGATAATAAAGACATTTGCTTAAAATTCAAACACATCCATATTGCCAATGTCAATGTTCAAACGTATCTTTAACGTATTCGTTTTATTCATAAACTGTGACACCCCCAAATTCGGGTTTCCTAACCTCGGGTTTGGTGCTCACGATCCATTATACATTTCACATCTAACTACCCATTCATTGATTAAATACATCATTCATTACATGTTCTTAATAAAAACATAGCTTCAAAAATAATTATATCATCATTATCCTAGGTTAACTAACCTTAAAATAACTTGAATACCCTTAGATACTCAAATGATTTACATAAAGTAACATAATAAGTAAAGTTCACAATAACTACTCTTGAACTTTGCCTTTGCCCTTGTCTTTCTTTGACCCCTCGGCTACTTTGTCCTTAGTTGAAATGTTTTATCTAATCAAGGGCGAGCAACGAGTTTGCTCAACAAGTTAAAGCATACAATAAAAGATATAGAAGAATCTAACTTTCTGTGACGCCCCCAAAATAGGTATACATCACCAATTCTAAGTCGCCAAATATATGGTACTTAACTTAAATACAAACTTCATTTATACAATATGACAAAACGTAGCTGAGAGTTTTAACATAGATATTGTCTCGTAGAAAGTATCCAAACTCAAATAAAGTTCTCATTACAATTATTATTACACTATTTTATAGAATAGTGAGGACTACTATATCCACCATATCGGACCATCACTCCGTTCCCCAACTAGTCCCGACTATGTTCTCATTTTCTGAAGAGAACAATGAAAGCAAAAGGTGAGCTTAACTAGCCTAGTAAGAAATATTATGACTAAGATAATGCAGAATAAATTATCGTTAGCGTTTAACAGTGTTAAACTGATATAATACAATAAAAAAAAAGTTTAACTGCAACGGAACAAACAATCCATTAGAAGAGTCAAGTAGAGCATGATATCTACTATCTTCTATGATTTAAAAGTTTATCATCAATTTTATCACTGAGACTCAGCTTAATAAATAATCCACATCACTAAATTATCCATGCACTACGGGCCAAGGATATTCATTAGTATCACATCCACGAATTATCCATGCACTATGGGCTAAGTATATTCGTGTTATCACCAATGGTCATGATCATGCCAACAACTGTCCATCAATGCACTACGGGCCAATGAGGACTTTTATCACATCATTTGTAACATTATAGGTCATGATTATACCGAATAATCCCTGATCATAATCATACAAATCAACAGTCCATCTATGTACTACGGGTCAAAGATGACTTTCATCACAATATAAGCATGAGGATGATAACAATGATATAAGAATTTAATTAAATGAAAGCAAGGATAAATTTTAAAGATTTATAATTTAATTTATCTAGAATTCAATAATGTCTAAATTGTCAACATGATACTGCTTTGTGGAGGAAAATTCAAGAATAATATTGTATCAAAAATAATTTGGACAGAAAAAAAATCAATTTTTTTTGTCATGAATAATACCTTTGGTGAATAGTACCCGAGTGAATAGTACCCCATGAATAATACTTTAGGAATAGTATCCTGTGAATAGTACCCCGACATGAAAAGATTAAAAATTATCAAGAATGTTCAGAATAATATTTCCATGAAAAGATACTTGATGAAGCACAAATTTCAAGGATATTCTACTAATTTCAAGGATTATAGAAGCAATACTTAACAAAATGAGTGTATAATTCGGAATCTAAAACGAAATAATATTACTTACATACTACAGAGTATGGAAGAAAATGTTATTTCATACGAATATTGAACAAAAATAATATCCCTTACCTTAAAAGGAGAGTATTTCTGACTGGTATGGACTGGTATATAGCGGATATATTCTTGAAGAAAACTTGCACTGTTTTCTACACTCAAAGCTTCCTTAAACTCTAAAAAAATACGCTCAATATTATAGAAGAAGAATTCTCTGATTCTGGTGTGATTTTCAATTCTAAACTAAGCATCCTATTTATAGGAGAATGGAAGGATACAATTTGAAAATAATTCACGGGTGAACAAGATTTTTCTCACTAGAACGAATTCGCCGGCTGAATTTCTAATTTTTTGATTTACTATGCAAACACTATGCATAATAAAATATAATATATTCTATTTTCATAAAAAAACAAAATTTATTATAATATATATATATATATATATATATATATATATATATATTATAATAGTAATAATCATACTCCCCCATGACTTTTTAATCCCCCCCAAACCCCTGACAAACACACACACACACACACACACACACACACACACACACACACACACACATATATATATATATATATATATATATATATATATATATATATATATATATATAACAAAATTGAGATAATTTCTTCCGACTATTTTGAAAAATGGGTAAGTGGGAGTCCGTATAATAAGCCAAATTTACAACAAATACTTCAATAAAAATCCCTCTATTTATCTCAATTCACTTGGCTTCTCAAAACACATTTTTTATAACATTCATCATTAATATTATAACTCACAATATTAACAACCAGATCATTCCCAGGAAAGAGGGGGCTTTCCAATAAAGATTTCTCCCTATTGGCGCCCAATTAGGTGACTAAACCCCTTTCCTCGACAGAACTTTCTAGACATTGTCAGTAATACAAATAATAATATGAATAACTTTGTCATCTCAATTATTGATTTAATAATATAAAATATTATGCAGATGATACTGTGATAATAATTGAATCAATAATGTAAGATACTATTCAACAATTATTGTAGCAATAATTGAGTATAACTGAGTGACTTCTCACGTAAGCATCAAATACCGTGTGCTACTATGCAACCACGCGTATTACTGTACTTTTATCACCGGGTATTTCAACAGTTAACGGTAAAACTTTCACCGTTATTTTTATAAAAAGTTATTTCTGTCATTTTCTAACTCCGATAATAATTCTGTTGTGGGGTCCACCAATGATTGAGCCGTCGTACGAATATTTTCTAATAAAATGAATATTTCCCGACCAATCGAATATTTTATGACAACTTGTTTACTTTGCAAAATTTGTAAATATTACCCACAACTATAACATAATATCAAATCTACACCATAATATTCAAAATGATATTTAGAGAAAATTAATCTTTATTTATAAAAGTTGGGGTCTTACAACCTCCCTTTCTTATAAAATTTCGTCATCGAAATTGGTGTACGTACCTGGTATGACGAAGAGGTGAGGATACCTTGATTTCATTTCAGATTCTAACTCCCAGGTCATTTTCTCAACATCGTGGTTTCTCCATAAAACTTTGACTTGAGGTATAACCTTGGAGCGTAGAATATGTTCCTTCTTATCCAAGATTTTAACAAGTACCTCTTCATACGTTAAATCTTTCACTATCTCGTCTGGTTCTAATTCAATAATGTGGTTAAGGTCTTCCACATATTTACATAACATAGATATGTGAAAAACGTTATGAACACGAGACATACTTGGCGGTAAGGCTAGTCTATAGGCCACAGTTCCTACTTGATCGAGGATTTCAATTGTGCCAATGAATCGAGGATTGAGCTTTCATCTCTTTCCAAATCTTGTTACTCCTTTCTATGGAGCAACACATAACAACACATGATCTCCAACATTAAATTCCACGTCCTTTCGATGAAGATCAACATAACTCTTTGGTCGATCTTGTAAGGTTTTTATACGTTGTCGGATCATTTGAATCTTTTCTGTAGTCATACGTACCAACTCTGGTCCCAATAATGTTGTTTTACCTACCTTGTCCTAGCATACTGGAGAACGACACTTGCGTCCATACAACGTCCTGAATGGAGCCATGCCGATACTTGCTTGATAACTATTATTGTAGGAGAATTCCACTAATGGCAAGACCTTGTCCCAACTTCATTTAAAGTCAAGGACACAGAGTCTTAATAGATCTTCAAGGGTTTAAATAATCCTCTCTGACTGCCCGTCTATCTAAGGATGATATGCCGAACTAAATCATAAATCCACGCCCATAGCTTTCTGCAAGCTAACCCAAAATCATGAAGTGAATCTTGGGTCTCGATCGGAAACTATGGATACTGGCATACTATGCAGTCTTACAATCTCATTTATGTATATACGAGCAAGACGTTCAAGTGAATAAGTTTCTCGTTTAGGTAAGAAATGAGCAGACTTGGTCAATCTATCAACAATGACCCAAATTGCATCTATGCCTTGAGAAACCATGGGATGACCAGTAATGAAATCGATGGTAATGTGCTCCCACTTCCATTCTGGAATTTTAAGTGGTTGCAATGGACCTTTTCGCACTTGATGCTCCGCCTTGACACATTGACAAGTTAGACACCTTGAGATAAATTCTACGATCTCTCTCTTCATATTGCTCCACGAAAATGTATATCGAAGATCACGATACATTTTGGTACTCCCAAGATGGATTGCAAACGGTGTGTTGTGTGCCTCCATCATGATTTTATACTTTAAATCAGGGTCGTTAGGAACACAAAGTCTGGAGTTGACTAGAAGTATTCCTTCTTCATCGATTCTTGCTTCCAGAATAGCACCTTCTTGTACTTTCTTCCTCATACGCATTAGCTCCAGGTCCGTAGCTTGAGCAGCTTTAACTTTATCGATTAAAGCCGGTTCTACTCGTATATTTGACATCATCACGTCGGTCCTAGAGTATTTAACTCTATCTTCATCCTTTGTAAGTCATACAAATTTGGCATTTGTGTTGACAATATCGCACTTGTACCCGCATATGATATTCTACTCAACGCGTCAGCTACTACGTTCGCTTTTTCAGGATGTTATTGAATGGTATGATCATAATCTTTTAATAGCTTGAGCCAACATCATTGTCGAATGTTGAGTTCCTTTTGGGTGAAGAAATATTTGAGATTTTTATGATCTGTATAGATCTCCACTTTCTCCCCATACTGGTAATGCCTCCAGATTTTAAGCGCAAAAACAACTGCTGCCAACTCTAGATCATGAGTAGGATAATTCCTTTCATATTCTTTGAGTTGTCGTGAGGCATAGGCTATGCCTTTCCCATGTTGCATGAGAACACATCCTAACCCTCTGCCTGAAGCATCGCTGTAGATGACAAATCCCTCCGAACCAGATGGTATTGTCAGAATAGGTGCTGAAATGAGTCTTCTCTTGAGTTCTTGAAAACTCATTTCACATTCCTCGCTCCAACCGAATTTGGTATCTTTTTGAGTCAGGTGAGTTAACAAAGTAGCAATTCGAGAAAATTCTTCCACGAATCTCCGATAATAACCAGCTAAGCCCAGAAAGCTACGTACTTCGGTCACTGACTTAGGTTGCTCCCAGCTTTGAATTTTTTTAATCTTTGTTGGGTCAACAGATATTCTGTAATTTAATATCACGTGCCCAAGGAATGCTACTTCCTAATGCCAGAACTCGTATTTCTTCAACTTGGCATATAGCTTATTTTCACGAAACTTTTAGAGTATCAGCCTCAAGTGTTGCTCATGATCTTCACGGCTTTTGGAGTAAATGAGGATGCCATCAATAAAGACAACCACAAAATGATCCAAATATTCCTTGAATACTCGGTTCATCATATCCATAAAGGCAGTAGGAGCATTGGTCAATCCAAAAGATATGACTAGGAATTCTTAATGCCCGTACCGAGTTCTGAAAGCAGTCTTTGGAATGTCATCAGTTTTAATATTTAACTGATGATATTCGAAACGAAGACTGATCTTTAAAAAGAACTTAGCTCCTTGCAATTGGTCAAACATGTCATCAATGCGAGGCAACGGGTACCTATTTTTGATTGTGACATGATTCAACTCCCGATAATCAATAAAAAGTCGCATACTTCCATCTTTCTTTTTTACGAATAGAACAGGAGCACCCTAGGGAGACATACTAATGAGCGGGTTTTATACCTATGAATCGGCCTCTAAATTGAGCTTAAACTGTGTTATTTCGTTATTTTTGTGATTTGTTTTACTTATTTATTGTTGTTTTATGTTTAGGTGTGGTGGCATAACATTTGGACTTAAAAGGTGGTTTCGTGGTGAAACTTAGCAAGAAAATAAGCAAAAACTGGACAGCAACAGAATGAACCCCCGCTGGGGTGGGGGTACTTAATCAAGAACAGAAGCACCCCCCCGCCGGGGCGGGCACCAAGAGAGGAAAAACCCCCGTCGGGGCGGGGGTATGGGAAAATTCCAAGACTCCTGTTTTCAATATAATGCTGTAGTGGCTTGAAGGAATGAAGTTGGTATAGTTTAGAACTATATTTGGCATCAGTTTATGGCCTAATCACGTGTCTTATGCTGGAGATAAGAAGGAACAACAGAGTGAGATTAACGAGAGACAATCAATTAGCAATTTTAAGCCCTAATTTTGAGAAAATTCATTGGGGGAAGGGTTAAAGGTCAGAGTCACGACAATTGCAAGTTGGAGCTGAAGAGAAGGGTGGTTTTGGATTCATTCTATTTCTTTAATTCAATAATTATAATTGGGATGCTGATTACTTTGATGATTTCAGTTTTTAATTCATTTGTGATGAACTAATTTACTTATTAGGCTTATGACGGATCTTAATGGTGGAACGATGATTATGTAGTCCTTAATTTCAGTTTAATAATCTATCATTCAGTTTATCTATTATGATTTGTGCTTTAATTTATGAATTGCTTGATCACCAATTTTATGTGGATTTATATGGACTCAAGAGATGATATATGAATCTAGACCTAGTCACTTTAGCATGTGTTCTTGAATTCTGTGATTGAATGAAATCTTGATGAATGTTAGGGTAGAGATATTCTTAACGTCGCATGTAATCGGGTAGAAAACTTGAATTTAAACCTTGTTTGATCATAATTCACATAGAGATATAGTGAATTAGCTGATTAAGGTGTTTAACTTGATTCTATCTAATTTGTGGATTTAAGTTAATATGGTATTAGTGCATCGAGAGATGGCTAGTTCTACCGAGTGTTCTTGATTAATAAACTGAGATAGTGAATTGAACTGAAATAAGGTGTAATAATCGGAGTGATACTTAAAGTGAAGTTGTAAGCCTAATTCTCCATTATTTACTTGAAATTACAGTTTTTAAGTTTGTTGATTGCTTGGTATTTTCATGTTTTTAGATTTTAATAGTTATAATCATTGAATTGGATAGTTTAATAAAATTTGGATTAATATAAAGCTGGTAGCTGGTAGATTAATTTCATACTAGTCTCTGTGAGAACGATACTGGACTTATCATTATATTACTTGTTGACCACGTGCACTTGCGTGTGAGCGTAATTAGATTTCGACCAACAAGTTTTTGGCGCCGCTGCCGGGGATTTAGTATAGATTTTAATATTTTTCAATATTAGTTTAATTAGTCCAGTTTTACTTAAACATTTTTTTCTTTTGTTTGGTTCTTTCTTTCAGGTTCTTGGAGTTAGTTTATGCAAACTTGATTTAAGAAGCCAGACTTGCTTCCTTTTGAGGATGATATCGAGAAACAATTTTAAAGGCTAAGTAAGTGGATTAAAGATACAAGGGACAACTTTGAGAACTTTGAGAAAGAAGAAATAATGGTTGCAAAAGATCAAAAAGCACTAAGGGATTTTGCTACTCCTAAGGTGATTGAGCTTCAGTCGAGTATCATCAAGCCGACGATTGGCGATTGTTGTAAATACTTTTGAGATCAAGCCTGGGATGATTCAGATGATTCAGAACTTAGTTCAGTTTGGGGGACTAGCCAACGATGATCTGAATGAACACTTAGTTAGCATTTGGAGATATATGACACCTTCAGATACAATGGGGTGTCAGATGAAGCAGTCGGACTTTGCTTGTTCCCATTCACCTTGCGGACAAGGCGAAGAGTTGGTTACATTATCTACCGTCGGGATCAATAACTACTTGGGATGACCTTGCTCAGAAGTTCTTGGTTAAGTTCTTTCCATCAACTAAAACTGCAAAGATGAGAAATGAGATCACCATGTTTGAGCAGCGGCATGGGGAGTCTTTATATGAGGCATGGGAACGGTACAAGGAATTACTCAGAAAGTTCCCTCATCATGGACTACTCAAATGGCTGTAGATGAATACGTTTTACAACTGGTTGAATGGGAATCTCAGGACTAGTATAGATGTAGCTTCAGGTGGAGCGTTTATGGCCAAAAGTTATGAGGATGCATATGAGTTAATTAAGACTATGGCAGCTAATAACTACCAGTGGCCTACAGCGAGGATGACACAGCCTAAGGTAGCTGGGGTATTAGAGGTAGACGGAGTAACATCATTGGCAGCACAGATTTCAGCCTTATCAAAAAAAATGGATACTCTGATGGGTGCACAACCATAATAGGTGGCATATGTTTACAAGTTATGTGCAGGAGAACATCCTATAAAGCAGTGTGTCGTCAACCCAGCATCGATTCAGTTTGTGGGCAGCTACAATAGGATTCCACAGAACATGTATCAAAATGCCTACAACCTGGGGAATAGGAACCATCCTAACTTTTCATGGAGTAATAATCATAATTAGCAGGTTCCACGACCTTCTTATCCCCTGGGGTTTCAAAATCAGCATCAACAAGTAGCTCTGCATCAAGAAAAGAAAACAGACTTAGAAGAGCTTTTGTTGAAATACATATCAGGAAATGAGGCGGCAATGAAAACATAACCAGTGGCCATCACAAATTTAGAAAATCAGATGGGACAGTTGGCCTTAGCATTAAATAATATACCACAAGGGACTCTGCCAAGTGACATAAAAAAGAATCTGAAGGGGAATCATGAGCAGTGTCAAGCAATCACTTTGAGGAGTGGAAAAAATCTTAATGGGAAAATTGCAGAAAATTCGGCACAGAAGGATGTCAAGGATAATGAAAACAAAGTGGTTGCAGAGAAATAGGATGGGGAAAAGCAAGGGGACAAGAGCAAATCAGATATTGAGCCAATTGTGTATCCTCCACTGCCGTTTCAGTAGAGGGTCCAAAAACAAAAATTAGACAAGCAATTCGCCAAAATTTTGGAAGTTTTTTAGAAACTTCAAATTAATATTCCTTTCGCAGAAGCCCTAGAGCAAATGCCTAGTTATGCCAAATTCATGAAGGGTATTCTGTTTAAGAAGAAAAAGTTACAAGATTATGAAACTGTGGCTTTGACGGAGGAATTCAACGCGGTTTTACAGCGAAAGTTACCTCCAAAGTTGAAGGATTCGGGGAGTTTTACTATACCTTGCATGATCGGTAACATGGCCTTCAAAAAGTGTTTGTGTGATTTGGGGGCAAGTGTAAACCTCATGCCATTATCCGTTTACACCAAATTGGGTCTACCAGCTCCAAAGCCTACGAACATATCGCTGCAGTTAGCTGACCGATCGGTAACTTATCTAAGAGGAATTGTGGAGGATATTTTGGTTAAGGTGGACAAATTCATATTATCAGTTGATTTCATAATTTTGGATTATGAGGAAGACAAGAACATCCCAATTATCTTAGGGAGACCATTTTTGGCTACGGGTAGGACTCTCATTGATGTGCAAAAATAAGAATTAACCATGAGGGTACAAGATCAGGAAGTGATAAGTGGGTTTTATACCTACGAATCGACGTCTAATTCGAGCTTAAACGGTGTTAATTCTTTGTTTTTATGTTTTGTTTTTACTTGTTTAGTGTTGTTTGGTGTTTAGGTATGGTGGAGTGGCAATTGGATTAAAAGGATGGAATAATGACGAAAATTGGCAAGTTTGGAGCTAAAAGTGGACAACTAACAGAAGGTTAGCCAGTCGGGGTGGGCTATTTACTATACAAAACCCTGGTCGGGGCGGAGGGGGTGCAATTCAGTTAAAAGAGGACATGCCTGTCGGGGTGGGCTCATTACAAGGCTAAACCCCCGCCGGGGCTGGGGTAAGAGAAATTAGTGTCCTGCTTGAATTGGAATGCTGAAACAGATTGGAGATTAGTGATTGTTCTGGCTTGGGACTCAACTATGTATGGAATTAGAGTCTGATTTCATGGTTTGGCATATAAAAATACAACAAACACAAGATTGAAGGATGACACAAGCAATTAGATCATGAAAGACTGATTTTTTGAGCAAGAGCATTGGAGGGAGACTTTGAAGGCGATTCCACAACAATTGCAGATTAAGGTTAGAGAGAATAGTGGTTCTGGATCTATTCTTCTTCTTTAGATTAATTTCTGTAATTGGGATGATGTTTTCTTTATTTAATTCTGTTTTTATTTCATTGACGATGAACTAAATTCTTTATTAGGCTTATAATGGATCTTTGAGTGGAACGATGATCATGTAGCTTTGATTTTCAGTTTAATAAACTATCTTTCGGTTTATCTATATTGATTTGTGCTTGAATCTATAAATTGCTTGATCACCAATTTTATGTGAACTTGTATGAACTCAAGAGATGAAATACAAGTCTAGACTTAGTCAATATAGCATTTGTTCTTGAATTCTGTGAATGAATGAAAACTTGATGAATGCTAGGGTAGAGATATGCCTAACATTACATGTAATAGGATAAAAAATTTGAACTTAAACCTTCTTTAATTGTAATTCACATAGAGATATAGTGAGTTAGTTAATTAAGGTGTTTAACTTAATTCTATCTAATTTATGGATTTGAGTTAATATGGTATTAGTGCATCGAGAGGTGGCTAGTTCTACTTGAGTGTTTGTTGGTCGAAAAACTGATCACTAAACACGCGAAAGTATGCGCGATCTAACAAGTAATACAGTGATAAGTAGAGTGTCGTACCCACGAGGAACTATGACTAATATTTACCAAGTACCGACTTTGTATCGCTATAGTCTTATTCGAACAACAATAAATAGAATTGCGATAAATCTAGTTAAAACTAATTAACAAAGCAAGTAAATGGATAACGAATGGTGATCGAAGGAAATACAAGCTAAGGTCACAACTTCACCCCACACAGGCATTCTGTCGAACACATGGCGTGCTATGCTTCATCAAACTAGCTACCCTTCTCTCTTTGGTCTTAATGGTCACGAAAATTTGTCAACCGAGAACACACAGGTGCTTATGCACCTCTGTCGAGATATGCACAAATATATCCTCTTCAGATCCACCCAAAAGAGAATAGAACAGAAACGAACGTCCAAGCTAGATACAATCCTATACATGTCTATGCGAATTAATCATAACAAGGATTTAAGCATAAGTTCTCTATTAGGTCACACGTGATGCACATATATATGTCTATTCTACGCACAACTTATGCAGTCGAAACCCACAATTATATGCCAATATATTTAGGTGTAAATCTACACTCCTTCTGTCGATATCATGTAGATTACCAAAATCATCACTAATGTCTTAGCGAGAATCAATAAGCACAAATATATTAAACCAAATCATATTGTGCCAAACAAAGAGATAAGACAGACAATTTAAACAACAAAGGGTTTCATTATAACCTTAGAGCCAATATTCAGTTCATAGCTATTGAACAAAATACAAGTAGCAATAAAGACAACATTTATAGATTACAAAATAAGAGGAAATAAATGGATAAGAGGAAACTCTGTCAAAGCCCTTCAATCTCCAAGCATTCCGCTCAAATCAAGCTTCCCCGTCCGTGTAGCTCACTGCTCTTGATGCTCCAAAGAAATGCCAAACTTCTCCCTAATCTACCTAATCTATATTTACAGACATCAACTAAGAATTAGAGAGAGAAATACGGAAGAAAAGAGAAAAACTAATCTATTCTATGCTAATTTATATTAAGCTATATGATATATGATGTCTAATATCCCTGATCTGGTTTGCAGAGGCCCCTCCTGTGTTATATACGCATTCCTCCTTCAAGCTAGGTCAAAATCAGTCGTCTCTGCCTGGGCACCGGAGCTCGCACTGCGGCGCGGGCAATAGACTGGTGGTTGGCGCTGCGGCGCCATGTCATTAATCAAAGAGACCGGAGCTAGCACTGCAGCGCGAGCCCAAGAAGGAACAGTAGCGCTGCGATGCGAAGATGATGTCAGCAAGGACCAGGGGGTGGCGCTGCGGCGCGAGCTTTAAGCTGGGCTTTGGCACCGCGGCGCACCTACATGCAAAATGACTGTTTTGCCCCTGAATGCTAGAAAACACCTTTAACGTCCTGTAATACGTCGATTAAGCATAATAACACTATAATCATATAAAACCATATAAAATCTACGAGATCAGGCAACTATTTACGACATAAAGTATCCGATTCGTGGGTATAAATCCCACTCATCAAATACCCCAAAACTTAAGTCTTTGCTTGTCCTCGAGCAAACTATCTAACACAATACTAAAAATAGTAGAACACACGCGAAAGAAAAATAAAACAGTATAGTAGTATCATGGCTTCTAAGCTCAATCATAGCTACTCCTAGAGAACAGGGCAAACAAAGATATGAATAAGGGTTCACTTAATTTCAAGAAAAAGATTGTATTCGATCCATTCTATATGTGTGTGTGGAGACCAACCGTCCTAACTAATCATAGCTCAAATAAGTTTGCACAGTCGATTGCTAATACCAATAAGAAAACTCCGTAACTTAAACATTCAACAAGCAATAAGAATAAGACGCAAGTGCAGGAAAAGATCAAAAGACTCTAGCATGACGATAGTAAAATCTGACTCGGACAGTCCTTAATTACCTTAGGCAATTCAGAACTACCTATTAATGGGCTTTTGATCAGTGACACCCAAGCCAGGCGACTTTAGGGCACTAGGTGTAGAATAGCCCTATGAATCTAATAACTCTAGCAGTAAAGGCCACGTAATCAACATAAGCCAACTGAGACTTTACAACAAAAATGAAGATTATTCTACGAGTGCATTTTATGCTCCATCTCAACATCGATCCTGCGTTTATGGGCGAGTGCGTTTTATGCTCCATCTCGACCCACCGCAAAACTTTTAATATTAAATCTTTTATACTTTTTATTCTCATTTCATTCATTTTTTTTATATGTCAACATGCCAGAATCCAAGATCCAAAACTGTATAAACGTCTAAGTCTTTTATTACCTTGTAAAAATGAAAGTTTATAAGAGTGAACAAAATCTCAAAGCAATAAACACGCGAACTAAATTCAAAAAATAACTAGTTAACACAGTTGGTCAGTGCTTGCTAAGAAGGACGGATCAATAACAGTCTAAACTTATCGATTGAATAACCTCTAGCTCATATATGCTTGACACGACTCTAAGAGATAGACATAAATACTTGGTGCTTGTCATCAGCCACAATCAAAAATTAATGATAACTATAACACCCCTTCTAAATAGCAGCTCAAAATAGGGTAAAAAGACCATTCACATGGCACAAGCATCAAAATCTGTATAAGCCCCAAAAAGATGGCTATAAACCACAAACATGCTAATAATAATCAAAGCATTAATAAATAAAAACCAAAAACAGTTCATGGCATCCATAATAATAAAATTCCAAACATAATCCCGTAGTTCAAAACGACTGCACCACAATATTGATAACAAAAACATAACAAAGTACTAAAATAGCAACATGTCATGGCAATGAGCAGAAATAAACAGTTAATAAGCTAAAACATCCCCAAACTTAAGGTGAGCAATGCCCTCATTGCTAAATATATATCAATCGATACAAGAGGGCTTCCTTGAAGATCGCTCACTCAGTAGCGGCATCGTCCTTGTCAGCCTCGGCGGGCGGTGATGGTGAAGGGTATGGTGGGAAGACAGGAGGCTTTAGGAATTGGTATGGCATGAACTCAGCGTTCTCGCTACAATAGCCAGTGTATATACTCCACATGGTGTTCACCAGCTCAGCCTGGTACGTCATAGCTATATCCTGCCTCTGAGCCACTACTGCTATGTGCCTCTGCTGCCTTTGCGCCTCGGCGTCGTGCTTTTGATGCAGCAAGGTGAGGGATGCCATAATGTCTACCAGTAGTCCCTGTGAAGTTAGGCCTGCGTCTGGTGCCTACGAGGGCTCTGGCTCTGCTGTAAGAGGTGGTGCTGTAGGTGGCCTGTAACCTTCGCCTCTGCCATGAGACTATGCCCCATCCCACACATTGAAGTGTGAGATCGTCTGATGGTCAATGACTGACATGGGCGGCAGAGCTATCTCTTCAGGCCCCCAATGGATACCTGCCCTCTTGCAAAGCCGAGTGATCAAGGATGGGTGTGGAAGACCCGCAGCGACTATGCTCTTTATTGCCTTTATGATAGACTCGTGTATAAGAACACTAATGTCCACATTCAGGCCCATGACAATGGCAAATAGTAGGATCACTCTGTCCTTAGTCACATCGCTCAGATGACGGGTTGGAATCATGTTGGCGCATATGAAACTGAACCAAGCCTTCCCATAGCGACTGAGCACTGAAGTCGGGAAACTAGTCTTTTCACCCGTATAGTCATTTTTCTTCCATGCGGTCCCGGACTTGCACAGCCTCCTAATGATATCTTCAAGGTCATAGCTGTAGAGTCCCGGCTCCATATAATCCTTTCCCTCATAGTTGGGCATGGCAAACAATGCATTGATATCTTGGCTTCCAAAAGCCACTGCTTTCCCCCTGACTTGGACCACAGAAGTACCCTCGGCACTTGCATTGGCATAGAACTCCTGAACCACAGATACAATAGCTGACTCGGGTGACCTTGTGAAGTGGATCTATTGGCGTCCCGAAATCATGGCCACCAACTCGCCATCCTTTTTGTCTGGCCTCAAGCCCCGCTCAGGAATCAGATGTCGTACGGCAAAGGAGCTTTTGTACCTTTTCCAGGCCTCCTCATTGATGAACTTAGTGGTGTCCCAAGCCGTTGGTGGTGCCGCGGACGATGATCCTCCCATACTAAGGCATTGCCTCTTTTGTGCCATGTCAGAAATCGTAGCAATTGGTATGAACACAAGCAAAAAATTAAAGCACACACTCCCCTAAACTTAGTTCAGATAATCCCCAATGAAAGTCCAATGTCAAAACAGCCCAACCAGTCAAATTCTCTCTCATGCAATTTGTCGAACACCTAGCGTGCGTTCTGAAAATCAAATTTTGACAACCCTTGCTTGATAGTGTTCTAGCCTGATTTTCGTCAATAGAAATCACCCCAAATCACAGATGGAATCAACCCCAACAATGAAATCACAGAAAAAGGACACTAATTTCTGAGAATTAGCCCACTTTACCATTAAATCCCAAACCCTAGGTTAGAGCAGTCTTGGCTTAAAGCTCTGACAGGCAATTGATGGCTCTCTGCTTATTGAAGGATTTCAATTTGTTGAAGGCTCTATGGACTGTGCTATGTAGAAGGTTGGGGGTTTTGAAGAGAAAATGAGATGTTGGGTTGCTTGCTGCTGAGAGGTGTCGAGAGAAAGGAGAGGAATGGCATAAACTGCTGGCTTAAAATTGCACTTAAAAACCAATTCTCGCTGTCAGTGCCGCGGCGCAGCCTGCCCTTTGTTGGTTGGCGCTGCGGCGCGAATTAGCAGGGGCAAGGCTCACTGCCGGCGCTGCGACGCGAGAGTAGTAGTGTTCCTTGGCGCTGCGGCGCGAAGGAAAGATGCTGGACAATAAGTACTGGCACCGCAGCGCGAGTTACATAGTACTAACTTGCGATGCGGCGCGAAGGCTATTTCCTGAGTTTTCCTGCACAAAAAACCATGTATCAGCTAACATATATTACACAGCTTAACTATAATACTATATATAAAATAACCACACCAAAGGAAAACATGCTACCTGCAACAGAAAACATGCTTAATACAACATGGCATTAAACTATCTGGCAGCAATGTTTGCTAATTAAAAACAACAGAAAAATATATAAACTAGACATAAGTAAGAAAAATAGGGAAAATGATACTGAGATGGGGGTGCCTCCCCACCAAGGGCTTGTTTTAAAGTCGTCGACTTGACTATTCCGATGTCGTTCAATCCGGCTCAAAAGCAAAAATGACCATTTTATGCCGTCTATTCGTCAATTCCTTTAGATTTTTGGCAGACATGGATGATGGTTCATCCTCGTTTTCTTCACCCATTGGCACGAAGAATCTTTCACCGCTAGAATTATCCACTAATTCGCCTTTGTCATCAAGTTGAAAGCGTTCTTTGTGCTCTATTGGGTCCTCTAGGGTTTCCACAGTCATGAGCGTGGTTTCTAACTGTTAATTACTCTTGACAGTGTACCCACTGTTGATCCTCTCTTCTTCTAGTTCAACCTCCGCAGGTTGATCAATTTGCACATTGACATTGCCCTCAACACTTTGGTGAGACTCATCGCCTTCTCCTCGCGTATCCACCCTGCACTACTCTACTACTTCATCGTTGAACTCAATTATGACCGGTAGGAAGTTTGGCGGTGGATTTATAATGGCAATGACGAGTTGGCCCAATTGACTTTCGAGGCTGAGAAATGCGGCTTCTTGTCTAGCCATCCGAACCTCATTTCTCTCTATAAAGTTGGTTAGAAGCTCTTCAAGCCTGTTCTCTTCTTCTTGTGTTGAGTACTTAGAAAAGCTCTCATATGTCAACTCATATTGCAGCGGAGACTGATATTCAAACTGATTCGGATAGGAGTAATTCAGATCATGATGTTGCTCCTGACTATAGTCCCAAGAGTTTGGATAACCCTGGCAATTTGGATGATAGGAAATCAGTTCAAAGTCAGCTCGTTCCTGACAGTAGGCATTCTGAGTGGACTGACACTCAAGATTGTCAGAAAACCTCAAGACATTTGCAATTTGAACTGGCAATTGCTCGAGTCCTTCTTCCGAGCTTGGTTGTGTCGTCCCCTCATAAGGATATTGATAACAATGATCGTCCATAACCTATAAACTCAAAATCAAAAGAAAGAAAGATCAAACAAATAAAAGAAATATATATATATATATATATATATATATATATATATATATATATATATATATATATATATATATATATACACGTTCAAAGTAAGACTAAATTAATGAAAATCAATATTAGACAATATTAGAAAAATAGTTCCCCGGCAACGGCATCAAAAACTTGTTGGTCGGAAAACCGATCACTAAACACGCGTAAGTATACGCGGTCTAACAAGTAATACAATAATAAGTAGAGTGTCGTACCCGTGAGGAACTATGACTAATATTTACCAAGTACCGACTTTGTATCGCTATAGTCTTATTCGAACAGCAATAAATGGAAGTGTTATAAATCTAGTTAAAATTAATTAACAAAGCAAGTAAATGGATAACGAATGGTAATCGAAGGAAATAAAAGCTAAGGTCACAACTTCACCCTACACAGGCATTCTGTCGAACACCTGGCGTGCTATGCTTCATCAAGCTAGCTACCCTTCTCTCTTTGGTCTTAATGGTCACAACAATTTGTCAACCGAGAACACACAGGTGATTATGCACCTCTGTCGAGGTATGCACAAACATATCCTCTCCAGATCCACCCAAAAGGGAATAGAACAGAAAAGAACGTCCAAGCTAGATACAATCCTACACATGTCTATGGGAATTAATCATAACAAGGATTTAAGCATAAGTTCTCTATTAGGTCACACGTGGCGCACAAATATATGTCTATTCTACGCACAACTTATATAGTCGAAACCCACTTGTGTGACGCCCCCAAAATAGGTATACATCACCCATCTCGAGTCGCCAAATACATGATACAAAATTCAAATACAACTTAATTATACAACAGTCGTGTAAAATACGACAAAACATAATCTAAGAGTTTTACTAAGAATATTGTCATCTGGACAATTTCCACACTCAATGGAGTCCTCATTACATTTATTGTCACACTATTTAACAGAATAGTGAGGACTATTAATGCTATCATCTGGACCGTCACTCCGTTTCCCGACTAGTCTCGGCTACGTTCTCATTGCCTGAAGAGAACATTGAAAGAAAGGGTAAGCTCAACTAGCCCAGTAAAAAATATTATGACTAAGATAATGCAGAATAAATTATCATTAGCCTTCAACAATGTTAAACTAATAGAATATAATAGACAACAAGTTTAACTGCAGTGGAATAAGCAATCCATTAGAAGAGTCAAGTAGAGCATGATATCTACTATCTTCTATGATTTAAAATATTTTCATCAATTTTTATCGCTGAGACTCAACTTAATAAATAAACCACATCATCGAATCATCTCTGCACTACGGGCCAAGGATATTCATTAAATCATCAATGGTCATGACTATACCGAATAATCCCTGGTCATAATCATACCAAAAACTATCCATCAATGCACTATAGGCCACTGAGAACTTTTACCACATCATTTATAACATTACAGGTCATGACTATACCGAATGATCCCTGGTCATAATCATACCAAGTCCATCTATGCACGTAAGCCAAAGATATACAACTATAAAACCAATAATCAACAATCCATCTTTGTACTTAAGCCAAAGATATACAATTTCAATAATCAACAGTCCATCTTTGCACGTAAGCCAAAGATAACTTTCATCACCATATAAGCATGAGAATGATGACAATGATATAAGCATTAATCAAACGAAAACAAGAATAAATATTAAAGACTGTAAATTTATCCAAATATTATCAACCACTTAATAAACTCATAATCTAATATTATTAATATTATAACACTATTTTAATCACTTCTTAAACTTATAAACAATTTATTTCAATTGTTTACACTTTACCAAATAATGCATTTAATCATTCAAAAATGACATACTCATAAGATTTCATCACCAATGATCAAATCCCTCATCAAAAATCTGCATATACCCTATATAGGATTTTCAAGCCATAAAATCCTATTTTCCAATTTTGTTACTTCACATAACATATTTAATTCATTTACTCATAACTAGTTCATTTTTATGAAAAATACCAAATCAGTCCCAAAACTATTTCTTTTCTGGGATTTAGCAGAATATAGTCTCACATTGAACATATATTTTTTTTTTCAGAATTGCCGAATATTTAGACATTTATCATAAATTGTACTTTTGTCCAAAAATTCTGAAATTTACAGGGTATACTCCTGTTATACATATGTACTCCCAATAAAAATTTTATCAATTTTAGAGTTAACCACAATGAGTTAAAAATGTTTACTTTTAAAATAGTTTTTTTCCATAAAATTCATAACTCCTAATCTATAAATCCAAAAATCGCCATTTTTGGACATAATCTAGAAAACTCATCAAATTATCATTTCAAATTTTTTCAGAATTTTTGAGGGTCAGAAAAATTACAAAACGGCCCCTAGCAGAAACCCCTTTTGAATGAAAATACTATTCATATGAATACGAAGGATCATTCACCATGCATGCGGTAATCCACATAGACAGGTTATTCCAACAGAATAATAAAGAATGGAACCAAGTCATGCGTAAATGCACAGACAGGATATTCTAACAGAATAATAAATAATGAAATAACAGAAAAATTCACCATGCATGCGATAGACCGCACAGGCAGGTTATTCCTAACAGAATAATAAATAATGGAACCAGGTCATGCGTAAACGCACAAACAGGATATTTCGACAGAATAATAAATAATGGAATAATAAAAGAATTCACCAGGCATGTAATAGACCGCACAGACAGGTTATTCCAACAGAATAATAAATAATGAAATAACAACAGAATTCAGCAGGCATGCGATAGACCGCACAGACAGGTTATTCCAACAGAATAATAAAGAATGGAATAACAGAAGAATTTCACCATGTATGAGGTATTTCACATAGACAGGTTATTCCAACATAATAATAAAGAATGGAATAACAACCCTTACAAGAATTGAAAGAAAATAACTCTCTTCATGAATACGAATGAATAATACCCCTTACCTTAGAAGAAACTGGATACTAGAATAGTGAGGTAGCAGACTTCTCTTCTTCTTTCTCTCTATAATAATTGCTCTATAGCTTTAGTGAATTGGTGAGAAATAAATGAAGAATGAGCTTTTATTTATAGAAAAATATAGTTTCAATAATTGCACGTTTTGGGACTCAGAATATTACAGTATAATACCTCCCTCTTTTTCTTTATTTTTAATTTAGTCCTACAAGTATTATCAAACTTGCACCACCTCCCCTAATAGTAAATAATGTGAATCAATAGTTCAATCATGTGACTCAATAGTTATAATCATGTGAAAATATGAATTACAGTATAGTACCTTCAACTATACCTCTATTTTTAACTTAGTCATGCAAGTATTATCAATCTTGCACTAACTCTCCTAATAGTAAATAATGTGAATCAATAGTACACACATGTGAAAAAATAGTTATAAGCATGTGAAATAATAGTAATTAATTGCTCATTTATCCGATTAATTACTCGATTGGTCAATATAACCTCCAGACATCAATTATTATAGAAATAAATGTCGATTTTCACTAACACTAATAATTCCAACACAATGAAACTATCAATTTTATCTTTAATCAACACGAACTTATTCATCATTAATATTATAACTCATAATATTTAACAATCATATCATTCCCAGGAAAGAGGGGGCTTTCCGATAAGGATTTCTCCTTATTGGCGCGCAATTAGGTGACCAAACCTCTCATTGACAGAACTTTCTAGACATTGTCAATATTGTAAATAATAATATGAATAACTTTGTCGTCTCAATTATTGATTTAATAATATAACATATTATGCAGATGATACTGTGACAATAATTGAATCAATAATATGAGAGATATGATGCAGCAATTACTGTAGTAATAATTGAATATAACTGAGTGACTTCTCACGTAAGCATCAATAAACAATACTGTGTGTTACTATGCAACCACGCGTATTACTGTACTTTTACTACCGGGTAGTTCAACAGTTTAATGATAAAACTTTCGCCGTTATTTTTATAAAAAGATAATTATCTCATTTTTTAACTACGACAATACTTTCGTTGTGGGGTCCACCAATGATTGTGCCGTCGTATGAATATTCCCTATTAAAACGAATATTCCCCGACCAATCGAATATTATATAACAACTTACATACTTTGCAAAATTTATAAATACTACCCACAACTATAACACTATCTCAAATCCACACCATAATATTAAAAAAAATATTTTGAGAAAATTAAATCTTTATTCATAAAATTTAGGGTCTTACAATCTCTCCTCCTTATGAAATTTTGCCCTCAAAATTTACGTACGTACCTGGTATGCCGAATAGGTGAGGATACCTTGACTTAACTCTGGAGGTATAACCTTTGAGTGTCGAATATATTCATTCTTATTTAACATTTTAACACGTATCTCCTCATATGTTAAATCTTCTGCTATCTCGTCTAGTTCTAATTCAATAATGTGGTTCGGGTTGTCCACATATTTACGTAACATTGATACGTGAAAAACGTTATGAACACACGACATACTTAGCGGTAAAACGATTCTATAGGCCATAGTTGCTACTTAATCGAGGATTTCAAATGGGTCAATTAAATCGAGGGTTGAGATTTCCTCTCTTCATCGACTCTTGCTTCTAGAATAACGCCATCTTGATCCTTCTTCTTCACATTCATCAGCTTTGGGTGTGTAGCTTGAGCGGCTTTAACTTTGTCAATTAACGTCAATTCTAATCGTATATTTTTTATCTTCACGTGGGTCCCTAGAGTATTTAACTCTATCTTCATCATTTGTAAGTTATACGAAATGGGTTTTTGTGTTAACAACATCGTACTCATAAACGCATACGATCTCCTAATCAACGCGTCAGCTACCACGTTCGCTCTTCCACGATGATATTGAATAGTACGATCGTAATCTTCAACAGCTCGAGCCAACGTCTTTGGCATATTATACGATCGTTTTAGGTAAAGAAATATTTAAGGGTTTTAGAAATGAGTTTTGTACTGGGGTCAATACAAAATTTGATTTCACGCTCTAGGAGTAGGCCAGGAAGTCTTGAAGAATACGTCAGGAAATTTATTAACAATAGAAATATCATTCAAAATTATGACCCTCATCCAAGACTTGGATAACACGTCACATTGATATATATCAACTTTCCACCATTATTCACGACGTCCCCTATGGATATTCTAGTTTCGGTGTATTTCAAGACTTGGAAGTCACCAACGAAAGGCTCAGGGCTCTTTACTTATGGATTAATATAACAGTGATTGACTTTAGTGGTTTGGTTGCTTAAATTCGCATAACAGGTTGGTTAAGAATATGAAAGCTAACAATCTTAAGAAAAGCATGATTAGTAGTTAACCAATCGATCCCTAAAATCACATTAAATGCAAGCATTTTCAAAGAAATAAGATCGACAGGTAACGTGCGGTTACCAATTTGAATCAAACAAGACTTATAAACAGTGGATATAACGAAGGTTTCTCCTAACGGAGTTTCAATCGATAAGTCAAAGTCTAACTTCTCCGGAGTCAAATTTAAACGTTGAGCGCAAGCAAGAGAGATAAAAGAATGGGTAGAACCGGTATCTAATAAGGTATAGACTTCGTAAGAATTTATAATTAACTAACCCGTGTTAACTTCGTTCGGGTTACTCGCTTGTTGGAAAGTTATGACAACCGCTCTCCCTTGAACTACCCGGCTTTAACTTATCTGGGGCAGCATTTGGTGTCATCATTACCGTTGAAATTGACTTTTCTATAGGGCATATTCCACCCTTAACTGCTTCATCGTACTTCTGTTTCATGATCTGAATCATTAATCTTCGATCCATATCAAATTAGGGTTGACCGCAATGTACAGGGTAATTCAAAACTCGATGTTGGGTTCTCTCAATTGCTGTCCAAAAAGAGAAATACATATCATCTATTTTAGCCTTCTTAGATCGGACGTCTCTTTCCATAATATCAACACGTCGTGCGGCTTTTACCCATGCATCACTCATTCTCACTCGTTCAGTTGTTTCTTCTTTCAGCTCAGATTCTATTTTTATCATCTTATACTCTGCCAAAGAGTGCTTCTATTCAATCATCACATATCGGGTAACACAAGCTTGAATTATTACATCCTTTTTCTCCACGACCGCCTGCCGTTCTTCAGCCTGCTCTTCTAACTTATGAATACGATTTTGCAATTCTAAATTTCGATCATAAAATTCTTCTAATAAATTCTCCTCAGGTTCCTTTTCTTCCTCTTCTTCCTCACTCTCAGCTGCAACCTCTGCGACTATCTCGGGTGCAATTATCAATTCTTCACTCACCACATGGATGTCTCTAATTCCTTCTTCGCCTAACATCACATTATCATGGTTGGTGATTAGAGGTGTCTCCACGATTTTATTCACTCCATTGTTAATGTTCTCAGCTGCCATTCTTAAATACTGCAATAAGACAACGGTTAATTAATATATCACATATTATCCTTATACTCTGACCGACCAATTAAATACTAAATAAACTTAGGTAGGTTATACTAATATAGGAATTTCTCGTCTCTCCCCTCCTAGTTCGTGTCTCACATCTCAGCCAGGGATCATATCCCTAAGCTTTGATACCAACTGTGAAGCCCCCAAAATAGGTATACATCACCCATCTTGAGTCGCAAAATATATGGTACAAAATTTAAATACAACTTAATTATACAACAGTCGTGTAAAATACGACAAAACATAATCTAAGAGTTTTAATAAGAATATTATCATCTAGACAATATCCACACTCAATGGAGTCCTCATTACATTTATTGTCACACTATTTAACAGAATAGTGAGGACTACTAATGCTATCATCTGGACAGTCACTCTGTTCCCCGACTAGTCCCGGCTACGTTCTCATTGCCTGAAGAGAACATTGAAAGAAAGGGTGAGCTCAACTAGCTCAGTAAGAAATATTATGACTAAGATACTGCAGAATAAATTATCATTAGCCTTCAACAATGTTAAACTGATAGAATATAATAGACAACAAGTTTAACTGCAGCGGAATAAGCAATCCATTAGAAGAGTCAAGTAGAGCATGATATCTACTATCTTCTATAATTTAAAATGTTTTCATCAATTTTTATCGTTGAGACTCAACTTAATAAATAAACCACATCATCGAATCATCCCTGCACTATGGGCCAAGGATATTCATTAAATCATCAATGGTCATGACTATACCGAATAATCTCAGGTCATAATCATACCAAAAACTGTTCATCAATGCACTACAGGCCACTGAGGACTTTTACCACATCATTTATAACACTACAGGTCATGACTATACCGAATGATCCCTGGTCATAATCATACCAAGTCCATCTATGCACGTAAGCCAAAGATATACAACTATAAAATCAATAATCAACAATCCATCTTTGTACTTAAGCCAAAGATATACAATTTTAATAATCAATAGTCCATCTTTGCACGTAAGCCAAAGATAACTTTCATCACCATATAAGCATGAGAATGATGACAATGATATAAGCATTAATCAAACGAAAACAAGGATAAATATTAAAGACTGTAAATTTATCCAAATATTATGAACCACTTAATAAACTCATAATCTAATATTATTAATTTTATAACACTATTTTAATCACTTCTTAAACTTATAAAAAATTTATTTCAATTGTTTACACTTTATCAAATAATGCATTTAATCATTCAAAAATGACATACTCAGAAGATTTCATCACCAATGATCAAATCCCTCATCAAAAATCTGCATATACCCTATATAGGATTTCTAAGCCATAAAATCCTATTTTCCAATTTTGTTACTTCACATAACATATTTAATTCATTTACTCATAACTACTTTATTTTCATGAAAAATACCAAATCAGTCCCAAAACTATTTCTTTTCTGGGATTTAGCAGAATATAGTCCCACATTGAACATATATTTTTCTCAAAATTTTTAAAATTCATTTACTATTTTTCATATGGCTAAAACTGCCGAATATTTAGACATTTATCATAAATTGTACTTTTGTCCAACAATTCTGAAGTTTAAAGGGTATACTCCTGCTATATATATGTACTCCAAATAAAAATTTTATCAATTTTGGAGTTAACCACAATGAGTTATAAGGGTTTACTTTTAAAATAGTCTTTTCCCATAAAATTCGTAACTCCTAATCTGTAGATCTAAAAATCGCCATTTTTGGACACAATCTAAAAAACTCATCAAATTATCATTTTAAATTTTTTCAGAATTTTTGAGGGTCAAAAAAATTATGAAACTGCCCCTGGCAGAAACCCCTTTTGAATGAAAATACTATTCATATGAGTACGAAGGATCATTCACCATGCATGCGGTAATCCACATAGACAGTTTATTCCAACAGAATTATAAAGAATGGAACCAGGTCATACGTAAAAGCACAGATAGGATATTCCAACAAAATAATAAATAATAGAATAACAAAAGAATTCACCAGGCATGCGATAGACCGCACAGATAGGTTATTCCTAACAGAATAATAAATAATAGAACCAGGTCATGCATAAACGCACAAATAGGATATTCCGACAGAATAATAAATAATGGAATAATAAAAGAATTCACCAGGCATGCAATAGACCGCATAGACAGGTTATTCCAACAGAATAATAAATAATGGAATAACAACAGAATTCACCAGGCATGCGATAGACCACACAGACAGGTTATTCCAACAGAATAATAAAGAATGGAATAAAAGAAGAATTTCACCATGTATGCGGTACTTCACATAGACAGGTTATTCCAACATAATAATAAAGAATGGAATAACAACCCTTACGAATATTGAAAGAAAATAACTCTCTTCATGAATACGAAGGAATAATACCCCTTACCTTAGAAGAAAGTGGATACTGGAATAGTGAGGTAGCAGACTTCTCTTATTCTTTCTCTCTATAATAATTACTCTATAGCTTTAGTGAATTGGTGAGAAATGAAGGAAGAATGAGCTTCTATTTATAGGAAAATATTGTTTCAATAATTGCACGTTTTGGGGCTCAGAATATTACAATATAATACCTCCCTCTTTTTCTTCATTTTTAATTTAGTCCTGCAAGTACTATCAAACTTGCACCACCTCCCCTAATAGTAAATAATGTGAATCAATAGTTCAATCATGACTCAATAGTTATAATCATGTGAAAATACGAATTACAGTATAGTACCTTCAACTATACCTCCATTTTTAACTAAGTCATACAAGTATTATCAAGCTTGCACCAACTCCCCTAATAGTAAATAATGTGAATCAATTGTACACACATATGAACAAATAGTTATAAGCATGTGAAATAATAGCAATTAATTGTTCATTTATCCGATTAATTGCCCGATTGGTCAATATAACCTCCAACATCAATTATTATCGAAATAAATGTCGATTTCCACTAACACTAATAATTCTAACACAATGAAACTATCAATTTCATCTTTAATCAACACGAACTTATTCATCATTAATATCATAACTCACAATATTTAATAACCAGATCATTCTCAGGAAAGAGGGGGCTTTTCGATAAGGATTTCTCCTTATTGGCGCGCAATTAGGTGACCAAACCTCTCCTTGACAGAACTTTCTAGACATTGTCAATATTGTAAATAATAATATGAATAATTTTGTCGTCTCAATTATTGATTTGATAATATAACATATTATGCAGATGATACTATGACAATAATTGAATCAATAATATGAGAGATATGATACAACAATTACTGTAGCAATAATTGAATATAACTGAGTGACTTCTCACGTAAGCATCAATAATCAATATCGTGTGCTACTATGCAACCAAGCGTATTACTGTACTTTTACTACCGGGTAGTTCAACAGTTTAACGGTAAAACTTCCGCCGTTATTTTTATAAAAAGATAATTATGTCGTTTTCTAACTACGACAATACTTCCGTTACGGGGTCCACCAATGATTGTACCATCATACGAATATTTCCTGTTAAAACGAATATTCCCCGACCAATCGAATATTATATAACAACTTTCATACTTTACAAAATTTATAAATACTACCCACAACTATAACATTATCTCAAATCCACACCATAATATTAAAAAAAATATTTCGAGAAAATTAAATCTTTATTCATAAAATTTGGGGTCTTACAACATGCCAATATATTTAGGTGTAAATCTACACTCCTTCTGTCGATATCATGTAGATTACCAAAATCATCACTAATGTCTTAGCAAGAATTAATAAGCATAAATATATTGAACCAAATCATATGGTGCCAACCAAAGAGATAAGACAGTTAATTTAAATAACAAAGGGTTTCATTATAATCTTAGAGCCAATATTCAGTTTATAGCTATTGAACAAAATATAAGTAGCAATAAAGACAACATTTATAGATTACAAAATAAGAGGAAATAAATGGATAAGAGGAAACTCTGTCAAAGCCCTTCATTCTCCAAGCATTCCGCTCAAATCAAGCTTTCCCGTCCGTGTAGCTCACTACTCTTGATGCTCCAAAGTAATGCCAAGCTTCTCCCTAATCTACCTAATCTATATTTACAGACATCAACTAAGAATTAGAGAGAGAAATACAGAAGAAAAGAGAAAAACTAATCTATTATATGCTAATCTATATTAAGCTATATGATATATGATGTTTGATATCCCAGATCTAGTTTGCAGAGGCCCCTCCTGTGTTATATATGTGTTCATCCTTCAAGCTTGGTCAAAATTAAACCTAAATGATGGAAGGAAATAGATTACCAAAATAGACAGTTATACCCTTTGAGTTGTTGTGTGTGACGACCCCAAAATATGTATACATCACCCATTCTGAGTTGCCAATTACATGGTACAGAACCAAATACAACTTCATTAATACAATTGTCGTGCAAAATATGACGACACATACACTGTGAGTTTAAATACAAATATTGTCTAATAGACAGTATTCAAACTTAAAAGGAGTCCTCATTACAATTATTGATACACTATTTTACAAAAGTAGTAAGGACTGCTAAAATAATTTTCTAGAACCATCACTCCATACCCCGGCTAGTTCCTGCTATGTTCTCACCTCCTAAGAAGAAAAATAGAACAAAAAGGAAAAAAGGTGAGCTCAACTAGCCCATTAAAGAATATTATGACTAAGATAATATACAACAAATTATCATTAGTCTTCAACAGGAAAAAATCTGATAGGATATAATAGACAACAAGTTTTAGATCAACAACTGCAGCGGAAACAACAATCCATTATAAGAGTCAAGTAGAGAATGAATTCTACTATCTTCTAAGATTTAAAAGTCCATCATCAATATTTTATCCCTATAACATCAATCAATATACATCTTGAATCAAATATTCATCTTTGCACTACAGGCTAGAGATATTTATTTGTATCACCAGTTGGTCATGCTCATCTCAACACCTGTTCATTTTTGCACTACGGGCCAAAGATATTCATAAGTTAATCATTCATCTTTGCACTACAGGCCAAAGATAATCATCAAGTATCATCATTAAGGACTGAGGATGATGAAAAATATTTTAGAGAACGAATCCAGTAAGATAAAAGGACAAAGATTAGAGATTCGTACTTTAGATAATTCAAGTTTAAAAATACTCCATGATAAACCATAATGGAGTAGAATTCAAGAATGAAGATCAAAACACGGATACAATCAAAGATAGTAACCATAATAGACATATGTGACAAAGAAGAGAAAATTCCATTTTTTGGTGCATAGTGTCGTATTTGTGAATAGTGCCGTATACGTGAATAGTAACTCTGACACAAAAAGGTAGAAATTCCACAATAAAATTTATACCAATATTTTAGCATAATGATATTGAAGAAAATAATATTATTTACTAATAAAATAACATCCCTTACCTCAAAATAACAGTACTTCTGATCGGAATATCGGTATAAGGCTGAAAGAAACTTGTACGGAATAGCAACTCTCAAAGTATCTAAATACTCACAAAATACGCTCGATAATATAGAGAGAGAGAAAAAAAACTTATTTCTGGTGTGATTTTCAATTCTAACGTAAGCACCTATTTATCGAAAAATGCTTAGAACGCCAAAGGAGACTAAATAATAAAATAATATTTTTTCTTTTTCTTCATTCTACGCCAATCTCTTTTGAAACATCAAAGCAAGCCATCTTGGAAATTTTTTTTAGCCCACATGTTTTGAAAAACAAAAGTGGGTCCCACCTATAATTTTAATAAAAATATTTAATCTCCGAAACTTCAATAATTCATAATAAATAGCTCTTTTACTAAAAAAATTCGAATCTCATATGCTTTCCATAGGAATTTTAATTCTCTACAACTTTGTAGAAATTTTTTTTTTCAAATTCCAAACAAAAAATGTCTGAAATCGACATACGGACGATTTTTAATATCTCCATTCCGACAAAATACCAATAAAACACCTCAGCATTAATTCCTTCATTTATATCCACAAAAATAAATATATACAAACTTTATATCCACATAAAATAAATATTTTCTTATCATATAAATCAATAATTAATTATTCACAAATAATATTACAGAATCACAATTATGACAACCAGGTTGTTCCCAGGAAAGAGGGGACTTTTCGATAAAGATTTCTTCTTACTGGCGCGCAATTAGGTGAAAAAATCTCTCATTAGACAGAACTTCCTTAGACATTGCCAATAATGCTATCTAATAATATTATTCAAATAATATGAATTATTGATCTGATAATGGAGATACTGTGTAGTGACAATTATTGAAACAACAATAATATAAAATATCAACGTAGTAATTATTGAATCAATAAAATCAAATATTGAACAGTAATTACTGTAATAATTATTGAGTAGTGCATTCTTACGTAAGGATCAATAATTCATCAATACTATGCAATATCGTGTGCTACTGTGCAACCACGCGTATTACTGTATTTTAACCACTGGGTATTCTAACAGTATTAACGGTAACAACTACGCCGTTATTTATAAAAACTCAAACTTGTCGTTTTCTTCATCCGACCGTTTTCCGTTATGGGGCCCACAAATGGCTGCGCCATCATACAAATATTCCCCGACAACAAGAATATTTCACGACCAAACGAATATTCCCCGACAAAATAAATTTTTTATAAGCACTTGCTTATTTTACAAAATTTGCACAGTTCACCTATAACCAAAGTATTATATCAAATTCACACCATATTATTCAAAATAATAATTAGAGGAAATTCGATTTTATTTATAAAAAGTTGGGGTCTTACATTGTGCACGTAATTCTCTTCAATTTGCATTCAGGTAACTGCAAATTCTGAGAGCTGAATCCATACATTGAAAGAACTAAGAAGGTCAAAACAAAAAAAAAACTAAATTATCAAGAGAATTGCAATCGTTCAGATTTTTGAAGAAGTGGTCTACTGAGAGAGCATTGCAAGTAAGAATGACAATGAAAGAAAAAATTTATCATGTCATATGCTCTTTATTTTAGTTCCCAAAATAAGAAACGTTATAGATGAAGATGCAGCTGTAGAAAGGAATTTATCATGTCATATGCTCTTTATTTTAGTAAATGCCATTATGCATTACCTTCACATATATATAATAAAAATGTCCACGCAAGAAAGATTAAATTGAATGGTGATAAATTAACTCTTGGTTCCTGTTCAATTAAAAACTTAGAAGTGATTAGAATACTTTTATCTCGCAGTAAGAGTTAAAGGGAAGTTTTATAATAAATAGTATATGCAAAGTGCACAAAATGAATAAGAAACTAAATTTTTACGCATACAAGATTCAATCAAGGAGCTTAGTAGTCTACTTAATAATTTCAAAGTGAAGATAGCTATAATAGTCGAGGAATGCTTCCATTGTGACCAAAAATAGTTACTGAAGGTGTAACCAATCAAAAGTAATGAATCAGGTAGGCCATTTCTATTGTAATTTCCACTGTACCATTTCAAATAAAAATTGTCATATCAATTATTAAAATCAAGATATCTATATGTTTATATTAATATTTAAATGCATATAGTTCTTTATAAATAAAATAAAGATAAATGAATATAAAAAATATACGTCGATGCAAAGCAGTGATATCTAAGACAGTTAGAGCTGTTACAAATTTTGCAGCCATAACTTGTAAATCTATTTTTGGGATCAGCTTCACTGTAGCTTTCTTCTGCATATCATTCACAGCCACAACCTACAGAGTTATAATATAAACTGTCAGAAAATGATATCAACCCATCTACTAAATTAAATAAAGCAACAAAACAGAAGATGCACAGACAAAAACAAGATCCTCATGGAAGAGGATGCGAAGCCAACAGTGGAGCAGCAGAGAAGGTTAAATCCAATCATGAAAGAAGTAGTAAAGAAAAAAATATTGAAGTGGTTGTATGAGGGAATTATTTACCCGATTTCAGACAGTGCATGGGTCAGTCCGATACAATGTGTGACGAAAAAGGGTGGAATGACAGTGGTTAAGAATGAAGATAATGAACTTATTCTAACGAGGACAGTGATCGGATGGAGGGTGTGCATGGACTACAGAAAGCTAAACAATGCAACCTGGAAGGATCACTTTCCTCTACCCTTCATTGATCAGATGTTGGACTAGCTGGACATAAATACTACTGCCTACTGGATGGATACTCGGGCTACAACTAAATTGTCACAGCTCCCGAGGATCAAGAGAAGACCACCTTTACATGCCCATATGGCACCTTTCCATTCAGAAGGATGCCCTTTGGGTTATGTAATGCACCAGCTACATTCCAAAGATGCATGATGGATATCTTCTTGGACGTGGTGGAGAAAGAGGTTAAAGTTTTCATGGATGACTTTTTAGTCTATGGAAACACTTTTGATAAGTGTCTAGAGAATTTGGTCATGGTCTTAAAGCAGTGTATGGAAACTAATTTGGTACTCAACTGGGAGAAATGCCACTTTATGGTTGAAGAGGGGATAATTCTGGGGCACAAGGTCTCTGCTAAAGGTTTAGAGGATGATAAGGCAAAGTTGGACACGATCGAGAATCTTCCACCACCGAATTCAGTAAAGGGAATCTGCAGTTTTCTTGGACACGTCGGGTTCTACAGAAGATTTGTAAAAGATTTCTCTAAGATTGCAAAGCCATTGTGTAGTCTTTTAGAGAAGGATGCAATATTCAGATTTGATAAGGAGTGTAAAACATCATTTGAACATTTGAAAAAGAAGTTGACTACAACGCCAATGATCATCGCACCGAATTGGACTATGCCCTTTGAACTAATATGCGATGTAAGCGACTATGCGGTAGGGGCTGTTTTGGGTCAACGCCAAGATAAAATATTCCACGCCATATACTATACGAGTAAAACTCTTACAGATGCCCAATTGAGCTACACACCTACAGAGAAGGAGTTACTTGCAGTAGTATATGCCTTTGACAAATTCAGAGCATACTTGATTGGGACAAAGGTGGTGGTTTATACCGATCACTCGGCGATTAACTATTTGATTTCGAAGAAGGACGCTAAGCCTATATTAATCAGATGGATCCTTCTCCTTCAGGAATTCGATTTGGAAATAAAGGATAGGAAGGGAACAGAAAATCAAGTAGCGGATCATCTTTCAAGGTTGGAAAATCTGGATAAAGATAGAGCAGATAAGTGTGTGATCAATAAATCGTTCCTGGATGAACAGCTATTTGGAGTTAATTCTGAGTTTCCATGGTGGGCAATATTTCAAAGAGGAATGAAATGCCGCACACACTATCATGGAAGTGGAAATTTTTGACGTATGGGGGATAGATTTTATGGGACCATTTCCTCCATCTTTTAACAATATGTACATCTTGCTAGTTGTGGATTATGTGTCGAAATGAGTTAAAGTCGTAGCACTCCCCACAAACGATGCCAAAGTGGTTCTCAAACTCTTACATAAGAATATCTTTACAAGATTTGGCACGCCAAGAGCAATTATCAATGATGAGGGTAATCACTTCTGCAACAGATCGTTTACAGTTTTTTTGGCAAAATATGGGGTTAATCATAGGGTGGCTACGGCATATCACCCCCAAACGAGTGGTCAAGCTGAGGTTTCGAACAGAGAGTTGAAGAAGATTTTAGAGAAAATAGTGAATCCAAGCAGAAAAGATTGGTCTCTAAAATTGGACGACGCGCTATGGGCATATAGGACAGCATATAAAACACCAACTGGGATGTCTCCATACCAATTGGTCTACGGGAAAGCATGTGACCTCCTAGTGGAATTATAACATAAAGCGTATTGGGCCATTTAGAAACTTAATTTTGATCAAGCAGCTGCAGGAGAGAAAAGATTGCTCCAACTGAATGAACTAGATGAGTTTCGGTTGCAAGCATACGAGAACTCAAAGCTGTACAAGGAAAAGGTTAAGAAGTAGCAGGACCAAAAGATCATGCAAAAAAAGTTTAAACCGGGACAAGCAATATTATTGTTCAACTCGCGACTACGGTTGTTCCCAGGAAAGTTTAAATCGAGATGGTCATGGCCATTCACAATTAAGAGGTTCCCACATGGTGCCGTTGAGTTATATTGCAGGAATCCATTGGAGATATTCAAAGTCAACGGTCATCGGTTGAAGCATTACGGGGGTGGCAAAATCGACAATGAAGTCACCGCAATCATACTTGTCGACGCGCTATGAACAAGGAGTAGTCAGGCTGAAAGACTTAAAATAAAGTGCTAATTGGGAGGCAACCCAATTTTACTTTCATTTTTAGTATTGTTAAGTATGCTAATTAATTTGTAGTTTAGAATACAAGTTAGTATAGAAAAAGTTTATTTTGATTCATTAAGTAGTTAGTTGAGTTATAAGTCTAGATAATTTGACCTTACATGCTTAATTTGCACAATGTTATCTTATGTTCATGATTTAATTATGTTTCAGGCATTTACAAAGCTCACAGATATGTATTGGATGCAAAAATTAGAAAAATCAAGCTCAGCTGCAGTGTACCCACCCCCCCCCCCCCCCCGCCGAGGCAGACAATTTATGAAGGAACCCCCCGCCGGGGCGGGGTCTTGACTCAGAAACAGTATACCCCCCCCGTTGGGGCAGGAAATTAACAAAGGATACCCCCCGCTGAGGCGAGGATCATGAACTAGGAACAGAATTCCCCCCCCTCCCCCGCCTGGGAGGGAATCTACAGCTTATTACCCCCCACCGGGGCGGGGGTACAGGAACGTGAAAGGATTCTCTTCAACAGTTACAACCATTCAGACCACTTCTCCACTACCTTCTCCCACAACCGACTCCTATACCCCCATTAACTCATGAATTAGCCATAAACTCCCCACTTACCCATTATATTAATCCACTAAATATATACATTATCTCCTCTCTATATATTTAAACCCTAACTACACAACATCTCCATCCTATTCCATACAATTTCAGTCATACAATAGTTAGGGTTCTTCAAGTTAGATTTTTGGCAGGAAAAAGGAAGACAAGAATCAATCAATTTGTCAATACACTTAGGGTAAGCGGTTTATTCTTACAATTTCTCATCATATATCACTATATTCAAAGTCCTATTACCAATTTTAGGGGTATTGTGAGTCGTACATGGGACGCCCCAAAAATAGGTATACATCACCCATCTTGGATCGCCAAATACATGGTACAGAATTAAAATACAAACTTAATTAATACAACTATCGTGAAGAATACGACAAAATATAGCTGGGCTTTTACACGAATATTGTCTCATAGGCAATATTTAAACTCAAATTCAATCTCCATTACATTTATTATCACACTCAATAGTGAAGACTACTAAAACAACCATCTCGGACCATCACTCCGTTCCCCGACTAGTCCCGGCTACGTTCTTATTTCCTAAAGAGAACAATGAAAGCAAAATGGTGAGCTCAACTAGCACAGTAAGAAATATTGTGACTAAGATAATGCAGAATAAATTATCGTTAGCCTTCAATAGTGTTAAACTGATAAAATATATTAAACATAAAGTTTAACTGCAGCGGGATAAGCAATCCATTAGAAGAGTCAAGTAGAGCATGATATCTACTATCTTCTATGATTTAAAAAGTTTATCACCAATTTTATCGCTTAGACTCAGCTTAATAAATAAACCACATCATCGAATCATCCCTGCACTACAGGACAAGGATATTCATTAGTATCACGACCACGAATTAGTCATGCACTATGGGCCAAGGATATTTCTGTTTTCACCAATGGTCATGATCATGCCAACAACTGTCCATCAATGCACTACGGGCCAATGTAAACTTTTTTCACATCATTTGTAACATTACGGTCATGATTATACCGAATAATCCCTGGTCATAATTATATCAATCAACAATCCATCAATGCACTACGGGCCAATGAGGACTTTCATCACAATATAAGCATGAGGATGATGACAATGATATAAGAATTCAATTAAAAGAAAGTAAAGGATAAATTTTTAAAGATTTATAATTTAATTTATCCAGAATTCAATAATATCCAAATTATCAACATGATACTGCTTTGTGGAATAAAATTCAAGAATAATATTGTATCAAAAATGATTTGGATAAAAAAAATTTTTTTTTGTCATGAATAGTATCCCGGGTGAATAGTAATCGAGTGAATAATATCCCGTGAATAGTACTTCGGGAATAGTATCCCGTGAATAGTACTCCGGCATGAAAAAGTTCAAACTTATCAAGAATATTCAGAATAATATTTCCATGAAAAGATACAGGATGAAGCGCAAATATCAAAGATATTCTACTAATTTCAAGGAGTATAGAAGCCAAAACTTAACAAAATGAGTGTAAAATTCTGAATCTGAAACGAAATAATATTACTTACATACTACAGAGTATGGAAGAAAATATTATTTTATACGAATATTGAACAAAAATAATATTCCTTACCTTAAAAAGAAGAGTATTCTAACTGGTACAGAGGGGATATTCTTGAAGAAAACTTTTACTATTTTCTACGCTCAAAGCTTTGTAAAACTCTAAAGAAATACGCTCAATATTATAGAAGAAGAATTCTCTGATTCTAGTGTGTTTTTTAAATTCTAAACTAAGCATCCTATTTATAGGAGAATGGAAGGATACTATTTTGAAAAAGAAAATCACGGACTGCACAATAATATTTTGGACAAAGAATCATGGGCAGAAGAAAACGAACATCAGACGCCCATTTTTCAATAATGTCAAATAAAACAAAATTTTATAATATATATATATATATATATATATATATATATATATATATATATATATATATAAACACATGTTATATGAAGAAAATCTCCCCACCTGTGAAGCATTTTCAGATTCCTCCCCCCAAAAGTCCTCCACACGTGGGCCCCACCATATGTCATCATCACATGTGGACCCCACCTTTTATAATATATATAAATATACACTGAATAACTTTCTTCTGATTAATTTAAAGAAATGGGTAAATGGGGGTTCAAATAATGAGCAAACTTTTCAACAATTACTTCATAAAAATTCCCTCAATATTTTTTAACAACATTTATTCATTATTATTATAACTCGCAATATTAATAACCAAATCGTTCCTAGGAAAGAGGGGGCTTTCTGATAAGGATTTCTCTCTATTGGCGCGCAATTAGGTGACCAAACCCATTTTCTCGACAGAACTTTCTAGACATTATTAATTATGCAGATAATAATATGAATAACATGTCATCTCAATTATTGATTTAATAATATAAAATATTGACAATAATTGAATCAAATAACGTGAGATACTATGCAGCAATTACTGTAGCAATAATTGAGTATAACTGAGTGACTTCTCACGTAAGCATCAATAATCAATACCGTGTGCTACTATGTAACCACGTGTATTACTGTACTTTTATCACCGGGTAATTCAACAGTTAACGGTAAAACTCTCGCCGTTATTTTTATAAAAATATATTTCTGTCGTTTTCTCATTTCGATAATAATTCCATTATGGGATCCACTAATGATTGTGTCGTCGTACGAATATTTTCTGTTAAAACGAATATTCCCCGACCAATCGAATATTTTATAACAACTTGCATACTTTGCAAAATTTATAAATATTACCCACAACTATACCATTATATCAAATCCATACCATAATATTCAAAATATATATCAAGAAGAATTAATCTTTATTTATAAAAATTGGGGTCTTACAACCTCCCCTTCTTATAAAATTTCGTCCTCAAAATTAGGGTACGTACCTGGTATGACGAAGATGTGAGGATACCTTGATTTCATTTCAGATTCTAACTCCCAGGTCATTTCCTCAACATCGTAGTTTTTCCACAAAACTTTGACTTGAGGTATAACCTTGGAGCATAGAATTTGTTCCTTCTTATCCAAGATTTTAACAGGTACCTCTTCATATGTTAAATCTTTCGCTATTTCGTCCGGTTCTAACTCAATAATGTGGTTCGGGTCTTCCACATATTTACGTAATATAGATATATGAAAAACGTTATGAACACGAGACATACTTAGCGGTAAGGCGAGTCTATAAGTCACAGTTCCTACTCGATCGAGGATTTCGAATGGACCTATGACTCGAGGATTGAGCTTTCCTCTCTTTCCAAATCTTGTAACTCCTTTCCATGGAGCAACACATAACAACATATGCTCTCTAACATTGAATTCTACGTCTTTTCGATGAAGATCAGCATAACTCTTTTGTCTATCTTGTGAGATTTTTATACGTTGCCGGATCATTTGAATCTTTTTCGTTGTCATGCGTACTAATTCTGGTCTCAACAACGTTGCTTCACCCACCTTATCCTAGCATACTGGAGAACAACACTTGCGTCCATACAACGCCTCGAATGGAGCCATGCCGATACTTGCTTGATAACTATTATTGTAGGAGAATTCTACTAATAGCAAGAACTTATTCCAACTTCCTTTGAAGTCAAGGACACATAGTCTTAATAGAACTTCAAGAGTTTGAATAGTCCTTTCCGACTGCCCGTCCGTTTGAGGATGATATGCCGAACTAAATCGTAAATTCGTGCCCATAGCTTTTTACAAACTAACCCAAAATCGTGAAGTGAATCTTGGGTCTCAATCATAAACTATGGATACTGGCATACCATGCAGCTTTACAATCTCATTTATGTATATACGAGCAAGACATTCAAGTGAATAAGTTTCTCATATAGGCAAGAAATGAGCAGACTTGGTCAATTTATCAATAATGACCCAAATTGCATCTATGCCTTGAGAAACCTTGGGAAAACCAGTAACGAAATCTATGGTAATATGCTCCCACTTCTATTCTGGAATTTTAAGTGGTTGAAATGGACCTTTTGGTACTTGATGTTCTGCCTTGACTCGTTGACAAGTTAAACACCTTGAGATAAACTCTACTATCTCTCTCTTCATATTGCTCCACCAAAATATATGTAAAAGATCACGATACATTTTGGTACTCCCAGGATGGATTGCAAACGGTGGTTGTGCGCCTCCATCATAATCTTATACTTTAAATCAGGGTCGTTAGGAACACAAAGTTTGGAGTTGACTCGAAATATTCCTTCTTCATCGATTCTTGCTTCCGGGATAGCACATTCTTGCACTTTCTTCTTCATACGCATCAGCTCCAGGTCCATAGCTTGAGCAGCTTTAACTTTATCGATTAAAGTCGGTTCTACTCGTATATTTACCATCATCACGTAGGTCCCTAGAGTCTTTATCTCTATCTCCATCCTTTGTAAGTCATACCAAATGGGCCTTTGCATTGACAATATCGCACTCGTACCCGTATATGATCTTCTACTCAATGCACCAGCTACCACGTTCGTTTTTCCAGGATGGTATTGAATGGTATGATCATAATCTTTCAATAGCTCGAGCCAACATCGTTGCCGCATGTTGAGTTTCTTTTGGATGAAGATATCTTTGAGACTTTTATGATCTGTATAGATCTCCACTTTCTCCCCATACAGGTAATGCCTCCAGATCTTTAGTGCAAAAACGACTGCTGCCAACTTTAGATCATGAGTAGGATAATTTTTGCCATATTCTTTGAGTTGTCGTGAGGTATAGGCTATGACTTTACCATGATGCATGAGAACACATCTTAACCCTCTGCCTGAAGTATCGCTGTAGATGATAAATCCCTCCGAACGAGATGGTATTATCAGAACAGGTGCTAAAATGAGTTTCCTCTTGGGTTCTTGAAAACTCTTCTCACATTCCTCGCTTCAACCGAATTTTATATCTTTTCGAGTCAGCTGAGTTAATGGAGTAGCGATTCGAGAAAATCCTTCCACGAATCTTCGATAATAACCAGCTAAGCCCAGAAAGCTACGTACTTCGGTCACTGACTTAGGTTGCTCCTAGCTTTGTATTGTTTCAATCTTCACTGGATCTACAGATATTCCATGATTTGATATCACGTGCCCTAGGAATGCTACTTCCTCAAGTCAGAACTTGCATTTCTTCAACTTGGCATAAAGCTTGTTTTCACGAAGATTTTGAAGTATCAACCTCAAGTGTTGCTCAAAATCTTCACGAGTTTTGGAGTATATGAGGATGTCATCAATAAAGATGACTACAAAGTGATCCAAATATTTCTTGAATACTCAATTCATCATATCCATGAAGGAAGCAGGATCATTAGTCAATCCAAAAGGCATGACTAGGAATTCTTAATGCCCGTACCGAGTTCTAAAAGCAGTCTTTGGGATGTCATCAGTTTTGATCTTTAACTGGTGATATCCGGAATGAAGATCGATCTTTGAAAAGTATTTTGCGCCTTGCAACTGGTCAAACATGTCATCAATGCGAGGAAACGGGTACCTATTTTTTATGGTGACATGGTTCAACTCCCGATAATCAATACAAAGTCGCATACTCTAATCTTTCTTCTTCACGAATAGAACAGGAGCAGCCTAACGAGACGTATTAGGATGAATGAAACCGATGTCTAACAATTCCTACAGTTGGATTTTTAACTCCTGAAGTTCAATAGGAGCCATTCGATATGGGGCTTTGGAAATGGATTTTGTACCGGGTTCAAGGTCAATACCAAACTCAATTTCATGGTCTGGGGGTACGCCAGGAAGTTCTTCAGGTAATATGTTAGAAAATTTTTTAACAATAGAAATATAATTCAAATCTGACGTATATTTGTTTAAATCCGTGACATGGGCTAAGAAAGCTTGACATCCGTTTTTCAATAAACGAATAGCTTTATGGCTTGATATGATAGTAATTGACTTTAGTGGTTTGGTTGCTTGAATTTGCATAATAGGTTGGTTAGGAATATGAAAGCTAATAACCTTACGAAAATAATCAATTTTAGCATGATGAGTGGTTAACCAATCAATCCCTAAAATTACATCAAATGCAAGTATTTTCAAAGAGATAAGATCGACCGGTAACGTGCGATTGCCAATTTGAATCAAACAAGACTTATAAACAGTGATGTAATTAAGGTTTCTCCCAACGGAGTTTCAACAGATAAGTCAAAGTCTAATTTCTCCAGAGTTAAATTTAAACGTTGAGCGCAAGTAGAAAAAATAAAAGAATGGATAGAACCGGTATCAAATAAGGTATAGACTTTGCTAGAGTTTATGATTAGCTTACCAGTGATGACCTCGTTCGGGTTCCTCACTTTCTGGGAGGTCACGACAAACGTTTTCCCTTGAACTACTAGTTTTGACTTGTCTGGGAGGGTATTTGGTGTCACCATCCCAACTGGACTTGGCTTCACTGCACGACAAAATCGAGCTAGGTGATCTTCTCTTCCACAATTGTAACACGTTTTGGACTGCTGCTTGCAATTTGGACTAATGTGTCCCTCCCCTCCACATTTGAAACATATGATAGGTGGTCGTTCTCCTTCATTAACAACGGGTGCTGGTGCTGACGTCTTTCCATCATTTTGAATCTGATTTTCTTAAAATTTCCACTCCTATTATCTTGGCCATGATTACCACCAAAGTGGTTACCATTTCTGACATATTGATTCCTTTCACGTTTGTTGTCACCGCTTTGATGACTGCTACCACTGGTATTATCATTTTACCAGCTACTTTCTCTTGGTTAGGTTGACTCATTATCGTGCTCCAATAACTTAGCCTTATTCACAACATCTGAATACAAGCAAAGTTTGTGAGAAATTAGGTATTGACGTATCTCGGGTTTCAAATCTCTTAGAAACATCCGCGTCATTCTCTCCTTATTATCAACCAAGTAAGACGCAAACCGGGACAACTCGACAAACTTAGCTTCGTACTGCGACACGGTTATATTATTTTGCTTCAGCTTGATGAACTCTACCTCCTTCATGTGACGAATACTTTCAGGAAAGTACTTGTCATTGAACAGTTCTTAAAACTTCTCCCAAGACATCTTCAGTGCGGCAGGTTGAGTACGCTTTACAGATTTCCACCAGTAATCTACCTCTCCTCGCAACATGAAAGTGGCAAAGGGAACCTTTTGCTCCTCAGAGCATCCCAAGACATCAAATATTTTGGTGATCTGCTTTATCCACGTCTCCACCTTAAAGTGGTTTTGGCTCTCCCAAAAACTCTGGTGGTCCCAGCTCCTTGAACTGCTTAGCGGTGACCATTCGAGAGTTGCCAGTGTTTCCACCTGCATTTTGAACAGGAGTCGTTCTCACCTGATGTTGGATGAATTGCATAAAGCCTCTGAACATTCCATTGTTCATCATTTGGTCAGTGTTGTTGTTTTCCTAAGGATTATTGCCTTCCTGGTACACATTATCCTGGGTATTGATTGTTGGTGACTCAACGATCTCATGTGCTCCAAAGCTTATCTTAACATTCTCGGATGTCATTTTCAAATACTGCCACAAAATAAGGGTTAATTGACATACCACATATTATCCCTATATTATGACCGACCAAATAAACTTAGGTAGGTCATACTAACAAAGGATTTCCCCGTCTCTCCCCCTAGTTCTAGTCTCAGACCTTAGCCAGGGATCATATCCCTAAGCTTTGATATCAACTATGACGCCCCCAAAATAGGTATACATCACCCATCTTGGGTTGCCAAATATAAGGTACAGAATTCAAATACAAACTTAATTAATATAACTGTCGTGAAGAATACGACAAAACATAGCTGAGTTTTTACACGAATATTGTCTCATAGACAATATCCAAACTCAAATTCAATCCTCATTACATTTATTATCACACTCAATAGTGAGGACTACTAAAACAACCATCTCGGACCATCACTCCATTCCCCGACTAGTCCCGGCTACGTTCTCATTTCCTGAAGAGAACAATGAAGGCAAAAGGGTGAGCTCAACCAACCCAGTAAGAAATATTATGACTAAGATAATGCAAAATAAACATTATCACGAAACAACCAATCCATTAGAAGAGTCAAGTAGAGCATGATATCTACTATCTTCTATGATTTAAAAATTTTATCACCAATTTTATCGATTAGACTCAGCTTAATAAATAAAACACATTATCGAATCATCCCTGCACTACAGGCCAAGAATAATCATTAGTATCACAACAACAAATTATCCATGCACTACGGGCCAAGGATATTCGTGTTTTAACCAATAGTCATAATCATACCAACAACTGTCCATCAATACACTACGAGCCAATGAGGACTTTTACCACATCATTTATAACATTACAGCCATGATTATACCGAATAATCCCTGGTCATAATCATACTAATCAACAGTCCATCAATGCACTAAGGGCCAATGAGGACTTTCATCACAATATAAGCATGAGAATGATGACAATGATATAAGAATTCAATTAAAAGAAAATAAAGGATAAATTTTTAAAGATTTATAATTTAATTTATCCAAAATTCAATAATGTCCAAATTATCAACATAATATTGCTTTATGGAGTAAAATTTAAGAATAATATTGTATCAAAAAAAGAAATTAATTTTTATCAAGGATAGTATCCCAGGTGAATAGTAATCGAGTGAATAATATGCTGTGAATAGTACTTCGAGAATAGTACCCCGTGAATAGTACTCCGACATGAAAAAGTTAAAACTTATCAAGAATATTCAGAATATTATTTTCATGAAAAGATATTGGATGAGGCGCAAATATCAAGGATATTCTACTAATTTTATGGAGTATAGAAGCCAAAACTTAACAAAAGGAGTGTAAAATTCTTAATCTGAATCGAAATAATATTAATTACATACTACAGAGTATGGAAGAAAATATTATTTAATACAAATATTGAACAAAATAATATCCCTTACCTTAAAAAGAAGAGTATTCTAACTGGTACAACGGAGATATTCTTGAAGACATCTTTCACTATTTTCTACACTCAAAGTTTTGTAAAACTCTAAAGAAAATACGCTCAATATTATAGAAGAAGAATTCTCTGATTCTGGTGTGATTTTCAATTCTAAACTAAGCAATCTATTTATAGGAGAATGAAAGGATACTATTTGAAAAAGAAAATCACGGACTGCACAGTAATATTTCGGACGAAGAATCACGGGCGGAAGAAAACGAACATCAGACGCCCATTTTTCAATAATGTTTAATAAAACAAAATTTTATAATATATATATATATATATATATATATATATATATATATATATATATATATATATATATATATATATATATATAAACACATGATATATTAAGAAAATCTCCCCACCCATGAAGCATTTTTAGATTCCTCCCCCCAAAAGTCCTCCACACGTGGGCCCCACCATATGTCATCATCACATGTGGGCCCCACCTTTTATAATATATATAAATATTCACTGAATAACTTTCTACCGATTAATTTGAAAAATGGGTAAATGGGGGTCCAAATAATGAGCAAAATTTACAACAATTACTTCATAAAAATTCTCTCAATATTTTTTAACAACATTTATTCATCATTATTATAACTCGCAATATTAACAACTAGATCGTTCCCAGGAAAGAGAGGGCTTTTTGATAAAGATTTCTCCCTATTGGCGCGTAATTAGGTGACTAAACTCCTTTTCTCGACATAACTTTCTAGACATTGTTAATTATGCAAATAATAATATGAATAACTTGTCATCTCAATTATTGATTTAATAATATAAAATATTGACAATAATTGAATCAAATAACGTGAGATATTATGCAGTAATTACTGTAACAATAATTGAGTGTAACTGAGTGACTTCTCACGTAAGCATCATTAATTAATACCGTATGCTACTATGCAACCACGCAACCACGCGATTACTGTACTTTTTTCACCGGGTAATTCAACAGTTAACGGTAAAACTCTCGCCGTTATTTTTTTAAAAAGATATTTCTGTCATTTTCTCATTCCGACAATAATTCTGTTGTGGGGTCCACCAATGATTGTGTCGTCGTACGAATATTTCCTGTTAAAACGAATATTCCCTAACCAATCGAATATTTTATAACAACTTGCATACTTTGCAAAATTTATAAATATTACCCACAACTATAACATTATATCAAATCCACACCATAATATTTAAAATATATATCGAGAAAAATTAATCTTTATTTATGAAAATTGGGGTCTTACAGTGCACACCACGTGTTTAACGAATTGTTCAAGAAAAGTTTGTGGGGGATTTTGGCTTTAGTTCATCCATTTAATTACAATGGCACCAAAACCAGCATCAAAGAGACAACGAGGCGAGAACTCAGGGTCTACACCACCGACTCAAGCCTTCGACAGGAAAAAGTTCATGAGTGCTAACGCCGCTGATCGTTGTGACTATCTACTGACTAAGGCACTAACTCCAGAGCGAAGCTTGGCGCCCGACAACGTAGATGGCCAAATGAAGAGATAAATTTATAAAAAAGGATGGAATAGGTTCACTGATGATCCAAAGCCAGCGATTGTCAATGTGGTGAAGGAATTTTATGCTAATGCAGAGGATAAGGCCCCTTTCATTACATTCGTGAGGGTAAACAAGTGTCGTTCAGTTCGGAAGCTATTAACGAGTATTACCGCCTGCGAGTGCCTGTGGAATGCCAGTATGCATATTTGCGTGACCACGATCCCGACTATGAGGCGATTTTAACTTAAATAACAAAGTCAGGCACCACATGGGTCAAGGGACGAAAAAGGGGAACCATCTTCCTTAGCAAGGACCTGAGCCGATATGGAAAAATATGGTACGCATTCTTGTGAGCCAAATTATTCCTGACCACACATACGATTGAAGTGACAAAGGAGAAGATACTCCTTTTGTATGTAATCGTGCAAGACTTCCTTATCGACGTGGAGGCCATCATCAATTTCTCAATACGAAGATGCCTGCGAGGGCCATTTTTCGGTGGTCTGCCACACCCATCCCTCATATGTGGGATGTGCAGGCAGGCTGGAGTTAGGTGGTTCGGTGATGAGACTACCCAGCAGCCACTTCAGATTTTGGACTCACAGATGATAGCACGTTACACAGTGTGGCCCGGGGGGGAATCGTATCCAAGAGGAGTAGGGTTTATATTTCCACTAGTTCCATCCAAGAGGAAGCTGATGCTGAGGACACCTCTGAAGACAACGAGTTCCAGGCGGACGAGATGACGAGAGAGCAGGAAACTGAGGAGATACAACAGACAGGCATAGATATATTTAGCCCTTAATTTCATAGTCTCTAGAGACAAGTTGATGGGCACAACAAAGACGCCAATGAACTGATGAGGAGACTCACGGCCAGGCAGGACCATATGTTCGAGGCCATGAACATGTCATTCGCCTCATTGAATGCGACCCTCCAAAGTTTTAATCCAAATGCTCAGTTTCCATACTAGCAGCCTGCACCAATGCCACGATTTCCACCTTCTGATTCAGAAAATGATGAGCCACAACCACCACCACCTCAAGCTTAGACGATTACAGAGAAGTCCTCGTACAATTGATGCTTTATTTTTACAATGAGGACATTGTAATTGTTAAGTTTGGGGGAGTTAGTATTTAGAGTTTTTGCATGTTTAATTTAGCATGTTAGTTTTGCATATGTTAGTTTCATGTTTAGTTTTAGGTTCATGATATGTTGCATTCATATAGTGTACTTGCAAAATAGTTTGCATAGTAGTGTAGGATTGTAAATAGTTTTTATTAGTTTTTAATTATGTTATGTTTATTCCATATTATAAAAAAAATAAAAAAAAATTAGTTAAGTATTGTGTTTATCTTGCATGAGTCCAGCTATTTGATAAGTTACAGTCTATTTTGGCCAATTATGAGAATGACTTTGAGTAGACAAGTATTAGAACTTTGATGTGATTTTCTGTTATGAATTGAATCTTTTCCTGTTTGAAACTGTTATAATAAGGTTAGCACAGTAATAACAACTATGTTGATTAATTTAGTTCAAATTGATACATAATGGACCTCTAAAGGATAATGCTAGTTTGAATAGAAGAATAACAAGGATAGCCAGTGAAGGCGAAAGTTAGGCAAAAACCTAAGTTTGGGAAAAAATTTTGGGTACATAAGCTTCATAAAATAAAATAAAAAGTATAAACATCGTGACATGCTTATCTAGTTTTGTGTCCTTTGTTACTTGAGTAAGTAAGCCCGAGGGAATTGTCTTTACACCTAGCGCCCAAAGGTCTTAATGGTCTGGGAGTCGTTGGTCGAAAGCTCGTTAAGGTAGCACTGAAAAGCCTAAGGGAATAAGATATTGCATAGCCATGTGTATAAAAAATATGAATAAAACGGGAAAAAGAATAAAAAGCCCCCGTAAATGAAAAATAAAGCATAAGTGCCCTATTTGGACCCTTGATAATGGTAAGTGGTTGACTTAAGTTGGATCTTGACTATTTTTGAAATTCTTGAGTGTACACTGTATGATGCCTTCAAAGAGACTAGTTATGTATTAAATTTAAATTTGTATCAGTTACCATGGGTGTTGAGCACACATGCACTATATCAGTAATAACATTTTAAGATTTGATGATTGACTGAGAAATTACTAATTGGTTGTGATATGAAGTATTGTCATGTTAGCTTGATTTCTCTGAGGCCGGTTGAACAGACTTATTTTTATCATTACTGCTGGATTCGTAGGCATATAAATTAGTTGCATTGCATTGCATAACATTTTTGTTTTGTGCTCGAGGACTAGCACGGGTTTAAGTTTTGGGGAGTTTGATGAGCAAATTTTATACCTACGAATCGGCCTCTAATTCGAGCTTAAACTGTGTTAATTCGTTATTTTTGTGATTCATTTTACTTATTTATTGTTGTTTTATGTTTAGGTGTGGTGGCATAGCATTTGGACTTAAAAGGTGGTTTCATGGCGAAACTTAGCAAGAAAATGAGCAAAAACTGGACAACAGCAGAATGAACCCCCGCCGAGGCGGGGGTACTTAATCAAGAACAAAAGCACCCCTCGCCGGGGTGGGCACCAAGAGAGGAAACACCCCCCACCGAGGCGGGGGTACGGGAAAAGTCCAATATTTGGCATCAGTTTATGGCCTAATTACGTGTCTTATGCTGGAGATAAGAAGGAACAACGGAGTGAGATTAACAAGAGACAATCAATTAGCAATTTTTAGCCCTAATTTTGAGAAAATTCATTGGAGGAAGGGTTGAAGGTTAGAGTCACGATAATTGAAAGTTGGAGCTGAGGAGAAGGGTGGTTTTGGATTCATTATACTTCTTTAATTCAATAATTGTAATTGGGATGATGATTACTTTGATGATTTCAGTTTTTAATTCATTTGTGATTAACTAATTTACTTATTAGGCTTATGACGGATCTTTATGGTGGAACGATGATTATGTAGTCCTTAATTTCAGTTTAATAATCTATCATTAAGTTTATCTATTATGATTTGTGCTTTAATTTATGAATTGTTTGATCACCAATTCTATGTGGATTTGTATGGACTCGATAGATGATATATGAATCCAGACCTAATCAGTTTAGCATGTATTCTTGAATTCTGTGATTGAATAGAATCTTGATTAATGTTAGGGTAGAGATATGCTTAATGTCGCATGTAATCGGGTAGAGAACTTGAATTTAAACCTAATTTTATGGTAATTCACATAGAGATATAGTGAATTAGTTGATTACGGTGTTTAACTTGATTCTATTTAATTTGTGAATTTAAGTTAATATGGTATTAATACATCAAGAGATGGCTAGTTCTACTTGAGTGTTCTTGATTAATAAACTGGGATAGTGAATTGAACTGAAATAAGGTGTAATAATCGGAGTGATACTTAAAGTGGAGTTGTAAGTGCCTAATTCTCCATTATTTTCTTAAAATTACAGTTTTTAAGTTTGTTGATTGCTTGGTATTTTCATGTTTTTAGATTTTAATAGTTATAATCATTGAATTAGATAGTTTAATAAAATTTGGATTAATATAAAGCTGGTAGTTGTTAGATTAATTTCATACTAGTCTCTGTGGTAACGATACTTGACTTATCATTATATTACTTGTTGACCACGTGCACTTGCGTGTGAGCGTAATTAGATTTCAACCAACACATACTAGGACGAATGAAATTGATGTCTAACAATTTCTGCAGTTGGGTTTTTAACTCCTGAAGTTCAATAGGAGCTATTCGATATGGGACTTTGTACCGGGTTCAAGGTCGATATAAAATTTGATTTCACGCTCTGGGGTTGGCCAGGAAGTTCTTCAGGGAATACGTCAGGAAATTTATTAACAATAGAAATATCATTCAAATCTGACGTATTTTTGTTTAAATCCGTAACATGGGCTAAGAAAGCTTGACATCTATTTTTTAATAAACGAATAGCTTTATGGCTTGATATGACAGTGATTGACTTTAGTGGTTTGGTTGCTTGAATTCGCATAATAGGTTGGTTAGGAATATGAAAGCGAACAACCTTACGAAAACATTTAATTTTTGCATGATGAGTAGTTAACCAATCAATCCCTAAAATCACATCAAATGCAAGTATTTTCAAAGAGATAAGATTGACAGGTAATGTGAGGTTGTTGATTTGAATCAAACAATATTTATAAACAGTGGATGTAAGGAAGGTTTCTCCCAACGGAGTTTTAATAGATAAGTTAAAGTCTAATTTCTCCGAAGTCAAATTTAAACATTGAGTGCAAGTAGGAGAAATAAAAGAATGGGTAGAACCGGTATCAAATAAGGAATAGACTTCGCAAGAGTTTATGATTAGCTTACCCATGATAACCTCATTTGGGTTCCTCGCTTTTTGGGAGGTTATGACAAACGCTCTTCCTTGAACTATTGACTTTGACCTGTCTGGGACGACCTTTGGTGTCTCCATCCCAACTGGACTTGACTTCACTACATGAAAAAATTGGGCTAGGTGACCTTCTCTTCCGTAATTATAACATGCTTTGGACTGCTGCGTACAGTTTGGACTGATGTGTCCCTCCCTTCCGTATTTGTAGCATACGACCGGTGGTCGTTCTCCTTCCTTGAAAATGGGTGATGGTGCTGCTGTCTTTCCATCATTGTTGAACCATCTCTTCTTAAAATTTCCACTTCTATTATCTTGGTCGAAGTGGTTACCATTTCTGGTATGTTGATTTCCTCCACGTTTGATGTCACCGCTTCGATGACGGCTACCACTGGTAATATCGTTTTGCTGGCTGCTATCTCTTGGTTGGGCTGACTCGTTATCGTGCTCTAATAACTGAGCCCTATTCACAACATCTGAATACAAGCAAAGTTTGTGAGAAATGAGGTATTAACGTATTTCGGGTTTCAAACCTCTTAGAAACAACCACATCATATGCTCCTCACTATCTACCAAATGGGATGCAAACCAGGATAACTCGACAAACTTAGCCTCATACTGCGACATGGTCATATTGTTTTGTTCCAGCTTGATAAATTCCACCTCCTTAATGTGACGAATACTTTCGGGAAAATACTTATCGTTGAACAATTCTTAGAATTTCTCAAAAGACATCTTGAGTGTGGCAGGCTGAGTATGTTTTACAGATTCTCGCCAGTAATCTGCCTCTCCTCGCAACATGAAGGTGGTAAAGGGAACCTTTTGCTCCTCGGAGCATCCCAAGATATCAAATATCTTGGTGATCTGCTTTATCCACGTCTCTGCCTTAAGTGGTTCTGGCTTTCCCAAAAAACTCTGGTGGTCCCAGCTCCTTGAATTGCTTAGCGGTGACCATCCGTGAGTTGCCAGTGTTTCCGCCTGCATTTTAAACAGGAGTCTCCCTCGCCTGATGTTGCATGAATTGCAGAAAGTCTCTGAATATTCCATGATTCATCATTTGGTCGGTGTTGTTGTTTACCTGAGGATTATTGCCTTCCTGATGCACATTATCCTGGTTATTAATCTGTGGTGACTCAACGGTCTCCTGTGCTCCATTGCTTATCTCAACATTTTCAGATGTCATTTTCAAACACTGCCACAAAACAAGGGTTAATTGACATGCCACATATTATCCCTATATTCTGACCGACCAATTAAATAACAAATAAGCTTAGGTAGGTCATACTAGCGAAGGAATTACTCGTCTCTCCCCTCCTAGTTCTAGTCTCACATCTCAGCCAGGGATCATATCCCTAAGCTTTGATACCAACTGTGACGCCCCCAAAATAGGTATGCATCACCCATTCTGAGTCGCCAAATACATGGTACATAACTTAAATACAAACTTCATTTATACAATATGACAAAATGTAGTTGAGAGTTTTAACACGGATATTGTCTATTAGACAATATCCAAACTCAAATAAAGTCCTCATTACAATTATTATTACACTATTTTATAGAATAGTGAGGACTACTATATCCACCATCTCGGACCATTACTCTGTTCCTCGACTAGTCCCGGCTATGTTCTCATTTCCTGAAGAGAACAATGAAAGCAAAGGGTGAGCTCAACTAGCCCAGTAAGAACTATTATAACTAAGATAATGCAAAATAAATTATCATTAGCCTTCAACAATGTTAAACTGATATAATACAATAGACAATAAGTTTAACTGCAGCGGAACAAACAATCTATTAGAAGAGTCAAGTAGAGTATGATATCTACTATCTTCTATGATTTAAAAGTTTATCATCAATTTTATCGCTGAGACTCAACTTAATAAATAATCCACATTACTGAATAGTCCATGCAATACGGGCCAAGGATATTTATTAGTAATACATCCACGAATTATCCATGCACTACGGGCCAAGGATATTCGTGTTATCACCAATGGTCATGATCATGCCAACAACTGCCCATCAATGCACTACGGGCCAATGAGGACTTTTACAACATCATTTGTAACATTACAGGTCATGATTATACCGAATAATCCCTAGTCATAATCATACCAATCAGCAGTCCATCTATGCACTACGGGCCAAAGACGACTTTCATCACAATATAAGCATGAGTATGATGACAATGATATAAGAATTCAATTAAATGAAAGTAAGGATAAATTTTAAAGATTTATAATTCAATTTATCCACAATTCAATAATGTCCAAATTGTCAACATGATACTGCTTTGTGGAGTAAAATTCAAGAATAATATTGTATCAAAAATGATTTGGACATAAAAGATATCAATTTTTTGTCATGAATAGTACTCTGGGTGAATAGTAACTGAGTGAATAGTATCTCATGAATAGTACTTCGAGAATAGTACCCCGTGAATAGTACCCCGACATGAAAAGATTAAAAATTATCAAGAATGTTCATAATAATATTTTCGTGAAAAAGATACTAGATGAAGCTCAAATTTCAAGGATATTCTACTAATTTCAATGAGTATAGAAGCAATACTTAACAAAATGAGTGTAGAATTCGAAATCTGAAACGAAATAATATTATTTACATACTACAGAGTATGGAAGAAAATATTATTTCATACGAATATTGAACAAAAATAATATCCCTTACCTTAAAATGAGAGTATTTCTGATTGGTATGGACTAGTATAGCGGATATATTTTTGAAGAAAACTTGCACTGTTTTTTACACTCAAAACTTCCTTAAACTCTAAAGAAATACGCTCAATATTATAAAAGAAGAATTCTCTAATTCTGGTGTGATTTTCAATTCTAAACTAAGCATCCTATTTATAGGATAATGGAATGATACTATTTAAAAATAATTCACACGTGAACAGGATTTTTCTCACGGGCGTGAATTTGCCGGCTGAATTTTTGATTTTTCTGATTTACTATGCAGACACTATGCAAGTACTATGCATAATAAAATATAATATATTCTAATTTTCATAAAAAAAAACTAAACTTATTATAATATATATTATTATAACAAAACTTATTATTATAACAAAACTGAGATAACTTCTCCCGACTATTTAGAAAATGGGTAAATGGGGGTCAATATAATAAGCTAAATTTACAACAAATACTTTAATAAAAACTCCTCTATTTATCTCAATTCACTTGACTTCTCGAAACACATTTTTAATAATATTCATCATTAATATTATAACTCACAATATTAACAACCAGATCATTTCCATGAAAGAGGGGGCTTTCCGATAAGGATTTCTCCCTATTAGCGCGCAATTAGGTAACCAAACTCCTTTCCTCGACAAAACTTTCTAGACATTGTCAATAATAGAAATAATAATATGAATAACTTTGTCATCTCAATTATTGATTTAATAATATAAAATATTGTGAAGATGATATTGTGTCAATAATTGAATCAATAATGTGAGATACTATGCAGCGATTACTGTAGCAATAATTGAGTATAACTGAATGACTTCTCACGTAAGCATCAAATAGTGTGTGCTACTATGCAACCACGCGTATTACTATACTTTTATCACCGAGTATTTCAACAGTTAACATAAAACTTTCGTTGTTATTTTTATAAAAAGTTATTTCTGTTTTTTTCTAACTCTAACAATAATTCCGTTGTGGGGTCCACCAATGATTGAGCCGTCGTACGAATATTCCCTGATAAAACGAATATTCCCTGACCAATTGAATATGTTATGACAACTTGCTAACTTTACAAAATTTATAAATATTACCCACAACTATAACATAATATCAAATCCACATCATAATATTCAAAATGATATTTAGAGAAAATTAATCTTTATTCACAAAAGTTAGGGTCTTACACTTTCTATATTGTCAACAATGTTCAAAAGATTTCAAAGTAGCTGAACACTAAATCATTTAAAGAACAAGAATTTTCTTAAATTCCAGAATAAATAACATTTCAAGAATGAAAAAATTAAATTCGTTTGAAGATTCAATAATATTCATTTGATTAGGAAACAATTAGCAATAATACAACAATATTCATTAAAGTGAGATATTCCCAAAATTCATGTTGAGTGATCACAAATGGATCAAGAACTACTAGAGGAATTATCAATTAATTAATACTGAATTACCTCAAGAGTATCAGTTAACCATAAAGATTAAATGTGACGCCCCCAAAACAGGTATACAACACCCATTCTGAGTCGTCAATAACATGGTACAGAAACAACTACAACTTTATTAATACAACATAAAAACTGTGAGTGTAAATACAAATATTGTCATCTAGACAATATTCACACTCAAATAAGTCCTCATTACAGTTATTGGTACAATATTTTACAAAAAAAATGGTGAGCACTACTAAAACAACTTCCTAGAACCTTCATTCCATACCCCGACTAGTACTTGCTACATTCTCGCCTCCTGAGAAGAAAATGGAACAACAAGGAAAAGGGTGAGCTCAACTAGCCCAGTAAAGAATATTATGACTAAGATAATATACAACAAATTATCGTTAGTCTTCAACAGGGAAAAATTTAATAGAATACAATAGACAACAAGTTTTCAATCAATATTCGCAGCGGAAAATAATAATTCATAGAAGAGTTACGTAGAGAATGAAATCTACGATTATCTATGAATTTAAAAGCCCGTCATCAACATTTTATCCCTATAACATCAATCAATAAATATCTTGAATCAAATAGTCATCTTTGCACTACAGGCCAAAGATATTCATCAGTTGGTCATGTTCACCTCAACACCTGTTCATCTTTGCACTACGGGCCAAAGATATTCATCAGAAATCATTCATCTTTGCACTACAGGTCAAAAATATTCAGTTATATCATCATTTAAGACTGAGGATGATGAAAAATATTTTAAAGAAAACGAATCCAGTGAAGCAAAATAACAAATATTAAGGATTCGTATTTCGATTTATCCATGTCCAAAAATACCTTATAAATAATCATAGTGAAGTAAAATTCAAGAATGATCAAAATATGGATACAATCAAAGCTAGTATCCAGAATAGATATTTGGACGAAAAGAAGAAAATTTCATTTTTCGGTGAATAGTAACTCGTGAATAGTAACTCGTGAATAGTAACTCATGAATAGTAACTCCGACATGAAAAGTTTCAAATTTGATAAAAATTTAGATCAATACTTCGGCATAATGATATTGAAGAAAATAATATCATTTAAGAAGAAATAATATCCCTTACCTCGGAAAGACGGTACTTCTGACTGGAATACTAGATATAGTGCTGAAGGAAACTTGCACCGTATAGCAACACTCAAAGTATCAAATACTCACAAGAATACGCTCGATATAGAGAGAGAAATAGAGAGAAACTTGTGTTTCTGGTGTGATTTTTAATTCTAACCTAAGCACCCTATTTATAGGAAAATGCTTAGAACACCAAAGAAGAAAATTATATATATATATATATATATATATATATATATATATATATATATATATATATATATATATATATTTTCAAGCCTACCTTAAAAAATCTGAAATCAGCCACCTTGCACATGTTTATGATGTCCAAAAAAATACAAAAAACGTTTTTCTCAAAATAATTAACTAAAACTCCCAAAAATCAATTATTTCGGAACTTCGAAACTTCAATAATTCATAATAAATAGTCCTTTTGTCAGAAAATTCGAATCTCGCGAGTTTTTATAGGAAATTTAATTCTCTACAACTTTGCAGAAAAAAGTGTTTCCAAATTCCAAACAGAAATTGACCGAAATTCACAAACGGTCGATTTTATAGTCAATAATAAATTTTCGGTCAAGAATTATGTCCACTAACACACAAAACATGTGTTAATCATTTAATGCCACAAAAATACTCTTCCTCCTCATATACTCATATATCTCACATTTATTGTAAAAATATCACCATCAATATATTATTAAAATAATATATTTAAATGAATTATTTTATCAGAAAAAGATAAAATATTAATTTTCAACAATTGTCACATTAAAAATTTTCTCCATCTATATTCACATAAAATTAATATTTTTCTCATCATATAAATTAATAATTAATTATACACAAATAATATTACAGAATCACAGTACTGGCAACCAGGCCGTTCCCAAGAAAGAGGGGGCTTTCCAATAAGGATTTCTTCTTACTAGCGCGCAATTAGATGACCAAACCTCTCCTTCGACAGAACTTTCTAGACATTGCCAATAATGTTATCTAATAATATTATTCAGATAATATGAATTATTGCTCCGATAATGAAAAATACTGCGTAGTGACAATTATAAAATATCAACGTAGCAATTATTTAATCAATAAAATAAAATATTGAACAGTAATTACTGTAACCATTATTGAGTAGTGCCTTCTTACGTAAGAATCAATAATTGGTGCAATATCGTGTGCTACTGTGCAACAACGCGTATTACTGTGTTTTAACCACCGGGTATTCCAACAGTGTTAATGGTAACAACTACGCCGTTATTTATAAACAACTTGTTTTTGTCGTTTTCTTCATCCAATCACTTTCTGTTATGGGGCCCACACAAGGCTGCGCCGTCGTACGAATATTCCCCGACAACAAGAATATTCCACGACCAAACAAATATTTCCCGACAACAATGAATATTTTAGGACCACTTGCTTATTTGAAATATTTACGCATTTTACCCATAACTAACCACATTAATCAAATCAACCCTTACTATTTCAAAATAATAAATAGAGGAATTTAAATTTCATTTATTAATAATTTGGGGTCTTACAACCTCCCCTCCTTATGAAATTTCGTCCTCGAAATTGACATACGTACCTGGTGTTTCGAAAAGATGAGGATACCTCGCTTTCATTTTCATTTCCAACACCCAGGTCATTTCCTCAATAGCATGGTTTCTCCACAAAACTTTAACTTGTGGTATGACCTTCGTGCGTAGGACATGCTCCTTCCTATCCAAGATCTTGACATGTACTTCCTCGTACGTTAAGTCTTCGGCTATCTCGTCTGGTTCTAACTCAATAACGTGGTTTGGGTCTTTCACATATTTACGAAGCATAGATATGTGAAAAACGTTATGAACACGAGACATACTTGGAGGTAACGCGAGTCTATAGGCCACATTTCTTACTTGGTCAAGAATCTGAAATGGACCAATAAATCGTGGTTTGAGCTTTCCTCTCTTCCCGAATCTTGTAACTCCTTTCCATGGAGCTACACGTAATAATACATGATCCCCAATGTCAAATTCCACGTCCTTTCGATGAAGATCCGCGTAACTCTTTTGTCGATCCTGTGCCGTTTGTATACGTTGTCGAATCGTTTGGAACTTCTCTGTAGTCATTTGTACCAACTCTGGTCCCAACAACGTTGTTTCTCCCACCTCATCCCAACATACTGGAGAGCGACACTTTCGTCCATACAATGCTTCAAAGGGAGCCACACATATACTTGCCTGATAACTGTTGTTGTAGGAGAATTCTACCAATGGTAGGTACTTATCCCAACTTCCTTTGAAATCTAGGACACAAAGTCTTAATAGATATTCAAGAGTTTGAATATTCCTCTCTGATTGCCCGTCCGTTTGAGGATGGTATGCTGAACTGAACCGTAAATCCGTGCCTATAGCTTTTTGCAAGCTAACCCAAAATCTTGAAGTGAATCTTGGGTCACGATCCGAAACTATGGATACTGGCATGCCATGTAACCTCACAATCTCATTCACGTACATACTAGCAAGACGTTCAAGGGAATAAGTCTCCCGTATCGTCAAGAAATGAGCGGACTTGGTTAATCTATCAACAATAACCCAAATCGTATCTATGCCTTGAGAAACCTTGGGAAGACCCGTAACAAAATCCATAGTAATGTGTTCCCACTTCCATTTTGGAATCTCAAGTGGTTGCAATGGACCCTTTGGCACTTGATGCTCTGCCTTTACACGTTGACAAGTTAAACACCTCGAGATAAACTTTGCAATCTCTCTCTTCATATTGTTCCACCAAAATGTATGTCGAAGATCACGATATATTTTAGTACTTCCAGGATGGATTGCAAATGGTGTAGTGTGTGCCTCCATCATGATCTTATACTTTAAATCAGAATCGTTAGGAACACAAAGTCTGGAGTGGACTCGAAGTATTCCTCTTCATCGATTCTTGCTTCTGGAATAGCACCTTCTTGCACTTTCTTCTTCATACGCAACAGCTCCGGGTCTGTAGCTTGAGCAACTTTAACTTTATCGATTAAAGTTGGTTCTACGCGTATACTTGACATCATCGCACTCGTTCCTACATATGATCTTCTACTCAACGCGTCAGCTATCACGTTTGCTTTTCCAGGATGGTATTGAATAGTGTGGTCGTAATCTTTCAACAACTCGAGTCAACGTCGTTGCCGCATGTTGAGTTCTTTTTGAGTGAAGAAATATTTGAGGCTTTTACGGTCTGAATATATCTCCACTTTCTCCCCATATAGATAGTGCCTCCAGATCTTTAGCGCGAAAACGACTGCTGCTAACTCTAGATCATGAGTAGGATAATTTCTCTCATATTCTTTAAGTTGTCGCGAGGCATAGGCTATGACTTTCCCACGTTGCATGAGAACACATCCTAACCCTTTGCCTGAAGCATCGCTGTAGATAACAAATCCATCCGAACCAGATGGTATTGTCAGAACAGGTGCCGAAATGAGTCTCCTCTTAAGCTCTTGGAAACTCTTCTCGTATTCTTCGCTCCATACGAATTTGATATCCTTCCGAGTCAGCTGAGTTAATGGGGTAGCGATTCGAGAAAACCCTTCTACGAATTTTCGATAATAACCAGCTAAGCCTAGAAAGCAATGTATTTCGATTACTGACTTAGGTTGCTCTCAACTGTGACTCATATCCCAATCTTAGATAGCACGTCACAATGACACCTATCAGTTTACTACCGCACGAATATGGCGTCCCCTACGGAGAGTCTGGATTCAGTGCATTCCACAAAGGAAGTCACCAGATAAAGGCTCGGGTACAAACTTCTACAGTTAGGTTTCTAACTCCTGAAGTTCAATAGGAGCCATTCGATATGAGATTTTAGAAGTGAGTTTTGTACCAGATTCAAAGATGATACAAAATTCAATATCACGCGTAGGCCAAGAAATTCTTCAAGAAATACGTCAGAGATTTACTAACAATAGAAATATCATTCAAATCTGACGTATTTTTGTTCAAGTCCATAACATAGCTAGGAAAGCTTGACATCCGTTTTTCAATAAACGAATGACTTTACGGCTTGATATGAAAGAGTTTGACTTTAATGGTTTGGTTGCTTGAATTTGAATAATAGGTTGCTTAGGAATATTAAAACTAACAACCTTACGAAAGCAATCAATTTTGGCATGATGAGTAGTTAACCAATCAATTCCTAAAATCACATCAAAAGCAAGTATCTTTAAAGAGATAAGATCAACAGGTAATGTGATGGTGCCAACTTGGATCAAACAAGATTTATAAACAGTGGATGTAACGAAAGTTTCTCCTAACGGAGTTTCAATAGATAAGTCAAAGTCTAATTTTCTCCAGAGTCAATTTTAAACGTTGAGTATAAGTAGGAGAGATAAATGAATGGGTAGAACCGGTATCTAATAAGGTATAGACTTCGCAAAAATTTATAATTAACTAACCCGTGCTAACTTCGTTCGGGTTCCTCGCATTCTGACCAGTCACGAAAAACGCTCTTCCAGGAACCATTGACTTTGACTTTTCTGGGACAACTTTTTGAGTCACCACCCCCGTTGGACTTGCTTTCGCTACAGTGCAATCTCGAGCGATATGTCCTTCCTTTCTATAGTTATAACATACCTTAAACTGTTGTGGACAGTTTGGGCTGATATGTCCTTCTTTTCCGCACTTATAGCATATGACCGGTGGTCGTTCTCCTCCCTTGGAACCAGTTGCTGCTGGTGCTGACGTCTTCGTATTATCATTATTGAATCTCCTCTTTTTAAAATCTCCTCCCGACTCGCTTCTTCTATATTCATGGCCACGATTACCACCAGAGTGGTTGCTGTTCTTGTCCGTATTCTTCTTTCTCCGCTGGTTATCATTGTTCTGATGACTGCTGTCACCGGTATGATCCTGGTTGTGGTCCCTCGATTGACCGTACTCGTTATCTCGCTCTAATAATTGAGTCCTGTTGACAACATCTGAATAGAGAGAAAATTTATGAGAAATGAGATATTGACGTATGCCGGGTTTCAAACCTCTCAGAAACATCCGTGTCATACGTTCCTCATTCTCCACCAAATGAGGTGCAAACCTGGACAACTCTGCAAACTTCGCCTCGTACTGGGACACCGTCATGTTATTCTGCTCCAGTCTAATAAACTCTACCTCCTTCATATGACGAATACTTTCAGGAAAATACTTGTCATTGAATAGTTTCTGAAATGTCTCCCAAGACATGCTGAGTGCGGCTGGATGGGTACGCTTCACAGATTCCCACCAGTAGTCTGCCTCGCCACGGAACATAAAGGTGGCGAATGGAACCTTCTGTTCCTTCGTGCATCCCAAGACATCAAATATCTTGGTAATTTGCTTGACCCATGTCTCCGCCTTAATCGGATCTGGCTTTCTCCAGAATTCTGGTGGTCCCAACTCTTTGAACTGCTTGGCTGTGACCAACTGTGCGTTGCCATTGTTTCTTCCTATATTTTGAACAGGAATCTCCTTCGTCTGGTTTTGCATGAATCGCAAAAAGATTCTAAACATCTCATCGTTCACCGTCTGCTCAGTGGTGTTGTTCACATGAGGAACATTGCCAGCCTGTTGCACGTTCTCCTCGTTGGTGAGTACAGGTGTCTCCACGATTTCATTTACTCCACTGTTAACATTCTCAGTCGACATTCTCAAATACTGCCATAAAACAAGGGTTAATTTAACAAATCACATAATATCCCTATATTATGACCGACCAACAAATAAGCTTAGGTAGGACACACTAGCGAAGGATTTACTCGTCTCTCCCCTCCTAGTTCTATTCCCCGATCTCCGACAGAGATCATATCCCTAAGCTCTGATACCAACTGTGACGCCCCCAAAACAGGTATACAACACCCATTTTGAGTCGTCAATAACATGGTACAGAAACAACTACAACTTTATTAATACAACATAAAAACTGTGAGTGTAAATACAAATATTGTCATCTAGACAATATCCACACTCAAATAAGTCCTCATTACAATTATTGGTACAATATTTTATAAAAAAATGGTGAGGACTACTAAAACAACTTCCTAGAACCTTCATTCCATACCCCGACTAGTACTTGCTACATTCTCACCTCCTGAGAAGAAAATGGAACAACAAGGAAAAGGGTGAGCTCAACTAGCCCAGTAAAGAATATTATGACTAAGATAATATACAACAAATTATTGTTAGTCTTCAACAGGGAAAAATTTAATAGAATACAATAGACAACAAGTTTTCAATCAATATTCGCAGCGGAAAATAATAATTCATAGAAGAGTTACGTAGAGAATGAAATCTACGATTATCTATGAATTTAAAAGCCCGTCATCAACATTTTATCCCTGTAACATCAATCAATAAATATCTTGAATCAAATAGTCATCTTTGCACTACAGGCCAAAGATATTCATCAGTTGGTCATGTTCACCTCAACACCTGTTCATCTTTCCACTACGGGCCAAAGATATTCATCAGAAATCATTCATCTTTGCACTACAGGCCAAAGATATTCAGTTATATCATCATTTAAGACTGAGGATGATGAAAAATATTTTAAAAAAAACGAATCCAGTGAAGCAAAATAACAAATATTAAGGATTCGTATTTCGATTTATCCATGTCCAAAAATACCTTATAAATAATCATAGTGAAGTAAAATTCAAAAATGATCAAAACATGGATACAATCAAAGCTAGTATCCAGAATAGATATTTGGACGAAAAGAAGAAAATTTTATTTTTCGGTGAATAGTAACTCGTGAATAGTAACTCGTGAATAGTAACTCATGAATAGTAATCCCGACATGAAAAGTTTGAAATTTGATAAAAATTCAGATCAATACTTCGGCATAATGATATTAAAGAAAATAATATCATTTAAGAAGAAATAACATCCCTTACCTCAGAAAGACGGTACTTCTGACTGGAATACTAGATATAGTGATGAAGGAAACTTGCACCGTATAGCAACACTCAAAGTATCAAATACTCACAAGAATACGCTCGATATAGAGAGAGAAATAGAGAGAAACTTGTGTTTCTGGTGTGATTTTCAATTCTAACCTAAGCACCCTATTTATAGGAAAATGCTTAGAACACCAAAGCAGAAAATTTAATATAATATATATATATATATATATATATATATATATATATATATATATATATATATATATATATATATATATAAATTTTCAAGCCCACCTTAGAAAATCTGAAATCAGCCACCTTGCACATGTTTATGATGTCCAAAAAAAATACAAAAAACGTTTTTCTCAAAATAATTAACTAAAACTCCCAAAAATCAATTATTTCGGAACTTCGAAACTTTAATAATTCATAATAAATAGCCATTTTGTCAGAAAATTTGAATCTCGCGTGTTTTTATAGGAAATTCAATTCTCTACAACTTTGCAGAAGAAAGTTTTTCCAAATTCCAAACAGAAATTGACTGAAATTCATAAACGGGCGATTTTACAGTCAATAATAAATTTTCGGTCAAGAATTATGTCCACCAACACACAAAATATGTGTTAATCATTTAATACCACAAAAATACTCTTCCTCCTCATATACTCATATATCTCACATTCATTGTAAAAATATCACCATCAATATATTATTAAAATAATATATTTAAATGAATTATTTTATCAGAAAAAGATAAAATATTAATTTTTAACAATTGTCACATTAAAAATTTTCTCCATCTATATTCACATAAAATTAATATTTTTCTCATCATATAAATCAATAATTAATTATACACAAATAATATTACAGAATCACAGTACTGACAACCAGGCCGTTCCCAGGAAAGAGGGGGCTTTCCAATAAGGATTTCTTCTTACTGGCGCGCAATTAGATGACCAAACCTCTCCTTAGACAGAACTTTCTAGACATTTCCAATAATGTTATCTAATAATATTATTCAGATAATATGAATTATTGCTCCGATAATAAAAAATACTGCGTAGTGACAATTATAAAATATCAACGTAGCAATTATTTAATCAATAAAATAAAATATTGAACAGTAATTACTGTAACCATTATTGAGTAGTGCCTTCTTATGTAAGAATCAATAATTGGTGCAATATCGTGTGCTACTGTGCAACAACGCGTATTACTGTATTTTAACCACCGGGTATTCCAACAGTGTTAACGGTAACAACTATGCCGTTATTTATAAATAACTTGTTTTTGTCATTTTCTTCATCCAATCGCTTTCTGATATGGGGCCCACACAAGGCTGCTCCGTCGTACGAATATTTCCCGACAACAAGAATATTCCACGACCAAACAAATATTCCCCGACAACAATGAATATTTTAGGACCACTTGCTTATTTGAAATATTTGCGCATTTTATCCATAACTAACCACATTAATCAAATCAACCCTTACTATTTCAAAATAATAAATAGAGGAATTTAAATTTTATTTATTAATAATTTGGGGTCTTACATTAAATCATACTCTTTTGCAAGTACATGAAGTGATCAGCCTCATTGTACCCTATATTATGCATAATACTCAAAAATAGCACAAGGGTCAGATGTCCGACAATAAAGTTTCTCTTTTTATAAGAGTTGTTCATCTCAGTCTTACATCATGAGTCCGTACCACAACAATATGGTTTGGATTGCTTTTAAAAAAATATTATGATTTTAACATATAATATCCATATTTATCTAGCCCAAATAAATGACATAGATCTTCTAATAATAAATCTGTTCATAATAAATAGAACGTTTCATGCTTTAATAAATATTAGTCTCGCCAAAATAAATATATAGCTGAGACATGGCTCGTACACAGTTCAAATAATAGAACATGAATCAATTGCACTGCGTACGAATAACAATAATCATTATGGATGTGAATAACCAGCAATAATTATCCACTAACATGCTTGAAAGATAATAACTCGAGTTTGAGTTAAGGAAACTTGCCTCGATTGGCAATTACTGCTATGCAATTTAATTTAACTTCTTTTGAAAGACATTTGATTTATGATATCCTTCTTCTTCTCCCCAAGAGTTATGAAGCTTAAACAAAATCACCCTTTCTCCTAATTTGTGGCTGATCTGAACCTACCATCTCACACTATCTCTTTCTTTGTTTTTCTCTTTTTATTTTCTTTTTGTTAACAAAGTTTGGAAGTGAGATGAAAGAGAAATGAAATTGATTTTTTTTTCTTTTACTCGTTGGGAAAGTTGTATAGATATAATATTTGTAAGTATACATATTGCTCACACTTCTCTCCTTTAATCATCTAAGGGTTGCTTGTAAGCTTTACAAAAGTATGTGGCTAATTCTTAAGATGACACCTTAGTTGGAGTTAGTAGCAAATTTGGAGAAAATGATAACTCACATGTGCTCTCTTTTCTCCTTCTTATTGCTGAAAATGGACACCTATAATCCCCCATTTGTGATTTATTTTTATTGCCAAATTTTGCTTAACAAAATGACCTAAAAGTCCCTCATCCATTGGACCTAGTTTTGGGCTAGCTAGCTAGTTTAATGTTTGGGCTTTCTAATTAAAATAATTGGGCCATGTAAAATACAATGGGTCCAATACCAAAATTTTATTTTACCCTAATTATTTAATTAGGGTTTTCATACCACTCATTTGGGATTTAAATGGTTACTCTCGGACATTTAATTATATAACCCAATTAGACTTTCTTTAATTAGGTTTTAAATAAATAATAAATTGAGATAATAAAATAAATCTCGTAAGTTATTAAATATTCTAAATACTAAAATTTTTCAATACTACAACCCTTGTGTTATTTAATCCACATTCGTAATTTAAAATATTAGGTTATAAAGCTTTCTTTTAAATTCACTATATATAATAAATAAACATATATACACATCTATAATATATATTTATTTAGTCACATACATCTCCTACATATGTCATAACATATTTATCATCATTGATAAATAATTATTATATTTATTTACTCACATATTTATTAAATATATGCCACAAAATGTTTAATATATGGATAAATAATTTAATATTCTTATTTCTTGGCTTTTTTTTGTTCCATTAATTCATTAACTTAATTAGCCCTAATTGGTTTAATAAGTTATTACATAATCATATAATCACTTTATATTTGTCATATCAATTTAATCACTTAAAGATTATAAATCTTTTTAATTTACCATTTAACATTCAAGTTATGTTAATTATCAACATAACTTATTTTACTCTTCTTTAATCAAATTGATTAAGTATTCATCTTAGTTAACTTAAAATAATTAAATTAAATAACTCACTTAATTCACATATTCACTTATATCCTTAAAAAAATTATTCATAAAAATATACATATATAATCGTATAAAATTCTCGGTCTTTACAAAAATAATATTGCTATTAAATAATAAAATTTAAAATTTCAAGAATTCAATTCAATATTATATCTTAAGAAACTAAATATAAATTTAAGAATTATATTGAATTAAACTAAATATTACAAATGTATCATCATTTATATAATTTGAAGTTGGTAAAGGTTAAAAAATTACAACTATAATAAAATTATCCATTTTGACTTGATCTTGTTGACTTCTTGTTGTGATTTGATATGCTACAACTTATATTATGAATATGATAAATCATTAGAAAAATAAATATATCGAGATCTGATTTGAATAAATATTAAAATAAAATAAAAACCTCTCCGCCTAATTTTCTGGAGAGATTTTCTTGCCGCCTTGGGCCTAGGTGAGGCACCAGAGGAGGCTAGCGCCTAGGCGGAGATTTTTAGAACATTGCTATTAATTATGTTATTTTTGGAGATAAGACACTGGAATCCATGGTTATGCTTTTACTATTATGTAGTTAAAATGAGTATTAACATGCAAGGAAAGCTGTAACATTTAGTATATATGACAAGTTCAGGTTGAAAACTACAAAGTAGCTTTCAATACTTAGAATAGGTATCTCTTAGTGATTAATTAATAATAATTTTAAATTTAAAATAATTGTGCTGAAAAGCAAAAAAAACGTTGTAAATCTCAATTTAAATAATATATATTTTATTCAATATTCAATAATTTTATCATCACACTCATCTTTAGCACCATTATGATCAAAGCTCTATCTCCAAATTTAAAATTCAACCCCTACTTCCCTAGACTGTGGAATTGGACCAAACATGATATATCCGTTTGGGATTCCTCAACAGCAGGATTTATACTTGTCGTCTTTCTGAGTTACTTCATCTTAATGTGGTCATCTTGGTTTATTTTAGGGTCCATATTTTTGAAGAATTAATGAATTTCATCATTCTATGATTCTATAAACATCAAATCCATATAGAATTCTATAAAGAGAAATAGTTGATGAGTTAGCTACTAAGTTTTAGTTTTTGGTAATTTAAGATTGGTAATAGTTGATGAGTTAGCTTTCAAGTTTTATTCTAGAAAATACATCTATGTCTTCCTCTTCCACTTTTAATTTTTGTGCCATTATATATTCGTTTTGTTCCCCTCTTTTCCTCCATTATAAATCAAGGTTGCTTACCACTGCGGATTACAACAATTTTTGCAACTGCGAAACCCTAAACAACATCAAGATGCATGTCCCCGCCATTGACTATGGTCCTTATCTTCAAAATGGTGATTTTTTTAATTATCAACTATATTTCGTATCTATATTGTTATGATTTTTTTTTATACTTCCTTTTAGCTCTAACTACTCAATTACACAATTTACATACATATTCATGATAATAAATATGTATATAATTGTCTTTTAATTGTGGGTGTTATCTGATTTGTTGGAGATTAAGAAATCAACACGTAAAGGAGGGTGATCAGAATGAGGGAGAGACTGTTTAACTCTCCTTCACCAACTGAACATAATCCACCTCCTACTTTGTGGTGTCAACGGCGATTTTGAGACACTCTGTAAGTCCCCTACACGAACTGAATATAATCATTTTGTAGCAATGTACGAAAATCATATTTATTTGTGCATTCCATGCCAATACTTCTAATACTCTAACCCAATTGATTTGTTCTTCCAGTCCAATTTATCCTTGAATTGGCAGTTTAAAATAGTGCACATTATATGTTTGGTGAAATGCTAAGAAAGGATATACTTTGGTCAACAATGTGCTGTGTGAGTCCTTTTTCCATAAAAGTTCTTTATTTTTTGTGCGAGTCCTTTATTTTTTGATTTATAGTTGTCATTAATTTGCCCTCCACCGAATTTTTGATTTATTATCGTCATTAATTTGCTACAAATTGATGACCAAATATGGAAGTACCAAAAAGCAAGTATCATGGAGAGCAATTAATTTGGGGTTCAAAGAAGAATCTGACCAGCAAAAAAGTGACGTACATGTGGTGAAAGAGAATTATCATTGTCGTTTTTATTCAACTAATTCGGAGGTAAGTTAGACTTTGGTTCTAATACATTCAAATGTGTGCAGTTCTACAGTTGTAGCCTTTTTTGTCTTTAATTTTTCACCACTGTTCTACAATAGTTTGATGAGGCAATGTAAGGTAAAAAAGAAGAAACAAGGTGTAATCCTTTTATGGCAGAGAATGTTATTATCAGAAGTTGAATTTTTTTTATAAAAAAATCATGTTGAGAGTCGGTGTAATTCTTAAAATTAGAATTTTAAGAATTGGACATAATGATACTCTTTGGGGTTTTCTGCATCTACCCTTAGATTATGTGGTATAATTAAATGTTTATTCTTGCTATACACATTATTCTCTTCAAAATAAGGCAAGCCATATTTATTCCTTAATTATTTTCATGGGAGTTTTTAGTGGTTTTAGTAGGAGTATGTATATATAGTTCAACGTCGAAATAAAAACTTTCACATGATAAATTTGGTGATAACTTGGTATCTCAATCAACAAATTCATCAATAACAAGGTTAGTTCCTTTTTAAAATATTTTTTCTCTTTAATCCACTTATGATCAGAGTAATACGGTTTTATTTTTCTTTAGAATCTCTTACTTCAAAATTACTTCCCTTTGTCCTTTCATAATTGTAATCATAAGTATATGCATTCGTGATCAATTCATTCAAGTTAGTATTACTTTTCATTACTTTATCTTTGTTGCATGTCTTTGTTTTGGGAACTCCAAGGAGAGAGCATCTAAAATGGAACTTTGGGAGTAACAAGTACATAGACAAGTTACAGTAACATTTAGCTGCAGGCAAAAGAAGAAATTCATGTATTGGGCCTCTAAGGATATGGCAGTAAAATGGAACTCGGGGTCATATGTAGATAGATAAGGTACAGAAACAAATGGTTTCAGTACAGTAACTCTTATGGCAAAAGAAGAAGCTCACCCATCATAGTTCAAACCTATCAGTGGGATGGTAATCATCTCTTCCTGAGATATTTTGAGCTTGCGTGCTTGCAAAATGTACTAAAGTTTAGCTGCTTGGCGCCAGATGTTGATACTGGGATGCTTCTGTTCCAGCTGTCGATAGAATAATGCAATCTGCATGTCTGTTATTAGTTTCATAAGCCATTGCAAGTCATATTTTATATCTGAAACTCAGAACCCATTTTTCACATTAGTGCCCTTTATCAAACTGCATATTAACAAAACTTAATCTCCAAAAGAAAGATGACTAAATTCAAAGTATTAAATTCATTATTCTAACTAGTCTGTCCATTGCACGGGCTATCAACTAGTTAGTTAGAAAACTATACAGAGGGTGGTCGTTTAAATTTTAGGTTGTTTTTACTCGAAAATGATGTTTAGGGTGCAAGTCAATTTTGAGTCTAAACTATAGGGTCCAACTTGCAATTTAGTCCACCTTTGATTTTGCATGCATGCCCATCAAGTTGTTGTTCAGGCCCACAAAGTTCAAATCTAGGTTTATTTTTCGAGAACCAAAAATTCTAGATCTTATTATCTAAAGCCTTAAAGGAAGGAGATGGAATATGTGTTATGTTGGGTGTAATCTAATTAAGCACGACACGCAAGTATACATGATCAACAAGTAATATAATGATAAGTTAAGTATCGTTCCCATAGAAACAAATATCAATTTTAATCTAACAAATATCAGCTTTGTATTTTCTCAATTTTATTAAACTAAATGATTTTGATAATGAAAATAATGAAAAACTAATAAACAAAATAAAATCAACTAACAACCACAAATTTTACTCAGATAATGGAGAATTAAGCCTACAACTTCACTCAGATTATCATGCCTTTGTTTAATTCAACTTAACCATTCCAGTTCATTAATCAAGAACACAAAAGTAGATGTAGCCATCTCTCAATGCACTATACCCATATCAACTTAAATCCACAAATGATAGAATTGAGCCAAACACCCTAATTAACTAATTTACTATATCTCTATGTGAATTACAATTAAAGAAGGTTTAAATCTCAAGTTCTCATATGATTGTATGCGATGCATCGGTATATCTCTATCTCTAACATAAATTATGAATTCCATCAAAATGCAGAAATCACAAACACATGCTATTATGACTAAGTCTAAACTCATATTTCATCTCTCGAATTCATACAAGTTCACATAGAATTGGTGATCAAGCAACTCAAAGATTATGCACAAATCATAATAAATGAACTGAAAATAGCATCATTGAATTAAAATCAAAGCATAATAATCCTAATTACACATAAAGATCCATCATAAGCTTAATAAGATAAATTAGTTCATAATTAATGAATTAAACACTGAATAGATCAAAGAAATCAACATCCCAATTACAGAACTGAAATTAAAGTAAAAGAACAGTAATAAAACTTCCTTTTTTACTCCAATCTGCGATGTTCGTGTTCCTCGCTCCTTGATCCAATTCCTCCACAATCTTCATAATTAGGGCTTGAAAGTTGTTATGATTGATTGATTTTCCAATCCGTGAATAGAGTTGATGAAGTTTGTGGTAATATATCTGAATATGTCATCTTTCAAGTCCCAGTCGCATCCAAAGTCCCAAGAGATACGCAACAGCAGTAGTTGAAACACATAAGAACTCTTCTCTCTTGGCCGCGCACCCCCGCCCAGACAGACTTTTTGTGCATGGAAACCCCCGCCCCGGCGGGGTGTTACTCTCTCTAATTTTATATATGTGACACCCCCAAAATAGATATACATCACCCATCTTGAGTCGCCAAATACATGGTACAAAATTCAAATACAACTTAACTATACAATAGTCTTGTAAAATACGACAAAACATAATCTAAGAGTTTTAATAAGAATATTGTCATCTAGACAATATTGTAAGACCCCAGCTTATTAATGAATAAAATCAAATTTTCTCTAAATATTATTGTGAATAATAAGGGGTTTATTTGATATAATACTTTGGTTATGGGTGAAATGTGCAAATTTTGCAAAATAAGCAAGTGGTTATAAAATATTCATTTTGTCGGGGAATATTCGTTTGCTCGTGGAATACTCTTGCTGTCGGGGAATATTCGTACGACGGCGCAGCCTTGTGTGGGCCCCATAACGAAGCGATTGGATGAAGAAAACGACAAGTATAAGTTGTTTATTAATAACGGCGTAGTTGTTACCATTAATACTGTTGGAATATCCGATGGTTAAAATACAGTAGCACACGGTATTGCACTAATTATTGATTCTTACGTAAGAAGGCACTACTCAATAATTGTTACAGTAGTTATTATTCAATATTTTATTTATTCAATAATTGCTGCGTTGATATTTTATATTATTGTTGTTTCAATAATTGTTGCTGCATAGTATTTTCCTTTATCAGATCAATAATTCATATTATTTGAATAATATTATTAGATAACATTATTGGTAATGTCTAGAAAGTTCTATCTAAGGAGAGGTTTGGTCATCTAATTACGCGCCAGTAAGGAGAAATCCTTATTGGAAAGCCCCCTCTTTCCTGGGAACGGCCTGGTTGTCATAAATGTGATTCTGTAATATTATTTGTGAATAATTAATTATTGATTCATATGATAAGGAAATATTTATTAGGGATATATTTTTGTGGTTAAAAATGAAGGAGTTATGTTGAGATTTTTATCAGTATTTTTGTCGGAATGGAGGTATTAAAAATCAGGGTTTTTGAGATATTTTGCGGGGGTTATAATTTTTAATCCGACCGTTGGATCGTGGTAATTTTTGGATATGTTATACATATATAAGTTGAGTATATGTCCACAAATTTTGAACCATTAAAAATGAACGTATGATTTATTATGAATTTTACGAGATGACTGGTTCAGAAATTGTCAAATTTTCGGAGTTAATCATTTTGGTAGAAAATTCTAGAATTGATGGGCCCCACTCTTGGTTGGTGAAGAAATGTGCTGAGATTTTTATTCAAATGTGGTGAGTGGGAATAGTAGCAGGTAAAACCATCAGGTTGCAGGTTAAGTCTGCTTCGGCATGCTAACATTTTCCTATAAATAGAGGGCTAAGTTAAAATTAAAAATCACACCAGTAACAAATTTTCTCTCTTTCTCTCTCTAGATTATTGAGTGTATTTTGTGAGTATTTAGATACTTTGAGAGTTTCTATTCATCAGAGCAAGTTTCTTTCAGCCTTATACCGGTATTCCGACCAGAAGTACTGATATTTTGAGGTAAGGGATATTATTTTCTTCTTAAATGATATTATTTTCTTTAATATCATTATGCTGAAATATTAACATGAGTTTTTATCAAATTTAGAACTTTTTGTGTCGGGGTTACTATTCACGTATACGTTACTATTCACGTATACGGCACTATTCACCAAAAAATAAAATTTTCCCTTTTTGTCCAAGATATCTATTATGGTTACTACCTTTGATTGTATCCATGTTTTGATCTTTATTTTTGAATTCTGCTTCACAATTGATTATTATGAAGTATTATTGATCTTGGATAAACTGTTATACGAATCCCTACTATTTGTCCTTCTGTCTCACTGGATTCGTTCTCTTTAAGATATTTTTCATCATCCTCAGTCCTAAATGATGATATTACTGAATATCTTTGGCCTGTAGTGCAAAGATGTATGATTATTTGATGAATATCTTTGGCCTGTAGTGCAAAGATGAACAGGTGTTGAGATGAACATGACTGACAGGTGATACAAATGAATATCTTTGGCCTGTAGTGCAAAGATGAATATTTGGATAAAGATGATTATTAATTGATGTTACAGGGATAAAATATTGATGATGTACTTTTAAATCTTAGAAGATAGTAGAATTCATTCTCTACTTGACTATTCTAATGGTTTGCTGTTTCCGCTGCAGTTGTTGATCTAAAACTTGTTGTCGATTATATTCTATCAGATTTTTCCCTATTGAATACTAATGATAATTTTTTGTATAGTATCTTAGTTATAATATTCTTTACTGGGCTAGTTGAGCTCACCCTTTTCCTTTTTGTTCCATTTTTCTTCTCAGGAGGTGAGAACATAGCAGGATCTAGTCGGGGTATGGAGTGATGGTTCTAGAAAGATATTTTAGCAGTCCTCACTATTTCTGTAAAATAATGTTTGAATAATTGTATTGAGGACTTATTTGAGTGTGGATATTGTCTAGAAGACAATATTTCTATTTAAACTCACAGTATGTGTTGTCGTATTTTGCACGACAATTATATTATTAACGTTGTAGTTTGCTTTCTGTACCATGTATTTGGCGACTCAGAATGGGTGTTGTATACCTATTTTGGGGGCGTCACAGTTGGTATCAGAGCTTAGGGATATGATCCCTGGCTGAGATGTAAGACAAGAACTAGGAGGGGAAAGACGCGGAATTCCTTCGCTAGTATGACCTGAATAAGTTTATTTGGTAATTATTGGTCGGTCAGATATAGGGATAATATGTGACATGTCAATTAACCCTTGTTTTGTGACAGTATTTGAGAATGGCAGCAGAGAACGTTAACAATGGAGTGAATGAGACTGTGGAGACACCTTTAATCACCACCCAGGTGAACGTGCAACAGGAAGGCAATATTCCTCCTATAAACAACGTTACCGAGCAAACTATGAATGATGGAATGTTTAGGAGCTTTTTGCAGTTCATGCAAAATCAGATGAGGGAGACTCGTGTGCAGAATACGGGTGGAAATGATAACAACGTGTGGTTTGTCACAGCCAAGCAGTTCAAAGAATTGGGACCACTAGAATTTAAGGGAAAGCCGGATCCGATCATGGCAGAAACGTGGGTCAAGCAAATTACCAAGATATTCGATGTCTTGGGATGCACGGAGGAACAGAAGGTTCCATTCGCCACCTTTATGTTCCGTGGTGAGGCAGACTACTGGTGGGAGTCTGTGAAGCGTACGCAGCCTGACGCACTCAACATGTCCTGGGAAACATTTCAGAAACTGTTCAATGACAAGTACTTTCCTAAAAGTATTCGTCATATGAAGGAGGTGGAGTTTATCAGACTGGAATAAAACAACATGACGGTGTCCCAGTACGAGGCGAAGTTTGCAGAGTTATCCAGGTTTGCACCTCATTTGGTCGAAAATGAGGAACGAATGACAAGGATGTTTCTAAGAGGTCTAAAACCCGAGATTCGGCAATATCTTATCTCTCATAAATTTTCTTTATATTCAGATGTTGCAAACAGGGCTCAATTATTAGAGCAAGATAATGAGTATGTGCAACCGAGGGACCACAACCAGGGTCATACCGGTGGCGGCAGTCATCGAAGCAATGAAAACCAGCAGGGAGGAAAACATTCAGACAAAAGCGGTAACCACTCTGGTGGTAATCGTGGTCGTGATAATAAAAGGAGCGAATCGAGAGGAGATTTCAAGAAGAGAAGGTACAACAATGATAATGTGAAGACGTCAGCACAAACATCAACTGTTTCTAGGGGAGGAGAACGACCACCGGTCGTATGTTACAAATGTGGGAAAGAGGAACATATCAGCCCAAACTGCCCACAACAATCTAAGGTATGTTATAACTGTGGAAATGAGGGTCATATAGCTCGAGAGTGTTCTGTAGTAAAACCAAGTTCAGCGGGGATGGTGACTCTAAAAGCTATCCCAGATAAGTCAAAATCAGTGGTTCCTGGAAGAGCGTTTGTCGTGACTGGCCAAAACGCGAGAAACCCGAATGAGGTGATCACGGGTAAGCTAATCTTGAATTCTTGTGAATTTTATACTTTACTAGATACCGGTTCTACCCATTCTTTTATCTCTCCTGCTTGTGCTCAACGTTTAAACTTGACTCCGAAAAAATTGAACTTTGACTTGTCTGTTGAAACTCCGTTGGGTGAAACCTTCGTCACATCTACAGTTTATAAATCTTGCATGATCCAAGTTGGCACTATCACATTACATGTTGATCTTATCTCTTTAAAGATACTTGCTTTTAATGTGATTTTAAGAATTGATTGGTTAACTATTCATCATGCCAAAATTGATTGTTTTTGTAAGGTTGTTAGTTTTCATATTCCTAACCAACCTGTTATGCGAATTCAAACAACCAAACTACTAAAATCAATCGCTGTCATACCAAGCCATAAAGCCATTCGTTTATTGAAAAACGGATGTCAAGCTTTCTTAGCCCATGTCATGGACTTGAACAAAAATACGTTAGATTTGAATGATATTTCTGTTGTTAGTGAATTTCCTGACGTATTTCCTGGCTTAACCCAGAGCGTGATATTGAATTTTTGTATTAATCTTTAACCCGATACAAAATTCATTTCTAAATCTCATATTGAATAGCTCCTATTGAACTTCAGGAGTTAAAAACCCAACTACAGAAGTTGGTACCCGAGCCTCTATCTGGTGACTTCCTTTGTGGAATGCACCAAAGCCAGACTCTCCGTAAGGGACTCTATATTTGTGTGGTGGTAAAACAATAGGTGTCATTGTGACGTGCTATCCAAGATTGGGATATGAATCACAATTGAGAGCAACCGAAGTCGGTGACCAAAGTACGTAGCTTTTTGGGCTTAGCTGGTTAGTATCGGAGATTCGTGAAAGGATTTTCTCGAATCGCTACTCTATTAACTTAGTTGAATCAGAAAGATACAAAATTCATATGGAGCGAGGAATGCGAGAAGATTTTCCAATAGCTCAAGAGGCGACTCATTCGGAACCTGTTCTGACCATACCATCCTGGAAAAGCGAACGCGGTAGCCGACGCGTTGAGTAGAAGATTGTACGCGAGTACGAGTGCGATATTATTGAACACAAAGACCTATTTTGTATAATTTATAAATGATAGAGATATAGTTAATGACTCTAGGGACCCACGTTATGATATACGAGTACAATCGAATTTAATCGATAAAGTTAAAGCTGCTCAAGCTACGGACATAGAGCTGATGCGTATGAAGAAGAAAGTGCAAGAAGGTGCTATTCCAGAAACAAGAATCGATGAAGAAGGAATACTTCGAGTCAACTCCAGACTTTGTGTTCCTAACGATTTTGACTTGAAGCATAGAATAATGATGGAGGCACACAACACACCGTTTGCAATCCATCTTGGGAATACCAAAATGTATCACGATCTTCGACACACATTTTGGTGGAGTAATATGAAAAGAGAGATCGCGGAGTTTATCTCGAGGTGTTTAACTTGTCAACGTGTAAAGGCGGAGCATCAAGTGCCAAAGGGTCCATTGCAACCACTTGAGATCCCGAAATGGAAGTGGGAACACATTACCATGGATTTCGTTACAGGTCTTCCCAAGGTTTCTCAAGGCATAGATGCGATTTGGGTTATTGTTGATAGATTAACCAAGTCTGCTCATTTCTTACCGATACGTGAGACTTATTCCCTTGAACGTCTTGCTAGTATGTATGTGAACGAGATTGTGAGATTGCATGGCATGCCAGTATCCATAGTTCCGGATCGTGACCCAAGATTCACTTCACAATTTTGGGTTAGCTTGCAGAAAGCTATGGGCACGGATTTACGATTCAGTTCGGCATACCATCCTCAAACGGACGGACAATCAGAGAGGACTATTCAAACTCTTGAAGATCTATTAAGACTCTGTGTTTTAGATCTCAAAGGGAGTTGGGATAAGTACCTACCATTGGTAGAATTCTCCTACAACAATAGTTATCAGGCGAGCATAGGTGTGGCTCCATTCGAGGCGTTGTATGGAAGAAAATGTCGTTCTCCAGTATGCTGGGACGAGGTGGGTGAAGCAACATTGTTGGGACCAGAGTTAGTACGCATAACTACAGAGAAGATCCAAACGATTCGACAATGTATACAAACGGCACAGGATCGACAAAAGAGTTATGCGGATCTTCATCGGAAGGACGTGAAATTTAATATTGGGGATCATGTATTGTTACGTGTTGCACCATGGAAGGGAGTTACAAGATTTGGGAAGAGAGGAAAGCTCAATCCATGATTTGTTGGTCCATTTGAGATTCTTGAGCGAATAGAAAATGTGGCATATAGACTCGCATTACCTCCAAGCATGTCTCGTGTTCATAATATTTTTCACATATTTATGCTTCGTAAATATGTTAAAGACCCGAACCACATTATTAAGTTAGAACCAGACGAGATAGCTGAAGATTTAACGTACGAGGAGGTGCCTGTTAAGATCTTGGATAGGAAAGAGCATGTCCTACGCACAAAGGTTATACCACAAGTTAAGGTTTTATGGAGAAACTATGCTATTGAAGAAATGACCTGGGAGTTGGAATCAGAAATGAAAGTGAGGTATCCTCACCTTTTCGAAATATCATGTACGTACGTCAATTTCGAGGACGAAATTTCATAAGGAGAGGAGGTTCTAAGACCCCAGCTTATTAATGAATAAAATCAAATTTTCTCTAAATATTATTGTGAATAATAAGGGGTTAATTTGATATAATACTTTGGTTATGGGTGAAATGTGCAAATTTTGCAAAATAAGCAAGTGGTTATAAAATATTCATTTTGTCGGGGAATATTCGTTTGGTCGTGGAATATTCTTGCTGTCGGGAAATATTCGTACGACGGCGCAGCCTTGTGTGGGCCCCATAACGAAAAGCGATTGGATGAAGAAAATGACAAGTATAAGTTGTTTATTAATAACGGCGTAGTTGTTACCGTTAATACTGTTGGAATACCCGGTGGTTAAAATATAGTAGCACACGGTATTGCATCAATTATTGATTCTTACGTAATAAGGCACTACTCAATAATTGTTACAGTAGTTATTATTCAATATTTTATTGATTCAATAATTACTGCGTTGATTTTTTATATTATTGTTGTTTCAATAATTGTTGCTGCATAGTATTTTCCTTTATCAGATCAATAATTCATATTATTTGAATAATATTATTAGATAACATTATTGGCAATGTCTAGAAAGTTCTGTCTAATGAGAGGTTTGGTCATCTAATTGCTCGCCAGTAAGGAGAAATCCTTATTGGAAAGCCCCCTCTTTCCTGGGAACGGCCTGGTTGTCATAAATGTGATTCTGTAATATTATTTGTGAATAATTAATTATTGATTCATATGATATGGAAATATTTATTAGGGATATATTTTTGAGGTTAAAAATGAAGGAGTTATGTTGAGGTTTTTATCAGTATTTTTATCGGAATAGAGGTATTAAAAATCAGGATTTTTGAGATATTTTGCGGGGGTTATAATTTTTAATTCGACCGTTGGATCGTGGTAATTTTTGGATATGTTATACATATATAAGTTGAGTATATGTCCATAAATTTTGAACCGTTAAAAATGAACGTATGATTTATTATGAATTTTACGAGATGACTGGTTCAGAAATTGTTGAATTTTCGGAGTTAATCATTTTGGTGGAAAATTCTAGAATTGGTGGGCCCCACTTTTGGTTGGTGAAGAAATGTGCTGAGATTTTTATTCAAATGTGGTGAGTGGGAATAGTAGCAGGTAAAACCATCAGGTTGCAGGTTAAGTCTGCTTCGGCATGCTAACATTTTCCTATAAATAGAGGGCTAAGTTAAAATTAAAAATCACACCAGTAACAAATTTTCTCTCTTTCTCTCTCTAGATTATTGAGTGTATTTTGTGAGTATTTAGATACTTTGAGAGTTTCTATTCATCAGAGCAAGTTTCTTTCAGCCTTATACCGGTATTCCGACCAGAAGTACTGATATTTTGAGATAAGGGATATTATTTTTTTCTTAAATGATATTATTTTCTTCAATATCATTATGCTGAAATATTAAGATGAGTTTTTATCAAATTTGGAACTTTTTGTGTCGGGGTTACTATTCACGTATACGTTACTATTCACGTATACGACACTATTCACGAATACGACATTATTCACCAAAAAATAAAATTTTCCCTTTTTGTCCAAGATATCTATTATGGTTACTACCTTTGATTGTATCCATGTTTTGATCTTTATTTTTGAATTCTGCTTCACAATTGAATATTATGAAGTATTATTGATCTTGGATAAACTGTTATACGAATCCCTACTATTTGTCCTTCTGTCTCACTGGATTCGTTCTCTTTAAGATATTTTTCATCATCCTCAGTCCTAAATGATGATATTACTGAATATCTTTGGCCTGTAGTGCAAAGATGTATATTATTTGATGAATATCTTTGGCCTGTAGTGCAAAGATGAACAGGTGTTGAGATGAACATGACTGACAGGTGATACAAATGAATATCTTTGGCCTGTAGTGCAAAGATGAATATTTGGATAAAGATGATTATTAATTGATGTTACAGGGATAAAATATAGATGATGGACTTTTAAATCTTAGAAGATAGTAGAATTCATTCTCTACTTGACTCTTCTAATGGTTTGTTGTTTCCGCTGCAGTTGTTGATCTAAAACTTGTTGTCGATTATATTCTATCAGATTTTTTCCTGTTGAATACTAATGATAATTTGTTGTATATTATCTTAGTCATAATAATCTTTACTGGGCTAGTTGAGCTCACCCTTTTTCCTTTTTGTTCCATTTTTCGTCTCAGGAGGTGAGAACATAGCAGGATCTAGTCGGGGTATGGAGTGATGGTTCTAGAAAGATGTTTTAGCAGTCCTCACTATTTCTGTAAAATAATGTTTGAATAATTGAATTGAGGACTTATTTGAGTGTGGATATTGTCTAGAAGACAATATTTGTATTTAAACTCACAGTATGTGTTGTCGTATTTTGCACGACAATTGTATTATTGAAGTTGTAGTTTGCTTTTTGTACCATGTATTTGGCGACTCGGAATGGGCGTTGTATACCTATTTTGGGGGCGTCACAAATATCCACACTCAATGGAGTCCTCATTACATTTATTGTCACACTATTTAACAGAATAGTGAGGACTACTAATGCTATCATCTGGACCGTCACTCCGTTCCCCGACTAGTCCCGACTACGTTCTCATTTCCTGAAGAGAACATTGAAAGAAAGGGAGAACTCAACTAGCCCAGTAAGAAATATTATGACTAAGATAATGCAGAATAAATTATCATTAGCCTTCAACAATATTAAACTAATAGAATATAATAGACAACAAGTTTAACTGCAACAGAATAAGCAATCCATTAGAAGAGTCAAGTAGAGCATGATATCTACTATCTTCTATGATTTAAAATATTTTCATCAATTTTTATCGCTGAGACTCAGCTTAATAAATAAACCACATCATCGAATCATCCCTACACTACGGGCCAATGATATTCATTAAATCATCAATGGTCATGACTATACCGACTAATCCCTGGTCATAATCATACCAAAAACTGTCCATCAATGCACTACAGGCCACTGCGGACTTTTACCACATCATTTATAATATTACAGGTCATGACTATACCGAATGATCCCTGGTCATAATCATACCAAGTCCATCTATGCACGTAAGCCAAAGATGACTTTCATCACAATATAAGCATGAGGATGATGACAATGACATAATAATTCAATAAAACAAGTTCAAGAATAAATTTTAAAGATTTATAAGTTAATTTATCCTAAAATCAATAATGTCTAAATTGTCAACATGATACTGCTTTGTTGAGTAAAATTCAAGAATGCTCAGAAGAATATTTTCATGAAAAGATACTGGATGAAGCGCAAATATCAAGGATATTCTACTAATTTCATGGAGTATAGAAGCCCAAACTTTAACCAATTGAGTATAATAGAATATATGAAATCGCAAATGGATTTTTACCCGCCATGCGGTAATCCACGTAGACAGATCATTTTCACAATTTAATAAGGAATGAATACGAAGGATCATTCACCATGCATGCGGTAATCTATATAGACAGGTTATTCCAATAGAATAATAAAGAATAGAATAACAGAAGAATTCACCATACATGCGGTAGTCCGCGTAGACAGGTTATTCCAACAGAATAATAAAGAATGGAACCAGGTCATGCGTAATCCGCACAGACAGAATATTCCAACAGAATAAAGAATGGAACCAGGTCATGCGTAATCCGCACAGACAGGATATTCCAACAGAATAATAAAGAATGGAATAACAACAGAATTCACCAGGCATGCGATAAACCGCACAGGCAGGTTATTCCAACAGAATAATAAATAATGGAATAACAGAAGAATTTCACCATATATGCGGTACTTCGCATAGACAGGTTATTCTAACAAAATAATAAAGAATGAAATAACAACCCTTACGAGTATTGAAAGAAAATAACTCTCTTCATGAATACGAAGGAATAATACCCCTTACCTTAGAAGAAACTGGATACTGGAATAGTGAGGTAGTAGACTTCTCTTTTTCTTTCTCTCTATAATTTCTCTCTATAGTAAATGCTCTACAGCTTTAGTGAATTGGTGAAAAATAATGATGGAATGAGCTTCTATTTATAAGAAAATATAGTTTTAATAATCGCACATTTTGGGGCTCAAAATATTACAGTATAATACCTTCCTATCTTTTTTTATTTTTAATTTAGTCCTGCAAGTATTATCAAACTTGCACCACCTCCTCTAATAGTAAATAATGTGAATTGATAATTCATTCATGTGACTCAATAGAATAAT